>OZ004707.1:43505027-44105027 GCA_963924515.1 Vespertilio murinus
GGGCTTGTTCCAGAAGTCTCTAAAGATTCCCATTGTATTTGAAATAGCCTCAGTTCATAAAATATTCCCTAAATAGTTATCAGATATCTGGCCAATATAAGGGAGTCATGTTATGACTACTTACCGCTATGCCCTCATTCCTTTATGCTGTAGAAGAATGGAAGGGGTGTAAGCTCTGGACTTCCCTAGATAACACAATGCCCTATGTCCTTTGAGTCATGGTTATTTCACCAACACCATGACCACTACCACAGATTACCTTCCTCGCTTCCACCTACATTTGCTTATATATTTCAGCCTAAATAAACCTGTATACAATTCAGAAATAAAGTAAAAAATTGAGCCTAGTGCTTCTGTATATCATATCTTGGAAAATACTTTCTTTCCTCTAATGTATTTTTCAAAATAAGTCCAGCTACATTTTTGTAAAATCTTGTGTGGAGAAATACAATCTGGAAAAAGTATCTGTAACCTTCATTACAAGCCACATAAGTCGATAGATCTTCATGACAGATCTTCAAACCTATATAAAAATCAATATTAAGGCATTTACCTGTGAGGATTTCAACATTGTTCCATAGATGTTAACTCGTTCACTTCTTTCCAAATATGCTCTTCTCTTGAAATAGAGCTAAGTTTAATCATGAACTTCACATACAAATAGGCCTATATTTTTAACATTTTGAAAAACAACCAGTTGCGCTACTTTTTCTCACTCATCAAGAAATGTGTTTATGTTAATCAAAGTAAAGACATGTGAATAAAAATAAGTTATGAAAAAGAGGACTCCCAAGCCAATAGAACACCTTTATTGGATGTGTTTATCATATTATCATTGACCCAAGTGTCTTATTTATTGAGGGACATAGCTATGGTGACACAGTAAAAATCAAAATATTATAATTTTTTTAGGGAAGAAAAGATATACTATGTTGCTTCCATTATGAGTGCATTTGGGTAAAAACCTGAGTAATGCATTAGCCAGTATGCATCCACATCTGCTTAATAAAACAGTGTGTGGTACAATTCTCCACCTCTGGGCTTAGGATATAAGTTATCAGCAGTATAGAAGATATTCTTGCCTGTAGGGGTAAATTTGTGTAATTTGAAAGTCTTGGTAGTAGGCAAGGAAGAATGAACTATTGACATGGAAAATGACAAAGCTGCAATGGAACTCATCCCCAGGCTGTGAGTAGATGGCTCCCAGAGCCCCATAAGGAAAACATACGAACTCAAGTAAATTGACTTCCATAACTTATATTTTTCCCCTCCTGTCCATATTTTTTAATAAACCAAGCCAATTAAAGAAGAAACATCTATAGTATTATTTGAGACCCTAGAGCAAAAATAGGTTAATGAGATGAATATTTTCTTCTATTTTCTCTAGATAATGGGGGTGCTGGATACATCCACTTATGTGATGCACTGAATTTTGTAATAAGAAGACCGCTTGGCTTAAGAAATTTTTAAAAACACACACAGATAAACTTTTTATCTTTGGACAGGTATCTGTTGCAAAAAAAAAAAAAAAAAGCATCATGGTCATCAAAGCCTATTTTCTTTTCCCCTTAAACACATGGGAATATCATTTCCTCCAGCTTCCTTTACAGTTTAAGTGGCCATGTTGTTGAATGTCTCTCAGTGGGAAGTAGGGAGAAATGCTGTAGTTTACTCCCAAGCCAATCACATTAAAAATTCCTCGTGATTTTAAGTTTGCCCATTCCTCCAACTGAATAGAGAGAGCACAGAGACATACAATAGAAAAATCCTGCATAGTAAATCCTTATGATCTACTGTTACTAGACATTATAGTGATACAGAAACTTATTGCAATAAGCCACAAATATTTGGATATGGATTATTATAGTAGTCTGCCTGTCCTAGTTGATATAGCTGCTATTATGTCTATATTTGTACCTGACGACTAAATCTATTGGTATAAAGAGATAGGAGTAGGAAATGGGGAGGATCCTCTTCCAAAATTAAGTTAAGCACTTATAACAATGCCTGGAACATTGTAACTAACCATGATATAAGTATTTATATAGAGAGAATGATAAATAGACAGACATATGTTTTATTTATTATATTTATTTATTATAAATAAACAGTTATTTTATATAATATAAATATATTATATTTATTTATTATAAATAAACAGTTTTATTTATTTTCCCTGGAGGTAAAAATTTATTCACCTGAATCCTTAGCTGACCTTTCTGTTCCATCAGAGCCCTATCCTCCTGTAAGTAGCCATATTATACACTTGTTTCTACCTCAGTCCTCAGTCCCACAACCAATTTTAGTGTCACTCTAAGTTATTTCCCTAGAAAATTATATCAACACCTGTGAACTCTATCATCTGTGCTGGTTGATGATGATACTGTTTATATCTCTAATTTAAACTCATCCTTTGAGGTTTAAGCAAGGGAAGTCAATTTTCTACTTAATACCAACTCTCAAAAAGATTCCAAAATCCACATATTGAAGAGTAAACAAATCCTCCTTCTAATTTATTAGTTTTCTCACATTGATTACTACTTTGGAAAACTCTAAAACATCAACCTAGTGAGTTAGCCAAAAACCTAGGAACTATTCTCAGTACCATCATGTCCCACCCTTCTCAAATCCAAATAATTGACTAGCAAGTCAGACAAGTTTACCTCTGACATGGCTTTTCCTTTCTTTTCACTATTCTAATCTATTGTGCTATTATGAACGGAAGCTATAATTCACAACGTCATTTTACTATTATTTATTTAGCTTCCATGTAATCTAATCTATCTACTGAAAATTTACTTAACATATGCCTCAGCTCAAAACTCTTGTAGGACTTTCTACTTCTTTGATAAAGATCAAACCAATTATCCTCTACCACCAGGCTCTGTGTATTGCCATCCTTGCCTATTTCCAGCATCACCCTACTCCACTCTTCCCTTGATCTCCGAGCTTCAATCACACTGGTTTTCTTTCAGTCTGTAATGTTTCATATGACTCAAAACATATTGTATGCAGTTGCACTTTCTCTTTCTTGGATTTTCACTCTATAGGACTTTTTCATTTTCTGGTGAACTCCTAATTAACTCTTATATCAAAGTAAGTTTTTCAGTAAGTTATAGTCTTATGGATTACTAGAGGCAAGATGCACGAAGATTCATGTGAGAATGGGCCTTCCTTCTCCTGGCTTCCGGCACCACCTTCACTCTGGCCAAAGAAGCCCTTTTGCTCTGGCCCAGAGCAGCCTTTTTGCCTTCCCATGCTTCCCAGAGACCCAGAGTGGCTGGGATGGTTCGGAACACCTGTGTTGTCTCCATGACAATGACATCGGTATCATACCCCTCCTCTGGCTGTGAGGTGGCTGTGTATGCAAATTAACCCACCATCTTTGTTGGGTTAATTTGCATATTCACTCCTGATTGGCTGGTGGGTGTTGCAAAGGTACGGTCAATTAACATGTTACTATTTTATTAGGTAGATGTGCCCTTCTTTCAGATCAGATAACCTAGCAGTAATCACATATATCAGCATTTAGTTCATATCCATTACCACTCTTTCTACATTAAGCTCCATGAGTATAAAATCTATGTCTAGTTCTCCTGTTCATTTATTTTTCTTTCTTTTTTAAAAATAAATTTCACATGATTTGTATTTATTGAATAAAAATGTTGCATTTAACCAGTTCTAAATGTTAACAACAGGAAAGTTTAATCTGCCATAGCTTTCTTTTAAAAAGCTTTTCTGAATTATTAGATTTTTCAACAATCTCCATCTAAGAAAAGGAGTTCTATACATTTTTGTCTTTAATAAATCAGGTGGGCGGAGTGGCATGACAATTCAGCCCTTTGTTTTCAAAGAATATACAACAATGAGACTTAAATAAAGAAGGGCAAACAACTATTTGAAATAAATTCTGAAATAAAAAGTTTTTGACAATGAGGTGATAGACTATTGGTCTAATAATAAATGCAATGGCTATGATTTTATTACTTAAAACTGCTTCTGAATAGGCTATTATAGTTATACAAAAGGCTGGCCTTAGATGGAGGTGTTAGAAAATACTGTTTTTCTTTGGAATGACAACTGGAAGGCATCACTGAAGCATTCCCAAGGGTACAGGTAATCCCTATAGTATTAAAAGAGCTTTGAGGAATTAAGAGTAAAACTTGTGCTTTTGTTGGGATGAAGGCAGAAAGGTAGAATAGCATTCTTCTGGAAAAAGTGATTTGAGATGGCAAAAGTTGACCTACAGAATAAAACATGTCTACTGTAAGATCACTGACAGGTCAAAAGCAATAACAAAAATAGATTTTAATCCACTGATATCTCTATCAAGATTTTTCATAAAATATATGAAGGAAAGAATCTCATACAAGCCTATCTCATGTCAATTTTGACAGGTTTTAGAATACTACTGTATTAGCTTGAATTGAGGTGTAACCCATGAAACTTGAAAAAGTTGAGAACATTTCATTTTTCATTTGCCTCTAGAAAGAATATTCGGACCCTCCCCATCTACCTCTACTTTTCCTAGTAAGTAAATAGGATCAAACAGATCATTTAATAATCTAAATAATTTCTGAGATACCCTTAGTGTTTATGGACCAAAAACGAGAAAGTGCTTATCCAGGAATCAGTGTATGTTTTTCAACTGCCACTTAGTCTGTTTTGAAATAAGACTTAACTCCCAAGTTTGACCTTGGAAGACACCCAGTTTTTTAAAATGAAAAGGAAGCATTTCTATTTTGAATGACCATGAGGCAGCCTATATCAGTCACAGAATGCAATTACATTAAAATGTGTATTTAAAAGCAAGTATTACTCTCAGGATGGTAATTTAGAGAGCAATCTGCAGTGCACAAGTGCTCAGGGTCATGTCTGAGCCTGCGAAACAAAAGCATTTTTGAGTCTTCTTTGATACTTAACCCCTTCTTTATATATTTAACTTCTGCTCCTGAGCAAAGCACATGTAAAAATGCTTTCAATTAACTATTTAATGAGTTCTGCTTTCAGATTACTGGTGACCTCGCTTTGATTTTTTCCCCCACTTTGGCATAGACCAGAAAAAGCTCTTTACTTTTTTGTAAACTGTCATAGGCTATGAGGTTTTATGGTTACTTTTTATTGTAAATTCCTTCATACACTTGAAGTCCTAAAGCTTATCCAGGAGCAATGGTGTGAAGAAGAGGTGTAAATCAGAGGCAACAATTCTGAGAATATGATTGATTATATGAGAAGGAAAGAATATTCAATATCCAATAGAGACTCTAAAATATTAAGCCCAAATGACTGCATGTCAGGTGGTATCTGTAATAAATTTGGAAACCCTGATGGGAGAACAAGACTTGGAAGGAAAAGGACCAATTCTGGAAGAATTGACTTTAGGGCCTGGTCTAAAACTATTCATCAGGAAGTTGAAGATTTTGTTTCAAGCCAACCAAACTCAGTTGGAAATCCAGCAAGTGTCAGATTCAGATCCAATGGGAAGAACTAAAAGATGAATAAGTCACTATTTCTACTCTTGAGGTCTTACATTTTCTGGACCCACTCCCACATTAGAGCAGATGTTGAAATCTTTTGGAGGGAAATCTTGGACATGCTCATGTGTGTCAGAAGCCTGTCTATTATGACAGATGCCCTTGAGAAACTCAATTATAAAAGAGAACATTACCCCTTCCTCAGACTAGTTAGCCTAAGAGCACAACTCATTCCTTTTGGCGATGCCCATGCTTTAAGCATTCCAGACTGTTTCAGGAAATCAAACATTGCATTCTTTGCAGCCAATTTGTTATAGAAAGTTTAGTGCTGGAGAATCATATTTCATGGAGGACTGCTTGAAGCCTGGGGAAATCATCCCTCCAGGAGGCATCTGAGAAAGCAAAAGAGACTGGCAGATGTTTCATACTCGGCAAATATTCATGTACTTCCAGATATTTCAGAGGCTTCTAGTTATGTTGAGATCATGTGAAAATATTTAATTAATGTTCTATGACTTGAAGTGACATATATCATTTTGGGGATGAGACAGTTAAAAACCTCTGTCTTATTCTTAAGAGCTCTTTTATCCTTTGGGTACCTGAAGATTATGTGTAATGAGTCTCAGAGTTTAAAGATAGAAGAGGGTATCCTAACCAACACTGGACTTTTTGTAAGCAGCAGATAAACTATGATTTGGTGAAGCCCCTGAGACTTCAGATTTAATGTTTTGGAGTTATTTTTTTTGTTTTGTTTTGTTTTGTTTTGTTTTGTTTTTGTTTTTGGTGTGTGTGTGAAGACAGAGGGATTAATTCAGAAGCCATGTGAACTATGGTTTTCTCATGTTGGACTTCTGTATAAAATTTGTTGATGGAAAATGTTCAGCAGATGAAAAATTTAGACATCCAATACAATACATTGTATTAATGTTATTTTCATTTCATTTGAAATCATCAGAAAATTATATCTTTAGACCATAAACTATAATAGAATTGTGGGTTTTTTCTGATTTGTTTTTGATGTTATACACAAGTCTTATAGAACTTACAATGGCATTCATTATACTGATATTATTAAGTCTATTTCCCACATGTCAGATAGGTTTATGAGAGCCCTTGAAAGAATGCTCTCAGACCTCAGAAGTGGAAAGAACTATGATTCATAACAGAAAATGTTATAATTTTAAAAGAAATAATACTGGAAGAGAATAAGAGGAAAAAATGGAACACAGGACATTATTGAAGGAATTATTTGCTGGAAAAAGGATAAAAAGAATACATGCAATTAGAATTTGTTAGGTTTCACTCAGACATTGTATAAGGTTATGCTAGTGATTGCTTAGGAGTTGATAAGGACAAAAATTTGGGTAAGGGTTTTGACTTGTTTTTGGTCATGGGAAGTATGTTTCACTATGCAGTCCATTCATTAACATTTGGATCATTCATTTTAAAAAGTATGTCAAAAGAAAAATGAATACACTTAATTGTTATAATCACTCAACCAACATGTTGAAGGGTTTGGAAAATTTCTCACATGGATTATGCACATATAGTTGATATTGTTTGGGGTGAAAGCTCTATGGCCCCTAACTTCACATATGTAATAGGCTGCTATGTCTTAGGTAAAAACACATAAAACTACCTTTTTGTAAGCTAAAAGGCTGAATAATGACAATTTCATGATTCCAACTAATATAACAGGTAATACATTTATCTCTGAATTCATTAGAGCTAAGTTGGGATAGTAGATATAATCTACAAAGTTAGATTTTGGGCTAACATATGATAGAAATGACACCTAGACTTTTCAGAAGTGAAAATACAGGTGAAATATTAACTTGCCAAGTGAGTTTTATCAGAAAGTTTACGTAAGGACCCCATGCTTTGAATTTTAGGTTACCTATGTGATCTTTTTTAATAGTTTTATTTCTATGGGTCTAATAATAAACTATAACTTTTAAAACATTCTAGTGAAGATATCCTTTAGTGTAGGTTTTCACAATCTAAAGATTTGCTGGCAAACCAAGTGATAAGCTTAAAAAACACAAACAAGGCTGCTTCTGTGGCATGCAACATGCTTGCAAAGGGCTTGTGCATGTGCCACTTGGTTGCCTTTAAATTCTTGGTAACTTTTGAACAAGAGAATCTACATTTTCATTTTGCACTGAGCCCTGAAACTTATGTAACCAACCCCCAAAACATAGTCTTCTTAAATTTGCATGAAGATTAAGATAATAAATGTGCATTAATTCAAGGCCATCAAAGGCTAGTTTATCACTTTTAAATTACATTTAGAAATCATTTTTATAAAACAAACTATATTCGCTCAAATATAGTTTTGTAGTAATTTATGTAATCTACATCAATGCACATTTGGGAAAGTGAAAAATTCCTTTTACCCTACTTTATAAAATCTTGTGCAGATACTCCATGTATCAATTAACCATAAAATGTTTCCAAGGGCATTAATAAAATAATTATGGAGGAACATTTTGGAAAAATAAAAATCAAATTTCTAACAATACATCAACTTCATTTCTTAAAAGTTCATACTATTCTATGTGAAACAAAAAATAAATAAAATAGCAAGAAAACACAATATCATTGTGGTCATAGCTTCTTGGCAACCCATTAAAATGACAATCATTCACAGGTAACAGCAGATGTATCTACCATTTTAAAAAAGTTAAATTAAATCATGTGAAAATTTTCAAATGATGTAACTGTTCAATGAAAAGGAAAATGAATAAAGATCACATATGCCTGCACAATGATGAAAATGAAAGATTCTGCTAAAATTTTAAGTTGGAAATTGTGGTATAGGTAAAGCAATCTATGTGCATTCATCCAATAAAGAGAAAATCATGAGTTGGTGGATAAATGCCAATTTTCATTTTACTATTCTATAAAAGAAGATAATTGATATTGTAGTCTATAAGATTATCTGCTACATTGCTGATAATCTAGCAAAAAACTCTAGAAAGAAACCAAGTAAATTTATTTTGAAAACAAATGGCTCATTTTTGTTCTTCAGAAGTCATGCATAATATGGGTGTGTGTTTTTTTTTCCTACTTTAGTGACTATTTGATTTGAAATCCTTAAGATCTTATGACTGTTTCACCTAGAAGCATGAAACAGATTGTGGAATCTCAAAGAGGACAGGGATAAAGGGGAAAGGGTGGGAAGAGATCAACCAAAGAACGTGTATGAATATATGCATAACCCACTGACGCAGGCAATAGGGCGGTGAAGGCCTGGGGCAGGAGGTAGATGCAGGTTAGAAGAGATCAATGGGGGAGGGGGGTAGAGGACATGTGTAATGCTTTCAATAATAATTTTTTTGGAGAAGATCTTAGGAGCATTTTAGAAGTGTTAATGAATAAAACTCATAATCATTGAAGAATTTAAAAGTACTCACTCTATTATTATTAAAATAAGAGAACAGACAGTTTACCGATGAATAAAATTTAAAAAGGTCAAGTGATCGTGGAACACTGAGGATGGAGGGAGCCAGATCCAAATAGAGATTGCCAGAGTTATCAGAATGAATTCTGAAGCCTGCTCAAGGAAGACTTCCGTCTTTGGTTGTACACCAGAAACTAATACAAAATAATATTGAATGTAGACTGTAATAGAAAAATAAACATCTTAAATAAATACTTTAAAAAAAGAACGTCTGGACTCTTCAGAATAGGACCCAGAGGGTGGTGGTAAACACTGAGTTCCAGCGTCCCTCACCTGGACTTCACTGTCAAAAAAAAGGGGGGGGGGCTTTAAAAATAAAATATATTTGTAAATTTGGTGTGGGGAAGACATTTAGTAAATGTTTTTGGATAAAACTTTAAGAAATGTGTTAGCATTTATGCCCCCTTTCCTTTCACATTAGCTTTTGTTGATCTCCCTCTTGGTATCTATAGCTTCTTAGCTTCTCAGATCTCAGGAATACAGTGTCTAGAAGGTCCTTGGATGCATCTTATGTTCACTGTCTTTTTTAATTTGACTTTTGATATTTTCAGGGCCATTACTTATATTTTAGGAGAGGAGAATAGGGTAAAGATTCCTGAAAGTCCAGGGGTATAGGGTCTGAGAGGAGATTTCTGGAGTCCCCTGGGTGCCAGCTTCCGAAGGCTGACTTCCTGGGATTCTCACTCCATCTTCAATTTAAAGCTTTGGACACAATTACCTTCTCTGTCCTGCATTTGTCCCACCAAAAGGCTCCTTTGTCATCTTAAAACATGCACTGTGACCAATTGCTGGCTTTCAGAACAAGCACACAGACCAACTGTTAGAATGCTCTGGCCTCTACAAGGAAAATTACCAGTATCACTTGGTTAATAGAGGGACACTGCATCAACCTGATCCTTTTCCAGACACAGCTTTCCTCATTTACCCTACTCTATGAAGTTGTGTAGAGATAACTCTGTGTAGTTCCTTCAGCTTGATCCATTCAAAACAAACATGAAAATTAAATTAAGATAAAAACAGGTACCATAAATGCATATTAAAGTCATTTATAACAATGTCACCTACTGTCTCTGAGTGGAACAGATGTTTAGAAAAAAAAGTTTAGCAGGGAACTTGGGGGAGAAGAAAATAGCTTACCTGTGGTGAGTAGTATTAGGAACAATAACGTTTTTGTCTGTTTGTTTTTTGTTTTAATGTTTCATTGATTTTCTTTTTAGAGAGAGAGGAAAGGAGAGATAGAGAGAGGTAGAATCATCAATGATGAGAGAATCATTGACCAGCTGCCTCCTGCACAACTCCTAGGGGATTAAGCATGTGCCCTGACTGGGAGCGAACTGGTGACCTTCTGGCTCATGGGTTAAGGCTAAACCACTAAGCCATACCAGCTGGGCTGTTGTTCTTGTTAAGAAAATCTACTTAGCAGGTTACCATGTATCTAAACACAGTAGAATGATATTCAGTTTAGCTTAACAGTTCAGTAATTAAGAACAGTTTGAGAATACATTCATTTGTGTATGCTACACATTCACATGCAAAATCAGTTGCACTGAGTACATTTCACATAAATGGATATTCCTATTTCATTTTCTAGAGAAAGTATGTACTTTACACAAAAATATCTAATATGGACACTCCCATAGTCTACTGAGGAAGACAAATAATTATCAACAGAAAATTCACATCCCCAATGGCTTAATTTCCATCTCCCCATCCCCATGATAAATTTCATGAGTTAGGAGGAACAGTGAAATCTCTGAGATATGTGTACTAGTATCTCTATACTATTAATTTCTATAGCCTGTTTTCTTGAACAAATTCTAAGCATGGAATATAATAAACAGAAAAGAATACATTATGTTTGGAAACAACACTAAACATAACCTCAGTATATAAATTGTTCCTCTTTGAAACTGGGACTAGCCATCACCAAATTATCTATATTTTTCTAAAGGAAAAATAAAACACCTATTACTGATAATTGCCAAAGGCTAGCAGGTTGCAAATGACCTAATTATCCTATATTTCTGCCTTGTGGCATGTTCTGTAGATAAACATAATACATCAACATCAGAATAGCATATTGGTATTAAATGCTAATGTAGATTTCTAAATTCTCTATAATTTCTAGAGAAGAAAACTACTGATAATAAGTTGTATTTACAGAAAATTCTTATCTACTTTAGGGAATTGAGAAATCTAGCACATTTAGGCATCAAAAGATTATTATTTAAATGATTTAATTATAGTACACGTTTTTCTACTGATAATGTTACTAATTTTTCTATAATACTTGTAAACCAATCCTAACAAAACAGAGTACAAATGTGTACTATAACAACACAATCTCAATTGTAGTTCAGAATAGTTGCAAGTGTAATTTCTTGGTTAGTAATTTATTCTGGTTTTTGTAATTTGTTAAAATAAATCAATATCTGGCCTCGTAATTACACATACAACAGATCTGGGCTTCAAGCAAACCCCAGCCAAATCCAGCCTTGATCAACTGAGTTCAACTTGACTATGGGTGCATAAACAAGAAAAAATATATGTCGATACATTTCACTAAGTTTGTCATGTGTGTTTTTTTAATGTGAAATTATTGTAGCAATAGCTTCAATGCTACAAATGAGTCATGGTTCATTATTTCTATTGCTCAATCATCACACTTACTATAAGCAAGTCATAACAAATTTTAAAATAAATTATAACTATATTCTAATTGAGGTAAATGGTACCACTGGTAAATATTCTCAAGTAATTCATTTTACATTTAATCTCAACTGAATGCCTTCTAGATTAGTGGTATTATGACTAATTCTCTGATGCTTTTATACTTAGATCAAAATCTTACTGTAGCCCAGGCCAGGTGCTCAGTTGGTTGGAGCATTGTCCTGCACACTAAAAGGTTGGGGGTTTGATCACCATTCAGGGCACCTATGGCTCTCTCTCTCTTTCTGTGTGTGTGTGTGTGTGTGTGTGTGTGTGTGTGTGTGTGTGTGTGAGTGTGAGTGTGAGTGTGTGTGTGTGTGTTCCTGCCTCTCTCTCTCAAATAAACTTGTCCTTGGCTTACAAAGTAAATCCTTTACCTGTGTATCAATGAAATTCGTGCACGGGGTTGGGGGGTGTCCCCTCAGCCCAGCCTGTACTCTCTCCAAATTGGGTCCCCTTGAGGGATGTCTGACTGCCTGTTTACATTACATCCTTAGTGGAAATGGGCCTAAATGGGCAGTCAGACATCCCTCTCACAAACCAGGACTACTGGCTCCTAACTGTTCACCTGCCTCTGCCTAATTGCCCCTAACCTTTTCTGCATGGCAGCCTGACCACTATCTACCACTCCACCACCAACCACAACACCTAACTGCTCACCTTCCAGCCCTGATGCCCTTAACTGCCTTCCCCTGTTTGCCTGGTCACCCCTAACTGCCCTGCCCTGCCCTGCCAGTCTGGTTGCCCCTAACTGCCCTCCTCTGCTGTCCTAGTCCCCTCCCCACAACTGCCCTCCTGTGCCAGCCTGGTCATCCCAACTGCCCACAACTGCTCTCCCCTACTATCCATCTTGTGTCCACATGGGGGCAGTCATCTTTGAGCACATGGGGGTAGCCATCTTGTGTCTTGGAGTGATGGTCAATCTGTATATTACTCTTTTATTAGATTGGATGATTTACTATAAGCAAGCATGGTCTTATTTAATTTTGTATATTCACTACTTAGGAAATCTCCAGACCTATAATGGAACCTCAAAATTTATTGAATAAAGAGATATCGATAACCTTCCAAATTTGCTTAGATGCAGACAAGTTCCTACTTGCAATAGGCATTGTTTCTAGAATACAATCACTCTCTTCAATGCCTTCATTTAATAAAATTTTTATATTCCCTGTATCTATTAGGTCTCCATTTCAACATCTACTGTGTTTCCCCGAAAATAAGACCTACTTACAGGTTTCCTTCTGAGTGAAATATAGGGCATCCCCCCGAACATAAGGCCCCCAGGGTCTGTCTCAGAATGAAAATTAACTTACTACCATAAACTGGTCGCTAGGGCCGCCCTGACTGGCGTCTAGCAACCAGTGATGTTACACAGAGTCCTGACATCACTGCTGTGTGAATGGAGAAAAATCAGCATGGAAACTTTGTGAAACCTAAACTGCAAGAAGTTGTGACTTGGGTGAAGAATTCATGGGAGAAAATTGCTGACAGTTGCATTGCAAATGCACTGCGAGCAAGTACTCATTTAAAGACAGTGCTATTGCTAAACATGAGAGATTTGGTCCACTGATTCTGAAAGAAATGGAGTCACAAGAAATTCACCAGGAAATTCAGGAATTGGATTGTTATGATGATGTTCCAGAAGATGATGACATGATTGTCATTGAATAAATGAGTAAATTCTTGATACTGTAGGATTCACAGTCTGTCTGGTTTGTGTTGTCAACTACTATACTACCGTACCGTATACAGGTAATGAATTTCCTTTATTTTCATTTAATAATAAATGTGTACTGTGTTCTTCTTCATGGAAAAATAAGACATCCCCTGAAAATAAGACCTAGCGCATCTTTGGGAGCAAAAATTAATATAAGACACTGTCTTATTTTTGGGGAAACAGGGTATTAAGTGACTTAAGTTAGTATTTTCTAAAAATGTTAAACCTCTCAAAATGTAAACTTCTCTTCTAATAAATGTAATTCTTTTTTAAAAAAAATATATTTTATTGATATTTTGCAGAGAGGAAGGGAGAGAGATAGAGAGCTACAAACGTCGATGAGAGAGAAACATCGACCAGCTGCCTCTTGCACACCCCCCACCGGGGATGTGCCCGCAACCAAGGTACATGCTCCTGACCAGAATTGAACCCGGGACCTTTCAGTCCGCAGACCGACGCTCTACCACTGAGCCAAACCGGTTTCGGCTAAATGTAATTCTTTTTACAAAATTCTTAAAAGGGTGGTTAAATTTATATTATTAAATTTAAAAACAGTGTATAAAGTAGGAAGGCACATTAGAATAATTTTAGCAACTGTCTTATTATGTTTTTATATATATGTAATAAATTAAAATTAGAATTTTTATAATTAAAAGCTGACAAGCTCATTTGCTTTTATTTTTTAAAAGGCAGTATTAAAAAAAAAGTTAAATTAGATTTTGCCATCTGTTTAATGAGTTTCAGGCCAGATATAATTTCTTTTTAATCAGGACAGAAACTTTATTTACAAATGTTGACATTTAATTTACTTTAGAGATATGCTGGTGAAAAGCAAAATAAAAATGTATTATCATTTCCCTCCCTTTGCATCATCTTATTTTTTTTATTTTATATTAAATTTATTGGGGCAACATTGGTTAATAAGGTTATACAGGTTTCAACTGTATATTTCAATGATACATAATCTGTATGTTGCATTGCACTCCCACCACCCAAAGTCAAATGATCTTCTGTCACCATATATTTGGCCCTCTTTATCCTTTACTATTCCACCCCTTTCATTATACTATTGTCTTTATGAGTTACAGGGTGTGTGTGTTTGTTTTTTATGTATTTGTTTTTATTTGTTTGTTTGTTTGTTTGTTTTAGGAAGGGAGAGGGAGGGAGAAACATGGATGAAGAGAGAAACACTCACTGAACATTGATTTGCTTCCTCCAGTCCCACCCCCAACCCACTACCTCCCTGTGATCAAGCCCGCAACCTGTGCTTGTGCAGTGAAAGAGGAGTAAATCCAGGGACTCCTTGGTGAATGGGAAGATGCCCAACCAACCAAGCCACACTGGCCAGGGCAATGAGTTACAGTTTTATATCCCGCATATGAGTAAGATCATATGGTTCATAGCTTTCTCTGACTATTTGGCTTAGCATAATATTATCAAGGTCCATCCATGTTATTGCAAATGGTAATATTTCATCTCTTCTTATGGCTAAGTAGTATTAAATTGTATACCACAGCTTCTTTATCCAATCACTTATCAAAGGACACTGGTTGTCGCCATGTCATGGCCACTGTGGACAGTGTTGCAAAGAATGTAGGGGGTGCATATATCTTTGTGTATAAATGTTTTCAAATTCATTTGGTAGATAAGAGACATGGGATTGCTGGGTCATATAGTAACTTCATTCTTAAATTTTGAGGCACTTCCATATTGTTTTTCATAGTGGCTGTACCAGTTTACATTATCACCAGCAGTGAATGAGGGTTCCTTTTTCTCTACAACCTTTCCAACACTATTACCTGTTCTGCTTATAATAGCCATCCTTAACAGGTTTGAGGTACTCATTGTAGTTTTGATTTGCATTTCTCTAATAGCTAGTGAAGTTGAATGGTTTCATATATAGTTGTTGGCCATTTGCATGCCTTTTGGGGAAAAGTGTCTCTTCAGGTCCTCTATCCATTTTTTACTTGAATTATTTGTTGGTTTGTTTGTTTTTGAGTTGTATAAATTATTTATATATTTTGGATATTAACCCCTTGTCTGAGCTATTTTTTTGCAAATATACCCTCCCATTCAGTTGGTTTGCCTTTTAATATCAGAAGCTTTTCAATTTAATACAATCCCATGCATTTATTTTTGCCTTTACTCCCCTTGCCTTTGGTGTCAAATTCATAAAATATTTTTGTGACCAAAGTCCATAGAAATAGTACCTATGCTTTCTTGTATGCAGTTTATTATTTTTGGTCTTATATTTATGTCTTTGATCCACTAATTATTATACATGAGGATAAACTGTAGTTTAGTGTCATTTTTTTTTGGTATGTGGATTTCCAATTTCCCCAAACACCATGTATTGAAGAGGCTTTGCTTTGGCTCCTTTAAAAAAATTATTTGCTCATACACATGTGGTTTTGTTTCTGGGTTCTCATTTCTGTTCCATTAGTCTGTGTGTCTGGTCATTTTTACAAATCAGACCTGCCTTATAAAAAGGCATATAAATGCCATTCAAACTCATTACTATAAATCTCATGATTTGTGTTATTCCTAATGAAAGTTTCCATGACATCAATGTGAAACATATAAATGCAGAACTTATATCCATAAGACATACATTTCTTGAATTATCATAATTCATACTTAATTTTTATATTTTTCAACTTCTATGGTTTTTAATTGAATTTTCATATAGCATTTATTTCAGTTTTTCTTTTCTTTTTTAAAAAATATTTGTATTGATTTTTTTACAGAGAGGAAGGGAGAGAGGTAGAGAGCTAGAAACATTGATGAGAGAGAAACATCCACCAGCTGCTTCCTGCACACCCCTTACTAGGGATGTGCCTGCAACCAATGTGCATGCCCTTGACCGGAATCAACCTGGGACCCTTTAGTCCACAGACCGACGCTCTATCCACTGAGCTAAAACGGTTTCAGCTATTTCAGTTTTTCAATATCCTGTGCCTAAGAAATTTTCCCATTTACCCCCTGTGACCATATTCCTCTCAAAAGTCAGCCTACTTTCAACGTGAATTAACTGCTTCAGAATCATAGGGGATGATGTAGTTAAGTGCTGCTGAACTGTAATTATATATCCAGAAACTACTCTGTTTTGATTAGTCACCTCTTAAGAGCACGCTCATAAAATGGCATTAAAGTGACTACCAAGTACATTTATTGAGTCTGCAAAACATTATAGAACCGTAATACAACTGCAGAATGCTGAGAATATGCATGAGTCAGCAAAAAATTATATGTGACAGAGTGCTACAAGTGATCACGAGGTGAATTATTATTATTATTTTGTTTTGCATACCAAAATTTGCAAAATTTGGAGTTGAATTGTTCAAGTTTTCAGGAGAGGACTGTTCATGGCCCAGAAAATCACAAATAACAAGAAGAGAAAATCTGGGTTGTTTGATTCAGAAGCCTTAGGAAACATATGACCCTAAGAATTCTATTGGATCAGTAGAATTATAAACTTGAATTAACATGCATGAAAAGCAGAAGGAGGACTTTCTCTGAAGCATTTAATCAAAGCAAGAATATAGCCAAGTTCAAACTGAAAATTTAGCTAAGTATTGGGAGATATGGCCAAAATCATTAAAATCAGACAGAGACTAGGAAGACAAAAATTAAGGTCAGAAATAATAACAACAAATTGCACCAATTTTACTAAGATATTTGGGAACAGAAAATGGGTTCAGAATCCACTGTGGATATTATCCAATACTCTACTTTTTATTTTTTTTATTTATTTTTTTTTAATTATTTTTTTATTAAGGTATTATTTGTATACATAGCTTATCATTGCCCCCCCCCCCCTATAGATGCCCTCCCTCCCCAGAGTTTTGTGTCCATTGGTTATTCTTATATGCAAGCATACCAGTCCTTTGGTTGATCTCTTATCTCCCCCAGATCTCCCTACCCTCCCCCCCCCGCTGTCATTTGACAGACTGCCTGTTGTTTTACTGTCACTATATCAATCTTTCTGTTCATTCGTTTATAATGATCTTTAATATCCATAAATGAGTGAGGTCATGTAGTGTTTCTCTTTCATTGACTGGCTTATTTCACTCAGCATGATGCTCTCCAATTCCATCCAAGTTACTGCAAATGATGAGAATTCCTTCCTTTTTATGGCAGCATAGTATTCCATGGTGTAGATGTACCATAGTTTTCTGATCCATTCATCTGCTGACGGGCACCTAGGCTGTTTCCAAATCCTAGCTATTGTAAATTGTGCTGCTATGAACATAGGGGTGCATATATCCTTTCTGATTGGTCATTCTAGTTTCTTGGGGTATATTCCTAGTAGTGGGATTACTGGGTCAAATGGGAGTTCCATTTTCAGTTTTGAGGAAGCTCCATACTGTTTTCCACAGTGGTTGCACCAACCTACAATCCCACCAGCAGTGCACGAGGGTTCCTTTTTCTCCACAACCTCGCCAACATTTGTTGTTTGTTGTTTTGTTGATGTTGGCCATTCTGACAGGTGTGAGATGGTACCGCATTGTTGTTTTGATTTGCATCTCTCGGATAATTAGTGACTTGGAGCATGTTTTCATGTGCCTCTTGGCCTTCCTTCTGTCTTCTTTTGAGAGGATTCTATTTAGGTCCATTGCCCATTTTTTAATTGGCTCATTCATTTTCCTTTTATTGAGTTGTATAAGCTGTCTGTAGATGTTGGAGATTAAACCTTTATCAGTGATATCGTTTGCAAATATGTTCTCCCATACAGTGGGTTTTCTTGTTGTTTTGTTGATGGTTTCTTTTGACGTAAAAAAGCTTTTTATTTTGATGTAGTCCCATTTGTTTATTTTCTCTTTAGCTTCCATTGCCCTAGGGTTAGTATCAGTGAAGAAGTTCTTTAGGCATATGTCTGAGATTTTGCTGCCTGTGGATGCCTCTAGTATTTTTATGGTTTCCCGTCTTATGTTTAAGTCCTGTATCCATTTTGAGTTTATTTTTGTGTATGGTGTAAGTTGGTGATCTAGTTTCATTCTTTTGCATGTATCTGTCCAATTTTCCCAACACCATTTATTAAAAAGACTGTCTTGACTCCATTGTATGTTCGTGCCTCCTTTGTCAAATATTAATTGAGCATATTGATTTGGGTTGATGTCTGGATTCTCTAATCTATTCCATTGATCAATATGTCTGTTCTTGTGCCAGTACCAGGCTGTTTTGAGAACAGTTGCTTTGTAATACAGCTTGAAATCTGGTATTGAGATTCCTCCTACTTTACTCTTATTTCTTAAGATTGCTGAGGCTATTCGGGGACTTTTATTGTTCCAAATGAATTTTTGGAGAGTTCTTTCTAGGTCTGTGAAGTATGTCCATGGTATTTTCATGGGGAGTGCATTGAACTTATATATTGCTTTGGGAAGTATGGACATTTTGATGATGTTGATTCTACCAATCCATGAACATGGTATGTTCTTCCATCTGTTTACATCTTTCACTATTTCTTTTTTCAGTGTCCTGTAGTTTTCTGCATATAGGTCTTTTACCTCCTTGGTTAAGTTTATTCCTAGGTATCTTAATTTTTTTGGTGCGATGGTAAACGGGATTGCTTTTTTAGTCTCTGTTTCTGTAAGTTCACTATTGGTGTAGAGAAATGCCATTGATTTCTTGGCATTTATTTTGTATCCTGCTACATTGCCAAATTTGTTTATTAAGTCTATTAGCTTTTTGATGGAGTCTCTTGGGTTTTTTATGTACAATATCATGTCATCTGCAAATAGTGACAGCTTTACTTCTTCTTTTCCGATTTTGATGCCTTTTATTTCCTCTTCTTGTCTAATTGCGATGGCGAGTACTTCCAGTACTATGTCAAAGAGGAGTGGTGAGAGTGGGCATCCCTGTCTTGTTCCTGTTCTTAGAGGGAATGGTTTTAGTTTTTGCCCATTGAGCATGATGTTGGCTGTGGGTTTATCATATATAGCTTTTATTATGTTGAGGTATGATCCTTGTACTCCCACCTTGTTGAGAGTTTTTATCAGGAAAGGGTGTTGGATTTTATCAAATGCCTTTTCTGCATCGATAGATATGACCATATGATTTTTATCTCTCAATTTGTTTATGTGATGTATCACGTTTATTGATTTGCGAATATTGTACCATCCTTGAATTCCTGGTATAAAACCTACTTGGTCATGGTGTATGATCTTCCTGATGTACTGCTGGGGCCGATTTGCTAGAATTTTGTTGAGGATTTTGGCATCTATGTTCATGAGGGATATTGGCCTGTAATTCTCTTTCATTGAGTTGTCTTTATCTGGTTTTGGTATTAGGGTGATGCTGGCTTCATAAAAGGAGTTTGGCAGTGTTCCTTCCTCTTGAATTTTTTGGAAAAGTCTGAGGAGGATAGGTTTTAGTTCTTCCTTGAATGTTTGGTAAAACTCTCCTGTGAAGCCATCTGGCCCTGGGCTTTTGTTTGCTGGAAGCTTTTTGATGACTGCTTCAATTTCTTCCCAAGTTACTGGTCTATTGAGATTTTTAGATTCTTCCTGATTGAGTTTTGGAAGGTTGTATTTTTCTAGGAATATGTCCATTTCCTCCAGGTTGTCCAGTTTGTTGGAATAGAGTTGTTCATAGTATTTTGTAACAATCCTTTGTATTTCGGCGGGGTCTGTTGTTATTTCACCTCTTTCATTTCTAATTTTGTTTATTTGGGTCCTCTCTCTTTGTTTCTTGGTTAGCCTGGCTAGAGGCTCATCAATCTTGTTAATCCTTTCAAAGAACCAGCTCTTGGTTTTGTTGATCTTATGTATTGTGTCTTTGGTCTCTATGTCGTTAATCTCCGCTCTGATTTTTATTATTTCCTTCCTTCTGCTTACAGTGGGCCTTTCTTGCTGTTCTTTTTCTAACTGTTTGAGTTGTAGGGTAAGATAATTTGTTACCATTCTTTCTTGTTTTTTGCAATAGGCTTGTAGGGATATGAACTTCCCTCTCAAAACAGCTTTTACTGTGTCCCATAGATTTTGGATTGTTGTGTTTTCATTGTCATTAGTTGCCATGATGTTTTTGATTTCTTCCTTGATTTCTCTGGTAACCCAGTCTTTGTTCAATAGCATGCTATTTAGTCTCCATGTGTTTAATTTCTTTGGCTTATTATTATTGTAGTTGATTTCCAATTTTATGGCACTGTGATCTGAGAAAATGCTTGATAAGATTTCTATCTTCTTGAATTTGAAGAGACTTTGCCTATGTCCCAATATGTGGTCTATCTTTGAGAATGACCCGTGTGCACTTGAGAAGAATGTATATTCTGTGGCTTTGGGATGAAATGTTCTGAAGATGTCAATTAATTCCATCTGGTCTAATACGTCATTTAGAATTGACGTTTCTTTACTGATTTTTTGTTTAGATGATTTGTCCAGAGGTGACAATGGAGTATTAAAATCTCCTACTATGATTGCATTGCTATTAATCTGTCCCTTAATGTCCTCCAGCAGTTTCTTTATGTATTTGCGTGCTCCCAAATTGGGTGCATATATGTTTACCAGGGTTATTTCTTCTTGTTGGATTACACCCTTTAGTATTATGAAGTGGCCTTCCTTATCTCTTGTTATGTCCTTCACTTTGAGATCTAGTTTGTCAGATATAAGTATTGCTACCCCAGCTTTTTTTTCGTTTCCGTTTGCCTGGAAAATCTTTTTCCATCCTTTCACCTTCAGTCTGTGGGCGTCTGTTTTTCTGAGGTGGGTTTCTTGTAGACAGCAGATGAATGGGTTTTGCTTTCTTATCCATTCTGTTACCCTATGTCTTTTAATTGGAGCATTTAAACCATTTACATTTAAAGTAATTATTGAAAGGTAGGTATTTGATGCCATTTTTATTCTATCCCTCTGTGTTCCTTCTTCACTTCCTATTTCTTTATTATTACAGTAGACCCTTTAGCATTTCTTGCATTGCTGGTTTGTTGGAGATAAATTCCTTTAGTCTGTTTTTGTCGGTGAAGCTCCTGATTACACCTTCAATTTTGATTGACAGCCTTGCGGGGTACAGTATTCTTGGGTTCAGACCCTTCCTTTGCATGACTTTGTATATGTCATCCCATTCCCTTCTGGCCTGATGAGTTTCTGTTGAGAAATCAGTTGCTAGTCTGATGGGGTTTCCTTTATATGTAACTTTCTGTCTCTCTCTGGCTGCTTTTAAGATTCTGGTTTTGTCGATGTTTTTTGCCAGTTTAATTATAATGTGTCTGGGTGTTGATCTTTGGGGGTTCATTTTGTTGGGGACCCTTCGAGCATCTTGGATTTGTGTTGGTTTTTTCTTCTCTATCTCAGGAAAGTTTTCTGTCATTATTTCTTGAAATACTTTTTCCATATCTTGCTCAGTTTCCTTTCCTTCTGGAACCCCTATTATTCTAATATTGTTTTGTTTTGTATTGTCCCAAAGCTCCCTTAGGCTCTCCTCCTGTTTTTTAATTTTTTTTTCTAGCAACTGCTGTAATTGGGTATTTTTTTCCATTTTGTCTTCTAGCTCACTGATGCGGTCTTCTGCTTCATCTAGTCTACTCTTGATGCTTTCTATTGAGTTCTTCATAGTAGCGATGTCATTTTTCATTTCTTCTTGGGTCACCTTCATTTCCTCTTGGGTCTTCTTCATTTCCTCTTGGGTCTTATTCATATTGTCAAATTTGTCTTCCATTCTTTTTAGCCAACTTATGATCATTACTCTGAATTCTTGCTCTGGTAGGTTGCTTGCCTCTAACTCGTTTACTTCATTTTCTGGTGATGGTTGATTTTCTTTCACAGGCGGGTTGTTTCTTAGTCTCCCCATGATCTCTCTTTATAGGGTGCCTGGTTACGTAGTTCTCTCCCTCCTGCTTTGATTTAAAGGCACAAAATACAACACAACCAGGTACAACACACAAGGCACTGGACAGAAATGTGTTTGCAATATTAATATCCTCCAATAAAGGTGTCTAGAACCCAGATAACAAGAACATACAATCCAATAAAAAGAATAAGCAAACCAATCTTACACACACAAAAAAAAGCATAAACCTTTGATATAGTTAGCATTCAACATACAACAACAAAGGTGTAGAGAGAAGGCTTTTTTTTTTTTGGTGGGGGGGCAGTGACAAGGTAGGTGTGAATGGGATTGGAGCAGGGGGTTGGGAATTATATATATACAGGTCAGGTGAAAATTTTGGAGAGGGTAAACAGAAAGAGTAAGGAAAATCTATAGCAGTAAAGGGTTAAGATAAGCAGGACACCAAAGGTAAAGGGTTAGGAATAGAGAGATGTCATAAAGGTAGGTTTGAGATAGAATAGAGCGTTGGAGAAGGCAAGGTATGAATAGTTTTTAGAATAGTAATCCTGAAGGGGGAAATAGAGAAAAAAAGAAATAGAGGAAAAAGGAAAAAAAAAAGAAAGCAAAAAAAAGGATTATAATATGACACTTAAAAAGTAGTAATAAAAATAAACAAAAGAAAATAAGATAAAAAAGATAAAAAAGGTAAAATAGTAGTAATAATGTTGATTACCTATAAAAATGAATTAATTAAAAAGGTAAAATCTAGTGATGGCAGATGAACAAAATTTCTTGAGTAAACTTTGCAATTAAAGTAGGTAAAAAACAAAAATTCAACAGTTAAAAAATAAAAATTGAAAATTAAAAATTAAACAAAATTTGCAGTAATGAAGGTCATTCACTTTCTGTGTTGCTATGTCTCGCACGCCTGTTCCCAGTCTGGGCGGTAGTTGCAGTTCACTGTGTTTCACTGTTCCTCCGTGTTGATTACAAGACCTGATTTTTTAAGCCAATCTAGAGACCCTATGTGCTTTAGCCTCTGGGTGGCAGGGTTTCTGGATGACTTCCAGGACTCTAAAGCCTTTCTATCTTTTTCCCCTTCTCTGTGTCTTTGATGGCTGGGGGTGGGGCGGTCCGGAGCTGGCTGCACTCCCCTGTAATTCTGCGGCTACTTCTTGGACTCAGATCCAGCTGTGCTGCTCCTTAGATATCCCTAGTCTTAGGAGCCCTGTCCACAGACAGGCGCGCCTCCAGCTGAGAAGCCTGGGGCTTCCTGTAAATCCACGACCAGTCCCTCAGCCTCTGTGCGCCGCGCGAACTGGTGCGCAGGGGGGGGGGGGGGGTTGTTGCTGCGCCGAGTGGAACTCAGTCAGAACTACTGGTCCGAGGGGAACTCACCCACCGGATCGCTGCGAAATCTGAGCTCCTCTGAGATCAAGGGTTCGCGCCGACTGTGTTCATTTGGTGTTCCTTGGGGCTGGGGATAATCAGGCCTCCGACTCGAACCTCCTCCCTTCCAAGATGGCGAGATTTCCCGTCCACGCCGGCAAGTATCTCCGGTAAGGGACCCAGCTGTGGGTGGTCAACTGTTGGTGGCTCCCTGATCAGCAGACCCCAAATTTCCTCTGGTGTTTGCCAGTCTCCTGGCTTGTTGACGAGCACTCCTAGCGCGATCCTCAGCTGCTTTCTCTCTCTTCCTCGGGACAAGACTCAGAAACCGCCCATCTGCTCTTCCGCCATTTTCTCCTTCAATACTCTACTTTTTAAATCCTTGATTTCTCTTCTGTAGAAAAGTACTCTCTCACAAGTCAGTTGGAGTGCCAAGGAGAACATAAGAGGACATGTATACTTTGTCAGGATAAAGTGAGAAAAAAAATGGATGACTATGAGTTACAGAGAAAAGAAATATAATTGTTTGCTCCAAATAAAAGTAATAATTGTGTGTGTGTGTGTGTGTGTGTGTGTGTGTGTGTTTGTGAAAAGAGAGAATGGAAAATATAGAAGTAAGAAAGAACTTGGAATGTTGAAAAAAACAAAATGATGAAAAGCATTTGTGTGGGGAGAGCAGATGCCAGATTTATACAGAAAAGGGAAAAACTTAGCAAATAAGGGGAGAGACATAGCAGAGCATATTATGCAGGTCCATATAAAAAAGATGCAGTTTGACTTCAATTTTTTAAAAAGTATATTTATCAGCGTAATAAATATACCTAGTAAAGCCTGATAAGTAGCAAAATATTTATATATTTTTTAAAAATAGCATTTCTATGCCCAAGCACTTTATACAACACAATTTTTTTTTGCTCCTAGAGGCAGTAATAGCCAACCTGATTGAAAGTACTGGTATTAGCATTACATGGCTATATAACTTGTATTAAGTAAAAAGTTATTCTTATTTTTAAAAATCCTCACTCCAGGACATGCTAAGAGAGAGAGAGAGAGAGAGAGAGAGAGAGAGAGAGAGAGAGCGAGAAGGGAAAGAAGAAGGAGGAGGAGGAGAAGGAGGTAGAAAAGAGAAGAAAGAGACAACAACATCAATGTGAGAGGAAAATATTGCTTGTCTACCTTCAATACATACCCCGAGTGGGGATTGAACCCAAAACCCAGGTATGTGCTTCAATAGGGACATGAACCAAAAACTCTTCTATGTACAAAATGATGCTCAACAGAGTCACTCTGATTGTGCAAGTAAGTTATTCTTGATTATCAATTCTTGGCAATATTCATTGATTTTCTATTACAATACCAAGTCCCATTTTTCTTTTCCTCATAAAACTAATACAGTTTTAGCAAAGTTCTAATTAAATAGTTGTATCTATACCAGCCATGGGCAAACTACGGCCTGCGGGCCGGATCCGGCCCGTTCGGCTGTTCTAGCCAGCCTGCGGAGCTGAAAGAGCAGAGGGTTCTCTTGCTCTCCCCTCCGCTCCTTCACCAGCAGCCCAAGATGAGAGTGCCAGCATGGTCAGGTTGCTTTTGTTCCGGCCCTCCGGTCCAGTTTAAGAACCCATTGTGGCCCTTGAGTCAAAAAGTTTTCCCACCCCTAATCTATACACTGAGTGGCCAGATTATTATGATCTCCGAACGCATAATAATTTGGCCACTCAGTGTACTTCTGTTGAGTACCTCATTTATTTGATATCAAAGATACTATAAATCATGCACCTGATCAAATTTCCCCTTTGCACTGGCTGATAGAAAGCTCAGGGCAAATAGGTGGTTGATCTCCAGCAGAAGTGTAGAATACTTTTGGTACCCATTTGAGATATAAATACACTGAGTGGCCAGATTATTATGCATTCAGAGATCATAAGAGTCTGTCTACTCAGTGTAAATATTCAGTTCAGATCAGTATTCTATTATGATTATATTTATTTTCATGTAAAGCTTTTTGTTTTCCTACAATCTATAGTTGCCATGGCATCTATCAATTTGTATAGATCTTTTATATATTTTTATATATATTCTTTATATCTTTTTTACCCTCAAATGTTCTAACATCTGTCAGATGCTTAGTAATATCAAAACATTATTTCTAGATTATTATCTGTATTAATAAATTTGTATGTTTTCATAAGGTATACAGAATATAAATTTGTGTATCTTTACTATCTACAAAACTCATTCATCTTCATACTTGATTGCTAAATTTTGCAGGGTATAGAATTTCAGGACAGACATCAGTTGGCTTACAATTTAAAATAATGCTTTGCCATTGTCCTTTAGAGTATCTATTGATAAGCAACAATAGATTAAATCCCAATTTTTGTATGCAGTTGTGTGTACTTTGTTCAGTTTCTTTTTCTGAAAATGTTTAATTTTTCTCTTCAATATTCAAAAATTTTATAATTGTGTATGTGTCTGTTTTATTCATTGTGTTGGTTACTTGTTTGGCTCAATATGGAGTCATGCCTCTTTATTTCTGAAAAATAAACCTGAATATTATTTTTTTGGTAAATTTATTGTCTCTATTAGTTTAGTTTGTTTCTGTGACCATAACAACCTAACAACCAGTTTATCCACTGCGGCCAGATCACCCACAACCCCCCGCCCCATCAGAGTGGCCAATGGGCCAACCACGTTGGTTGGCAGAAATTTGGGGTGTGTGTACCTCATTTGCCTGGTATTGATAAAAATGGTTTCAATTAAAAACATATAATATAAATCTTATTTTAGTGGGAACTGACTACAATTTGCAATCTTGTTTTTATGACATAAACCACATTTTACATTAGGTTTTAAACAAAAGATAAAGGTTTTAGCCTATAAAACAGCTATAATTTGTCCTAATCACCTAAATAGAAAATATAGAAGTTCTAGTAGTAAGTGTTCTTTCAATATATTTTACAAACAAAAACCTGGCTGATAAAAGGCTCAAATTTTAACAAGCAATGACAATGCATATGATCAGCCGCAGCCAAGTGAATATAAATTCAAATTTTTATCTAACATAAAATAACTACATACTCTTTAAATAATAAAAAAATAAATTATCAATGGCCAAACCAAATCCCATTACTTTCAAAGAGTTTTTATACTTTCATTTCCAGTTGATTGTGCACTAATTGAAGTAGTTGGTTATATGCTGACAATTGATTTTTGTTAATGAAATGGCCAATAGTGAAGTCAGTGCATTATAGCACACACACTCCAGAAAGCAACTTTCCATTGAATTTACTCAGACAAACTAATTGCTAAATTAGATGACCATTCAAAGTTATTGAATGCATTTCAAATACTTTCCTCTGAACCAAAAGAGAACTAAATGTGTTTTGATCACTGCTGCATTGCTAATACAAAATCAAAAGTGCTTGTCTTTCTGGAATACTAATATTGTAAGTGTGGGGACATGACATGCAGTACAGATGAGGGGGAAGGAGTTGGGGTGTCATAGCAAATTCTCTGAACAAGAAAAGGAGTCTGTACAGGTGAAATAATTTCCCAGGGACAGCTGCCATCCCCTGGTCAAATAGATCATAATTACCAATTGACTAATCCATTATAATTGACTAGTTCTGCATCACTTTTATAAGCTATTAACAATAGAAAAAAAGTTTCTGAAACGTTTTATATTAAGTAATTTAATGGAAAAAACTTAAATAGCTTTCAGAATTCAGAAACTTTGAGATAGTAACATTTTCCCCCAAAATCCTGTATCATTTTTTTATATTATTAAACACTAACCATATAACTACCCATTGAGTATCTCATCTCAGTCTCTCACAGCTCTAAAGTTAATATTTTTCATATTGGTATCCTAGGAACAAAATGAGAAATAATAAAGGCAATTTAGCAGTCTTTTCCTACATAAAATAAGTGTTCAGATCTCTGCTTGAACCCAGTAGGCTGTGATTATTGAACTACATATTATAAAATGTCTCCATATTATGGTTTTAAATAAATGGTTATGATTATTGCTTTTACACTCATTTAAAAATCAAATTAACTTATACATGAAGACAGCTTTTTAAAGAAGCCTTAGTCTCTTTATAAAAATAATATTGAACAGAAACTGAAAATATTCTTATATGTGTCAAAATGGTTAGGATTGAAGAAATAAACTGTTACTTAAATCTATTACTTTTAACAACATTGCAACATTTGTTGGCTTTGGAATAATGTAATTATAGAGAATTGCTCTGATAGTATTTTTTATGTTTCATATTGAAAGAAGGCAAAGTAATTCCTAAGCAGTGGGTCATTATCATTTACAATTGCTCAGAGGTTAGGATTTTAACTGCTGATGTATTTTTCTTTGAAAAATGGTAGATGTTATTTAATGCCTAAAGATAAATTGCTACATAGCTGTGATGTTTTTGCTGACAACTTTTCCCTAAAAAAACTTAGTTATCATGAAAAGACATTTCAAAATTAGTTTAGCAGGAGTGAAAATCTGAATTAAAATGTACATACAGTCTCTCAGTCATGAACTAAGAGTAATCAAGGATTATTTCCAATGTATAATCAGAGGGCAATTCAGTCTGATACAATCATCTAAGATAATTCATGTTAACCCTTTAGAAAATTCCTCACTGCCTATTGACTATACCGTTTCTATCACAGGTAATTTTGAAAGGTACAAGCATTTCCCACCTCGAGCACAGACTTTAGAATGTAGGAAGCATTTGGAAACTATCTCTCCCAAATGTATACCTCCAGGTCTGTGGTCACCACTGAATTCTGAATGTCACTTTCAGTGTCTAAAAGGCATCTCAATTGTAACAGAACCATAATTTGGAATCAACCTCAATGAGCAAAACCCAGTCCTGCTCCACTCCCAGGATTTTTTCTTTCTTTCTTTCTTTTCTTTTTTACTTACTGAAACAATTATCCCACCAAGCCTAGGCATTATTCTTTTTTTAAAATATATTTTATTGATATTTTGCAGAGAGGAAGGGAGAGAGATAGAGAGCCAGAAACGTCGATGAGAGAGAAACATCGACCAGCTGCCCCTTGCACACCCCCTACCGGGGATGTGCCCGCAACCAATGTACATGCCCTTCACCGGAATCGAACCGGGACCTTTCAGTCCATAGACCGATGCTCTACCACTGAGCCAAACCGGTTTCAGCCCTAGGCATTATTCTTATTCTCTCTTTCTATCACCTGGATTTCCAATTGATCGCCATTTCTGATAACTCCACTTTCTACATCTAAATCTATCCACTTCTCATATTATCCACTCTTATTCTAACTCCAATCACCATGATCTGCTTGGATAACTTTCTTCTACTCTTGTTCGCTCAAGGTCCATTTCCCATAGTGAAGCCAAAATTATCTTTATAATACACTAACTTGTATCATCCTCTTTCCACAGACTTTAATGGTTTCCCACCCAACTTAGTACCATATCTAAACTCCCTGCCTGACTTCTTCAATTCAGTTTATATCTGTCTCTTTCCTTCACTTATTATGTTCGAGCCATATGGGTTTGTTTGCTCTCAGAATGCAGTAAACCTGTCTATGCAGTAGGTCCTTTATTATGTCCTCTGCCCCAAATCTTCCAGATTTCCCATTGATGTCTGTCTTCCTTTCCTATGTTTCCCCATTCAGTATCAACCCAACCATCCCCTTTGCTTGGCCTCCACCAGTGCAGTCTTCTTAAGTACCTTTCCCTACCTCATCACGTTTTGTTTCCTGTGTCTTTGTCAACTGCATTTTTTGTCAGTGTTTTTCATTTTTCTTAGAATGCAAATCCATGAGAGTAGGGTCGTGTCTGCTTTGTTTACCTCGTTCACCTCAGTGCCCTGTGCAGAACCAGGCCCACAGTGGGACCTCAATAAGTATTAGCTGAATATTTTGAATAAATGAGCTAAAAAGACATTTTAAAAGTGGCATTTACAAAGTGAAACCCCTATCTACTTGTTTGGTGACTGTAATTGCAAAAGTTATAGGGTAGAAAATGAGGTGCAGGTCAATAGCAGGCCAAGAAGAAAAGTATTTGGGGGCAATTGTATGAAGCCAATTTTTGCTGATAAACATGACTGCCTTATTTCCATATGCTTATAGATGGGAAAAATGGACAAGAGGGACACTTGCTTATGCCTATGATGAGAGATGATATTTTCATGGTACACTGTTAACAAATGCACTTAATATCCCTTACAATAAAAGATAAACTCATTTCTCACCGCAAACACAAGGAACCACCTAAATCTGCAGATGACATTATGAAATATATCCCAACTTCTACTTCCTCCCTTGTCACACACTGACTCCCAATTAATAAATTCTCACTTATAGGACACAGTTTTCTGAGCCTTTTCATACCTGACACTGTGGTGAATCCTTTTAACTACCACTTAATATTGGCAGTACAATCGCCACCCCTGCCAGGGGACACACATATGATCTGCAGTCAGAACTCTGGTAAAATAAAAAAACTTCTCTTCATCTCTAGGAGAGATGGCTTAGGGAAGAACATGTTCTAAGACTTTAAGGTGAATATTTTAGTGATACCTGTACAAACTCGACTTCTTGCTAGACTCTGTATAAATCTAAATTTCAAGCAGATCATCCTAGTAGGCTTTCAAAAGGTAGACTTCAAAGGTAGCGTTTTATATGACATTTTCTTGTAGCCCTTGAATAAAGCTTACCTATGAATAACTGGAGATCTTCGCACTAACATTAGGATGAAAGAATGGGACTCAATTTAACACAGGAGCTTAAAAAAATTACTGTTTCCCTCTGTCACCTTTAAAAAGAGGAGGTTTAGAAATCTGTGAAACAAGAGGAGGAAAATGCTATGCTGAATGGGTAACATATCAGTGAACCCTCCTCCTGAGAGTTGTTATAAACCCCATCCTTTAGGTATCTTCTTGTTTCTTTGTGAATGTGTTTTCTCATATCACACTATCTCCTCTGTAGCAACTCCATCGTGATTACCTAATAGCAGGGCATTCCATCTGTTTCATCATGCCATATGTGCCATAAAAGCATTTGGAACGCATACCCACCTGACACATATATTTCTGTATTTCTAAATATATGCATGTGCTATTGCACTGTTATGCATTTCATACTCATTCCACAATAACAAAAAGTTAACAGAATGAGATAGAATAAATACAGGACACAAAACGTTCTATTTTTTTCCCTCCACAATTCCCATGGATCAGCTTGTGCACTCTCTGGGGAATGCTTGCGCCACTGTAGAGACTACTGTGAATTTCCTGGTGTCTCACTGAAAGGAGCAGATTCTATTCAGCTCTTCTGATTTTATGATGAATTTTGCGTTAGAGTTTTTGAATAAGCTTGATCTACATACCATATTATATTGCATGATACCGCGGGGTGCCATCTAGACCAAGGCATTCCTTCCTTTAGCTCAGATAACACTGTTGACTCAGATAACACTACCACCATCCACCCAGTAGCCCTTATCCAATGAAAGTTCAATTGGTGGAATAAAGAAACAACTCCTTGTCTCAATTCAGGACAATAAAGGCCATCCCTGTTCCAGAATTCCTCCTGGATTCAGATGACACTTCTGTTCCAGCTACAGTACAGTCAGTTGCTCCCTCTGCACAGTCCTACTTCCTCCAGTCCCTCACATATTGCAAGAGTACGCTGCCATAGATCTCCTGTATGCAAATCTACGGTCTATGTTCCAGAGTCCCTTCCTGGGGAACCCCAATAATGACACATAGATTTACAAATCTAGTTTGTCGGAAACCGACTATTGTCCCCACTGGCAGAGAGGTGTGGACAAGGAACCCAGAGGCTGGTTAACCTTGGAAGCTCTGAAAGGTCAGAGCCAATCACTCACTGTCTACTTGAGACAAGGGTAGCTAAAGCAACTTCCACCTGTCAGTCCTATGTAAATCCTTCCTGATTGGTTATTACTGGATTGGCTATTACTACAGGTGGGCTCCCATCTGGCCCCCAATATCACCAAATTAATACTTTCTTAGTCTCTTTCATTTGTGTGCAGCCTCTTTCAGAACCAGGACCCTGAAGCTGAACCCTGAACCACACGGGACGTGAAAGGGGTTCCCGCAATGTTTGCTTATATGTCAAGTTCCAAATAGTTTCTTTATTGAGCCACTAAGAAATGCAAGAATTAATTCAATATTCTAAGTTTTCTTACACCCTCATTCATTTCTGACTGAGTCAAAATTAATTTTAACTGGAGCTCTTGTTTTGCTCATTATGGGAAGCAAGGTTTCAAAAATTTGGCAGGAGGAATGAACTCCCTCCTCCTTTGTGCCTGAGTGACATTCCCTGATAGACTTAATGTCATTGCTGCTGAGGACAGCAGGCTTTCTCCAGACTGACCTCAGCCCTTCTGCCTGTCTCTGGTCCAGCTCCTACTCTTCATGCTGGCCCCTCCTTTACTGTGACTTGAACTCCTGACCCAATCCCAAGACTACTCACTGCCAAAAATTTTTTGGCCCTTGGCCCACTGGAAGTATAAGGCACCTACCTACTTGTCTTACCTTGGACACTTGTCTCTGAGAGAACCGGTTTAATTCACTAAGGCCTTGAGTTTTGACTCACTAGTAATTTTGACACTATTTGCTCTTACATTTTTCTCAAAGGAACTTATTTTTGGTTCTGCCTCCCAAGTTAGAGGTTTATTTTCCTAATATAACAGTCATAAAATAAACAAATTAGCCATTATTATTGGCATCTGAATGGTAGAAATCCATGGTTTTGGACACAGGCTACCATGTCCTATACTTACATAAACTTTTCTCAAGATACAGAGACTCTCATAAAATAGGATTATAAGAAGTGGCTCCACATAAACTTAAATTTTGCAGAACAGTCATGAGAAATATACCAGTGACTCTAGAATACTTTAATATCAATAAAACCTCTGTATTACGTTTAAGTATGGTTTCAGATATATAATAATATAATGCTAGAAGTATCAACTCTACATATAGTTTTGCTTAGGAAAAATGGGCATATATGAATTGTTATATGAATACCAATAACTAAAAAATAGTCCTTCTTACCTGAAACCCCAATAGATGTAGATGTAGAATGAAGGGTAGTTTGTGTGTGTGTGTGTGTGTGTGTGTGTATATATATATATATATATATATATATATATATGCATGCCATGTATCATTCACATGCAGTATTATTGTTCATTAGTTTAAATAACATTATTAAGTATAAAACAAGTATTTTATGAACAATTAGATTATGAGATAACATATACATGGTGATGCAGAAAACAAGTACAAGAAATGCATATTTTTTCATTTATGACAACTTTTTTCAAAAATGTGGCAAAAAAAAAACCTTAATAGAAAGGCTCAGAGACTTACCTGGAAGGTGAGTTTGGCATCTCCCATGCTCTGCTATGTGTTTTCTTTAAAGTCAGTAGTTTTAGTGTCTAAAGCTTATTATTGGGGATGAAGCTCATTCTGAAAGTCCCACTGTTTATTAAAATGCTGAAGCCAGGGCTCCTTTTCACAGACACACTTCGCCCACCTATTAAAATCCTGTAGCACATTGCCTTTATATGAAAAGCCATTCAACCAAAGATTTCCAAAACCTTAGATTCAAAGAAGTTATTCCAATCCTCAATTGTAGGTGGGATTATCAGATAGGATTAACAAGTTTATCACCTGTAATGGAAAGCAACCACTTATTATTTTCCACTGAGAATACCAATAAGAGAGAACCAGAACTTACCTGAATAACATGCTTCAGTTTATCAATAATCTGATTTATCACAGGATCAGTTCCTTTGACTTTGACTTCAGGATTCCCAGACTGGGCCTTGATTCCATTTCCAACCACACGCTGAGTATAACTAACAAAGTGAACAGTGAAAGACATATGGCTTAGTAACCTGGTCAGAGTATTATCTGCTACAACTATTTGAACAGACTTGAGTTCAGAATATCACCCCTGTGAGAGTATAGAACAATGCATTTTTTTTTTCTTGGAGCAGAACCTGGTAGAGATTGCAATGCTCTTCCTGGAAGGATGATTAGCATGGAAACATAACTTATTTTAATGCTTTATTCTCAAAGGATGCAACCAAAATTAATTGTGTGTTGTTGTGGGTTTTTTTTTTTTAATATTATGTACCAATATGCTAGAAAGTTAATATACATTTCACCTTGTTACCAATTCTTACTGACTTACAATATGTCAGAATCCATGTTATCTGGGTCAATTTAATTCATTTTATTAAAATGAATATAGATAAGTCCCAATTTTTTTAAATATTAGTCTACAAATGAACTATAAATGTATATCAATTGCATCAGTCAAAATCACAATTATTATAAGTAAACAAATAATACACTCTTTTGCAAAAAGAGAAAGTACAATCTGCTTTCACTAAGGTGCACTAATGGTGAACCACAAGAGTCTAGCAAATCATCTATAACAATAAAAGTGTAATATGCTAATTAGACCAGACATCCTTCCAGACGTCCTTCAGGACAATCTTCCTGGCCAAGCTGGGGCTACGAGGGAAGCCTGATAGAAGCCAGTGCCAGTAGCTGGGGGAAAGAAGGCCTACTCTTGCATGAATTTCGTGCACCAGGCCTCTAGAGTTCTATAAAAGGCAATGGCACAAGCAGTGAAATTCATGCCAAGTCACCACCTCTGCAAAATGATAATTATATAATTTAATCCTGGAGTTCATACAAATATTTAAACTCACCAGTCACAAAAATTTATTAAATGCATCTTACAATATTCAAATCCTGTACTAGGTGACTAGGATTATAAAAAGGTATAAGAATCTATACTTGTCCTCACAATGCTGATTACCTATCCGGGAATATAATGCACTAGTTAACTTGCTCATTCATGCATGCATTCATTTCATTTTACTATATTTTTAAAATGCCTACTAGTAAAAGACAAAATATTTATGTGATGTGAAGAGAAACCAGATTCCATCAGCAGATCAGTGGATTAGAAAACTGTGATACATCTACATAATGGAATACTACACTGCTGTAAAAAAGAAGGAATTCTTACCATTTGCAACAGCATAGAGGAAACTATAGGACATTATGTTAAGTGAAGTAAGCCAGTCAGCAAAAGATAAATATCACATGATCTCACTCAATTTTGAAATATAAATAGCAATATAAACTGATAAACAAAAACAGAGTCAGAGACAGAGAAGTATCAATCAGACCATCAACCCTCAGAGGAGAAAGTTGGGGAGAGGCAGGGGTAAAGGGGAGAGATCAACAAAAGGACTTGTATGCATACATATAATCCTAACCAATGGACATAGATACCAGGGAGGTGAGGGCATCAGTGGGTTGGGGGGCAATGGGGGTATAAGGACACATATGTAATACCTTAATAAATAAAGAATAAAAAATAGAATGAGGAATGAAAAATACATACTAGATTCCAGCAGTATAATTATTCTTGTTTTCCTGACAGTGTGGTATAGTATGACAAGATAACAGTTATAGTAAAACATGAGGAATGACTGAGATGCTAGTGCACCAAATGGATAGCTGGAAGGAACAGCATATATCAAGTGACACTTAGGGATAACACAGCTAGTAGACATTGAGCATATGGAAAAGTCTATTTGGACTAAGACAATTGGGGAAGAAATAATTGAGGTGGCCCTCAAAATATTATAGTGAGTATAGGTCTTAGATGGTGTGGTTAATGTAGACTTCAGCGCAAAGGAAGACATCCCAGCAGGGGAAAGGAGAAAGGCACATGGCTAATGCACAAAGGGAAGAATAAGTAGGCTTCTACTTATAAAGGGAAAGTAAAATGAGTAACGGAAGGAGATTGGCGGTCATGCCCTAAAGAGTCCATCTTCTATGTTTAAGATTCTCTTCTGAATAAATTTGCTTACATTCAAGTATCATAATGAAGTGGTCTCAGACTTTTCAACAAACATTTTCACATAATTTTTAATGTAATTTTTCTTCCCTCTATTTTCAATTATTCACATATGCTCTCTGAATTTTCTAATGGCATGAAAATTCTTTAAAAAGATAAAAGGAGTTTCCACTGTTGAGAAAACGGCCTTACAAAAGGAGTTTCAAAATGAGTTCTTCCCATGATGATGCACACCCAATGATAAATTTTAAAAAGTGGATCTAGCAATTCCCAACTATGCCCTTCTAATGAGACAAAATGATGAAACCCTTTGATATTATCAAATGGACATAACAAGCATAATGCTATTAATGCATCTTTTGTACCTTTAATTTGTGTATCTCCACCTGAGGATACGTTTAGTAATTTGAGAGAGAAAGGAGAGAGAGAGAGAGAGAGAGAGAGATGCCTCTCATATCCTTTCATATGTGCCCCAACCAGGAATTGGAACCACAGTCATTTGGTGTACAGGACAAAGCTTCAACCAACTGAACCACCCAACCAGGACAGGTCTTTTTATTTTCAAAACAACAATTAAACCCATTACTTATGCTGAAATACAGGGGTTAGAGTTTGGTATTTCAGTATGCATTAGAGACTTGGCAATAAATAGGGAAATAAATAGTAGAAAGGAAATAATTATTCATATGCCAGAAATGTGTAATAATATTCTTTAGTTAGGAAAACTGAAGTAAACTGTAAACAGCAGGCTTTTCAACTAATCAATCAAATATTCCAAGTAGACTGAACATGTGGCTCCTTTATTCAGTGACTATTAATAATATGAATAAATAAATTGATAAATATTGATGATTCAGATATGTTTTAATTGCTTTTTTGGGAGTTTGCCAATTCATCTTCATGATAATCATTTGCTGTGACCATGAGAATGTGCCTCAAGATCTCTAAGTACAGGACATTTAATTGCCTAAAGAGCACCTGCTGTTTTGTTCTGAAATCCATTTCTGCAATTGCCCCAACCAATGACAGAGTGCAGCAGGGATTCTAAAGCCCTGGAAGACACAGGCCTCCTCTGATGGCCAGTTTGGGTTCATGATCCCTTGAAGTTCTCGCTATCCCTTCCTTTGACTGAGCAACATGCTGAAGATTTCCACTCAACCTCGTCCCCCACTCCTTTCACTCTGGGTCACACTTGTGTCTCAACCAATAGATAGGTCTTCCAGATTTACTCAGTATTTTCCTCATTCTCTCTCAGAGACTTTTCCCATAATAAAAATCTTCTTATGTTTAATCCCTTCTTGGCATCTGCTTCCTGAAGGATCCAAACTATATATATAAACTTTATATATATATATATATATATATATATATATATATATATATATATATATAAAGCCTAAGCCACCATTAAGACTGAATGACCAGTTGACTAGTCACTATGACATGCACTGACCATTGGAGGCAGAAGCTCAACACAGGAGCTACCCTCTGGTGGTCAGTGCACTCCCATAGTCAACCTCCAACAATCAGCCAATGTCCCATGGTCCCTCCATCCTGCCAGCAGGCCCCAATTGGCCTGCTGCCCACCTGCCATGGTGGTGGTGTGGGAGTTAGGGTAGGAGGGGGAGAGGAGGCAGGGAACTGTGTGATGGTGAGGCACCTATGTCAACATCCAAAATCTATTCCTTCTGCGCCGAACCTGGTGACCCTCAGTTAGGTCTAGGAAACCCATCCATGCACAAATTTGTGCACCAGGCCTCTAGTATAATATATGTTCTATAATTATTCCCATCCTACAGATCTGAGATCTGCAGAGGTTACTAGTACGTAAATTTTGCAAGGCAACACTGTTGGTTTAGCAAGGATATGAACCCAATAAATGTGAACTCCATAATGCAATCAATGAAATAATTATTTTTAAAGATTTTTAAAACTATATTTTATTGATTTTTTACAGAGAAGAAGAGAGAGGGATAGAGAGTTAGAAACATTAATGAGAGAGAACCATCAATCAGCTTCATCTTGCATACCCCTATTGGGGATGTGCCTGCAACCAAGGTACATGCCCTTGCCAGAATGGAACCTGGGACCTTTCAGTCCGCAGGCCGACGCTCTATCCACTGAGCAAAACCAGTTTCGGCCAATGAAATAATTATTAACAAAAATTCCTGAACCCAAATAATATAAATTTATTAGTAGTATATTATTGTTGTTCTTATTATTTTTCTGTAACTACTGCATTTTCAAAGGTGTCCCTGATTCTAATTCAGAAGAAAGATGCTATTTTCTTCAAAAATCTCCTCAACGAACAGTTGTATATTACTAGCTGAAGAGTGGAAGGACAGTTTCTGGCAGGGTTAAAAGAAACTGACTGCAAGTTTGCCATAACTTTTTCTATGTTCTCTAGAAACACAGACATAATGTAAGCAACTGAGATTCATGTCTTAATTTTAAATAAACTATTACTGGCTCACCAGTAAATATATTGGTTTATTTAGACCATGAAACTTTCTTTTAAAATGCAGAAATGTTTCACATTAATGTGAAGAATTGCTTGTTTTTCATTCTTAAATATCATAGTTAATAACACAAAAAGGTAAAGTTGATCAGAATTACAATTGATCAAGAATCCCTTTCCAAGTTAGTATATATTGAATAAGTCATGATCATTAATCCTATGTATCATTTAAATAAGGAAAAGTAATTCAAAGAGCATTTAAGATACTCCAAGTAAAGTATAATCTAATAAAACTAGTTATTCTTTTCTACTCTTAGAAGGTTAAGAAACATAATGGAAAAGTGATAACCACCAGAATGACATAAATGAAAATAAACCAAAAAACAGTTGTGGAGTCTTTGGGAATGTCTGTCTTTGTGGATGAAGCATAAACAGATCTAAACTACTATTTGGCATTATGCAAAAACTAAACATATCATATCACCCCAGGTATAACTTTTGCAAGGCAACACTGTTGGTATAAGAATGATCAAAAATTATTCAAAGTAGCACCAAACTGGACACAACTTGAATGTCCATTAGCATAGGCAAATGAATGATAGTATCTATCTATATAAAAAGCCAGCAACCAGAATACCGTAACAACCAGAACGACTGATTGCTATGATGCCCACTGCAGCCAGCAAACCAGCCCAATTAGGCGGCGGGGCCAGTTGGCCAACCTCCTTCAGCCCCTCACCCAGCCAGCCTGCCCCTGATCGGCCTTTCCCACCCCAATGTAGGGTAGAGCAGCCAGCCAACACCCCTGTGACCCTCCCCCCCAGCCGGCCCTGCCCCAGATTGGCCAACCTGACCCCGATCAGCCAACAGCCCCTCCCCCTAGCCAGTCCCACCCCCAACATCCCATTCAGCCTGTGGCCCCTCCCCAAATCCAACTCCACCCAAAATTAGACCCCCCATTTTGATCTAGGGCAGGTCTGGATTGCCCCTCCCCTAGGACACTGGCCCCCAATCAACCCCTCCCACCCCATTCAGGGCCAGTGTTGCCCACAGCCCTTTCCCATGCTGCCCCACTCCTGATCAGTCCCCACAACCACAATCAGCCCATGGCCCATCCCCCAACCAGCTCTGCTCCCAATTGGCCATCTCCCCCATACCAATCAAGAGTGGGGCTGCCCAACCAACCTTCTACATACCCTTCTCCAGCCACTGACCCCTGATCAGCTCCCCATCCCATTCAGGGGCAGGGCCAGCCAGCCCACTTCCCATAGCCATCCTGCCCCCAATTGCCGCCCATCCCAATCAGGGGTGTGGCCTGATGGCCAATCGCTCACAGCTCCTCCCCAAAGCCAGCCTGTCCATGATTGGGCCCCAGTCAGGGCAGGCCAGCCGGCCAACCTCCTGCCATCTCCTCCTCTCAACAGGCCCTGCCCCGATCCGCAGATTGGGGCTGGGCCAGCCAGACCCCACCCATGCACGAATCTGTGCACTGCGTCTTTCATAATTATATAATAATATATTATATAGCAATGAGAAATAATGAATTCCAATTGTACTAAAATCTTATAAGTTAAACTTTGAATGAAAGAAGGAAGATATGAAACTTACTCTATGATTCTATTCATAAGACGTTTTAAAAGCTAATCAATGATGTTTTAAACCATCATGTGCTATTCTAGGAGAAGGTTGAAGGGTTGTTCTGGGATTCCAATAAAATTATTCTTGATTTGAATCCCAGTTACACAAAAGTGTTCATTTTATGCTTTTTTTAAAAAAGATGGAATTGTATATTTAAGATTTGGACACTTTATGGTATGCATGTGTTTTTAACCTAAATAAAACATTGAAAACTTGTGCTCTTTTTCTCAATATGTACACAACATACAAATTTTCATCAAACAATTTATATATATATATATATATATATATATATATATATATATGACTAATATGCTTAGTGTCCCTCCAACGATCCGACTGGTTGCTATGATGCACACTGACCACCAAGGGGCAGATGCTCAACACAAGAGCTGCAGTGACATGCATGGCCATTTACAAAGAAATGGCACCATGGACCTGGCACCGACAAAGCAACACTCAGCTTCCCCCAAGTAGGACACAGTCCCTGCCACCACCCCAGAGCAATGGTCCACTAAATCGCAGTCAGTCCTGCCAAAAATCGATGGCACAAAATGCAGCCCACATCCCAGCCTAGCCAGGAAATGGTCACTGTGAGCACCATGTAGTGATTGATGCCAAGTAGCAACACCCTGTTTCTTCTACCTAGCAACTAACCTCCTACCAGTTTCTTCAGCCCTGAGACATGACTTGTTTTATAGCTAGGTGCAAACATTTTATACTTTAACCAAATGTCAGTGAGGTGTTTTCCTATACCTCATCTCAGTCCTAGTGTAGGCAGATAGGAGATTCAGTAGAATCCTATTTTCATTAGCTGGAAAACAAAAATTTAAAAAGCTTAGAAACTTGCCCTGAATGAAAAGAAGTAAGAAACTGTGGACCCTGAAAATGACTTTAGGTTTTCTTACTGCATAGAATATAGTCAAACACTGTTGTAGTTAAATATTTTAACCTTTGTTCTCCCTGTGTGATCTGCAATAATAATCTGCTTCATGTTGATATTTACTGCTGTGTTGCTAACAATTATCTGAAAGAAAAGTTGGGGTGCTTCATGGGGCTGGAAAAAGTTTAGCTACATCAGAAAGCAGGTCTAATTAAGCAAGTTCATTCCATATCTAGAAAAGGCTAGTTGACTTGCGCATGCACAACACAATATATAAAGCTCTCACTGGCACCAATTGCAGGTGTGTGTTTCAATCTGTCATTGTTGATCGTGAATTTGGTTGACACTTCTATTATAGAGAAAGAGCAAATAGCAATATTAAAATATTTCTTCTAATTAATTTCCTTTCAGTGTGCACAAATCTGTGTACCTGGCCTTCAGTGTATAAAAGATCAGCATAGGTATTTTTATCATGGGCTAAATGGTTTTGTCATCACTAATTGAGTAATTTAGGATTCTGGCTTGGTATACAAACTTACTCCCTGTAGACTTTAATTTGCATTCAAAACATATGGTTTCTGAATCAAATAATAATTTTTCTAACAAAAACTTTTCCCTTAAATTTTTTTCATTATGAAATTTTAATAAATCATTAATCACTCTTTTTTGCTTCTAAATGTACAAGTAATGGATAAAACATTTCAAGGATCCCTACAGAGGTTTCCTGACTTGAAAAATTGTTCGCATTTCACTGAGAACGAGGGAACAAAACTCAAAAAAGAAACCGGCAAATTTTTTGTTCGAAAAGTAATAGACCCACCATCTGTGCTTCTTTCTTCCAAGCAGGTCTGGTAATGGATGACAGCAGTTTAATAGGAATACCTGCTTCCCAAGTACACCTCGTTTTTCATTAACACAGAAAAAAGGCAAGCACAGATATATTTACATTCTATAAAAATGTTTTAAAATGATGATTAGCAAGATTCCAGTTCTCTTTTTGTTCAACACATGAAATATGAAATAGAAGTAGTTACATATCTGCACCCAGTTTATCACTGGGAAGTTATTCCTCCCAACTTTACAACCATAACTTATTTGAAACTCATGCTATAATCTACTGGCTGATACTAATTTCACTGTATTTAGAATATAATAGAATTTGTTTCAGAGTCCCATCAAAAGTATGTTATTTTGATATGCATTTATACAATTTTAGGTGAGAGGAAATTTCTGAAATCTGACCCTGGCGTTCATCACAAATCATTTCAAGGGTCTGTCTTCGAAGTCTTTGATAATTTCACTGGGACAGGATATAAAACATAATCATGATAGAAGAGGGAATCATCTGATCGCACAGCTTTCTCTTTTTATCATTATTGCCATCGTGCTGAGGTTAAAGATGAGATCTGTGGCCATGCTATTTGTGATGGTAGTAGTAGAAATATTTTTTGTTTATCAGTGTTTTTGTATGACTTGGGTTATGTGATTCCATATTTAAAATTTCTATTTCTAGTTTTGGGTCTCTTACTTTCTTGGAGGCAAGACACTGGAGTCTTTTTGCCTCTGTTAGATATGTTGTCATCTCAGGTTAAAAGGAGGCCTGGGCAGCATAGTGTATGTATTCATCAGTGAACTCTTCTTTAAGAACAAATTTTCCTTTTAAACCATTTCAGCTTCCCTCACCCCCACCCGGTTCTGGTAGTAAAAGCGAGTACTAAAGAAGTGGGTTTTTTTTAATTTCCTCAAATACATGGGTGGCATTGGATACCACTGCTAAATGTTGCTTTGTATTCATGCAGCTTCTACATAGCACTTTTCCTTTATAGTTCAGGTCTTAATGTTTGAAATCTCAGAACAGAAAGAAGTCACATGATTGACTTTATATGCCAGGTTTATGGGAATAACCTTTCACGGTAGATAAGAGGCTTACAAAGTATTTAGAGAATAAAGACATCCACAGAATCCATTAAAAAATGATTAAACCTTTTGTAATTGCACTATCTCACTTCAATTGCTGTGTCACAAGCTATTTTGAAGTTAATCTCTACCATTTACTTGATGTTATAATTATAGATAATGTATAAATTTGATATCTATATTTCTGAATTTATATAATGAAGTAAAAATAGAATTAACAGATACCTTACTATCATCTTTATTATTATTTACATCTAACCAATTTTCTGCTGAGATATCATGTTTTGTGATATCATATAAGTATCACTCATTAACATTATTTTAATAAGGTATAGCAGCCAACACTTTTAATAATTTCTGTAGCAATCAATAAGAAACTATCTATATATACAAAAGCCTAAGTGACCATTATGACCAAGCCGTTGCTATGATGCCACTGACCACCAGGGGGCAGATGCTCAATGCAGGAGCTGCCCCCTGGTGGTCAGGTCACTCCCACAGCCAAATGGCCACCCAACCCCGCTGCCCTCACTCCCTTCCCCTGGCCAGCCAGCCAATCTCCTGCAGTTTCTCCCTCTGTCCCAACCCCTGGCCACCAGGCCCTCATCAGGACTGGACAAGATGACCCTAATGACCCTAATCACCAGACAGGCCTAAGGACCTCACCTATGCACCAATTACATGCACTGGGCCTCCAGTAATAAATAGAATAAGGACATGTTATGAAGAGATAGAAAACAAGAGCTTATTAAAAATGAATATTAAAGTCTTTACCGTGATTATTTAATTGGCATGTTTGTGTATGTCTGTTTAGTGAGGTGAATCATGGGTAACCTGTTTCATGGCATTTTATAAGATAAATACCTCAATTATAGCAGAAGCTCTATCTTTATATTTTTAAATGCTTGAATTAAAAATACAAAGCAAATGATAATAAACCTTTGATTTACTTCATAATTTTATTCCATTCAAAGCAACTATGAATTTTTAAATGATCAGTTCTAACTATAATTAATTGAATATACTGTTATGAGTTTTGAAATGTTATACTAACTCCCATTTTCCAAAGCATACATTCCAAATTTAAACTCTTCAGTAAGACACAGGCTATCTTTTATGGATTTATACTGATTGACAATCACCACTTTGAACTGATTCTCTGTCTCACTTCACTGATTTCAGTATACAAAAGTCAAATGCTATTTAGGGAATAACTATTATCTGAGTGATGGGGAATATATGACTTTTTTTTTTGCGGGTGTGGGGACTAACAATCTGAATCTGTGCCAGTAACCTAATGTACGTTCTTGATAGCCTATAATTAAGTCACTGCCCATTTCTTAACAAATTGGTATAGCAAGACCTGTTTTCCTAATTATTCCCAATTTACAAAGGGGCCATAAACAAAGACTCTAACAACTTAGTTGGAGGGGAATTCAATGTGGAAGGGACTGTGGAAGCCCACCACAAAAGCCTGGTAGTTAGGAAACAGAGAGAAAACAAATAAACGGAAGGGTATAAAGGGAAAAGCTTCCTCCATATTCACTCACTCAGGATTTGGAGAACTGACCCCCTGAATCACTATACTAGCAACATCTGAAAATAAATGGGTTTATTCTGGATCTCAGAGTACTCCCTGTATAGTTTTCAGTCACCTGGTAAACTCTGTAACATGAGTAATAATAAATTAAATACTATTTGAAACAAACAAAAAAACTGAGTCAAAATAATTTGGTGTGTAAATTTCATTTAACCAACCTTTTAGTAGAGACATACGTAAATGCTATAAGTTCCTAAAATCTTATGTAGATTTTTTTTAAAAAATTAAATATAATTGAAACCAACATTAGATTTCAAATATGAAACTACCAACTACATCATAAATAGTTTAACATTAGTTACAAGATACCATTATTGTAAGATTACCAACATACTTAAACAGAAAATTTGGGGGTAAAATAGGAAAGGTTTAGGAAATACTAGAAATTTTGGAAATTAGGGGGACCATGGAGGAAGTACAGGGCTGCAGAGCAGCAGAAGGTATATTCCCATAGAATGAGGGAGCTGGAAAGCTACAATGGGTACATTTCCATAGACTGAGGGAGCTGGGAACAGAGAAAGGTCTATATTTACAAAATAAAGAGAAGGAAGCCCTTCATCCAGAAGGAGAAGAAAGCCCAAAGAGAATAGGAAAACAATAGGGAAGGAGGTGGGGAAGAACTTCACATGTCCATGTGAGATTTGACCTTTGAGCCCAGAAGTTACTATAGTAACCAGTCTAAGGGAATAGTGACCAATCAGAGGGGATATCAAAGCACAAGGATCTGTAGCCTTTATAAGCTATGGGGAAAAGGAACTCGGGAGTCTTTCCCCCTCCCGACATGGGAATCTGTACTTGTTCTTCAATAAATCTTCACCTTTGCTATATCACTTTCTGACTCTAGATTCATTCTTTGATTCCAGTAAACAAAGAATCCAGGCTCCAATCCAAAAATTCTCTTTCAATACCATTCAAATGAAACACTCAGGTAAATCCTACCAATATCCTATCTAATAAAAGATTACTATGCAAATTAACCATCACTCCACCACACAACATAGCCACCCCCATGTGGACACAAGATGACCACCACAAGATGGCCAGTAGGAAAGGGCAGTTGTGGGCGATCAGGTCAGCAGGGAAGGGCAGTTGGGAGGGAAAGGCCTGCAGGGGAGGGCAGTTGAGGGGGACCCAGGCCTGCAGGGGAAGGCAGTTGGGAAGAACAGGCCTGCAGGGGAGGGCAGTTGGGGGGGAGCCAGACCTTCAGGGGAGGGCAGTTGGGGGGACCAGGCCTGCAGGGGAGGGCAGTTAGGGGTGACCAGGGTGGTAGGGGAGGACAGTTAGGGGTTACTGGGCCAGCAGGCGAGGGCAGTTGGGGGCAAGCGGGCTGGCAGGGAGCAGTTAGGCACCAATCAGGCCAGCAGGGGAGTGGTTAGGGGGTGATCAGGCTGGCAGGCAGAAGCATACAGGAAAAATCAGGCAGGGAGGAAGGTGAATGGTTGGGAGCCAGCAGTCCTGGATTGTGAGAGGGATATCCAACTGCTTTTTTAGGCCTGATTAGAGAGGGTGCAGGCTGGGGTGAGGAGCACCCCTCTACCCCCTCGCCCCCATGCACGAATTTCATGCACCAAGCCTCTAGAATAACATAATAACATCAGAGAGAAAGAATCTCTGAATTTCAGTGTACTAGTTTCCTAAGGATACTATATTAAATTCACTCACCAAAGTATTGTAAAGATATTGAAAGCTACCTGAATTGTCCCTTGAACCTCAATTAATCAATAGACTTTACATATGAATCACAACCCTTGAAACAATATTTTTCTCTATGAAAATTTTATTTACTGTAAAATTATATTTATATTTCACAAACACATCTTTTAAATTATAACTTGGCTTTTTTCCATTTATTTTTACATTATAGTTCCTTTGGCCTTAAAGAAAATATTTTAATCATCTTTGGAAATCTTCAGCATATAGTATCTAGCATTTTCTTATTTTCAGCGGCATTTATCTTACTAACAAAAATAAACAATACTACCAATAATTTCCTAAGTTGTAAATTCATACAAACAGAAAATATACCCTCAAAAAATGATGTGTTCTCTTCTAAAGCAGTGGCTTAGCTACCTTCCCTGAATGTAAAAGTTTCCTGAAAGCTTTGAAGGGCTTGCTTATAATGAAGGTGTTGACAGCTGATGCTTTGAAGAACCATGAAAGCACACAGAATAAATTTTAATTACACTTAATGCTAATGTGGTAGCAAGATTTCCACAATTTTCAAATGTGACTAATTTAATTTAATTAGTTACACTCACTAGTTCAGCTTAAGATGTTCAAATTTATACAAATGCTCAAAAATGATTAAGCTCTTCTGTTTACTTTTTCTTTTAAAAAATATATTTTATTGATTTTTTTTACAGGAAGGAAGGGAGAGGGATAGAGAGTTAGGAACATAGATGAGAGAGAAACATTGATCAGCTGCCTCTTGCACACCCACTATTGGGGATCTGCCCACAACCAAGGCACATACCCTTGAAGGGAATTGAACCTGGGACCCTTCAGTCTACAGGCCGATGCTCTATCCACTGAACCAAACCAGTTAGGACTCTTTTTCTCCTTTTTGGAGATTTTTTTTTTCTCCCAGCAATTAGTTCTCTTGTTTTATCATCAAAAGTCTGTGAGGGCCTACCCTGGACAAGTGGCTCAGTTGGTTGGAGTGTAGTCCTGTACTCCAAAAGGTTGCTGGTTCAATCTCTGGTTGGGGAGCACAGGGGAGGCAATTGATATTCTCTCTCTCTCTCTCTCTCTCTCTCTCTCTCTCTCTCTCTCTCTCTTTCTCTCTCTCTTTCTTCCCCCTCTCAAAGAAAGAAAAATCAATGAAAACATATCCCTGGGTGAGGATTAAAAAAAAAAAAAAGATTGAGGGCTCTTAGCAGGTTGCTGAATCTAGCACTCTGCTTTCAAGAAGAAATACACCCATACCAGGAATATAGTACTTGGTAGTCATCTCCTAGCTAACAGCCTAATAGATTTTTTGTCTGTTTTTGGTGATAGTATCATAAATTTAAAATAGGAAAGGACTTTGGAGGTCATCTAGTCCAACCTAGGCATCGTTTAAAACAAATGAAGTAGTATGCTTATTTCATCATTTTGTACTTCTGCACCATATATTTCCAGAAAAGTCTTTGAGGCAGCTTATAATAAAATAAAAAACCCATATAAAATAAGGGCAAAATGACAGAATAATAAAGAGAAGGAGGTGACACTTATATAAGAAGACCTAGGAAGGAGAGGATATACTACATTCTAAACAAGAATATCCCTCTTGTTTGTGAAGGCCAAAAGAAAAACCAAAATTCAGAAAGGTTTTATTAGTTAATAAAAGTAGTATCTGCAAATGTCAGCAGCCATTACAGTCAAATCTCAGTTCTAAAACATCTCCCATCTCAAACAATTTTGTTCTTGACCAAGTGGTTCATAGAAAATATGTCTTGGTTGTTGGAAAAAAAAAAAAAAAACTTCTGTTCTGGCCCTCACAACCCTTTCATGCTGAAACATCAACATGATAGAAAGCATCATAATCAAATGAGAGTACACAGGTCAGTTTACCACTAACTCTCCCATTTTGATCATCTTAGGCAATCGTGCTGTGAACATTTTTGTGTTTTTCATGGTTTTGTGCTGGTAAAATGTTTGATTAGCACAATTATAAAATATGAAGAGGCCATCAAGATTGCTAATGTTGCTTAGGCTGTTTAAAAAAAACACCACAACACAATGATCACAGGCAATTGAAGAGGTAGAAAACCTATTGTTGATTTGGATAAAGGAAAAGCAGTTATCCAGTGACAACATTTCAGAGGCAGTGACATGGCTAAAAGCTAAGATGCTGCATCCTGATTACTGAAAAGACAGATGTAGAACAAGAGCTGCAAGTGATTTATCTCAGGCTAGGAAGTGGTGGTTCAATAAATTTAAGAAAATAATTTTTGTTTATAGATTAAACAGTACATTAGACATGTGCTGCATATATAAAAGGTTAAAACAGGGAATCATTTGGGGATCTGGAGTGACTTAAATTAATTTACATTATTTCTAATGGGGGGAAAATGCTTCATTTTTCAAACAAATTGCTTTTCAAACAGCATTCCGGAACAAATTAAGTTCCAGAAGTAAGGTTCTGCTGTATTGATCTCTCTAGTAGGGGCGGGGAACTTTTGCCCGTGGGACATATAAGGTCCCCTAAAACATTTGATCTGGCCCCGCCAAGGCATTAGGGGTGAGTCGATTAAATGTTTACCAAATATGGCTGGCTAATGTTTAAGCTGATGATTTTGTGTGGCCCACAAATGATGTCATAAATATCCAAATGGCCATTGGCAGAAAAATGTGCCCCACCCCTGCAACTCTCAAGCATAACTCATGAGTCTTTACGTAAGAGACAATGAGCAATAAAACAAAAATAACATTCAACGGAAACTTCAAAGCTTTCAAATATGTACACTTGAGCCTTTCATATATGAACCTTTGTTAAAAGCTGCCTGTGTATGTTAGAGTTCTGATTAGGCATTTCTACTGGGTTATGTTATCTCACTCAGTGAGGAAAAATAAAACACACACACACACACACACACAAAATAAATAAATAAATAAATAAATAAATAAATAAATAAATAAATAAATGAAAAACATGCCCATGAAGAACTTAGAAGAGCTGAAGGTTAATATTTCCCTAAATTTATTTTAATTTCTTAATTGATATTTTATTTTATCACTCAGAGAACATAGTCAATGTATTAAAGCATTGTAGACAAAGAATCATGTGGTCCAAGAGACTTAAGATAAGTTATAAAGCTGAGGTCTGTCTGGTTTGAAGAACTATGCTTTCACCACTATTCTACAAAGCAAGTAGAAACACAGATGAGCAATTTACTAACAAATACCAATGAGAGGGGAAAGGGCAGTCATATGGTAAAATATATTTAACTGATCGACAGTTAATTAAATATTTTATTTATTTGTTTTTAAAAATATATATTTATATTTATTTCAGAGAGAAAGGGAGAGGCAGAGACAGAAACATCAATAATGAGAGAGAATCATTAATTGGCTACTTTCTGCACACCCCACAGTGGGGATAGAGCCTGCAACCCAAGCATGTGCCCTGACAGGGAATGGAGCTGTGACTTCCTGGACGCTCAACCACTGAGCCACACCAGCTGAGCTGATTAAACATTTTATAATAGATTTATTCACCCTACATTAATGTGATCATTTTCTTTCTTTCCTTCCCTCACTTTAAAAAATATATATGTTTTTGTATAAAGAAAATTATTTGACAGATATTATTTTCAAAGTTTAAATCAGATCCATTAACCATGCTCTATGAATTAGATCAGTGGTTCTCAACCTTCCTAATGCCACAACGCCTCAATACAGTTCCTCGTGTTGTGGTGACCTCAAACCATAAAATTATTTTCATTTTTACTTCATAACTGTAATTTGCTACTGTTAATGAATCGTAATGAAAATATGTGTGTTTTCCGATGGTCTTAGGCGACCCTGCTAGCAGTTCTCAACTGTGGGTCATGACCCACAGGTTGAGACCACTGCTGTAGAGCCTAAAATACAGAGATTTATATCAGAAAACACAGATATTTACATTATGATTCATAACAGTAGCAAAATTACAGTTATGAAGTAGCAATGAAAATAATTATATGGTTGGGGGTCACGACAACATGAGGAACTGTATTGAAGGGTCATGGCATTAGGAAGGTTGAGAACCACTGAAACAGATGGTCTCTATATGTGGTCCATGTTATTTGTATTGGGGATGGAACCCTGTTAAGAGTGTCAAAAGATCTGCATTTTGTATCTTTGAAAGGACACTTCTCCATCTGTTCTTATTTTAGGCATGACCAAATACAGTGGTTAGGATATTAATGAAAGCAGGCATAATAACAACTAAATGGACACACACACACACACACACACACACACACACACACACACACACATTCCATAGCAAAAACAAACAAAAACAAACAAAAACTGGGTCCATAAAGGAGATTTTTAAGTTTGAAAAGATTTGTAAAATAATAACTTTCCTTAACAAAATAACTCTGTAGTAGTTAGTATTCAGAAACAAGTTAGAATTGAGCATAGCGGCAGTTTTAATATACAGGTTCAATATGGTCTTCAATTTGAACTTTAAGTTCTGTAAAACAATTCCATTTTGTGGTCTGTTGCATCTCAAAATAAAAACTGAAAGATTTCAAATCACAGTTATTATGAAGAGAAAGGAGGAAGAGATGGGGAAATAACTAAGCTTTCTGTCCATACCTCATCTTAACTAGACCATAGCCAAATTCCTACCATCAAACAGTCCTCAGAAAACAACCCACTTGTGTAATAGAATTTGTTTCCCACTTGCATACATGAGGAATTGCTTTTCCAGCTACATCTTGGCAAACCCAGTTAGGTTGTACAGAAAACAGCTGGACTTAGCTCCATAGACAGAGCTATATGTGCCTAGGGACTTTTGGATTCCTAACAGGAACGCGCTTGGCTGATTCGGTATATGAAAAATGTGCACGCACAGAATGCAGACCATATCTGATGGCCTCCAGAGTCCAAATGGAGTGGGTGTTTCTGGTCCAGATAAACCCAAGATTCCGCATCTCTACGCAAGTTTGACCAATCGCTCCTTTACTCTCTCTTTCCCCTCTAGTTATCCTCTTTCTTCTACTTTTCCCCTTCTTTTAAAATTTTAGTAAGAATTTATTTGAGCCCAACTGGCGACATACACCAGGGAGAAAGATCTCAAGTGCTTCCTTCCCTGCAGTGTTTCTTACTGAGAAAAGAGTGGCTGTGTTTATCTGGATCTGAAGGTCAGAGACGGGTAATATCTGATATGCATTGGCCAGACAGCCAGAGGCAGGGTCTGAGACTTTGTAGAGGTGTCTGCTTTGGTTGTGATTAATATCACCACAAGGTGAACTTGAAGTGGAAGACATTCAGAATTGAGGGAAATGAGCTGACAAGACAAACCACCTGTGAGATGCTCAGATCACAGACATGCCAGGGAAGAGTTTTCACATTTACCAAAGAAAGGAAGGAAGCCTTTAGGAAAAGCAGAATTACTGGAGAAAAAGGCCAGAGATTGTTCCATTCTTGCCAGCAGACATCAGCCTACACACAAACAACAGACACGAGGACTGCTTGCTTTATGGTCACGTGTGCCAGGGGCTTTTCGGTTGTCTGAGCTCTCAGCTTGCGAGAGCAGCTGCAGCACTGACTTGCCTCTGCCCCTCCTAGAAAGCCACGCCCTGAGGAAAGGGCAAGATACCTAAGAACGTGACAGAGGACCTGATGGGAGTGGCAGGTGGATCAGTTTTGCCCCAAAATGTTCAGCTTTGTCTCCTATAATTCATGTATGCTGTCAATACCTCTTATTCTTCCTTTCCCCTGCTCCCTTCACCTCCTCCAACCACACTGGTTTCCTTCCTATGTCTTAAAGGTGCCAGGCCTCCCTCATATCCAGTCTTAGTATTCACCACAGCACCTATCAGCTTCTAATAAACTATGTAATTTACTTACTTTGTTGATTACCTGTCTTCCTTTTGGAGTGTGATATTCATGGAGGCTCTCAAGAGCACAAAACTTTGAAATTTTTTGCAGCTGAAAAAAATTTTTTATTGGGGTGACATTGGCTAACGTGATCATATCGGGTTCATGTGTGGATATCTATGTTACAAGAGCTGTATATTGCACTGTGCTTCCACCACCCAAAGTCAAATCTCCTCCTGTCACCATATATGAGGACCCTTCTTCTCCCCTTACCCCCTTTCCTCTGGCAACCACCACACTGCTATTTGTGTTCATGGTTTTAGTTTTATATCCCACATATGAGTGAAATCATATGGTTCTTAGCTTTTTCTGACTGAACCAAAACACTCAAAATCATGTATTTGCAAAGATACATGCACCCCTATGTTCATTTGCAGCATTATTCAGGGGCCAAGACATGGAAACAACCCAAGAGTCCCATGATAGAGGCCTGGATAAAGAAGACGTGCGTATACACAATGGAATAATGCTCATTTGTAAGGAAGGATGACATAGCACCATTTGTAACAGCATGGATGGACTTTGAGAATATTATGCAGCTGTGATTAAAGATTGCAAGATTACCTTGAGTTATCTGGGTAGGCAACCACCTGTACACCTTTAAGTGGCAGGCAGAGGAATATATATATATATAAAGAAGAAGGCAATAGGACCACAAAGTAAGGATTGGAGTGATGCTGCCACAAGTCCAGGAATGCCAGAAGCTGGACGAGGTAACTAAAGGATTCTAGAACCTAGAACCATTTGAGGGATCTTGGTCTTACTGGCAATTTGATTTTGTCCCAGTGGCACTGAGTTCAGACTTCTGACATCCAGAACTATTAGAAACGCATTTCTGTGATTTTTACTTTCTTGGTTGTTCTTGTTACAGCAGCCACAGGAAACTAATACAACTGCCAACCAGGGCATATACCTTCTAGGTTATTTTCCCTCATTCCAATGATTGCTTCAGAGCAGTTTATTTTCTGGGATACATGTATCATTAGTATAATTAAGTAATAGATTGCACAATTATTTAATGTCTGTTACTCCTTGCTAGGTTATAAATTATTGAAATATGTATATTTGTTATACATATATGTATATTTGTTATACATATATTCATATATGTATAACAAATATATATTTGTTACATAGTGAATGTATGACTGCTACAAAAGTAAACTAAAAGACAATTTTAAGACAATAGTTTATATTTTCCATAATTGGTCCTTATAAAAGTTATGAATCATCCTAAACATTCTTGAATTTGCTAATAAATAGCATCAATATTTAAATTATCTGATCCTTTCTTTGTTCCCATTAGAAAGAAATCAGTAAATAGAAAAGAACAAAATAAAAACAATGCTGAATATCTAAACTGATATTCAATGTTTAGACTAACTATAAGAAAAATTCAGTTAGGACATCTTGTCCATATTTTATTTCATGAGATGGAAGAATTCCCTACATATAAAAACCATGGAAGATGGTGAGTGGCTCTCCCTAGCCTATCCATGAGTCCTTCCTGCAGTGTCTCAAAGAATAGGCACTTGTTCCTTTACAGTCCCCATACTGCTTTTGGAGCAACCGGAGGTCCACTACTCCACTGTAACTCATATAGCGTAGAGTCCTTAGGAGATTGAAACACAATAAAAGAACAAGGTGCATCATGGGCCTCCTGGGTCCAAGAGAGTAGCTCCCTCAGGGAAGCCTTGAAGGGGGAGGCAATGGCGTAGCCTGGGTGCTGGAAGATGTGAATTACATAAGCTACCCATTCCTCTCTCCCTCTGCTGCTTCTTCCCCAGGCATGAACTCAGCCGCATTTCCATTTTTCCCTCCCCTTTCACATGTTATAAATTGTTTTTTAGTGCAATAGGATTTTAATGAAGTTTAGGGGGGGAGTGGAGCAGGGATTATATAGGAAAACAGAAAACTAATGATAAACAAGTGACCTGCGTTGTACCAAAGACTATTTAAAACCAATTTCCAAATAAATACAGCCTTCCTTTAGAATTCCCGACCAGAAAGCATGTGTAATGTACAATCAGTAATCACTCTTGCTACCACTCTTCTCCCCAACTAAACTAAATGCATGCTGAGTAGTATGTCTTGTACTTTGAATGAGACAGTATACAATAGGCATCCACCTTGGCCTAGTTGAGCTATTCCAATAAATGCTTGCTGGCTATTGAGAGGAACTGTACATATAAACCCATTCTCCAGTTTAGAGCAAAAGGATGTTAGTCATCATCTAAAATGTAAACAAAGAAAATAATAGGCAAGTAATTATTTTTTTATTTAAAAAACTGACTTTGGATAAATAAAACTATCTTTAAAGAGAGCAGGGAAAATGTAACAGAACACCACACACACACACACACACACACACACACACACACACACACACATGAAAGGGAACATCATGTTGATGACTCAGGGGGAGAGAATATGCCTAAAAATGATTTGACTGTTAAACAAAAAGAAACATTTAGAAAATTGCTTTAAGCCACTTCAACTATGAATAGTATGCGGAAAGGCAGGCCATTTATGAAATTGGAGATGAAAGTCATAATAACAAAATGGGTAAAGAATGGTAAAATGAAAGATGGCTGAGATTAGGAGACTTACATAAATACTAAAATGTAATAGAAGAATTTCTACCCACAGTGGGATCCATGGAATAGAAAAAAATATGCTGGAAAATTCAAGCAACAATTGACTCAGAGCCCAGGAGAAAAGAAAAAGAGACAAAATAATGTCAGAGAAGATGGTGGATGGGGATACCAAGACTGAAGTTTCAACTCAAGAATAATTTCTGTACCTGAGAAATAAGAGCAACTTGATTTATATCTATAACAGTAATCAAATCTATAACAAAAATAAAGAATAAAAAGACTTGCCGAAACCGGTTTGGTTCAGTGGATAGAGCATTGGTCTGTGGACTGAGGGGTCCCAGGTTCGATTCCGGTCAAGGACATGTACCTTGGTTGCAGGCACATCCCCGATAGGGGGTGTGCAGGAGGCAGCTGGTCAATGTTTCTCTCTCTATCCCTCTCCCTTCCTCTCTGTAATAAATCAATAAAATATATTTTTTTAAAAAGACTAAACAGACTTTGGTGGTGATGGTAGTATGAAGAAAACAGTGAAGAGTTATCCATATTTAGATAGGAACTAGCCAAATGCCATGATTTCAAAAACAAATAAAATGTCTTACTTATATATAGACAGAAAAAAACAAATTATGTTAGGCTTGTGTCAGGCATTTCTTCTTTCGTGTTAACATTAGAAAAAAAAAAGCTTTGAAAGAATATGAGCAAGAATATTATATCTACCAGTTTGTTTTTATCATACCGTTGTTCATCATAAAGATTGAATGTGATCATCACAAAGATTAAATCTGAATCCTATTTTGGCCTCTTGCAGTATATTATAGGTCATTTGTGAACTAATCTCGAGCCTCAATTACCTTATGACTAAAATATTAGTGATGTGTTCTAATTTTCAGAATGGCTCTGAGTACTGAGTAAAAATATGCATGTATATTACCAATAATATGGCATGTTAACAAATATTAGTTACTATTATTTTGAGCTGAAGGAGGAATACAAAGAATTCACTTTAGGATGTTTCATTTTTCTCTAATCATAAATATATAGGAGGTATACAGAACCAATTACTCCTTATAATAACTATACTTGTTGATAGCTCATATAATTACATAATCTGCTTCAAAATAATACAAAATCCCAAATAATAAACTAGTCTAGTTAACTGTATTATGCCAATATCAGTTTCTGATTTTGATAATACACTACAATTATATAAAACTTCATTGCTGGGGGAAAACAGTAATAAATACATAGAATATCTCTACATTTAGTTTGCAAATTCTTTTGTGTCTCTACTCATTTAAAAAAATAAAAATAAAAATAATTTAACCCTAACTGAAATCCTAGAGAACATGAGTCAAGAAGAGGAAGAGAAGAAACAAGACAAATTAAAAAAGGAAATGTCTTAGAAATAGTGAATTTAATCCTTCGAAGTGAAAGAATGAAAAACAAAGATAAGAATTCTTATCTGAGGAATAACCTTTTTTAAAAAACATGATTAAATTAAGTACAACCTTATTATTGAAGAAAATCCTATTAAATTAACCAACAGCAATCTCTGCTGTTAAGATCTACTGCATGTGAAGTTTTCAAAATTTCAGTTACTTTTTAAAATAACATAAACTCTTTTACATATCCATTTAGTGGCACTATAAAATATTAATCACCATTGAGGAGTACTTTATTGTGAGCTAAGGGCAGCTACAAAAAAAAAAAAAGAAGGTACTGTTTTTGAACAAAGCAAACCAGGGGAAGATCTGAAACTGTCAAGGCTCCTTAAAATAAAATAGGTGAGCAAAGCTTCCAAACACAGACTGAATACTTGCATTTTATGCAGACAAAAGGGCATCCCGTAAAGGACACATCTGATCCATTCCTCGGGAGACCAAACCTTAGAGACGCAAGTCTGACATTTACTATTTCCTTTAAAACAACGCTGTAAATCTCTTGGATCCCACAGCAACACTCTTGGAGACCTGAGATTACCTGATAATTTCAGAACTGATGTTTGACATAACACTGACATGTTGAATATTTTCCTTTAGCCACAGGAGAGCTCCAGCTCCAGAAAGAAGTCAAAGGAGCATAGACTCAATTCATTCTCTGTTATTGAATGGTTTGTTGTTGCTAGATAATTTATGGGAAATTAGCACAAAATGACAGCTTTGATATAGTGTAGAATACCAAGCTCATGAGAAACTTGAATATTATTACCAACTCAAGATAAGAAGGGCAGTCAGCAAAAAAAGGGTCAAATGAAAGAATCAACCTAAGTTTCTACATAATGTCAACTCTGAAATTCAGTTTCAGCAAAAGTCTGGAAAAAGATAGTGTGGTTGTCCTTTTTCCTTGCCTAAACTATACTTTGAAATTCCCCCTGACTAAAGATCTTTACAATTAGCAAAATCCAAACACATTTTGTTACTTTTTAAAAATATATATTTTTATTGATTTTTTACAGAGAGGAAGAGAGAGGGATAGAGTTAGAAACATCGATGAGAATCATTGATCAGCTGCCTCTTGCACACCTCCTATTGGGGATGCGCCGGCAACCAAGGTACATGCCCTTGACCAGAATCGAACCTTGGACCCTTCAGTCAGCAGGCTGACGCTCTATCTACTGAGCCAAACCGGTTTCAGCCCGCTTGTTACTTTTGACTCAATAATTTAAGTCTGATCATGGTAAATGAATCAACAGGAGAAGAGTCAAAATATAAGGACAAAAAACGTCATCATCACATTATTTTGTTGGGAAAAATTAAAATAGGAATATGCATTAGTGAAGTATGACAGATTCATTCTGGAGAGTCATATACAAACATTAAAAGAATTTATTTAAAAAATTGATAGGGAAATTCTAGCTATACAATGTTAAAGTGAAAAAAGCATTATTATAATTGTTCATCCTATATAATAAACAGGTAATATGAAAATTGACCATCATTCCAACACACAAGATGGCCACCCCCATGTGGTCAAAGATGGCCACCCCCATATGGATACAAGATGGCCACCACAAGATGGCCGGAAGGGAGGGCAGTTGTGGGCTATCAGGTCAGCAGGGGAGGGCAATGGGGAGGGACCAGGCCTGCAGGGGAGGGCAGTTAGGGGTCACTGAGCCTACAGGGGAGTATAGTTAGGGGCAACCAGGTTGGCAGGGAAGGGCAGTTAGGGGCAATCAGGCCAGCAGGGGAGAGTTAAATGTTGATCAGGCTGGCAGTGGAGTGGCTAGAGGGTGATCAGGCTGGCAAGCAGAAGCCGTTAGGGGCAATCAGGCAGGCAGGCAAGCAGGTGGTTCAGAGCCAACAGTCTTGGATTGTGAGAGAAATGTATGACTGCCGGATCCAATGGGATCAGGCCTAAACAGGCAGTTGAACATCCTTCCAAAGGTTCAGACTGGAGAGGGTACAGGCTAGGTTGAGGGACACCCCCCTATGCACAAATTCCATGCACTGGGCCGCTAGTATAATAATATCACCATATAAAATTTATGTAAATGCCTAGGAAATTTACTAATGCGTTTTCAAAAACATGGTGTCCATAAAATGTATTGTCTACACCAGGGCATTAGTGAATGCTAAGGACAGGCTACTAATAAATAATTTAGGACATGAGGACTAAATTGTGAACCTCCTGGAAACACAAGGACATGTGTCACCCTACTTACTATGTACCAGGCAGGCTTTCAAGTAGTTTGTATATTTAGACTCTGTATTGAGCAAGAGCTGAGTGGACTTTTGCAGACCTTGGACAATCCACTATGGAGTCACTGTCAGCCATGGCAGCTATGTCAAGTGCTATGTTAAGACTGAGGTAATGGGGTGCAATGGATCACCACTGGGGGGGAGGGGGGGGGAGACAGGATGCCCAAATCTCCAAGTCTGCACAGCTGCTTAAGGACTTCATCTTGACACCAACATGATTGGGACCCCCACCCTTGTGGGTTATAAGAACCCAGAGCTCCAACCATCCAAGGCTGGGGTGTGGCTGCAATACAGGTCAGGCTTGGAGCCCTGCTGATCTTCCACTCCACTGCATGCATTCGTCACTGCAGCTGCCTGGCCTGAGACCTACACCTGCCTCTCCACCAGTGGATGCTGCCAGGAACTGGGACTTCATGCCAGATGATCGCTCTGCTCACTTCTACCATAGGTTCTCCTTTTATGTGTGTAACCTATTAGCTTACTGGGAAGCTCCTCCCTACTGAACCTGACATTGTGGGAAGACACAAACGTGTGTGAGTGACTCCTTTCAGGGATGCTCACTTGCTCTTGACAAACTCATCTAATCCATGTGAGAACACCAGGATACGAATAACATTAAAATTCACATGTATGCATGAAAATTGAGGCACAGAGATATTCAATAACTTCCAAAATTTAGTGAGTTTCAATTTGTGTCTAGATAGTCCATGCTCTTAATCACTGTGAAAAATGCTTCCTAGAAACATAGGAAGAAAACATACCAAAATACTAAGAGTGGAAACTAGATCTAGATACATATTTATGTATTTTTAAATGATTCAAGTTTTTCTAGTTTGTCTATGCAAATTGCATATTTATTTTCTTAATTTAATTATCTGCTGATTATATAATTAAATTTATTAAATTTCCTCATTTGTTCCACTTTACAAATGAGTGAAATCTCTGGAATTAATTAGAATATCAAGCAAGGAATATTTACACACACACACACACACACACACACACACACACACACTAAAGAAAAGAAAATAGAAACAAAAATAATTAACAATTTTTCATCCATGGGCTTCTTTTTTTTTTAACTTCAACCATTTTTCATTTTACTTAACCCATGTTATTGAAGCATGATTCACTTGATGATTTTGAGGATAAGTACACACCTGTGAAACCATCACTATTATCAAGGCCACAGACATACCCATCTCTTCACAGTTTCTTTTCCTCCCGTTTATTATTTTTGTATTTGCGATAAGCAAATTATAAGTATACAATACAGTATCATTAGTTTTAGGAACTATGTTGAAAAGCAGATCTCCAGAAATTACTTATCCTCCATAATTGAAACTTTGCATCTTTTGACTATCACCTTTCCATTTTCTCCTCTCTCCAGCCCTTGGAAATCACCATTCCACCCTTTACTTCTTTGAAAGTGTAATTTCAGATTCCACATGCAAATGTGTTCACAGTCTATTTGGCTTTCTGTGGTCAAGTTATTTCACTTGGTGCAAAGTCCTCCAGGTTCATCCACATTTTCAAAAATGACAGGACCTACATAATTTTATAATTGAATGAAAAAGCCCACTGTATGTATCTTCACATACATATGTATACATGTTTATGTTACCGATACTACGCATCTTGCAACTTCATTAACCATTCATTGATCACCAGACTACGCATCTTGCAACTTCATTAACCATTCATTGATCACCAGACACTTAGGTTGTTTCCGTATGTTGGCTATGGTGAGTAATGCTGTTATGTACATGGGGTACAGACAGCCCTTTGAATCCCTGAATTCAATTTCTTTGGATAAATACTCAGAAGTGAGTTTGTTGGATCATGAGGTAATTCTATTTTTCATTTTTTTTAAAGGAGCCTCTATGCTATTTTCATTAAAACCTAGAGTTCTTTCCAACACTTATTTTTTTGGCCATCCTTACAGGTGTGAGGTGATATGTCATTGTGGCTTTTTTTTTTTTATTTCCCCGATCATTAGTGATGTTGAGCACCTTCTCATATATCTACCGACCATTTGTGTGTCTTCTTTGGAAAATTCTCTGTTCAGGTCCTTTGATGATTTTTTTATTCTATTGTTGTTTATTTTATTTTATTTTATTTATTTATTTTGCATTGGAGTTATAGGAATGCCTTACATATTTTGGATATTAATCTCTTATAAGATATATAGTTTGCAAATATTTTCTCACATTCCATAGTTTTACCTTTAATATTTTTGTTCCTTTTGCAATGCAGAAGCTTTTCAGTTTGATGTGGTACTACACACATTAAAATCTTCATTCCCTTGGTTGTAATATTTTTTTAATTTCAGATTCTATACTCATTATTCAGATAAGTAAAAAAAATAACATAAATATGTTTTTTAATGCTGATTTAAGAAAGAATGGTTATTTCTCTTCATATATTGTTTAATGTGGATATCATCTTAAATATTTCCAAGGCTTTCATAACTTATATTTCATCTCTTTAATTTTATTTATAACCCTGATGTGGAAATCCATATTAACACTTTTACTTCAGTGAAATGATTCTACAGGTTTTGGGTTTTTTTTTTCTTCTTTTTTTTGTAACTGTAGTTATTTAGTCTACCCTGAGGTATACCACATATAGTTTGCTATTTAACACCTAGCCAGTTATATTCTTGGGCCATAGTTGAGATGCTAATACAATAGTAGCAATTTAGAGATACAGAGAGGCACCTTAACCACCATCTAGTTTAACTCTTCCATTACTACAAAAGAGGGCATTGGGTCCCAAAGATATGAAGTGACTCCATCCACAGTCTCCCTCCCTGGGCATTTCCACAGTGCTCATGTGTTCAGGTTCCTTTAGCAGGTAGATGGACACAACCACCGTTTCTCATTTCATTTTTCTAATAATTCTTCCTACTTAATTTCTTATCCATGATGCTAGAACTTTAGAACTTTGCATTCCTTCTTTAGCCTTTCCAACCAACACTTTAAGTAAGGTCCCTATTATTGGCAAGGAAAAATAGCTTTGAGCTCTGTACTAACTTAAAGAATCAAGGCAGTTACATTTGCTACTGCCTAACACTATTAACTGTGTAAAGGAGAGATGAGATATTTCTAAAACAATCATTTTAGACAGGTAAGATGTAATTGAAATGACTTAAGAAAATAAACTGAACTATAGACATGAGATCACTCAAATACCAATGCAACTGATGTATTAAAACTATTACAGACTTCAGAACATTAAATTCCAATCTTACAATTTGTAAATTAGAGCCAAAAAATACATTAGAAGCTATGTAATCATTATATTTTCCAAGTTTAAAAGGAATTATCCTGTTCTATTGCTATACATTCTAACTTAGGTAAATTTATATTTATTTCCAAATGGGACATTAATCAATTTAAATAAATTAATCAAAACTATGTGTTTTGTTTTGTTTTTTAACACATAACTGGTTTAAGCCAGAATCAAAATACAAGCAAGCAAGCACACAAAAACCCTGTATGTTATAGATAATAAATTCCTAAACTCTTAATTCTTAAGCAAAACGGCCGCACCTTTATTACACAGTGTTTCAGAGTGTGTGTCTTGTGTGAATATTCCAAGTGATGAGGGCACTGATTGTCTTCCTGAAGATGGTAAGCACCCTGCCAGTGTGGGAAAATTAACAGCTCTGTAAGTATAACATCTTATGCATTTGGATAAAAGCATTAAACACCATTTTAATCATAAAGATAAAATCTAGCTGTTGAAGTATAATGATATTCTCATAGGAGCTTAGAGTGGTTGGGTTTCCTTGTTTTCTAATATTTTAAATATACTGTTTCATCATGCCTCATTCTTGCAGGAAATCCATGGGAGCAATAAATTAAGGCTGAGGACAGAAAATGTCCTTTATTGAAGCAGTTTTATCTACTCCTTTTCTAATGAACCATTTCCTTGTTCTTAAAACATTTAATACTGCAAAGTGTTTAAGAAAGTTTACCTGTAGAGTGGTAGGAATAGTGACAGTATGAAAAAGGCAAAACTTATATTCAGTCTACCTTTGTGAAGATGGGAATTTCATATGGCATTTAGGGCCATGCAACTCTTAATGGACAATCTTTTTCAATGAGGGCAACCAAGAAAAACAAAACAATACAAAACAAAACAACAACAAAACAAACAACAACAACAACAAAAAAAAACACTTTCACCAAGTCATACTATTCAAATTTTCTGAAAATCAAATTACTACTTGGGCTTCACAGGATAGATGAAGAGATATTATAGATATCAAAATTAAAAACTTAATGATAATATAGGAAAAAATGTGCAAGTTATTATCAGAATATTAGCAATTACAAAGAAAAGCAAATATATTTGATAATAAATGAAAAATTAAAACTCAACTTATTAAAAGTTATTTCACAAGGTATTGGGGGAGAGTCAGTCTAGTGAATTTATCTTTTTTTCTGGTGTGCAGGATTTATCCAAGCATATAATTTATAATCTCTATAGAGATTATACTATTTTATAAAGAGAAGCACCATCCCTGAAAAGTTTACATATCTTCCTGCAGCTACATTGATCTTTTTCTTTCCTCCATTTCCAACAGAGAAAATGTTCCTCTTCTCTTCCAAGGTCAATCCCCTCAGTTTTATTGAGGAACTTGTTTCTTATCTTAGAGACCCTGAGTTTCCTGTCATCATCTCTTGGTTATTGTACTGAAACCAAAGTTAGTGTCTCCCACATAAAACACAAAAAATAAACACACTTAAATACCTCACATCCCCTCTAATCTCTACCTCAATTTTGGGCTTCCTTACAGTTAACTTTCTTATCTCTAATTATCCCTTAAAATTACTCTCCTAAATGATATATTTATTTTTAATTCTGTCATCTTACACTTAATATTTTTGTTTTTATGTCTCTCCCATGTTTTGCTGAAGAAACTCTTATTTCCTTTCTCTTGGTAATCTAGAATATACATGTCCTCAGATGCCTTAAAGTGTTAGATATAATAAATCTGCATTTCCCTGTTAGTTCCATAATGAACAACACCAAATCTATCATACCCTCTCTGAGGGAGGAGAAATTTTAAAAATGTTAACTTCACTCATCTTTCCTCCTACCAATCCCTGGATGTTACATTCAGATTGTAATTGTTGCTTGTAGTTATTGTAGTTATCGCTTTTAGATCACACATCTTCACTTATGGCAATCACATTCTGATTTATCTTTAAAGTGTATTAGTGAACAAATGGTTAAATGGTAAATCTTGATTTGTGCTTTGTTGACAGAACATTTTTATATCTTGAAAGTTTAGTGTGTTTTTTTTATCCATGCATTTAATTGCTAAAAATTACTTCACATAAATCTTTCAGGAACAGTAACAAAAGTAGTTCATTATTCAAGGGTTGCACATTTTAAAACTCTGCCATTCGTTTGCCTTCTTCATGTTCCTTATTTACTATGCATTATTTTCGGGGTACAGAAGTAACTTTATTTAGAATAAGGAAAGAAATCACACAAATTACACAATTATAAAAGCTTGCAGGAACTAAAATTTTAGAATTATTAAATCTTTCTAGTGGTTTAAACCTTCTATCATTATAAAGTGACCTACTCTAATAATGCTTTCTATCTTAATGTAGACTTGACTGATGCTAACTATACCAGCTTTCTCTTAGGTTTTTTCCATGGTATAGTTTCTTGGAAAGTTTCTTTTAAATTCTTTTACTTTCAACCTTTTTCACTTCTATTTAGGATGTAAAACTGAAACTCACAGACACAGATAATAATATAGTGGTTACCAGAGGAAAGGAGATGGGGAGCAGTAATAGAAAAATGAACTGTGGGTGGTGGGCACACAATGCAATATGCAATTCAAGTGTTATTAAAATGTAAACTTGATATCTATATGAACATAGTAACCATGTCATCTTAATAGATTGAATTTTAAAAATAAAAATAAAAAGCAAAGGAAGGCATGAAAGGACAAGAAATGGAAGATAGAATAGGTGGCTTAAATAGAAATAATTAATAAAATAGATTTAAATTCAAATATATCAATAACTCCATTAAATGTAAATGGATCAAGAGTTCCAGTAAAAGATAAAGACTATTTTAGATAAAATTTAGAAAATTCACATTATAGGTTGTTAATAAGGAAATATTAAAACAAATTATCACTATGCTTTAAAAATAATCTCATACTGTTGTTTTTTTTCATCCCATTGTCATTTCTCCTTAAATACAAAGCAGAAAAAAACAACAATTCACAAAGTCAATGATCTCTATACTTCATTTCGGAATCCTATAATTATCTTAATAACAATGCACATTGCATTGTTTCTATGATATGTGTACTACAAGTGTTTCCTTTTTAATGTAAAAGAAACCGACTCTATTCAATGATGGAATTCTTCCATTCCTTCATCATTAAGAGAGAAGAAATAAATCCTGGTTGGGTCTGAGACCACCAAAAATGTTTTCCACTTTGATTGCTCACTGTTCATCTCGTTGCTGTATAATTTTTTTTCCATATAGAAGTAGAAGGACTGAGTATTCGCTTATTATATCTATAGTTTACTACTATAATAGCCAAAGGGCAATAAGAGGTGATCCAATGACTCTAGTCAGTGGTAGCACAAGCCCTTGGCTTGATCAATTAGGAAGCTGGTGGTATCACTGCAAGGAAAATGTTATTGGAAGACAACTTTGTGTTAGAAGTACAGATTCAGTTGTAAGCAACTAATATGTTTGAGTTTTTCACTAAGTACCATGACTATAAGAATAAAGCCCTCTGCTAATATAATACAAAAAAAATACAGGCAAATACTAGTAAGCAAATACAATTCCTATTGTATTTTAAGAAAAGTGACATAAGGTAAAAGAACACAATCAAGTGATAGATTCTAGCAAGATAGAAACCTGGTAGATACTACATTGATTAACCTGTCAAAATATATGTCAGCAGCAATGTCATAAATTGAAATCAAGCATCATCTCTACAATAGAGGGGGGCGGGGAGCAACATCAATTTTGTGATATTCTTTTCAACATGTATTACTTGAATCTAATTACAAGGAAACATCAGAAATGTAAATTGAGGTATTCCAAAAGAAAAAGAAGCAAAAAGAAAGGAAGAAGTTGAAAGGAAAGAAGGGAGAGAGGGAAGGAGGGAAATAACAAAAAAAGGAAGCATTGGTCAAAAATTTTCAAATATATCATGGTCAAGTTAAGGAAAGTTTGAAGATCTCTTCCTGTCCCAAGGACACTAACTAAAAAGATTGTAAAGTGAAGGCAATGCACAGTCCTAAACGTAATGTATTTTCTATCATTGGGGTCATTATTAAAACTTTAATGGATGCCTGAGAGTTAGATGGTAGGAATGTACTACTGTTAATTTATTAGTTTTGATGGGCAGATTGTTCATGTATTGTGTTTTTGTTTTGTTTTATTTTAGCAATTATACCCTAAAGCAGTTTTGTTTTGTTTTGTAAATTAACATTGGTATTATCATTACTGACCTGTTGGGCCAGATAATATTTCAGGGGTTTCCTCTAAATTGTAGGATTTAACAACTTGCCTGGCCACTACTAACCAAATAAATGCCAATGGCTTCATCCTCCTCCCTCCTGCCTTCCTGCCCAGACACAAAACAAAAATGTTTCCAGATATTAACATATGTTCTCTAAAGACTAAACCTGCCCTGGTTGAGAAGCACTCTAGTAAAGTGTTTGAGGACGATGGTGCATCAAGTCTGCAGCTTAATATCAAGTAGCTCAGGATCTAAGAACCTCAGAAAAGTTTAAACAACAAATGCAGAGTTAAATTAACCTAAAAGAAAAGAAAATCCTCAACTGGTAAAAACAAAACATATTAAAAGATACATGAGAAATCAAGAGATATTATATAGGGAATCAATGATACAGATGATGGCTCTTTTTATAAAAGAAAAAAAAAATATGCCAGAAAACAATGAAGTGATTAAAAGAAAAAAATGTAGCCGAAACCGGTTTGGCTCAGTGGATAAAGTGTCGGCCTGTGGACTGAAAGGTCCCAGGTCCCATTCCAGTCAAGGGCATGTACCTTGGTTGCGGGCACATCCCCAGTAGGATGTGTGCAAGAGGCAGCTGATCGATGATTCTCTCTCATCGATATGTCTAACTCTCTATCCCTCTCTCTTCCTCTCTGTAAAAAAATCAATGAAATATATTTTTTTAAAAGAAAAAAATGTAAATGCTGATTTGTATATAAAGTTAGAATATTCTTTGAAGATAAATAAAACATGTGCAGAAAAAAATAGATTATTTTGTCACCAACACATCTGTAATATAAGAAATGTTAATCAAAAAAATTCAGTTCTAGAAAAAGAAATAAAAAGTAATGAAATGATAAGTATATGGATAAATATAAAAGACTAGGTTTTGTATTTCTTAATATCTTTGAAAGACAATTGATTGAAACATCAATAAACACTAAAATTCAGGGGAAAAATAAAGGAAGTATACTTTTTTAAGTTTTCTACATTATATGTGAAACAGTAAAAAAAATTACCACTAAGCACAATTTAGATTAATTAAGGAAATATTGATGATAGTTGTAATAAATAAAATAAGGTAATAAATAATAAGATATGCAACTAACTAGAAAGTCAATGAAATACAAATAAACACTAAAATTTTAATTAAACAGAAAAATAAAGAGAAGCAATGAAAAATAAATTTGAAAACTGAGCAAATAGAAAAACAAAAAAATACATTTTATTTAACTTGATATATATAGATATATAATATGTATGTAAATTCATTAGTTCATTACTAAATTATCCAATTAAAGGTAGAAATTATCATACTAAATAAAAATGCAAGACTCAACTATATGTTGTCTACCAAAGATACATTTTTAATATAAAGATACAGATAGATTTAAAGTAAACAAATGGGCCCTGGCCAATTAGCTATGCTTAGCAAGTGGTGCCAATGCTCAAAGATTGTAAATTTAATCTCCTGTCAGGGCACATACAAGAATCAACCAGTGAATGAAAAATAAATGAAAAAACAAATCTATCTCTTTCTTTCTCTCTTCTTCTTCCTCCCTACTTATTTTCCTTCCTCCCCCTTTCTTTCCCCTCTCTCAAATCAAGCAATAAAATTTTTTAAAATATATTTTATTGATATTTTACAGAGAGGAAGGGACAGAGATAAAGAGTTAGAAACGTCGATGAGAGAGAAACGTCGATGAGAGAGAAACATTGACCAGTTGCCTCTTGCACACCCCCCACCAGGGATGTGCCCGCAACCAATGCACATGCCCCTGACCGGAGTCGAACCTGGGACCTCTCAGTGTGCAGACCACGCTCTACCACTGAGCCAAACAGCTCGGCAAGCAATAAAGTTTTTAAAAAAATAAAGATATGGACAGATAAAAACATTAGAAAAACTCAACAAATATTCACAATAAAATCTCATAGCAGATTAAAAATAGAAGAGAATATCCTTAGTCTTATACTAGAGCATGTACATAATCCTACTGCAAATATCATACTTAATGATCATATACTGAATGAGTTCCCCTAAGAACGAAAACAGGGCAGATATGAATGTCTTTGCAACTTCTATTTAAGAATGTCTGAGCTAGTACAATAAAGGAAAACGTAAGACAAATATAAAATTGTGGGGGGGGGGGAACAAAAAATGTTTCTATTTACAGACAACATGATCATTTATGGAGAAAAGCATAAGTAATTTATATAGCAGGATACAAGACCCATATGAAAAGTAAATCATATTTTATATAAAATTCTATTTATTAACATAAAAACATAATTTAACGTAAGATATACAAAAATGTGTACCTTGGAATCTACTAACCATTGCTATGAGAAATTAAGACAGAAATAAATACCTGTTTATGAATTAGAAGACTGAATAGTGTTAACAGGCCAATCATACCAAATTCAGTTATTATATTTAATCCCCATTAAAATCCCATAAAATATTTTGAAGAAACTGACAAAGTAATTTTGAAATTCATATGAAGATCCACAGGACCTAGAAAATAAAATTTAAAAATCATGACAAAGAGGCACAAAGTTGGATAACTTAATAGTCCTAGCTTAAGAGTAATCAAATGTTGCTCTAGTTGAAACCAGTTTGGCTCAGTGGATAGAGCATCAGTCTGTGGACTGAAAGGTCCCAGGTTCGATTCCGGTCAAGGGCATGTACATTGGTTGTGGGCACATCCCTGGTAGGGAGTGTGCAGGAGGCAGCTGGTGGATGTTTCTCTCTCATCAATGTTTTTAGTTCTCTATCCCTCTCCTTTCCTCTCTGTGAAAAAAAAAAAAAATATATATATATATATATATATATATATATATATATATATATTAAGCTACCATAGCGAAGACAATGTGATATTGGGGAATTAAAGATAAGCAAGTCAATGGAGAAGAATAGACTTATCCTGATACATATTTTGTAATCTGATTTTTGACAAAATTATCAAGACAATTCAAACTGAAGAGGAAAATATTTCCAATAAAATGTAATAGGACAATTTCATAAACACACACAAAAGACTCCCATTTAAGCCTGATATTATACCATATATACAAGTTAATTTTAAACATCTATGATATTTGCATATGAGGTCAAATGATAAAGATTCTAGAATAAAGCAGAAGAGAATATATTCCACACCTTGGGAAAGAAGAACATTTTACACAGCACATAGTCAGCAATACATGTAAAGGAACAATTAATGATAGAATTTCTTCAAAACAAAAACTAATCTCATCAAAATACTGTTAAGAAAACAAAAGGGCAAGATATAGACTGGGATAACATAATAAAAATATAACAGAAAAAAGAGTTTATGTGAAATATCGGTTACGAAATAGATCAATACTAAAAAGACAACCAAAGTAGGAAAAAACTGAATAAATTGAACAAACACTTCAAAAACTGAAATATACAAATGACCAGAATCATGTGGAAAACGCAAATGTAAAGAACAAGGAATTTCTACTCCACCCAGTGGAATGGAAAAAATGACAACACTGCCGAAACCGGTTTGGCTCAGTGGTAGAGCGTTGGTCTGCGGACTGGAAGGTCCCAGGTTCGATCCCGGTCAAGGGCATGTACATTGGTTGCAGGCACATCCCTGGTGGGGGTTGTGCAAGAAGCGGCTGGTCGATGTTTTTCTCTCATCGACGTTTCTAGCTCTCTGTCTCTCTCCCTTCCTCTCTGTAATAAAATCAATAAAATAAAAAAATAAAAAAGAAATAAAAAAAGAAAAAATGACAACACTAAATGTTGATGAACATATAAAGCACTTTACATTCTCATAATTACTTGATGGAAGATTAGAATAGTGTACACATTACTAAAAATTGTCCCAGTTTCCTATAAAGAATTCCACTCCTAAGTATTAAGCACAATAGAAATATGTTTTTAAAAAAATATTTTTAAATCCTCACCTACGGATATGTTTTGTTGTTTCTTAATTGATTTTAGAGAGAGGGTGGAAGAGAGATAAATAAACAATAACATTAATCTGAGAAAGAAACATGGACCCATTGCCTCCCTCATGCACCCTAACCGAGGATTGAGCTTGCAACCTAGGTATGTGCCCTGACCATAAATCGAACTCACAAACTTTTTGGTACTATATGGATGACATTCCAAAAAACTGAACACCTGACTAGGACCAATTTTTAAAAAAAAACAAATGCTTAAAGTAGCATTAGTAAAAGTAATTGAAATGTAGAAAAATAAAACTAATGTCTGTCCATAAGAAAATGGATTTAAAAAAGAAACTTCTAGTACTAGTGTGTTCACATTATGGAATATTATTCAGTAATAGAAATAATTAATGACCAATACATACCACATAAATAGATTTCAAAAGCATATGTGGGACAAACATAAAGCAAGACACAAAAATATTTGAATTCCAAGAACAGGTCAAATTAATACATGGAGATAGATTTCCAAAATGTCATTCTCAGTGGGAATTGGGGAAATGACTGGAGAGGGACAAAGGGAACTCCCTGGGGGTTAGTAATCTGCATTTTATGAAGTATTAAAACTGATCAAGTTGTATATTTAATATCTGTGTATTTCAATACAGGTAAATTTTCCTTCAATAACAATGTTTAATAATAAAAAGAATGCCCAAAAACTAAGATTGGAAACTCAGTAAATGAAATGACTCACTAAGGAAAGTGTGTATATATGTATATATATAATACTTTCCTTAGTGAGTCATTTTATTTACTGAGTATGTGTATATAGATATAGATATAGATATATAGATATGTATGTATATATATATATATGTGTGTGTGTGTGTGTGTGTGTGTGTATAGTGAGTCATTTTATTTACTGAGTATGTGTGTGTATATATATATATATATATATATATATATATGTATATATATGTATATATATATGTGTGTAGTGAAAGTGTAATATGCTATATGTGTATGTGTGTGTGTGTGTGTAGCGAAAGTGTAATATGCTAATTAGACCGGATGTCCTTCTGGATGCTCTTCTGGATGAAGCTAGGCTGCAAGGGAAGCCTGCCTCCCAGATGCCAGAGGGAAGCCCAAGAATTTCATGCAGAGAGAGAGAGAGAGAGAGAGAGAGAGAGAGAGAGAGTGTGCAGTTTACACTTGTATTGGAGATTTAGAAGAAACAGAAATTATTTCATGTCTTACAAATTAAGGTATTATGAAATACCAGTCAACCTGATATTTACATCAAAAAAAGCAACCATGCTTTTCCTTTTCTTATATTATGGTAATAACTGCTTTAGTTGCATTAGTCAAAGATTTGATTCGATATGCTGGTTCTAATTTATTAGGAATCATTGCCTATTAGGAATCATTGATCCTTATTCACATATCCAATGTAGAACGATGCTATTACTTCATACTAGATAGTACTGGGATTGGCACAAAATACACAGCCCTTGTTCATCAGGAGTAACTTTCCATAACTCTATTGTTTCAGGAAGGAGTGACTGATTTTATATTCATGTTTGCATAAAGATTGCCATATTGCAATGGCTAGTGGAAAAGTACACATTTTACAGATATTTTTAAGGGAGATTAAAGAAGATTTCTTTGCTTAGATATCAGACTATAATGTTAAAGAGATGAAAAGCAAATGAAGTATGAAGCTGCATCCTTTTTTTATTTTGTTACTCTGATTTCCTCCATGGTTTACTAAAAACTAGTTGGAAAAACATGTTGAAACTCACTTTTTAGAATATAAAGTGTGTCAACATCCATAATCTGTCTTTCTTATCAAAGTTCCTGTCATATTTTCTGAAATTCATATTTTGAAGACAATATAAAAACAATTCAATGGGTATTTTTAACAACAGCAACGTAAATATTTCAATTTGTTCTTTCGTTGTGTAAAATGATTGCTATTTTTTATATTTATTCACATTTCTAGGCAATGTCAAATAGCTAACATCTTAGAGAGTACAGAAAAATCAAATGTACCTTGCCAAGTATGCATTCTTATTTTGACCATTAGAGGATAAATCTCAAAACTAAACTATTTTTTAAACAAATTTTAAAAATACATATATCAGTAGTATGGATTTTAGGGATAGATTTCACATATGTTTTTTAAGAAGCAATTGAAAACTTCCAGTTCTTTGTTAGAATGAATTCTTAGTACAAACTGATGTGTTCATATGTGCTCTTTCTGCTTTATTATTTGAATTTTTCAGTAATTTTGTACTTAAAAAGCTAAATGTATTGATACTGATTAAATTGTTCATATAACTTAACTGTTCATAAAATAACTTGGTCAGATTGTAACCTTTTTTCTGTTTGATAGAGAACACCTATGTTTATTCTTGGCTGACACCATGAAGGAGTTGGAAAATAACCGAGTACTAGTAAGTGTATAAGTAAACCTTTTAACAGCAGAGATTTCAGAAAAATAAATAAATAAATAACAATAGTGAAATTGGAAGACTTAAGGAAAGCTATTTATGTTACTCTGGGGAATACAAATCAATAAAAGTTCATGGCTGAAAGGTTCTCATTGATTGGAACATAGTGGTAACAGAGTAATTTCAAAACCCAGTGTAGGGTTTGCCAACCACACCACATTTTCTGATTGTATCCAATAAAATGTTATGACATCAAAACAGCCATGTCCAATATACATTTCTTGAATTACTTTACTTTTTTTTATTCTAACATGACTATGCTGACATCAGGACATTTGAAATATGGTTTCAAAGAATTATAAAATAGTTTCAAGTTAAACATTTTAAAGTTGACTTCATGAATGGTGTTGTTGGAACACAATCATTTAGAGGGGTTAGAAAAATAATACAGAAATACTGGATTATAATTCTAGATAGTACTTACATTTCCTATGAATTCAGTTTTTAAGAAAACTACTCGCTAATCCTCTTTCTTTAGCCATTTGTATCCCAATGGAAGCTATTATAAGTCTCTCCATGCTGCAATGCCCATGCAACGTCTAAATGGGTCTTAGTGTAAGAGTAGAGAATCACTTTTCTAAGTGATGCTATAATTTCTATGCTGCTTTTAAAGAAAAAGATCCTCTGGAAGTGCTATTGATCGATATATCTGTCAAATCAACTATGATATTTTAACTGAAAAAAGAAATATAATCTCTCCATGGAGAAAAGCCTCATCCAAAATAAGCCTTATATTCACAGACAGAGAAAGGCAAACCCCCAAAAGAAAGCTTGAGAATTAGGAACTAGAATGAATTTTTAAAGTCTCTCAAATCAACAAAAAAGTTAATATTGTTTTTAGGATTTTTTTTTAGAAAAACATCCCATTAACTTACTTCTTAATGCATTGCTCAGTCTACAATGTGCCTGTATCACATTCACCACTTTAATGTTACACAAGAGGACAATATGTTGATGAAAAGTAACCTCTATCTATAGTAATTAATACGAACACACCACCACACTAACATGTAAGCTGCAAGATGGCAGATTGTATTGTTGCATAATGATGTTCTTCTGATGCCTAGAACAGTACCTCTCCTAGGGTAGGTACCCCATAAATATTTGTTAATGAATCAATGCATATGAAATAAAGCTCTCCAAGTTCTGTATTATCTCAGAGAGGTATTTTAAATGCTATGGTGCACTGATTAGATTCCATGTCTTAAGTGTCTAAACACATTGTTTTCTCTTCTAGAAACAATACCCTCCCCCCCACCCCACCTCCCACCGCCCCCAAACACACACAGGATTCATTCCTCAGGTCTCAGCTCAAGCATCATTTCCCTGGTGGCTGAAGCCTGGATTATGTGTCTCTGTTATATGGATTCATAGCATCTTCCCCATTCTTTATCATTATATCACACTCTGACTATAGTTCATATGTGCATCTCCTCCGCAATGCTAAGCTCCAAAAGGGCAGTTAGGCATCTAGCTTGTATTCCCAGACTCATAAATATGTCTTCCATGTATAAAAAAAGCATCATTAATCATTACATGGAATTCTAAATCATTAATAAGGATAGAACCCAAAAGGCAAATAAATACCAGAAGACACACACACAGAGAAAACACAACTTATTCTAGTGTAGATTTATGGTGGAACCCCATCCAAAATACAAGTCAGCTTTTTCGATATATCTGGAGACATCTGACAAATGGAGTGTGAAAGTCAAAAAGGAAAAGCTTTGGCATTCTTGTGAGGTTAGACGTAACAACAATAAAAAACTTAGAGCAAAAGGGAAGAGGACCAACTCTTATAAAATAAAGATGAAAACTTTTGGAAACCATCACCAAGATATAAAATACTATAATCTGGGACAACCTTAAAATTTGAAATAAAATATGATAGGGGAGATCGGGCTTCATTTTAACTAGCATAGGAAACATGTCATTCATTACGTTTAGATGTTATAGAGAGCAACATTAAATTCCCTACCGTGAGCTCATCACTTTGGCACTGTTGACATTTTGAGCTAGAATTCTTTATTATGGCAACCACAACTGTATACAGACATTGAAAAGTGTTGTGTGAAGGGTAAACTTGCCCCTGGTTTTCTATATAGTTAAGGCAAATTTAAATAAAAGCATAGAAGATAAAGATATAGTGAAGGTTTTGTGTATAATCTAATCATATCTATATTGCATTGCTAATTTTTAATACAATAGCTCAACAAAACAATATTTTAACTTTTAAGCAAATATTGATCTAAACTCTTTTGTTTTAAGACAGAAGACTCATGAACATATACAATTAGGTGTCCAATTTAGTATACTAGAAAAGAATATAATCAAAATGCTTGACTCATTTTTGCCCCTATGCTGTCAGATTTTGAGCAATCCTCTTTAGATTTTGTCCATCACTCTCCCATCTTTAAATTGAAGACATGAATTATTTTCTCTAATAGTCCATACTCATACCATCTCAACTATACTTCAGAATCAATAAATAAATACTCTCTTCTTGATAGTTGTACCACAACTATTATTAAATATAAAATATGTTATAGGTTGTGTAATTTTTGGAGTTTTTACTCCATCAAAAGAAATTAATCTCAATGGCCAGTTGAAGAAGCATCAAATTGTACTACTAGAAACTGATATTTTGTTTCTTTGCCTTACGGCAGTAATTTTCAAACTGTGCTCTATAGATACTCAGGGGCATACATTAGAGGGCAAGTAAGCATGTAATGATCTAGACCCTTGCCAATAATTCAAACAGAATACCAAAGCTTTCATCATTTTATTTATTAATATTCAACAAAGTAATTGTTTGAACATAAGATTTGGCTATATATGAAAAACATTGGAATGTATTATTTTCAAACATACACATATATGTATATATACACATAAATACATACGTACATATACATACATATACACTTATAATTTTTGGATTATTAAACCATATATGCTTCATTCACAATGGCTGTGAACTCATTCATACTCCTCTCCTCTCTAAAGCAGCCTTTTCAGGGGAGATGGTAACCCTATAGGCAGTATCTGGGGTAAACAAGTTTGAAAAGTCAGAAACCAAAACACTGGTAATTTTGAGTGTAGACATCCTACTAAAAAGGCAAGTGTCAGTGTGCTGACAGTTGCACGGTTTTAAAATAGGCATGTATGTAGAGACCGAATAGGAGTAAGTGCACACATTATCCCCCCCAAGGAAAATTTGTCAGCTAGGTAGCACATAGTTGGAAGGAAGAGATGTAGAAGTTACAGAGATAGTAGGATAAGCTATGAGGAGCTGACTTCTTTCTTTTAATAAACCAAAAGCTAATTATGTACATAATTTCTTAAAATGGTATCACATTTAGATAAAAAATGCACACTCAGTATGATTAAGCTTTTAATATAGTCACACTGCATAAAAATACATTTTCAAATACACCTGGATAATTTCTTATGAAGTTACTCATCATATAAGGCTACTGCTATAATATTTAGTAAATTATTTGCATAACAATTTACTTTCTAGTGTACCAAACTCTTAATGGACTAATCTTTGGAAATCTCTGTAAAAAAACACCAATTGAAAATCTTTACTAATATGGTTTAAGAGATTAGCTCAAATGTTGTATTTTTTAATTTAGTTTTTAATTTAGTTATAACAGATGAACCTTAGTTATGAAACAAATCGAATTACTCCAAAACACCATTCTCTCTACCCTATTCTGTGCCCCTTCTACTTTCTTTTTCTCCTTCATTTCCATTTTTCTCTCTTCCCATGTGTGTTAGGAACAGCCTTCTCTGTAATCATGCACTTCCACCAAGTTTCCAAATGCCTTTCTCTCTCACTGCTTTTACTTCAACCCTCCCCTTATTATAGGATCCTGAGGACAGGGTTGAGCCCACCTACAGTTTTCACTCCTGGTTTCTAACATCATTAGTGGAATCCAAGGTCTTCTAAGAAATATTGTTTCAACTAAAAACTGGGTTAATTTTTGCCCAGGATCATCCAACAAACAAACTGAGAGACTTCCATCAAGTATTGTGCCTCCTCATTAGTATAATAGAGCAATCGCTTTTTCAAAATGATAGCAAATAAGGGATAGAATTGACATTCAAATAAAAAGTTCCACTAAATGCTTGGTATCAACCTTGTACTAACTGACAATCATAATCCTCCAATGAAAGTTCAGGGCTGAAAAGAATTCAGCCAATTCTCTCACTGTGAACTAATTTCTTCACTATTCAAAAAACAAATAATTTCATGAAATAATGATGTATAACAGCCATGGTACTACTACTATACCATACCTTGACTATACTATACCACTATTGTTACTACTCCTATTACACAGCTACTATACTATGCTACTATAATACTATTCTACCACTGTTATTACTTCTATACTATACTACTATTATACTTCACTACTATTACTATACAATGATGATACTATTATTATTGCTTCTATCATAGAAGGTGACTTTTATAACTAAATATAAAAGTATTTTATTCAACTAGAATATTGTTCTCCAAAGTGATAGAAAGAGTGTAGCTCTCATGGCTATCTTTTCTACAACAAGTCTATAAAGAATCATTTATTTTATAGAAATTATATTTATGACAATTAAAGAAAGTTTATTTTAGAGCATTAAATTTTCCAGCCAACATATGTATCTCTTTAATAAATACTCTCAGAGATAATTGAAACTGAAGATAAATGTAATTTCCAATTATACTACCAACAAGATCAAAAGAAAATATTTAAGTTATAAAACTATTTTTAAATACTATCTTTATCTCCTTCCTGTTATATTCACTAAGATGTGTTTTAACCAGGGAATATGTTTGTCATTATTCTTTTAGTATTAGTTTTTTTCATTTTGAAATTTGGAACCAATGCAGAAGTAGTACATCAAATTTTATGGGCAAAGATCACTTTTCCCCTCTGAATAATAAACCAGGAACCTAATTCTCAGTGGGTAAAGAAAGACCATGTTTTATTGTATGTAGTTTCTCTTTTGGTAGAGCTTTTAAATTTTTTTAAAAATCTTCATCCAAGTATGTTTTGTTTTGTTTTCTAATATTTTAAATTTATTTTTAGGAAGAGAGAAAGGGGGAGAGAGAGAAACATAGATGTGAGAGAGAAACATAGATTGATCGGTTACCTCCTGTATATGCTCCGATCAGAGATTGAACCTGCAACCTCGGTATATGCCTTGGCCAGAAATCTAACCTACAGCCTTTTGGTGTATAGGACAACAATCCAACCAACTTCACCACCCTGCCAGGACTAGAGCGTTTTTTTAAATTGAATTATGATATAATAAAGGAAATATATACACAATCTAAGTATGTATACACACATACAATAAATATACTTCAACCTGTTTAACTGCCACTGGAAATGGAGTCTGTTTTTAAGAGTTGCTACTTATAGTAATTGCATTTATAATTGTAAAGTATACTACATATCCGCTTCAATTGCACAAAATTATAATGAAGCTCATAGCCTCTTCATCAAACTTAGACTTCATATCAACAATTAACCCAATTTCAGAAGAAATATACATTTTTTCATTAATATTATCCATTTTCTCAAAATCCTCTTTGAGCCTCATAAATATTGAGAAACTTTATCTCATCATAGAGTACTTCAAAAGCTTTCTTTAGAGCTTTTGAGATGAGGTTTGCCAATTTTATGAAAGGAAATTGGAGAGTGCATTAAAGATAAATAATAGTTGATTACACTAAGTGTATTACCTAAGTGTTCAGAAATCATTCTGGGGTCCTTGCTCTTATCTTCAATAAATAGTCATTCAAAAGCCAGTGGGTAGGGAAGGGGAAGCCTAAGCATGCAGATACATCTCCTTGTGAATTTGCACTTCACAAAAGAACTAGGTGTCCTAAGGCTGATTCATTTACTCCAAAGTTATTAATTGAACATCAATTTTAATTTGCATTCTTACATATATTCCCAGGAATACTAACTTATTAAACCCATGACTAACACATAAGTGAAATTTTCAATAAAACCCTTATGTACAATTTGGAGAATGAGGTGAATCTAACATTTAGTACTTTACAAAGATAGTATGATAGTTGCTTTGTATTCAACATAAAATATGATATTTAGGGTTATAAGTCAATTTGAGAGGTTGTGAGATCAATCTAATAATAATATGTTAGAATGTTGTTTGCTTCTACGATGCAATCAATTGCATATGCCTGTGAAGGTAGGTAATGTGTAAAAAAGTTTCTGGCAGCCACATGAGTTCTTTTCAAGCTCTATATGGGGAGCCTCACAAACCCTCTGCACAGAGGCAGAGAGAGACTTCCACATGCGATTTAAGTGTGCATATATTTCACTCTCCACTATGTCTCTTTCAGCCAATAGGGAAACAAAATGGGGATGGATATGAATAATGATGATTAAAGCTTCAGGTAAACTACTATTAACCATGATCTAATTTAAGCATAATATAATAAAGCCATGAGGTACGTAAGTTGTTTCCATTTTACTGATGAAAAAAACAGAAGCTTAGAGAATTTAAATAACTAAGTCATACATCTATAGTGAGTGAATATTTTTAAATTATAACCAAGGTCACTTTTTTTAATGTTTATTTATTTATTTATTTATTGAGAGAAAGAGAGAAGAAGTGAGAGAAAGAGAGAGAGAGAAGAAGCGAGAGAAAGAGAGAGAGAAACATTGAACAGCCACCTTCCCTGCTGGGGATACGTCCTCTACTGGGAATGGGTCCAACAACCCATGCCCTTACTGGGAATTGAACCTGTGACCTTTTGGTGCATGGGAAAACAATCAACTGAGTTACACCAACCAGAGCCCAACTTTATTTCTTAAGGGATAATAATATCCCCATTTAAGGGTGTTAGAAGATTAAGTTAGAAAATACATTGAAAGAACCAAAACTTGTTAAATAATATTTATTATTTTTACTAATACTTTACAGACTACCAAAGGAATTGTTTCTTCATAAAGCCTTGCAGATAGGACAGGCCTACAAGAGAAGAGCAAAGAACTCATGCCTGTGCATTCTAGGTTTGGGAGAAATTGTATTTTCTCATTAAGATTAAATTACTATTATAGTTCCATTCAAAACTGATTATTTTTGTTCTATTTCATTTTTAAAAATGTCATTAGGATTTAAACATATATATGAAAAGATGCTCAACTTCACTAGCTATTATGAAAATGCGAATCAAAACTATAATGGGATACCATCTCACACCTTTTGGAGTGATTACTATCAACTAGTCAAGTAATAACAAGAGTTGCAGAGGTTATTGAGAAAAAGGAGCCCTCATTCGCTGCTGGTGGGAATGTGAACTGGTACAACCACTAAGGAAAAGAGTATGGAGCTTCCTCAAAAAATTAAGAATAGAGTTTCCATATGACCCAGCAATCCCTCTTCTGGTTATCTACCTGAAATTTTTAAAAACATTTATTCACAAAGATATATGCGCTCCCATGTTTACTGCAGCATTATTTTTACAGTGCCCAAGACATGGAAACAACCAAGTGTCTTTTCATAGATGATTGGAGAGAGAATATGGGGTGCATATACACAGTGGAATACTACTCAGCCATAAGAAGGAAAGATGAGATATTGCCATTTGTGACAACATCGGTGGACCTTACCAATATTATGCTAAGTCAAATAAGTCATTCAGCAAAAACTAAGAACCATATGATTTTACTTATATGTGGGATGTGAAGCTGAAACTCATAGACAACAGGATGGTGGTTACCAAAGGGAAGGGGAGTGGGGAAATAGGAAGGGCAAAGGGGGACAATATATGGTGATGTAAGATTATTTGACTTTGAGTGGTGGGAACTCAATGTATCACACAAAATATAGAGAGCATGTATCACAGAAATGTATATTTAAAACCCATATAATCTTATTAACCAATGTCATTGCCAATAAATTTAAATCTAAAAAAATAATAATTAAAAAAGAACAGATTGAATGACCAAAAAATCAAACTCGTTTGTCACAATTTAAAAATATCTAAGAATAAAACATGATACTAGAACCCAATAAATGAACAAACTTCACTGTACTTACATAAGAAGTCAAAGGCCAAACTTTAAAGACACTAATTATTGTGTCATAAAAACAGAATTTATGATTTTATTATCAGCATTTTTTATATACATAATCAGTGTATAGTGTCAGTCACACCCTAAAATAACCTTATCTCATGCTTGGCTCTAAAAGTAAATCCTATGTTCTTCAAATCTTCTCCCTAGAGATGATATATTATACTTTTTTTTCCTCAATATTAGAGGCAGGGGTTTCAAGAAAAGTATCCTTAATTATTTCCTTTCTAAAAAAAATCAAAAATTCACACAGAAATCAAAGTAGAGGTGACTGCTACATTTTCAGGACTTTTGCAAGCCAGTTGAGGTCGTATCAGCCATGGTGAGAGTATTTACACCTATGCATTATAGAAACTGGCAAATGCTATAAATCAGGGCTTTTTAACTTTTCCCAGGGAGACAATTGTTAAAAATTTACCAGCACACCACAGTTGTAAATCCACCCTTTTTATTAAGACAAAATAGAACAAACAACAACCTCATAAAATTTTCCTGTTACCAGTGCCTGAATTGACAAGAGGAAGTTAACCATCTGTTAAAGAAACCTTCACTTTCTAAGACTAAACACTTCACGCCAACTTTGGTTACAATTTGTTTAGCTCTGAGAGGAACCATGTTCCTTTCTCCCTGTTTTACCCTGAGTCTCTCAAAAATTACCAAGTCTTCCTATGTGATAAAAGCCTAGCAGCCCAATGGAAGAATGATCAGAACGACCAGAATGACCGTGGCCCCTCGCCCAGGCCAGCCCTGCCCCCGAGTGGGGCCCCCCACCCCAATAGGGCTCCCCTCACCCCAGAGCAGGCCGCAACACTCCTAAATCACTGTCTGGCTCCCTGATGCATGTACATTTTTTAAAATTATTGATTATGATATCACATAATTGTCCTTATCCCCCCATTCCCATCTCAAACCCCTCCCTACATATGCCCCCATCCCCCTGTTGTCCATGGCCACTGGCTAGGCCAAGGGTGGGCAAACTTTTTGACTCGAGGGCCACAATGGGTTCTTAAGCTGGACCGGAGGGCCGGAACGAAAGCAACCTGACCATGCTGGCACTCTCATCTTGGGCTGCTGGTGAAGGAGTGGAGGGGAGAGCAAGAGAACCTTCCGCTCTTTCGGCTCCGTGGGCCGGATAGAACAGCGGAACGGGCCGAATCCCAGGGTCGTATTTTGCCCACAGCTGAGCTAGGCCATATGCATACACTCAAGTCCTTTGGTTGATCTCTTCCCTTTACCCTCACTCTCCCCTACTTTCCCTCTGAGGTTTGCTGCTTCTCTGTACATTTAGTGAAAGCACAAGAAAATAATTACCAGTCCCTTCAATCCCCAACCAGAGTCTCCAGAGGACTCTGCTAATACTGCAGCCAAGGTGTGGAATTCTCCCTCCACAGCCCGCAGCCCCAGGAGACCTTCAAGTTGGCCAAAAAGGCGACCTGAGCATTAGCAGGATGGCGGCCCTTTGCTGAGGAATGTAGACAGGCTGGGAGGGGATTTTGTGAAATTGCAGTGCCCTGTAGATTAGGTGAGCTTTCAGACTCTCTTTAAAAGAGGGCGGTGAAGAGGACCCGCAGGCTACCAGGAGCTACAGTGAAGGGTAGGCACATTCCAAAACAGACATGAAGATCATACTGGGAAACAGGGCAAAGCTCTGGGAAGAACGCAAAAATCATTAAAGAGCCATCATCCATCTTGATATATGTCCGCAAACAACACCTAAACAACTTCATCTCTTGGCATGTGAAATGAAGTATAATTAGACCCAGCTGGGGGGAAACTATAGCTTCCAGCATTAGACTCCAGGGCCAACCCCACCCCCGCCCAATGGGCTCCCATCCCGGTGGGTCTGCTGGACCCCTCTAGTCTTAAATATTTTACACACACACATACACACACACACACACACACACACACACACACAGTTCCTAATTTTTAAAAATATATTTTTATTGATTTTTTAACAGAGAGGAAGAGAGAGGGATAGAGAGTAAGAAACATCAATGAGAGAGAATCATCGATCAGCCGCCTCTTGCACTCCCCCCACTAGGGATATGCCCACAACTAAGGAACATGCCCTTGACCTGAATCGAACCTGGGACCCTTCAGTCCACAGGCCAACGCTCTATCCACTGAGCCAAACCGGTTTCGGCCCTAATTTTGTTTTCAGCAATTGTGTCCCCTTGGTCTTACTACTTAGACAACTGCTATCTTGTGTGTGATTCCACAACTCAAGTGAGACAGCTCTTTTTCAAGGTAGAGAAGACATTGTGTACCCCACACTGCACACCGTTGGCAAGGCCAGCGGGCGAGAATCTTCCCTGCTTGGTTGTTGGCTGCTGAGGGTTCACACTGACATCCTTCTCTTGAGGAATGCCCTCAGCTGAAGCAAACCTCTTGCCTAAAGGTTTATTTTTACAATCACTGATCACTTCAGGGTTTGCCATAAGCAACCACTGATAGATATAGAGCTATAATTGCCCATATTATTTGTCTCAAGACTCTGGTGCAATTCATATTGAAGAGCTCCCCCTGGAATCAGACTGAAGTGAGACTTCCTCTGAGCTTGTGATCTCCTTCCCTATCGTGACTGCCTGATGACATCATAAGCTTCCTCTGAGAGTGCTCCTTTAATAAATCTTCCCGGGAACCTGATCTTAAACACAAGTCAGTAATGATCTGCTTCCCGGATCCAGCAGCCTCCTCTCAGTCTTCCTCTCTCTAAAACTCTGGGTAGCTTCCAAAATTATTGACTGCTGCTACTCTTCTTGAAACCCTATTTTTCCCCAAAAATATTTAAAATAAGATTCTTGTATGGCTTGTTCAGTACACCACTTTCTTTTTTTTTTTTTTTTTTTTTTTTTTTTTTTTTTTTTTTTTTTTTTTTTTTTTTTTTTTAAATAAATCTTTATTGCTCAGATTATTACAATTGTTTCTCCTTTTTCTCCCCCATAGCTCCCTTCCACCTGATTCCCACCCCACCCTCTGCCCTTACCCCCTCCCCCCACTATTGTCCTCATCCATAGGTTATACAATTTTAATCCAGTCTCTGCACCCCACACCCCTTTCACCCTGATAATTATCTATCCACTCCCTTTCTTTGCCCCTAATTCTATTATATTCACCAGTTTATTCTATTCCTGAGATTTTTAATTCACTTGACCTTCTTCCTCTTCTTAAGTAATACCTTTCAGCATTTCATATAATACTGGTTTGGTGGTGATGAACTCCTTTAGCTTTTTCTTATCTGTGAAGCTCTTTATCTGCCCTTCAATTCTGAATGATAACTTTGCTGGATACAGTAATCTTGGTTGCAGGTTCTCCCTATTCATCACTTTGAATATTTCTTGCCACTCCCTTCTGGCCTGCATGGTTTCTGTTGAGAAATCAGCTGATAGTCGTATGGGTGCTCCCTTATAGGTAACCAACTGCTTTTCTCTTGCTGCTTGTAAGATCCTCTTTTTGTCTTTTACCCTTGGCATATTGATGATGATGTGTCGAGAAGAATTTTTCTTTGGATTCCTCTTGTTTGGGGTTCTGTAGGCTTCCTGTACTTGTAAGTCTATTTCTTTCACCAGGTGAGGGAAGTTTTCTGATATTATTTCTTCAAATATGTTTTCAGTATTTTGCACTCCCTCTTCTTCTGGCACCCCCATAATTCTGATGTTGGTGCGCTTGCAGTTGTCCCAGAGGCTCCTTACACTATCTTCAACTTTCTGGATCCTCTTTTCTTTTTCCTTCTCCAGCGGAGTGTCTTTTGGCTCTTTGACCTGATTCTTGTGTTCTTCCATTCTGCTGTTGGATCTCTGCATAATATTTTCCAATTTAGTCAGTTTATCTATACTTTTTAGTTGGGTCTCATGAAGTTTATCGAGCTTTTCTAGGATATTGTTGCATAACCTTAGAACTGTAGTTCTGAACTCTATATCCTCCATCTCTTTTGTTTGAGATCTATTTCCTTGTCTCGGCATTATCACTATTTTTCAGAGTTGGTAGGATGGCTTTGTGTGTTTGGTGTCCTATATAGCACAGTGGGTCAGCCTCCTCAGTTACCTGAGGTAGACACTCTTGGTGATCCCCTTTGTGGACTGTGTGCACAGCCTTGTTGTAGCTAAGTCTCTATTGTTGTGAATTGACCTTCAGGCCAATTGGATGTGGGTATCAGCTGTGTCTACTCTGGGATAACTTCTGTATTGGAGACAGTCTTATAGGATCAGACTTGAAAAACTGCAGAAGCCTCTGCTCAGCTTGGATGGGGCGGAGTCTCAGGGCTGAACTGACAGTCTTGGCTTCTGCCCTGCCCTTGTGCGCTCGCCTGAGTTTCCGCCTGACCGGCCCAGTTTCCCCAAGCAAGAGCGTGGGTGCCCCAGGGGCTCGCCCGGACTTGGGCTGGTCTCTGTAGTCTGGAGCTTCTGACTCCTTCCGCTACAGAGAGGCCGCCACCTTGTACAGCGAGGCAGCGGCAGCCTCCGCGGTCAGACCTGGAGCTTCTGACTCCTTCCGCTACGGAGGGGGAGGGGCGGCGGTCAGACCTCAGCGTGTACTTGCTCGCGCGCGCGAGTCTGTAGACCCTGCCGGCTGCGGCTCAGGTCCCCGGTCTCCCAGTCTCTGAGTCTCTGAGTCTCTGGGTGTCTTTCTCTGCAGTCCAGACTCCACCCGTATGAGCCTGGGACCACGGAATTTCAGCCGGGGCTGGGGTTCAGTACAGTCGGAAAGGGTTCCGTGCAATCGGGGATTCCTCCCCTCCCACCGCCAGGCAGGCGTTCGGCGGCCGCGTGCGCGAGCGTCTCCTACCTCAGTGCTTTTCGGCTCCCAGTCCGATCCGTGAGCCTCTCTCTTTCTTTCTAGTTGTAGCTATTCCACTCCGCCAGCTTTCCTGAGGTTTTGGTGAAGTCCTTTTTGATTTTAGTTGTTTTTTTAATTAAATTGTTGATGAGGCGGCAGCTTAGGAGACTGCCTAGGCCGCCATCTTGGATGTTCTCTCTCAGTACACCACTTTCATTATTCCTCACTGTTCATTGGAATATCTGTTCCACTCTCTTATTCTGTACATCTTATTCTGGTAAAATCTACCATGCAGCTTCAATATTAGATAAATGCAAAACTCCCAAATGTATATTATTCCTCCCCCCCCCCAAAAAAAAACTGATCATTTCCCTGTGTTCCTTATCTATCGAAAGCACCACTGGTCCTGAGGCTACCAAAGCTTGAAACCTTTAACCTTTTGTATTCTCCTTTCCTTCTTACAACAGTCAGTCACCAGGTCATGGCACTAGAAACTGCATCATATTCTCGCAGATTTTTGTGTTTTGGACAGCATTGCATCAGGGAAGCTTATCTTCCAGAGGGACCATTTCAGATGCCTCCACATGCCTTTCCCTCCCTTCAACACGCTGGGCTGGCCACTTATGCTTCACATGGCAAATTCAGTGGTTTTTCTAAAAATATGTTATAATTCTATCACTTCCCTATTTAAGAGCTTTGCAGATAGCCACAATTTTTATAAAATATTTTCCTATTAGCTTTATTTTTAAGGCTTAATTGTTTATTACCAGATAATACTACAAGTAAGGTTCTGTTATTAGTATTAATGATGATGATCCTATTGACTAAAATGTGCTTTTAACTGGCCCAAAATGGAAGATATTTTTATTAGTTTAATCGGGGTGGCATTGGTTCACAAAATCATACAGGTTTCAAGTATATAGCTCAATAAAATATCATCTGAACACCACATATTGGGCTACCGCCCTAAGCAAAGTCTATTTCCATCCCCATTTTCCCTCCCTTGGACCACATTCACCTACCCCACAGCCTCCCTTTCCCTTTGGCTATCCCCCCACTGTTATTTGTTTATATGTGTTTAGTCCCTTCACCTTCTTTTATACAGCTTCCCAACACCCCTCCCCTCCGACCATTGTCAGTCTGTCCCATGTATCTAAGCCTCTGTTTCTCAGTTTATGTTGTTCGCTAGGTTGCATATCTAAATTAGATCATATGGTATTTGTCTTTCTCTAACTATCTTATTTTACTTAGCATAATAATTTTCTTTTAAACAGCAAAGGCTTTTAAGTTGAAGAAAATTATATTTTTGTCCCATTTTCTACCCCACTTTCTGCTCATTTTCATCAGAAACCCTTTGGTCTTCCATTTAGTAATAGATTGGTCTACAAATAGGCCAATAAAATCATTTGATGAATTTGCCATTGTAAAAATCCATCGCACATTCGCATGTTTTAGGGGCCGTGTTCATTCATCCCCCTCTTCCTGTAAGGCTGATGCCCCTTCACACACTGACCTATGTGGCTTCTTCTATGGCTATTCAAATAAAACCTTAACATATAAAAAGAAAAAAGGACAAATAAACTCCTAAACTGAAGCCGTTATTGAAATACTGCTAAACAAAATAACGTGGCTATCAATATAAAAGCATTAATTGAGCCAAAACTGGTTTGGCTCAGTGGATAGAGAGTCAGCCTGTGGACTGAAAGGTCCCAGGTTCAATTCTAGTGAAGGGCATGTACCTTGGTTGTGGGTGCATGCCCAGTGGGGGGTGTTCAGGAGGCAGCTGATCAATGTTTCTCTCTCATTGACATTTCTAACTCTCTGTCACTTTCTTTTCCTCTCTGTAAAAAAATCAATAAAATATATTTTTTTTAAAAGAAGCATTAATTGACACAAGAAGATGTAAAGTTATTTTACTTTCACATTATTATCTTAGGAGTCCATCTATATAGATATTAAAATGAATTAAAATACATTCTGAAAAATAATTCAAATTTTAAAGCTCATATTTCATCTATTTTTAAGATTAGTCTCAGCTCTGCTATTTTAAAAATCTTTAGCAACATGGATAAAATTAAAATACAGGCTGTCACTGAGAATATAAAATAAGTATCATTCTTATGAGTTCTTACCTTGTAAGTTTTCTAAAAAACAAAAAACAAAACAAAACACTGTTCACTATTGACAGCAGTATATTCAAATAACATAATTTTTAAACATTTAAGGAAAAACAAAATATTATTGAACTAGGGGCCCATTGCACAAAGATTCATGCATTGGGCGGGGGGCAGGAGGGGGGGAGTCCTGAGCCTGACCTGAACTCTCTCCAATCTAGGAGCCCTCAGGGGAGCCCTCTCCAATCTGGGAGTTTCTGTCTGTCTTTACAATCATATGAGCAAATTGTCTGAGACCCCAACCCAGTTTGGTTTGTTGCTCACAGAAAAATAGAGGCATTTTTCTTTGTTTTGCTTCATTGGTGGAGATTTCCTGGAAGCTTTAGAATATCTTCCCTTTAATTTTTCCTAGCAATTGTGACTTTACTTATGTCTCTCACCTTTGCTTTCCCTCCATCCCCCACTGTAACAGTAACTTGCTCCAGGCTCACTTTGCTCTACTGTCTAGGAGATCCATCTGCCACTAGAACTACAATTCCCAGCATTCCTGGTGCTCCCCACACTCTGGTTTTTCCTTTCCTGCTCTGTCTCTATCCCATGGCCATCAGCCCTGCCTAGCCTTCCAAACCACCATCTCTCCCTCTCTGCTTTCCATCTGGCAGATTGGAGAGCCAAGTTCCCCAAGCTGTTCCACTCTTTGTCAGCTCTCCTGATCTGCTCTCTGCCTGCCACCTGTGTATGCAAATTAACCCACCATCTTTGTTGGGTTAATTTACATATATACTCCTGATTGGCTGGTGAGCATAGTGGAGGTATGGTCAATTTACATGTTTCTCTTTTATTATATAGGATGACTAGAGGCCCAGTGCATGAAATTGATGTATTGAAGGGGGTCCCTAAGCCCAATCTGCACCAACACAGTCCAGAAGCCCTTGCAATGTCCGACTAATGGCTTAGGCCTGCTCCCTACAAGGAAAGGCCTAAGCCAGCAGTCCTTAGCACTGCTGTTGAGGTGGGAGAGGCTTCAGCCACCACCACCATCACTGCACTCACCATCCATAAGCCCAGCATCTGGATGAGCAGTGCTCCCCCACTGGGAGTGCACTGACCACCAGGCAGCAGCTTCTGCATTGAGCATCTGCCCACTGGTGATCAGTGCACATCATAGTGACTGGTTGTTCAGCCGTTTGGTCAATTTGCATATTAGCTTTTAATTATATAGGATAATCTTTTAAATGAAATGTTTTTATGCTTTCACCCTTTACTTCCTCTTTACTTTCTTCATGCCATCATCAACCAGATAAATGTTAAATCAATTCCTTATTTCTAAATACAGGGTGGGGCAAAACTAGGTTTACAATTATGAGTCCATGAAACAGTTTATTATTGCATTATTATTTATTAATTATTTTCTATGGAAAAAACTAAAAGCCTACTTTTGCCCCTACCCTGCATGTTCACATTTCTTTTGCTCTATACCCAAATATTTCTAAACAAGAGAAGTAAATTACCCTTTTTGAATTATAGACTATAATCTGATTCTTCAAGGCCTAGAGATGCATGGTATGTACAAAAATCAAAGTATCAAAATTATTGCACTAAATAAGGTCTTGTTCACACAGAATGCAAGAATAGAATCAAAACTCAAATATTTACCAAAATGGTTGATTTTCCCTGACATTAACTGAAACTCTTATTGTGCTGCAGGCAATAGGAATCACTAAGTCCAGTTGACACTACAATCTCCTCAAAAGTTAGTGAATCTTGACAAAGTCAATAGAACCTCAGCCTGCCCATATGTTCCAAACTCATTGAAATCATTTTTTCAGTAGTTGTTCTACTTAAGACAGCTTCCTTCCTTCCTTCCTTCCTTCTTTCCTTCCTTCCTTCCTTCCTTCCTTCCTTCCTTCCTTCCTTCCTTCCTTCCTTCCTTCTTACTTTTTTAAAATAATATATTTTATTGATTTTTTTACAGAGAGGAAGGGAGAAGGATAGAGAGTTAGAAACATCGGATGAAAGAGAAACATCGATCAATTGCCTCCTGCACATGCCATACTGGGGATGTGCCCACAACCAAGGTAAAAGCCCTTGACTGGTATCGAACCTGGGATCCTTCTGTCCGCTGGCTGATGTTCTATCCACTAAGCCACTTACTTTCATTTGGTTTTCTAAAGTACCTTAAATTCCTAGCATAAATTCAATGCCTTTTAAGTTATTTTCTGGAAAAAAAAGTAAATAGCATTAGTATTAAGCATTGACCACTTTGTTAAGCTGACTACTTCCATAAGGATTGAATTTCCATCCATAATGTTTAACTGGGACAAAATAATTTAGATGATATACACAGTATTTAGCACAGTGTATTACTCTGAAAAGCAGATGGATTTTTTATGTAAAATACTACTGAAGCACTCACTTAAAAGTAACCATTCCATTTTCTACCTCAAGCCCAGAAGCTCTCTTTGTTGGCATTGGGCATTTTTCTTCATCTAGCATGCCTGAATATTGCAGGCCCTTTTTTCGCTCCATATTCTTCAAGACATGCTCAGATTCTCTTCCCATTCAATTTATGACATGATTCATTGAATGCTATAGCCAACTTGAGGGGGGTTTTCAGTGCTTTGCAGCCCTGTAGTGGAAATCCATTTTTTCTAATAAGAAATGCAGTGATGACCCTGTCAGGTAAGTATCCTAATTCATCTGTCTATGTGAGAGAGTTCTTTCCTCCAGGGTCTTTCAAAATTCATATATGAACTGTTCTGTATGTGTTAGCATCTGCAGAGAGACTAGCTTTCACACTTGTTTAAAATATATATTTCTAGAGGCCCAATGCACAAAAATTCGTGCAAGAGTAGGCCTTCCTTCCCCTGGCTGATGCCAGCAGCTCCCCTCAGGCATCCAGGACCCTGGCTTCCCTCCTCCAGCCACTGGCAGGCATCCAGGACCCAAGATGGCTTCCTCCAGCCCCAGCTTTGTTAGGAAGGACATCTGGAATGATGTCCATAAAACAGCTGGTCTAATTAGCATATTATCCTTTTATTATTATAGATAATTTCAGAAGAAGTTGATAACAATCTATTTTAAATATTACGATTACATTAGGGGCCCAGTGCACCTTGAAAGAAACTATGGCCCATAAGGCTGTAGTGGGCAGAGGGGTGGGTCACAGACCATCTTCTGAGCCCCAGCCTGGCCCGTCCTCCACAGCCCTTGATCCTCTGTCTGCCAATAGCCCAGCTCCTGCCACTGCTGCTCCCACACACTGATGGCATGGAGCAATTGGGACTGGTCCCAGCAGTGGATGTAAACAGCAGCTCCAGCATTGGCTGCGGGTACGGGTGGAGCAGCAGGTGCAAGAGAGGTCTGCTAGTCCTGATTGCCCTTCAGAGCAGGAAGAGGTGGAGAAGCCCTGAGGGGTAATCGGGACTGGCAGCCACTGCTCACACCCACTGACTGTGCCAAGCAAGGTACCGGGTGTGGGCAGCGGCTCCAGACCAGGTACCGGGTGTGGGCAGCGGCTCCAGACCAGGTAGCAGGTGCAAGCAGGACTGGTACTAGCAGCAGGTCTGAGCACAAGGTGGGACAGCAGCATGTGGAAGCAAAGAATTTTCAGCAACCTCCTGGGGCTCACCCTGATGACAGCGACCGGCACCCCACCTTGGTCTGGCAACCCCACTCACATGCCCCACCATTCTGCTGCAGCTGATGCACACCGTGTTCCGTGCATGTCCCCTGGTGGTCAGTGCACATCATAGCAACTGGTTGTTCAGTTGTTCTGCAGCTTAGTCTATTTGCATATTAGCCTTTTATTGCATAGGATAGTATGGGTTACAGGGATTTATCTACAGCTATGAAATAAACTTATAAAAGAGAGTGTACAACCAGAACATTAAAAATGAGGCACATTTCTATAAACTAACACACATTAGACTGTTAATGATAGAAATTTTTCTGTTATAAATTCTCTTCATTCAGAAATTTATCACATGCTTGAAATTAATACTTGAATAGTGATAAATATTTAAAAGCATCTAACTGTGCTTTTAAAAATCATAAAAGTAAAAATATATAAATCATGTGTGACTAGGTTAGAAATTGCAAAATTCCTCCAATTGCATATATATGGGATGGTTTGAACAGAAAATGCTGCTATATTGTAAATATGAAATCACATGGTAAAATGTTATTAACACTCATTAAAAGAGAACAAATGAGGCCAGTTTCCCTTGCAGTCTCATTTTGTGTGTGTAATCAATCTATTGGTTTGTTTTATTCTCAGGAGATTTTAGAATAGGGTGGTGTGACCCACGGCATTCATTATTATATCCTGAAGCCCTTAATACAGTTTTCCCAGGATTTATAACCAGCTGTAGACATTGACAGCTGCACCTTCCCTAACCTGGTTTAGCCAGCCTACTCCATCTTCCACATGTATTTCCATTCATTCAACTGTTATTGAGTATCTCCTATGTGCAATTGAGTTAGATGTCAAATAATACAAATGGTTGCCAAATAGAAAGATGAGTAGGATAAAGTCTCTGATCTCAAAACTCCTAAAATTGAGTAAGGGATACAGCAATACTACAAAACATAGTATCTTAATACATAAAAATGGGAGCAAATTTTAAAAATACCAAATAAACCCTGGGGAATACTTCAGGAAAGAGTAGACATCGAGCTGAGTCCTGTCACCAGACTGTCACAGGCAGAAATGGGAGAAAGGGACTGTAATTCAATAAAGTGGCTTGAATTATTATAGAAAGGAATGTATTATAGGGCATATCCCAGGTTTTATGAATAATACATTATTGGTAGCACTTAAGGAAAGAAGAATCTAGAAGGAGACAAGGTATTAAAAACCAGTCCCATCACCATTTAAAGAAGAAAAATAAAGAAAAAGAAGATATAAAAATAAATAAGCAAGTTCTAGACTAACATGGGGGCTTTAATTACCATTAGTTCCAAAATCAGTGATTTGTGTATGAAGTCTGTTTCAGTAAATTCTGAGACTTTATGATGATACTAAGTATATACCACCTTAAAAGACATCATGACCACCCCATTTCTTATGACTTGTCTTTTACTCTCTCATAACACATCGTAACAGTCAGGGTTAAAAAAATTAAGTCACCAGGGCAATAAAACATAAATAATTTTGGTACAGATTCCAAAACTATGAGTTGAAATAATTGTGTATGCACACATTATGGAAGTTCTTATTTCAGTCCAGACCAGCATAGTAGGCTAACATGTGTGAATTAATTTCTAACCAGAAAATCTAGATGATCTTCCCAAAGCACTAAATGAGACCAAAGGATTGTTTGAACCAGCTTATTTCCTTTATAAGCAGGGAACTCTCTTCATAAATTCATTTGCTAATATTTGAGCAATTCTTATTAACATGGAAACAAAAAGGGAATTATATCCCCACAATTCTGCCCCCACACAAAAGCAGCCAGAAAACAGCAATGTTCAGTGCTGATATGGATGCAAAGAAATGGGTTTTAATGAATATCTGGGGAGGGAAATTGTTAAAACCCTTAGGGAAATAATGCATTAAAATATCAAATGTCCAAATAACATAAATGTAAATATAAAAGTCTAAGCAATCCTATAGAAATTACAGTATATCTATACAAAGATGTGTATACTGTTATTCACAGCATATTTTTTGTAGGACGAAAAAAACCCATAAATGTTTATTTGGATGGAAATGACTGAATCAAGTTAGCAAAAGCATATTATTGAATGCCATGCAATTACTAAAAAAACATGAGTGGGGCATTTCCACTTCAACTATGGGAAAGACTATTCGGATACAAAATTGAGAAAATTGGGGTTTAATGCATAATATATGGAATAATCATATTTTGTGAATATTATCACTAACAAAAGTCTTATCAATATATATGTATGAAGGCGCATAGAAAATATGGTAGAATGCTATTGTTCTTGTTATTAGTATTATAGCTTTTGAGATTATTTTTTTTATAGTTAAAAGAATGAAATACATACTAGCATTTTACTTCTGATTTCAAATCTATTCATTGATAGGAGGTCTGTGGAAAGAGCAGGTAGCCCACATTATTGATTAAAAATGTTGACTATTATCCTTCTTGACTCACTACCACCCTATGATTCCTAGAGATAACAATGTCTCCTAATATATATCTTCCTATCTATCATGTGCGAATTATACATATCCATCTCCAGAGGCTTTTCTCCCATCCTAGAGCAATGATTATCCCCTCCCCACCAAAGCTAATGCCTATTTCTATGCACCTTTGATCTTCTCCTACCCTAACTCAGACTGAGTTCAATATTTACATTCTACCCAGTCCTTTCCTACTAGCTGTAAGCACACATTAATCTATCTTTTCTTAAAAACAAGACAAACACACAAACACACACACACACACACACACACACACACACACACACACACACACACACACAAAAAAAAACGACAAAAAAAACCACAACAACAAAAACACCACAATTTCTTTTGAGGTATGTCTTCCTCCTGGAGGGTTATTAAAAAAATTTTAATAGCCGAAACCAGTTTGGCTCAGTAGATAGAGCGTCAACCTGAGGACTGAAGGGTCCCTGGTTCGATTCCAGTCAAGGGCATGTACATTGGTTGCGGGAACATCCTCAATAGAGGGTGTGCAAGAGGCAGCTGATCGATGATTCTCTCTCATTGATGTTTCTAACTCTCTATCCCTCTTTCTTCCTCTCTCTGTAAAAAATCAATAAAATATATTTAATTTTTTTAATAATCAATATTGCACCACTCTGATAATCAGCCTCTCTGCTTCCATTGTCACTTCCTGCTAAGTGTGTCTTCTCTTCATTTCAGCACATCATTTTCTATATCTACTACATCTTCTTGCTGCTCTGTTTTAGTGATTCAAAGATTTTATCTTAGCTTTGGATTCCTGATTTAAAACACTCTCTCTAGGTTGCCACATGCATGTCATTTTTTCACATATCATCATGACATCTAAAATCACAGCTCTGTCTCTCATTTCTCTCTGGAGATCCCGACTCAGAATCCCCCACTGCCTGCTCATCTAATGAGAGCCAGTTTGCACTTGGCAACAAAGGGGATTCCACCTCAGAGCATGGTGAGTATGGCATAATAATTATCTAACCACACAACAGTTATTACTATGGGATACTGTTCAACAGATTTAGACAGAGGCAAGAATTAATGGTAGCAGAGCTTACACAAGACTTACCAAAACACAACTCAGCATAAGAATGCTGGAAAGCCAGCAGACTGTGGTCTAGGAGCTCATTGGGATCATTGACTTGAGATTTGGATTCCTTCCTTTTTGTTAAAGTAATGTTCCCCTTGTGGCCTTAGAGGCTAATGCAGCTTCAAAAGTTCCTGCCAAGGACTCAGACTGTCACTTACTCGGAAGACGCTGGGTCATTAAGTAAGGAACTCTGGATGAGCATCTCCTCCAACACAAAGGTGAACTTGACCCATATTGTCATTCAGGGAATACCCCCACTGATTCCCAAAAACAGAATTACATTTGAATCGTACCCATTAAAGGCAATAGATATAAAAGTTTTTATTAATTTTGCTTTCCTGTAGAATGGAATCTTGACAAGGTTTTCTTTTTTTTTAAATAGGGTTTCACATAAATAGCAATTGAGAGTCATTTGATTCATCAGAAATATATGACAGATACAAACAATTTAGGAAATTTTAAAAATTTATTCAGGGGAAAACAAAATACGTGTATTTTATTTCAAATGTCGAGTTATCACGTATCACCTTTTTAATTTTCGATATAACATTTTTTTAATCTTCAATTATTCAAAATCTTCAATCTATTTAATATGGCAAAATTATCCTAGTAACCCAAACAACTTAACTGACATATATTATTAAAGTGACTTATTTTTATTTGAATAAAAATATTTACAGTACATAAAATGGTTTGAATACAAAAATATTTCCCAGTTGGCAAAAGAATAAATAAATAAATAAATAAATAAATAAATAAATAAATAAAATCTATCACTGAGAACAAAACTAGGGATTCTAAAGAATGTGGATGCAAATATAATGGCAAATCTGAACAAAAATAGTTCTTTATTAAACTTAACATAAGCCTCAAAATAGATCTCAGGTGAAATTTAAAAGTGCATCCAGCTGAAACCGGTTTGGCTCAGTGGATAGAGCGTTGGCCTGTGGATTGAAAGGTCCCAGGTTCGATTTCAGTCAAAGGCATGTACCTTGGTTGCGGGCACATTCCCAGTAGGGAGTGTGCAAGAGGCAGCTGGTCAATGTTTCTCTCTCATCTATGTTTCTAACTCTTTATCCCTCTCTTCCTCTCTGTAAAAAGTCAATAAAATATATTTTTTAAAAGTTCATCCAAATTTACCTTAAATTGTATTAGTGTTTATGTTGTAAAATAACAACATATTTTTCCATTACCACTTATCACCCCTACAACCTCTACTAATGTACCTCCTCCCCTCAGTCACTACATTGTCTATTCCCATGAGTTCTTTCTCTTTTTTCTCAATCCCTTTAGTGTTACACCAAAAAGAACTAATTTGTGAATCATTATAATTATAATTGGAACTAATTAATAGTAATATGAAGAACCACATTTTAGGGAGAACATGTATTTTGTATATATTGCCAGAACTAAATTTGCAATGATGTCAAATATTAATGCACATCCCTGTTTTAGAAACTAAGCAAAATAATGTTATGTAATGTAGATTTTAAAAATTTGTTCATAAATTTAATGTAATCCTTTAGAGAATGAAACTTAAAAGTTTAAATAAAAAAGGACAAAATGTCAACTGTATACATATGGTAATTTCATCATAAATAACATCTTGGAAATTGACATAATAAATAAAAATGTAATAATAATACAATATCAGTCTCAGTGATAATATCAACCTCCTAGATTGCTCTGTCAAAAATCATACAAAGGCCAAAACCGGTTTGGCTCAGTGGTAGAGTGTCGGTCTGTGGACTGAAAGGTCCTGGGTTCGATTCCAGCCAAGGGCATGTACATTGGTTGCGGGCACATCCCCAGTAGGGGGTGTGCAGGAGGTGGCTGGTCGGTGCTTCTCTCTCATCGACGTTTCTGGCTCTCTATCTCTCTCCCTTCCTCTCTGTAAAATATCAATAAAATATATATTTTTAAAAATCATACAAAGACCTCTGGTATATCATTTAACAATATTCACTAATTATTTAATTTTGCTCCATTTGATTTATCACTATAATTCTAGCTTTATTCCACATATACAGCATATTTAATATATATCATTATTCAATGTTCTCTATTTACAAAATTAAAAGAGTATTTGCTATTTATATGTTTCTATGAACAATATTGAAATATATTCTTAGTAATTAATATTTTCTTCTATATGGCTTCTCCCTAAGCACTTACTCACCATCACTTCAGATACATTTGTTTTAATCATTAAAGAAACTACAAAACAGTATAACTACAAAGGTTAAGACATTAATAAATGGTGTGTTTGAGATAGTAGGAAGTTGTAGATCTAACAAATTTATGGTCAAAGTATTTTACTTCCTCTGTTATACATGATTTTTAGCTAATTTCCTCTTCTATTAATGTAATATAATTTTTTTTATTTTCTCAACAGGTAAGTATGCTTTTTGCAAAAATATTAGAGTAATAGTCAGGGTTCACCAAAGAAACAGAATAGAATGTAAATAGTAATTGGAAAAGTTAGAAGTTCAGTTTTATATTTTAACTATTTCTTTTGATGTTATTTCAAATTTATAATAAATTTGCAAAAATCATACAAAAGACTGGTATACCATTTAACAAGATTCATTAATTGATTTTGCTCCATTTGATTTATCATTCTAATTCCCTTTTTCTCCCACACACATATTTTAGTATATACTTTCTAAGAACAAGGGGATTCTCTTATTTAACCATGCAGCAATTATCAAAATCAGGAAATTTAACAGTATTATAATTCTATCCTACTGATTTCTAGTGATTTCCTTCCTGTTTATTTCCCTTACCCCCAACACCGGAGTCCAGAATTAGATCTGGAATCCTACAATTAGTTGCCATATCTTTTTAATCCAATTTAATCTTGAAGCAAGTGTTTTTTAGCTTTTCTTTGTCATTCTTCCCCTTGACATTTTTCAAGAGTACAGCTACTTCTGTGATAGAATCATCCTAAAGTTAAGTTTAACTGTTCTTTTCTCAGGATTAAAGAAAGTTTAGGTCCTTTTGACAAGAATGTCACAAAATTACTGTGTCTTTCTAGGTAACATACCATAAAGCACAGGATGTCAGTTCATCCCAATATTGATGATAATAACTCTGTAAAAAGTTAACTAAACTGTAAAAAGTTAACTAAAAGTAACTGAACTGTATAGTGTATTGGTGTACATTAGCTTTATGGGGTATAAATTTCACATATATGTTTTCTTTGTAATTAATAAGTACTTTTGCTCCTCATCAAAATTCTACCCACTAGTTGTAACGCAAACTGATAACTCCTGGATGAATCAATTATTACTAAGATAGCTACAATATTGGTTTTCTAGCATCTTCATTTCGTCTACATTTATTTGTTGATATTCTATTGCAGACAAAGGCTATTCCTTCTTTCCCATTTTTTGATGATTGATTGATTCATTCATTCATTCATATCAATTTGGAGTCATGAATTTCCATTTGGATTTGATTTTGTAATATTTTTTTCTTAATGGTGTATTCTTTATTGAACTGGTCTTAAGTCAGTGTACAGGTAAGCCCTGGCTTGGCTGCCTCCATACCTCAACCCACTCTCATGGGGGCATACCATACATATTAAGTTGGGGACAAAAAGAGTGGGAGAGGCATGATGGCTGACTATTCAAAATTAAGAAAAAAACCAATAAGAACGAGTATAAAGACAAAAAGTTAAAAAATTTTGGATTACATAACTTACACAGAAACAATGCCACCACCCTCTCCGTGCGGACTCAGGGAAGGACTGGCCCTTCTTAGGGAGAAGTAGGCAGCCTTTGGGAAGACAAGGGACTTCCTGTAACAATGCATCTCACAATTTTTGGAATGACTATTTTTTTAAAAGAACAAGCAAAGTTCTTGGCCATATTGTAGAACTTGAGGATGCTCACTCCGACAGACTTCTATCACCTTCAATGCTCCAGTTTTTAATTTTAATTTTAATTTTTTTATTTTTTTAATATATTTTATTGATTTCGTACAGAGAGGAAGAGAGAGGGATAGAGAGTTAGAAACATCGATGAGAGAGATCATCGACCAGCTGCCTCCTGCACACCCCCTACTGGGGATGTGCCTACAAACAAGGTACATGCCCTTGACCGGAATCAAACCTGGGACCTTTCAGTCTGCAGGCCGATGCTCTACCACTGAGCCAAACCGGTTTTGGCAATGCTCCAGTTTTAAAATCCTGAATCAAGCAACAACAAAAAATCTAAACAAACAAACAGCAAAAAATAAAATAAAGCCATGCCAACCTCTTCTCATTTTCCGCACAAGTTCGGTTTTGTCAAGAAGTGGTGCAACCAGTTAAGAGTCTCCCAAAAAGCATTTGCAGTAGACAGTGGAGAGGCCCGACTCATCATACTCCTGCTTGTTGGTCCACATCTACCGGAAGGTGGGCAGTGAGGCTAGCTTGGGGCCACTGATCCACACAGAGCACTTGCTCTTAAGGGGTGCAGGGATCTTGAGCTTAATAATCATGGGGGCCATGATCTCCTTCTGCATCCTGCCGGCTCTGCTAGGTGCATGATGGTCCCACCAGACAGCACAGTGTTGGCTAGAGGTCCTTATGGATATCGAAGTTATACTTCATGATGGAGTTGAAGGTAACTTCATGGATGCCACAGGATTCCATGCCCAGAAGGGAAGGCTGGAAGAGCGTCTTGGGTCAGTGGAACCACTCACTCTTTGCCAGTGGTGATGATTTGACCATCAAGAAGCTTGTCTATCATCTCCAGGTAAGATCTAGAGGCTGCAGTGGCCATTCCCTGATGGAAGTTCAAGGCAATGTAGCACAGATTTATTATTATTATTATTATTCATTTTGAGAGAGAGAAAAGAAAGGAGAGGAATAGAGAGATAGAAACATCATCATCATCAACAACAACAAACATTATGGATTGGCTGCCTCCTGCATGGCCCCTACTAGGGACTGAGAACCCCGGCATGTTCTCCAACTGGAATTGAACCTGTGGCCTTTTGGTTCATGGGCCAACACTCAACCACTGAGTCACACCGGTGTGACTGTACTGCCCTTTTAAAATTACTAATCTGTAGTATTTCTTTACATTCTAGATAAAGGACCTTTGCCCACTATTGTTTTTATACATATTTATTTCAGTATGTGGCTCTGTGCTCATTTTATATGCCTTTTTAATGAATATACATTTATTTTTTATTTAATGGCATTTTTAGCAAATATAAAAATTTAGTAGCATTTTTAATGTTATCTCTTTTACTTTCTACACTCTAAATCAAGAGTTATACATTGCATATCTTTCAAGTTTTATATATGTTTATACTATGTTTAAGCCTATGATCCATTGTGAATTGTTTTTTGTATATGTTGTGACACACACATGCACACACAAATATACATTCAAACTGAATGGTGTTTTAAACCTATATGATAACATGAATTAACATTAAATTTACTTGACAACTTTGCTAAAAATGTATTGACCTTACTCTTTTTCGGGGATCTAATTGTCTATTCTAATACTAATTCTAAACCATCGTAAGCACTGTAGCTTTAATTTCTATTTTGATGTCAGGAATGTAAATCTCTTAATCATACACATCATTTTTATATTATTTTAACTATTCCATGTCCTTTATATTCCCATATAGATTTGTGAATCAATTTCTCATTTCTATTCAACAGGTTGTTGTTGAAGTTTTCATAGACATTGCACTCAATCTATATATTAATTTGGGTGAAATTAACATGTTAATAATATTAAGCATCCATAGACATAGTATTTTTCCTAATTATTTAGATAGAATATTTGGTAGGCAGGTATGATTTTTACTATAATACTTTACAAATGCCTTTCCATTATCTCTTGTCTTATAATGCTTTTGAAGAAAAGTAGTTATTGTTACCCAGAATGTAATGTATCTTCTTTTATCTAGTTTCTTTCTAGTTTTCTATTCATCTTCAGTTTTTGAAAGTTTTACTCGGATACATTTAGGGCATTTATGTTTCTTTATGTCGTGCTTTGAGTTTACTGATCTACTTTGTTCTTTAAGTTGTTGTTTACCACACTCAGGAACTTTGTTTTTCATTTCTTCAACTACATTTTCTACACATAAGTTTTTCCTCTTCTTTTGTATATCCAGTTACATGGAGAGCAGCTGTGTCACATGCCCAAGGTAACTAAAATGACATTTTATTGTATGTTATCTGAACTTGGATTTTTAAATTACTCTTTTTTTCTTCAGCTAAGATAAATATTATTGATCTGCATTCAAATTCACCTACTCTTTCAATACTTTTTAAATATATTCTTAAAATCTTGTAGGAAAAGTTTAATATAGATTTTATTTTTAAATGTAAAATACTTTCCATTTGGTTCTCTTGATATAGATAGAAATGGATATTTGATATCTCTTTTCTCAATACAAACTTACTTTTTTTAACGTGCTTGAACACATTTAATATAGGCACTTCAAAGTCCTTACCTGCTAACTGAAACATGTGGACATTTCCACTTTATGGTTTATTTAATCCTTTCTCTTGACTCTACAGTCCGTTGCTCATATTTCTTTGCATGTATATTCTTTTTTTTTAAATCTTGAACTGAACTTTGTGAATATATTATGAATGCTGGATTCTGTTATCTTCCTCTGAATAATATTGTTTTTAGTTATGGCAAACAGTTTACTTGGCTGAACTAATTCCAAGCTGTTTCCTTATGGTGAACAACAGCTAAGTTCACTACACTACTAGTTCTTTGGGCTTCCAGCTGTTACATAATGCTGGGACATTTAAAGTCTCCCTCATGTAAGCATAGTTAAGGAGTGAGCCAACGATCTGATAATAGTTTATATACAGATTTGATGGTTCTTTCCTCTGTGGTTCCCCCCTTATTGGGTTTCCCCCTCTCACTTCCAAGCCTGTCCATTGGACTTAAACCTCATCATTTAACTCTTCAAGCCAGTAAGACCATGGCTTCTGGCTTGAGTTCTAGCCACCTAGTGTCTTGTGACCTGTGAGTGCCCTTTGACAACGAGCCTTTTAAATATGAACCTCCCAGCATAATTCTCTTCCTTGAAGGGTCAAATCCCTGCAGTCTCTGCTTTCTTTGATCATTTTTCTGTGCATTGAAATCGCTGTTTTTATATTTTTCCCCTGAGCTTATAATTTTTAGTTCCAGCTTCGCTGCTATTACTAGAATTGGAACCAAGCGGTTCACTTTTTATTTCAGTCATCATAAGGCATTATGATTCAAATATTTTCAATCTATAAAAACTGTCAGCTCTTTCTCTTACTCTGCCAGGAACAGTTCTGTGCTCTATACTACACATACACATCTGCTTTGACACCATGCACAAGCATATAATTTCACTTCATTCTAAAAATAATATTGCAGATAAGCATATTTACCCCATTTTACATTGCAAAACATTAGGCTGAGAGACATTGTTGCTTGAGCAAGTTTAAAAAGCTTGAAACAGTGAAATCAGTCATAGTCATGTCACACTCTACAGCTGTTCATTCTACCTCCCCCTTTAAACAAATACATCTTACATCTATAATTTGAAAATGTTAACACCATTGATGAGGGCCAGTTAAGTAGTGTAACTTGTGGTTAAGGCCAGGGGATGCAGAATCAAAGAAACTTGATTTTTAGTCCTTCATTACATATTCCATATATAAATAGTCAAAACTACAAAAGAGAATGATAGCAAAAGCATAAAATTGCAGTGAGGATTAAATAAGATATCTCATGCAGAATATTTGATATACATAAAATGTACTCCATAGACATGAAATTTTATAATAACTATTAAATCTAGTTTTATTTCAAAATACTAAGGATGTAATCTTCCTGAAAAGACTCTTGAAATGGACTCATAATATATTTATTCCAGATTTGGTCTATCACAGCTGCATAAATAATTCCAATAATACAAAGTGGAAGGAGAAAGGGAATGAGCATTTATTGAAAGTATATTATGTTCCAAACATTGAGATCAGCATTTAAAACATAGTATTGTGTTTTATTTTCACAACACTCTGAAAAGTAAACATGATTTCCATTTTTCAAAGATATGGAGACTAAAGTTTAGAAAACTTAACATAACTTATCTACCATCATAAACTATTAAGTAGCTCAGTCACTCTTAAAATCTTACTCCGTTATTTCCCCGAGTTACAAAATTAGATTACTATGATCTATAGTGAGTACTGAGGCTTATAAAATTCTTATTATTAAAACACTGTCTGGTGTTTAAATGCTTTCTAGACTTCATTTCCTCAGTCTCTCTCCTTCCACTCCCCTCAATTTAATGTCCTAATTTTCTTCCTTCAAAATTTCATGCCAACATAATAGAATTATAACTTGATCTTTCTGTCTTCCTCTGTATCCACTTACTTCATTTTTATTGGATTGGCTCCAAAATGTAGTTTTATGATCCTCAAAAACGATTCACATAGCACATAATCACATATTATATTGTTTTAGGCACTGAGAAGAGTGAATTAGACTTATAGACTCTTATCCCTTCCCTGAAGGTTTTAACTACATTGGTTTTATTAAATCATATATGAACACTTACTATTTTATCTAGCTAATACATTTTGTACTAGCCTCTTCCAGGTAGTCCTGAAGAATGATCTCAGTTAGAACACCATAGGACATACACAATCATATTACTATCTCAAAATGGCTCAGCCAAAAATGGTCTTAGAAATAGAATGATAAATGTTATATATAAGATTATAAACTTCAGTTATGGAATGAAAGGATTGATTAAATAGAAATGAAACAGCAATCAAATGAAGCCATAGGGATCCAGTTACATATAATTATAGACAAAGGGTGATTATGACGTTGGATGGTACTCAAAAGTACATAAAACAAATTTGTAGTTTATTATACTACAAATTTGTTTTATGCAATTTATGATATATTCTTTAGTTTGAGTCATAATTTTTAGAGAAGTTAACAGAATGTTATGGGTTACAATGAACTGTTTATTTCAACTTGCAGAAAGTGAAAGATACAAAGATGGTAAACCTTCTAACCTCAGCTCTGCCTCTAAGATTTAAGGATATTCTTTAACAATTATTTGATCACGTTGAAGTTGGATTATCCATTTTATTTCTTACATACTTTGGTTATTGTATTCTAATATAGGATTGGTTATTTGAGGACTGCTGAGTCACAATTAGTTTCTGTAGATCACCAAGCAGATACAAATAATATATTTTGTTAAGATTGTGATTTTTACATGCAGGTAAAGGCTACGGTGAATGAACCTCTAAGTCTATGGATAGCTATCTGTATTTACAGTTTGAGGGATAGTGACATAACATGAAACTTTTGACAACATACACTGAAAGGTCAGGTTCATAAAATACATTTCCATAGTTCCCACTTTTTCATAGTTCATCAATATAAAACTTGTGTTAATGCTACTTCCATTAACACAGAGTTTGTAGTTTCATCCCTTTTCTTCTTGGTTTTCCTTCCTCGTCCCTTTACAATACTGAATCCAATCTCTACATTGGCTTAGTAGCTGTCAGAAACTAAATACTTAAGAAATGTCATCCTTGTTTAAATAAATGATTCTATGATGCTTTCAATTGCTAATGACTCTTAAGAATACTTCACATGCACAGGGAGTTAATATTAAGCTAAAAATGATCTTGGATTTAACTTATGTATCCTAACATGAAGTTTCTAAAACTTATAACAGAGAGAGGGCAACCTAGTCTTAGAGTGAGAATCAGGTGGTTTTGACCAAGTATGGGAACATTCTAGGCTGGAGACACGAGATTATCATTTTCATTCTCTTCCAATAACCAGTTCTTCTGGTTCTAATGATCACAATTTAGCAGGAATATATCCTAAGAGTTCAGAATATCAATATTTGAGGTAAATGCCTCAGATCAACTCTCTGTCTTTCCTACACACTTGGCTGGCCTTTGACAGTTGCCTTGAGATTTCAGTTCTTCAGTTTCTCCTTCATAATAGTTCTATCTTTTAGAGTTGCTTCAAGGATTAAATGAGGTAATACACGCAGAGGCAAGGGCAGGTCTGAGACAACGGCAATCCCTCAATGTGCTTGCTATTTGGTATACTCTTCCCTTGGAGATTCAGAAAGTATACAAGGAGAGGGTAAAAAAAAAATATTATTTATGTTATACCCTCCACTTCCACTGTCCTCTTATATCTATCTACTCAAATAGATCCAACAAGCCCTAGTTCAAATTCTATTATATAATAATGCTTTCACTTTTCTGAACTCTGAAATATTTGTTTCTTATATTATGTATTTTGGAAAAGAGAACACATACTATTTTACAGCATGTTAAAATGTGTCATATATGTATCATTTATTCCCAATACATTGTTAATACTCTTAAGAGGAAAAACTTTATCTTATATTGTTTTTTAGACTTTCTTGGGGAAAATTAATTCTCTGGCAGAGCTCTGTCCACACTGCAGAGTACAGGCATAATTGAGTTGGTAGAACACAGAGTAGGATTTCATAGATGTCTTTCTCAAACCACAAATAAAGAGCAAGTGTGTAGTCTCCAGACATCCCAACATTGAAGTCATTCATGTCACAGTCAACTTCAAGCCATCAATCATCCACTGGAGCTGTTTATAGCACTTGGGTCCCTGATTAATATGTCAGGAAAAGATGGACAGTCAATGAAACTTGCAACACCAATGAATTTCAACTGACTCCTTTTGTTCTTAGAGGAGCGAGAGAAGATGGAATTTAATTTGTTTCATTTTTCTTTGAAGTCATGAACATAGAAAAGAGACAATTTCTGAATGAGATAAGAAATATAAGCTGAATGAGATAAGCTGAAGCACTAAGCTTCATATTTGAACATATTTGGTGAATATTGCCAGTGAGGCAAGTTATATATAAGTCTTTAGAATTACGAGATAGTATTAAAAGCCCACATAAAAGCCTTTTTTATATACAAGGAGGGGAAAACAGACTTTCACAACTAAAGAAAATATTTTTCTATTTTGCATGTATATGAACATTGAACTTTGATTTTTACTTTAATTCCTTTTTTCTTACATATTTGAAAATTCAGACATTTCCAATTATAGCCACAAGTGCAAAAATCCCCTAAGCATATTAACAAGTAGATTTCAATAATGTAAAAAAAGGGATCATATGTAATGTCTAAGTTAGAGTTAGTCTAGGAATAAAGATTGGTTAGCCTTAATTAGTATAATTAATCATAAAGAGGTTAGAATAAATCATATAATTATCATAATACATTAAGAGAATCTATTTTCATAAAATTCAACATCCATTCATTATAAAAATTCTCAGCAAACTAAGAATAGAAGAGAACCCCCTCTTTCTAACATAAGACATATCTATAGAAAACTTCATATTTATTGGTACATAATAAACCATCCATTTAATTTTTGAATCAAGGTAAGAACTACTATGTCCACTTTTACCCACCATTGCAGGGAGTTTTAGACAATGTGTCAAGAAAAAAATAAAGTGTTTAAGGATTTGAAAGAAAGGGGGGGAAATGACATTTTCCCAGGTAATACTATTATATAAAAAAGAACTTATAGGCATATTTATATAATTAAATAAGGAATTCTACTAGTTTGTTAGATATAAAACTGGCACACAGAATAAATTATATTCCTATTTAACAGCAAAAGTAAGAAAACCAAAATTTTAATAAATTATATTAATACCAATCAATATGAAATAGTAGATTCTTGGAATAACTATAAATATATATAGAAGACATCTGATTAAAATTATAAAATTTTACTGAAAAACATTAAAGAAAGTAAAATGGGTTAAATAATTAAGCTATATCCCATATTAATTGTTTGAAGGTTGAAATGCTGTAAAGAGGTAAAAACAATACCAATCCCCCCAAATACAGCTAAATTTGACAAGTTGATTTTAAAATGTATATAGAAGTGAAACCATCAACACACTCTTGAAGTAGAACAGGGCTCAACTAGACATAGACACTTATTACAGAGCTCTGCTAACTAAACTATGGTATTGCCACAAGGACAGATACTGGACCAATGGAACAGCATAAAAAGCTCAGAAACAGATCAATTTATTTATGAATACTTGATAAAGAGATATTTACTACTTTAGAACAGTGAGGGGAAAGAGGATCCACTTTGCAGAAATAGAATCCACTTAAATAGAAAATGAAATAACCAGGATTTACATGGCCCTCTGTATTAAATTTAGTTGTAGGTGCAACTAAGTCTTACCTATATGTGAAATACATATCTGTAATACTTTGAAAAAACTGTGCAAGGGCATGTCTTTACATCCCAGGTTAAAGACAAGTGTTCTTAAAACCCCAAAGTACTAATCATAAAGTAAATAATGAAATTTACTCCGTGAAAATTGATAACATCTATGCATCAAAATTCTCCAAGAAGAGAGTAAAAGTATAAACCAAGTATAAAAGATATTTTAAAAAATATAATTTAAAAGGGTCTAGAAAAAGAACAATAACAAAATTCCTGCAAGTATAAAGAAAAAGACAAGACAACCTTGGAAAAAATTGGCACTTTACAAAGAGGGAATACAAATAGCCAGTAACCAACAGGAATGAGGGCAATGTAAATTAAAACAAGTAAGATACTACCTCAGATCTACTGAATGAGCAAAATTTTAAAGTCTGACCATACTATGTGTTAGCAAGGATGTGGACAACAAGAAGTCTCATTTCACGCTGGTGATAATACAAATTGATACAACCTTATTGAAATACCATGTGGTGTCATCTAGTAAATCAAGGGTATGAAAAACTTACAATTTAGCAATTTCATTCTTTAGTTATACACTATAAAGAAATATACACATGTGCAACAATATATTCACACAAGACCTCTCAGCTCTGGCAGTATTGTTCCAAATAGCCTCAAAATGCCCATCAACAGACGAGATCAATACATTGTGTTGTAATCATAAAATATTCAGCAATTAAAATGAATAAACCCCAGTTGCATATTATTAAAATACATGGATCTTACAAACATAATATTGAGTATCAGATGTCAAATACAATGTCATGCATACAGTATGATACTTGTTCATGACAGGTAAAACTGTTTATTTAAGGATGTATACATAGATTAAATGTGTGTGTGTGTGTGTGTGTGTGTGTGTGTGTGTGTGTGTAAATGCAAGTGAATGATTCTCAGTAAAGTAAGGAATCTTGTTTACATCCGGGGGAACAGAGGGTTTTACCCAGGCAAGAGCTCGGTGTTTCCTTGTGGGGATGACTCTATAGTGCTGGCAAAATTCTATTTTCTGAGTTGACAGTATGTCAACATGAAGGTCACTTTAAATGCATTCATTAAGTTGCCCATTTATGCTTTATACTATGTATTATACTTATGACAAATATAAATAATTTTATTACTACAACATTCAAATAATTGCAGCTATGATGCTATTTACATAAAATGAATTTATTAGGATCATGTTAACAATATCAATTATGTATAAGTATCGCTACTCACAATGCATAGAAATATGAAAACTTGAGTGGTGCTTGCTATTGGCATGGATGAAGTCTGATGCCACTTTGGTCCCATTGTTATTGCTAAAAGTGGGGAAGCCCAGCAGTTGAGCCTCACAGGTCACCAGACATTCCGATCCAAAACAATGAGCAAATAAAAATTTACCGAACTCAGAAGCAAACAATCTGGGACTTGCCTTCAAATCTCTCCCCAGCAACTGCAATGCAGAATCAAAAATAAGCAACCTCCCCATGTCACAGATCCATTGTGTTTGGCAACAGCGTTTCCCAGATGCTAAATTCTAGTCCAGAGTTGCAAATGTATTCCCATAATGCACCCCAATAATCTGGTTATAATAACATTCTTTTAGGTGAAATGTTCCTTAAGGATTTATAAACCAAAGATATATTTAAAACTAAAATATTATTATCCTAGCCAGGATTATAAACACAAATCCAATAATAGATTTTTTAAAAAGTGAGTAGCTTACATAAACCAGAATGAAAACTAGTCATAAGAAAGTGAAAATAAAATGTGGAGAAAAAAAATTATTGATCACATAAAGTATGTTGAAGGAATAGAGGATACTGCAGGATTTTATTTTGGGTGGCTTGGGGCTGACATTGATCGGTTTAAATCCAATTAGTTGTGGATCTCTATAGTTGAAGTGTTTCCAGAAAATAAAAGTAAAGCTTTCCATCTGGATCACTCAGCAACGTCTCTTTTCTAATCTAAAATACTTTTTATTTTATTTTATTAAATGAATACAAGTACTACAGAACGATCAGGTTGTTTTTAATCTTCTACTTTTTATTTTTTTTTTTAAAAAAAAGACTATCTTCTTCTCATACATAATTTCCCAACGCCCAAAACTGGTACTGTGGATTCTGAAGCATGCACTTGACACTGAACAGGTTGACTGTTCTAAGAACTCCCACATTTAACTATGGTTTTATTCCATCTGATGCAATGGCGCCATCTACAGACGCGACTGCACATTTCTGCAAGCTTCCCAGAAAGGATTCAAAATAAATGCTACCCAGATGATTCCAAAAGATGAGGCTCTCCCCCCGGCTCTTCAAATTTTATAACGTTTGTTATTTTTGTACTACCATACATTATAAAAACAATTCAATCCAGCTGTGTACCATGAAAATGAATGCAAAACCCACTCAATTATAATCCAGAAGAGTTCAATCACTATGCTTAAAGATAGGAGAATAAAACTAGAAATGATATTACATTTTGGTATTTTGAGCCTGGCCGGTATGGCTCAGTAATTGAGCATCAACCCATGCACCAGGAAGTTGTAGGTCAATTCTCAGTCTAGCACATGCCTGGGTTGGGACTCAGTCCCCAGAAGGAGGTGTGCAGAAGGCAGCCAATCACTGTTTCTCTCTCATTGATGATTTTATCTCTCTCTCCCTTCCTCTTTCTGAAGTCAATAAAACTATTTTAAAACATAAAAATAAATGGTAGTGTTTTTAGGTAAAGTATAAAATAAAACAGGGCAGGATATGGGCCTTCCCACGAAGTACTTAAAATCAAGCTAAAAATAAAAACTAGCACAGGTGAACATAATTCCAGTTGAATTAATTCCTAAATTGTGTGAGTAGAATTTCATAGCAAAAACTTATCCACACAGGGGAGCTCAGGAAAGAGAAAGATGTGTGCTGAGTACATTTACTTGACATCTTTATCTCTTTCAATTCTCACACCTCCCTCCACACACTGGGAGAACTGTTTTAACTGAGCCACACCCAGGTGAATTTCCCAAAGCCACACTGCTTGAAAGGGGAGGGTAAGGATTTAGAGCAGGGGTGAGCAAACTTTTTGACTCGAGGGCCACAATGGGTTCTTAAACTGGACCGGAGGGCGGGAACAAAAGCAACCTGACCATGCTGGCACTCTCATCTCGGGCTGCTGATGAAGAAGAGGAGGGGAGAGCAAGAGAACCCTCCGCTCTTTCGGCTCTGCGGGCCATAGCTTGCCCATGGCTGATTTAGACCCACGATGTCTAACTGCAAGACTAATCCCCTTTCCGTTCTACCACAACCATAAGCCCCAGAAAGAAATCTCCCACAGCTTCAAAAGGAGTGTGACAGGATCTGATGCCCTCCCTTTCTAGGGTAACTCCGAGAAAGTGTCTTCTAGGAAGCTTTAAAATCCACCTCACTGCACACCAACTGCTCAGCTCTGCTGGGCTGGATGCTCTTCTTACAAAGGCATCCTATAAATAAAAATCATAATAAAACATGATAATTAACTGCTTAGTCATTTATGTGCCTTCATCCCAGGAACCTGCTGCTTCCTGGGATGAGGGCACATAAATGACTAAGCAGTGAATTATCTTCCTCCTTGATTTCAATGCTGGGCAAATTTACCCTTATTAAAGAGAACAGGCACCAGCAATGAGTAACCTTCTCTGAAACTAAATCCATCACGCCCTTCTTAGCCCTCTAGCCCAGGCGATCTGTCTAGTCATAGCATTCCTATCAAGGGAAGAAAGAAGCACATCCAAGAAAGGAAAAAAAAAAAAAAAAACCCCAACACCTCCTACAATTCCCCAGCGCCCATTCATTCATGCATTCATTGCATATGCATGCCTCCATTCAACAAATACTTCAACAAATGTCTGCCTTGCATGTCACAAGCAGGGGGCACAAGAATTTGAGCAAGACAGACTCAGCCCTTGCCCAGGAAGAGCTTGCAATAGCAGAAGCGTACCACTGGGAGGAGGTGGTACAGTCCAACACCACTAAACTACACACAGTAAGTCATCACTAAATATTTATTCAATGAAGCCATTCCTGGGTAACTTAGCCCGTACTTATCTCCCCCTCTGCTCTCTTTAAGGACCAGAGCACTTGCATTGTAGAACTCTATTCAGCTAAGTAAGCACCTGGAGAAATGGGGCAATGAGTTCTATTATTCTTTTGCTAACCTCACATAATCAACTACTCCACAAGCAATTTTTGACACACTCTGGTAGGACAGGAAGTGGGAGGGAGGAGTGGGATAAGCGAAGGAAGAAGAGGAGGAAGAGAAAGGGGGGGGGAGAAAGAAAGAGGAGAAAGAGGGGATCTCATATGAACTATTCTTTGCTCTAGGGAAAATAAACCATTTCTAACTCACGAAAGAAACCAATTCTATATGAGCGGAAACTGAATGGGAAAACCCAAAGCTAGGTGGAGTCACTGCCACTACGGGGCTGGGATCTTGAGTGAGAGCCAGGTCCCCGCAGGGCGGGGAGGCGCTGCGGAGCCAGCGTGTTAGCAGCAGCTGGAGGATACATCACGTCGCGCTCACTTAGGAATCATACGGGCCAGATTTCCATTACCTTGCGTCGGATGATTTATGTGCCTGGGAGGCCGGCACATTCATTGCCTGCTACACCATCTATATCAAATGTGTGTGGAAAGAAAACTATAAGGATACAAGTATGAGAAGAATTCAAGGAGAGAAAGAAAAATAGGGGAGTAAACAGAGTTAGCTTGTGTTCTCTCACTTATCCACCTAGAGCGCTGTGAGATCTGGGCTGCTCTGTGGTCTCTCACTTGACTGAGGTGGAAGCCTTTCTCGTCATCCCATCGGGCACTCCTTTGGGCAGGTCTTTTAAAATCAGCAAGGAAGACCAATGGAATGCAAGTAATGTCCATAATCTTGAAATCTCCCAAATGCCTGCCACAGGGGAGAGTGGACCCCAGGTGTTCACCAGCCTCAGGTATAGCAGCACGGAATCAACAAATAAAAAATGACTGTCAAATACAAGCTATCAAACACTATTGCATTCCAACAGCAACTGGAGGATGAATTTCAATATTATATCTGTGACTATAGTGCATATTATTGGTATCAGAGTCCTTTGCCCCATATACCTGTTAATACTGAATGTACAGCCCCTATAAACAATAGATGAATAGATAGATACAGACATGGATCTATATATAAGAGAGAGAGAGAAATAGAAATATAGATGTATAAATGATAGAATTTAAATAGTACTTGCATAGGTACCCCTAAAAGCTATATGAAACCTTTCAGTCATGATGACTTGAAAGTCTTAGCCTAAATATTGATTATCTCATCCAAACCAGTGTTCACACTGATAGGGTTGAAGTTTGTGGGGGGTGGGGGGGGGAGGGAGGTTAAATGCTGAATTATCTAAATCTCAAAAAATGGTCTATGTTGTTAATTATTAATTTGGTTTTCCAAATTAATTAGATTATTTCTAATTCAAATGTCTAGCTTTCACACAAAGAGAAATCTGAATAAGGTCAGATTTCTGGAAGAAATCTGAATAAGGTCAATGCTTGGCACCTTTTCTAAATACCCCCTTATTTCTAATCCTTGGCAAACTTCATTTGCCCCTTCCTGCTCCCTGTCCTCCACCCCCCACCCCCGCCTGAGAACCATGTATAAGGATGCTTCTGGTATCCACCCTACTGGCTTTTGGACCGGCCAGGACTAACCCTTTCTTTGCACCAACCACCTAGTAAAGAATCCAATCTGTTCTGTGGATGCGCTTCACTTTAGCGAGCTCCGGGGTTCTCGCTGTCAGGAGGTTGAGACTTGGCAGTGAGTGCAGTGCGTGCAGCTTCTGTCCGCACCACGGCAGCCGGGATCTTGGCTGCCAGTCTCAGCTGATGAAAATTTCAAAGGTACAAAGCACTTCTCAGAGCTCTGGAGAAGCAAGGGCGCTTTCAGCAGCCCCATCACAGGTGCACCCAAGTAATACAGAGAGGGAAGTGGGGGAGAAGACTTCTTGGACCTCACACACAAAAACATTTAAAAATTAAAATAAGACACACACAGGAACCCTGTTTTAGCATGTGTCAAAAAGCTCCTATCCTGCCAAAACCGGTTTGGCTCAGTGGTAGAGCGTCGGTCTGCGGACTGAAGGGTCCCGGGTTCGATTCCGGTCAAGGGCATGTACATTGGTTGCAGGCACATCCCCAGTAGGGGGTGTGCAAGAGGCAGCTGGTCAATGTTTCTCTCTCATTGACGTTTCTAGCTCTCTCTCTCTTTCTCCCTTCCTCTCTGTAAAATATCAATAAAAAATATATTTTAAAAAAGCTCCTTTCCTTATTCAGCCTATAACTGCAGAAGATCAAAATAGACCCGCACAAACTGCAAGAGTGCAGAAGGATCCACTTTGTGTCATATTTAAAGAACAAACATACAGATCTACAGGTTGAAATGCCTCTTCGGAATTTCTGCTTCAAATCACAGAAACAGAGCAGCTCTTGTGGCGCTTTGTTCTTAAACCGCCCGCATATTTGAAGGGGTAAGACAGATGGGGAGACAATGGGTATAAACCTCAGTCGGGCTCCACGGTAACCCTAAGTGGTCAAGGTCTGTGAATCGATGTGCTCTTGGGAACTGCACAGAAATGACGAGAGCAGCAGCTTTCTGCCTTTCCAACCCTGTGTCCACTTCTGCCTCCTGGGTTTACCTCATCCAGGCAATCATGTGATTGGTGATAGAGGATAAACAAATTGTGAGAGTCGCCCTCTCTATCTGCTGTGAATACCATAGGAATGCTGAAAGGGGCAATAAAAATAAAGAAGAAAAATCTAGACAACACAGCAAATTGAGGAATAATAAACAATATTACCCCACAACCACCCCAACCCAAATTGAGGACGTGCTGCAATCAGGAGACAAATTAGACCTTAATGTCGGTTCTACTACTAAATATAAATCTGGTCAATTTATTTAAACTATCTGGGCCTTTATTTCCCCATTTGAAAAATATGAGTAATAATAAATGTTCAAACCACTTAATAAGTTTGTTATAGAGCAGTCAGTGGTCAGCAAACTCATTAGTCAACAGAGCCAAATATCAACAGTACAACGATTGAAATTTCTTTTGAGAGCCAAATTATTTAAACTTAAACTTCTTCTAATGCCACTTCTTCAAAATAGACTCACCCAGGTCATGGTATTTTTGTGGAAGAGCCACACTCAAGGGGCCAAAGAGCCGCATGTGGCTTGCAAACCGCAGTTTGCCAACCACGGTTATAGAGTGTAAAATAGCTGTTGATTAAACTTTCTATAAGTATTTTTTTATAAACCATATATTTTTTCCTGGTTTTTCTTTTCAGCTTCTTAGCAGTGTTCCTATATTCTACAGTTTCAAAGCAACCAAATTGCATATGTTGGAAACAAAGGCATATGTGTGTACAAGAGTATGAGTTCACAGTTCTAAGAAATAGGACGGGCAGATTTAATAGACTCCCAAACAAGTTTGTATTTCCAATCTGCACGTCTTCAAACCTTCACCTGAGTCTATGCCAGTTAATCCCATCTATTCACACAGATGCTCAGCATTGGAAGTACAGGTATTTCCAATTCAGCCCCTCTCCTAAGCTCTCGGGTGCGAGGCTTCCATTGCATCGCGGCCTGTCTGATCTGTTCTGCTTCACGGGGCTGGGCTGCCGTGGAGCAGCGGCTCCGACTCTGGCACTGCAGCTCCACGCTGTGGCTGTGCTGAGAAAGCGTTCTCAGTGACTGTCACCCTGTGTGTCAGAAATGTGCTCGGACGTAGTAACATCATTTAGGAAGGACATAATCGACGTGTGACTCTTTTATGTGTAGATTCCTATGCAGAGAGCAACATGTCGGGGCTTCCTCTCTGACTATGATTATTGAACACAGCTCTTACTTCAGTGGGTGGTAGTAGTGACTTTGTTTACATCAATAACAGCATTTTATTCCAGGCAATTTACCACAGCAGAGAAATAAAATGACCTGGAACCACATAATTTTTACCAAGTAATCTCTCAAATCTATTTTAAATATACAGTTGTTTTATGTTTCTGGTATTGGGTTAGCAGTGGTTCAAGAAATTAAATAAAGTGGGCAGCAACAGAATGATTGTTGTGAACTATAGACCTGTAGAGTTTATAGAAATAACACCAGATCTGGTAAATCTGAAGAGCCGTTCGATGGCTCTATAATACCAGTAAATCACATAATCTGTGAATTCTGTTCCATAATCTGCAAAATGCAGGAAATAATAAATGTTGCTTTGACTTATAGGAAATATTAAGTAATGTAATATAGTAAATGTCTAGTATAAATTCTGGGACATAATAGACAATCCATAACTGGCATTGGTTATTCAACCAAAAAAAATGAGGATAATGAGGTCTCAGAGCTTAGTCCTAATATGTAATAAATTCACAACCCCAGGTTTAATACTCAGTTATTATAGCAATTAAGTGTCTGAAAAGAAATCATTTTATTATTGTCTGAATTATCTCCAAACTTCTCTTAGTTTTGGTGTGGTATAAAATATGACTTCTCCCTTGGAAAGGAACACTTTATTCCACCCCGATTAAATTTTATTTTTTTTAATTGCTCATAAATATCCAAGAAAAACTGCATCTCTGAATCTTAGATTTCACACCATAGGCATATAAACCAAAAAAACTAATGAACTATGTCTTTATGTCTACTTCTTAACAAAGACCAGAATTATATTATAAAAGCTACTTTCCATTTTATTTTGTATGTTATGAATGCATACTTATTCATGTATATGGAATACATATTCAGTAGAGTATATTTAATATACATTTCACTATGTCTTTGGGACATATGCACTCTGTGCTAAAGGTTTCTCTTTATTTAAAGAAAAGGAGATGATGAGAATTTTATATGTGTAAAAATGTACTCGATTATTGTATCATATTCCAGGGAAATATAGAAAGTATACTAAACTGCCAATTCATTGTAAAATAAGCAAAAGTAAGCAATATAGTTGAGGAATTCATCTGATCTGACATTCTGTTTGATTATATGTTTCTTCTCTAGCAGAGCCAGTACCAAGGAGGTGATTAGAGTTACACTAAGCCAAATGTCAGCCACTGGACAGGTTCCTCACAGCTTTGACATCTGACAAGGCAAGACAATGACACAGTGGAAGGACTCTGGCTTATTTGTTAGCCAAACGTAGTGTCAGGAGAAACTTTATCATAAGGCCGTCAGTCATAGGGCCTCTCTGCCATTAGAAAGTCTGCAAGCAGGCAACTACTGTGATTAAACAACCAAGGATTGAAAATATTTTGGTAGCAACTAACATAACTGGCAAATGGTGATAGTAAGGCACTAGATTTAAGGTGCAAAATGTTGGCTAATTATTATAAACTAGAGGCCTGGTGCATAAAATGGATACATGGGGGATATGTCCCTCAGCCCAGCCTGCACCCTCTCCAATCTGGGACATCCCTCTCACAATCTAGGACTGCTGGTTCCCAACTGCTCGCCTGCCTGCCTTCCTGATTTCTCCTAACTACTTCTGTCTGCTGGCGTGATCACCCCCTAACCACTCCCCTGCCAGCCTGATTAATGCCTAACTGCTCCCCTGCCAGCCTGATTTTCCCTAATGGCCCTCCCTTGCAGGCCTGATCACTCCAAACTGCCCTCCCCTGAAGGCTTGGTCACCCCCAACTGCCCTCCCTTGTAGGCCTGGTCCCTCCCTACTGCCCTCCCTTGATGGCCATCTTATGGTGGCCATCTTGTGTCCACATGGGGGCAGCCATCTTCTGAGTTGGAGTGATGGTCAATTTGCCTGTTATTCTTTTATTAGATAGGATATAGGTCTGGTGCACAGTGGGGTCTGGCTGGTTTGCCCTGAAGGGTGTCCTGGATCAGGATGGGAGTTCCCTTGGGGTGTGAGGTGGCCTGGACAAGGGGCCTGTGGTGGTTTGCAGGCCTGCCATGTCCCCAAGCAGAGGCCCTAGTATCTGGGATTTATTTATCTTCTATAATTGAAACTTTGTAGCCTTGAGCAGAGGGCAGGGCAGGCCAGGCTGGGTGGGAAGCTTGGCTTCCTCCATCGCTGGGGGTAACCCAAGTCTCCTGCTCGTATCATGGCTGCAGACATCTTGATTGGGTTAATTTGCATAGTCACTCCTGATTGGCCAGTGGGCATGGCTTGTGGGTGTATTGGAGGTATGGTCAATTTGCATGTTTCTCTTTTTTTAGTGTAGATTTAAAGTATCTAGTAATGCACTAGGATAATATTAAAGAAACAGGTGCAGAAATGGATAAGGCTTAACCATATTCCTTAGAGATATGGTAAAGATAGCCCTTTTAACTAAAAAATATTAAATCATAGACCACATCTTTTAGGATATACAGCTTGTACTGTTGACCACTAGCCATCACCATTATATAACTTACTCCAGCCATTGCTTTCAATTCATTTATCTATATTTTGTACTCATCCCTCTAACACAAAGTTACTGAGGAGCATTGTGTTGGATCGGAGCTAGAAATCTAAGTGCTGAAATACGAATATATGAAACAATGCCAACACTGACTCTGAAGTGATGTACTGCCAGGTGGAACTTTTAGTTTAGTCTTACTTCTATAAATATTTCCATAAGGGAGCTACCTCTGCTCCCCCCTCTCCGACCCCAGTGGCATGCCACATCCTAAGTAGAAACATCACAAGACCACTCTGGAGAATTTAAGTCTGAGGACCCAGTAAGAATTTGAGATTTCAAGGAACCACTGTTATGATGCAAGGTTTTATAGGAAGAAATCAACAGAAAATAATATGTGGGTGTAATAAATACAGTGGTTGCAATTTTCTGTATTGTAGTAGGAGTTAGCTGAGCTAGACTTTCCATTTTGCTATCTCTATCTTGAATCACAGACAGTCACTCGGATATGAGGAGCTGTCATGAAGTCCTAAGATTTCAAGTAGGCAGGTGAGAGTACAGTCCGGGAATTGTAGGAGAACTAACCAGAGTCCCTGTGATCCTTGTCAGTTCAAAGGTACAGAGAGCTGAGCTCTTCATAGATAGGTTGGTCAAATCCATAATAATGGTAAAGATAGGAAGGCACAAAACCAGGGCTAGCAGCACTATAGTCAATAGCCAATGAATCTAATGCACTCTTCTTTCTTTCCTGTTGTATTTGGGTCCTCCTGGCCTGTTAAGCTATGTTTGAAGTCATGACAAAGCAGAGCTCATTCTTACAGCCAAAGAGAAAACTATGCCTTTGGGAGGATGAAGGATAGGGGAGCTTATAAAATTGTTACAGTAAGTCATACTTAAATTCAACTGTTTTCTAGGAAGACCTATCTCAAAAAGATTATGGGTTCATTGTTGTGCTGTAATCTTAAATTCATGTTTTCTAAACTTCCACACTACACTAGTCCCAGAAGATACTGATGCAAAAGCCCTTTTGTTAGCAAATACTTTCAGGAAACATTGAACTATATAATTATCTTCAAGGAATTTGATGTACAATGGCCTATTAATTGTTGTAAGGAATCTTACAATTAAAAACAAATAAAAACGTACTTAATATTTAAAAATATATATATAATCTCCAAAATGATTTGAAAATGCCATGCTTCTTATTGCTTCTCTAAATGTCTCTCAAAATAAATCCTGGAAAATATTATTTATATGAATGATCTTACACTTGATTAATTTCCTTATATTCATGAATATATTGTTTAGCTGATCAATTCACTTGATGTGCACTTTTACAGTTATTCTCTAAAATACATTGCAGGTTGTCATCCCTCAAAAATACTACCATTATCACTAGACATTAAACCTGCCAAATGTATATCAATGCAGGGAAGCAAAAAGGTTAGTTTTTTAGATCACTTAGGAATCAATAGATAAAAAGTAGTAGCAAAAACAAAATTGTTGGTACTTCTCAAATCATTTTGCAAAATATAATGTTGCCTTATTAACTAATATATAGCGGAGGGAATTTACAAATATTTACCTAGAAAAGAAATCCTTCCATTGCAATATACCTGTCCTATCTATGTGTCTCTGTGTGAATATGCATGTCCATTTTCTTTATTTATGAGTCTAATTACTTATTTATTATGTAATCTCATTTTCCCACCTGGTATAAAATTTATGTGATCTAATTTGAAAAGTAGATTTGGGATAATAATAACCCTATTCATATAATTTTTATTTGTATTAAAGAAATAAAATGTTTTGCTTCTCAAAATTTAGTGGACAAATCTTAGATGCTCTTTGAAAATAAAAATGGGTGAGTCTATTTCTAATAATTCTGGTTAATTAGGTTTAGAGTAAGACTTAGAATACTCCATTTGTAATACATTCTAGATAAATCTGGTATTAGTTGGTCTGAGAAGCACACTTGGAGAAACATTGATCCATTATGAAATGTACAATTCTTTGAACACCTGTAAAAAGATCATGCATTAAATGAATTTAAAATTTATTATAAATACTTCCATTAAAATACTGTTGAAAAAAAGGTAAAATTATAAATTGGGATAATGCTGATAGCTTACCTACAAGAAATATATCTGTTAATGATTCACACAAAACATGCAGTTTAAAATTCACTAAGCACTTCCCCACCATGAGGCGTGGGCAAAAAGAGGTCTACAGTTGTTCATATGGAAAATCATACAATAATTAACAAATAATTAACGATTAAGCTATGGTTTGCACTCACAATTGCAAACCTACTTTTTGCCAACCCCTTTATTATTGAAAAGGAGAACCTTACTCCAATGTCGAAGAACAAAATTTTAGCAAATTTTTGTTTTCAGTTTCAAAGCCATGAAAACTATGTGCTTGATGCCAGAGGGCTATTCCTAGAAACCCTCTGCCACCCAGTGTACAAAACTCATCGCAGGGACCCTTAGTTTAATTGCCTTTGAAGGTCATCAGAGAATTATCTTTAAGTATGTCCAGGTCAGATTTGAAGTTAAATTTGGAGTGGGAATACTATAGACACTGCATTTTTCTAAGGAGCATCTGGCCTAGGAATCAATATAGCATTTCATTTTCATTGTAGCAGCTCTTTAAATTAAAGTCCCATTTATAAATGTTCTCATATGGCAGTAAGGGGCTCCTGGGTATGTTTTAGTCTTTCATAAATACATGCCTCTTGTGTGTTGCAAGTGTGATGTGCACGGAACAAGTCTCTTCAACCATTCAAAGCACTAATTAATGATCCAATAAAGCAAAGCCTAGGGTATCATAATGGCAGCAAAACACAACTTTTTACATTGGAAAATAAAATATTAATTTGTTCCTTCTAATAGCTCTTGAGCATATGCATAAAAAAAGCATCAAGGGGTTAAAAACTGGTAAATTCTTTAACCATAATTTTACATGTAAAACCTCTCCCTGCCTATAATTTTTAGCTTTAGATATAAATATTTTCAGCTCAGTTTTGCATTGGGGCAGAGAGTAGACTTAGGAGTTGGCAGTGGAATAGTTTGTAAAACTGTACTACTAGAATATTTTTAAAAGTAAAAGTCAACTATATTTTCTCTTGCCTATCTTTTTTTTTTAACTGCATAACTCTCAGTCAATTTGCCAAAGGAAGGAGAGAAAGAGAGAGAGAGAGAGAGAGAGAGAGAGAGAGAGAGAGAGAGAGAGAGAGAGAGAGAGAATGAATTAAAGGCTATGCTCTGCCATGTAGAATGGAGAAGAAATGATTCTCCCAAGCTCTATAACAGTCCACAATGAATTTAAACTCAGCAACTTGCTTTCAACTCTCTGCTCATTCCACCACCATTCTGACATCTGTGAGAGGAACCAGATCGCTCTGTCAACCTGATCCAGAACTGAGATTTCATCTCCTTTCCTTCAGCAGCCTGAGTAAAGGTTCATATATATGCATACATCTCCAGTAAAATTTCATTCTAACGGGCAGATCTTTCTTGTACCTTTGCCCTGATAACCCTGTTTCTCTACAGATCCAGAGACAGAGAAAAATGGATCAGACCATCAAACCTCAGAGGGAAGGTAGATAAAGGTGAGGGTAACGTGGAGAGAATAACCAAAGGACTTGTACGCATGCATATAAGCCTCACCAATGGACACAGACAACAGAGAGAGTGAGGGCATGGGTGGGGGCGGGTAGGAGAGGTAATGGGGGAATAAGGACACAAATGTAACATCTTAATCAATAAATAAATTAAAAATAAAATAAAATTTGTTGATTAAAAAAAGATGGCATAATGACTTGCTATCTTAATGTACTATGCAAATATTGAACTGTCCTCTTGAAATAATTTCAACACATCTAGAACCATTCAAATTAGGAAGAATTATCAATCAAAGTTCAAATAAGAAAAAGGATAACTCATCTCTCTCTTTTCTTTTTAATTTACCAAGTTTCTTTTTCATGGCTAATAGCAACTAACAGCAAAGAGTTTGCATCAGCCAAATAAAACATTAGCTTAAGCAAGAAATGTCAAGAAATTCTTCTAATATACTTGCTATGAGAGCTGGCTGGTGAGCAATGGGATAAGAATCAGGATATGTTGGCATGGCAATGGGACTATGGGAGAACAACAACATGCCTGAGTATAAATAATACTGATAGTCATACTACTTCATCTTTCTGATGATAAACATACTGTTCAGAGATTAATTGGCCTTTAAAACAGTGACTTTTAAAAATGCTGAAATTCATGACAAGAAGTAATATTTATATCACAAACTAGTATATACATACATACGATTAGGTATGTATATAAAACCAAATAAAGAGTATCATAAAAATAATGCTTGTTTACTATAAGTGGTATATTCTACTTTATTCTATTTCTTTTTAATGAAAATATATGGTTTTTTAATTAATTTTATAACCCTCTAATGGGCCTCAATTACACAACTTGAAAAAAATATTTTAACTATCTCCATTTACTAAATTTTATGCCTATGATGAATCATTTAAACTAACATTCATTACTTATAGTATTACAATTATTTTATCAGCCATCATTCTTACAAAGGTTTTCAATTTCACAATTACCTCTGTTTTCAATTACAATTACCAAAAATTAAACAACCCATTGCTAAATATTTTGTGATTATAAATAATTTTTACAGATAATTTTAACTATTTTTAAACCATCTGCTTTGTAAGAGAGAAGCAAAGAACACTATCACACATTTATTTTCTACTATATTTAAATTGACTTACTATTATTTTTACAAAATTAGTTCACTTAATCTCCGCAGTAATCCATACAAAGTGTTATTACATCTTTCTCGGAATGAAACAACTGGGATTCTCTGCTCAGCTAATGAGCTTAAATCACTCATTTATCAAGAAGACAATAGAATGCCCTAGCCAAGTGGTTCAGTTGGTTGGAGCACCATCCCATACACCAGATGGCAATGGGTTTGATTCCCAGTCAGGGCACATACCCAAGTTGTGGGTACAATCCCAGTTCAGGTTGAGTTCATGGAGGCAGCTAATCAAGGATTCTTTATCACACCAATGTTTCTCTCATTCTCTCTCTCTCTCTCTCTCTCTCTCTCTCTCTCTCTCTCTCTCTCAACATATCCGCAGGTGAGGATTAGGGAAAACAAAATAAAACAAAACAAAATAAACACAAGACAGAATAGGTGTCCAGGTCTCCTAAGTTTTTAAGTCCGGGGTTCTTTCTAAATATCATGCTAATACTCCCTGCTTCTTGCTATGGTTGTGATAATTTACATGTAAATATATACATAAATAGTTCTGTGCTTGAATGCTTATGTTTTTGGTTCATAAGTCATTGGCTTAATCCATGCCCTTGGAGCCAAGGCAGAAAAGGCATCCAAGGAAGGAAACTTCCTAAAGAGGAACATGGTATTCTGAAGTGCCGAACCGCAGAGCCATGGACTCCCTGTGGCACTATATTGTGTGAAGATTTAGAATGGGCACTGGGGTAAGACTGCACGAATTCAAATCCTGCTACAATAAAAGACAAGGCATGTGGCTCTGTATATATCAGCTCTTCGATGTGCAAATGACACTAATAATGGTCGTCACCACAAAGTGTTGCCACAATACTAAGTACATAGCAAGCATTCAATAAATGTTAGTTATTGGAAATAGTTCCACTTCTGAGATGTAGGTATGTGGAATTAAAATTTTGTGACATGAAGGGAAACAACAATGGAATCGATTAACTTCTGTTTCTATTGTTTGTGAGCCATTAATCTGATTTTATGTCAACAGCTACAAGTACAAATCCATTCTTTCGGGGACATATTTCTTTAGGACAGCTAGAGAATTTGTTCAGAAGGGAACAGCACATATATAAAGCACAAAAAAGAACTGTGTCAAGTAAAGCTGTGAAAGCTGCATAAACTTTGATCTAATTCAAGCCAACAAAACAACTGTAAACTCCGAAATGTGTTCACAGTGTCACAGATGGCTGAGGATTCAAAAGCAAAATCAAAGAAACGAAACATCTTTATTTCTGAAGAGAAAAAATAAAATACACACAGAAAGGCCTGGATCTCATATGAATTTATATCTGGTGTATATGTAAATAAAACCATAAAGAACTGCTTTCTTTATATGCAATTCAGGGTCTTGATTTTTTTTTTTCCCCATTGACTAGAGTATCAAAATCTTCCCACATCATTTCAACTTAAAACAATGTCAAAGGTACTGGAAAGTGGCTGAAAGAATGACCTTCACACTAAAACCTACAGCTGTGTAGTTCCCCCCCAGACTTGAATACTAAATATGTAATATAAAAAGTTAATGTGGTTTTTAAAAATTAAAAGGAGAAAAGTTTAACATTATAGTTAAGAGTTCAAGATATCCCAGTTCATTTTATCTTATAAAGATAGTGAAGAAACAATCTAGGTAAAGAAAATTTGAAATGTGTAAAGCATATACATGCATGGACAGAATTTACAGTGGTCTGTATGTAAAATGATACAATAATGAATAAATAACAATTCAAGAATAAACTGTATTTTGCAAAGTCAAAACTGTAAGCCTACTTTTGCCCCAACCTGCATATTTCACATAATGATAAAATTATTAAAAAATACAACCCCTGACTAATATATCTAAAAATCTGCCATACCATTTCCAAATCATTAGAAACAAAAATGATTAGATTTTAAAATATATAAGTAAAAGAAATTTCACAACTAACTGTCTCTCTAAACATTATCTAGGCAGAATGCTTGCCATTTAGCTTCCTTAATTTTTTATCCTTAAGTGTAAGCAGAGTGGCTTTATTTTTATCCCTATTAACAGAAGAGATCGAGAATAACCTGACCTCTAAAGAAAAATAGCCACTTTAAAGATGAAGTGACAGGAAATACAATCAATGGAGATGCTGTCAGAGGAAAGTGGATTGCTGTGGGCTAATGAAGACCAACGGAAGGGGGTGATCTCTAGGATTCCTATAATTCCTTTTCTTTCTCGTTACATGATTTTGAGTGACATATGTTTATTATTTTAAACTTCTGACCCTTAGGGTTTTGGTGCTTGTTTATTTACATAGGGACAGAAATGCGATGGACGAGCAAGGTAAGGGAGACAGGTAAACAGCTGCTTGAGTGGCTAATGCCATCTCTTATAAAGCCAGAACAAACATCACTCAGTGTTAGGTTCCTAAATGTGCAGATGTCCTATCTTTACTTTTCTTGAAAATAATGTCAAGGTGTATATGTTTGAATAATTTTATCATAGAACCATTTTTTTGTTTTGTTTTGTTTTTGGTAATTTTTTTTAACTTCAGTTTATGAGTTGTTGTGTGTGTTTTTTTAATAATGTAAAAACCTTTATGTTACTAATATCATCCCAAGGCATTTAGAAATTACAAAGTGTCCATTCCTTTCACTTTCAAATAAATATGTCTTTGTTAAAAAAAAAAAACTTAATTTTTAAGAGGTAGAAGAAATTAAATGTTACAATTGGTGCTTTCATTTTATCATTAATAGTGAGTATGGGTGAGGGAGTAGTCCCCAATATTAACAGTTTCCTACATTTATTTACTTGAAACTGTTATTTTAAAAAATTTAAATATTAAAAAAAGATACTTACTCTTTTGGAAGCAATAGTGCTCATTTTTTAATTTGACAGTCAATAAAATGCTATTGAAAATATAAAAGAGCTAAAACTCCTTAAACTCTCATGTTGCCATTCCTACTATTATCTTCAATATTTTACTCAATAAATATTTGTGGAGGACCTATGATGTTAAAAGCATTAAACAAAATTATATATATATATATATATATATATATATATATATATATATAGAGAGAGAGAGAGAGAGAGAGAGAGAGAGAGAGAGTATATAGAATGTGTCATAATTAGGATAGAATCAATAATATGTCCAGGCCTTGATTATTATAGCTTCTACCTTAAAACAATTAATAAACTAGAGAGGGGGTGTGCACATTTAAAAAAAGCCATATACATCAAGAAATGCACAACATTGAACCATTGTCAAAGATGTACAGGAAACATTTTAAGTTACTAAAACAACATCTTTCCTTTCCTGGGAAAATCTGCTCATCATACTCTTCAGATTATCCTACACTTTCATAATCACTCCTTTTACAAAAGCTTCCCTGTTACTTTGAAAGGCAAGATAATCTCCCTAATGCACGCCTTCCTATTTACTCTGCTCCCATAATGGGTACTTATCCTTCTCCCTGACACTTCCTGTAAATATTTGCAGAAGCTGTAGCTATGTGTCAACCAAGCTGTCAATCCAGTGATTCTCATAGGTGCTCTTCTGATGTGAACACAACCAAATGAAAGGGCCCGGGGCCCAGCTGAGGTATCACAAGCAGCTCTGCTGTCAGCATGCCGCCTGCCTTCCTCAGGTCACAGCTCTCCTGTGCTTCCCGCTGCTCACCTCCCAGGAAAAGCGCTCTGTCAACATCAGAGGCAGATGAAACACATTCCAACTGTTCGCTCTAATTTTAGGGGCAGATGCCGAGCTCTTAATTTTGTCTTTCAAGAGTCTGTTTTCTGATGTATAAATTGGATGTTACGTATCTATTTTTCTAAACATCTTGGCTACATCATTATTCTCAGTCTTAGTTGAAGAATTTCTAAACAGCAAGCATTTGTTGAAATGACCCCAGGTGATTAATATAAGGAAGAAAAATACAAACTTGGAATTTTTATTTGATTATACATAAAGAAGATGAAGGAGAAAGTATGTCCTTAATACTAGTGCTTTCCTATTTTTATTTTTCCGTGAACTACTGAGAATATATTCAGTGTCAATGAAAATGCCACAATTTTTATAACAATAATATTCATTTTAACTTTAACACAACATTGAATCTGACACTGTATACAGTTGCTCTCTAAATTATATAATAAATGGGTATATACCAGAAAGAAGAAAGTAGTCTAGAATTGGAGGATCTGGAAGTTATACTTCTACATCAAAGCTGAGTTTGGGGTGGGGAGGAAAATGAATGCAATTTTTTTTTCTTTAGGCAAATATTCAAAATGTGTGTTTTTTTCAAATAAGATAATTTATGTGAGCTTGTGCTGCAAAATGTAATCTATTACATTTAGAAAATTATTATCATTAAATAGCACAGCTCAATCTATTAAAATAGGATAATACTGTCATAATAAGGTAGAACTGAAGTTTATGAATCATACTAATATATAAAAAGACAGGGGCTGTCATGACCTAAACGACTGATGGGTGAACGAACAGGAGGCTATTGTAGGGCAACCAGACCTGCACAGGGGACAGTGAGAGATGATCAAATACCTGGGCCCTAGGCTCTGGCCAGGGCGCAGCAGCAGGAGGGAGCTCTGGGCCCCAGCCTGGATAGAGTGGAACTCTGGCTTTCCCTCGATTGGGGCATGCCAGGCCTTCAAACCTGGGACCCAGAGCTCCCTGTCACTGCTGCTCCCCAGCCAGGGCTCAGAGCCCCCTTCCACTGCTGTGCCCTGGCGGGGGGAGGCAGTTAGGGGTGACCAGGCCAATGGGGAGGAGGCAGTTGGGGGTGACCAGGCCAATGGGGAGGAGGCAGTTGGGGGTGACCAGGCCGATGGGGAGGAGGCAGTTGGGGGCGACCTGGCCTGAATGGGGGGCAGTAAGGGGTGACCAGGCCAGCTGGGTGGGAAGTGAGGTGTTACCAGGCTGGCAGGGAGAGCAGTGAGGGGCAATCAGGCCAGCAGGCAAGTGAGCAGTTAGAAGCAAGCAGTCTAGGATTGTGAGAGGGATGTCTGGCTGCTGGTTTAGGCCTAATCCCCCAAAGGGTCCTGGATTAGAGAGTGTGCAGGCTGGGCTGAGAGGACCCTCCCCCCATGAATGAATTTCATATACCAGGCCTCTAATAGGTAATAAATAGAATGGGAAAATACTAATTTTACAACTTGATATGTCATGGAAGGCAAATTAGTAGTTAACTTTTCTTATATTTGGAAGAAGATAAAATTCAATTTATAATCTAACATTAAAGAATAATAGACATGATAAAAGCAGACTAAAGAATAAAATCTAAATCATATAAAAATATTGAATATAAAAACACAAAGAAATAAAAGATGTTCCTGGTCAAATAAAAACATTTATTTCTTCTCTAGCTAATATATTACAACTAAAGGTCTGGTGCATGAAATTTGTGCACTCAGGGGTGGGGGAACCTTAGCCCAGATTGAGAGAGGGTGCAGGCCAGGCCAAGAGGGACTCACACCCTCCCCCGCCCCCCATTGCATGATCAGAGCCAGGGAGGGACGCGGGAATTTGGCCAGCTGGGGAGGGACTATAGTAGGGTTCCAGGGTGTGGCCAGCCCATCTCACTCAGTCCTGATTGGCCAGACTCCAGCAGCAAGCTAACCTACTGGTCGGAATGTCTTCCTCCTGGTGGTCAGTGCAACTGGTCAACTGTGTGCCTCCTAGTGGTCAGAGCACATCATAGCTAGTGATTAAATTGCCTTATCATATCATTAGCATATTATGCTTTGATTAGTTGAATGGCTGACAGGATGACTGGCCACTTAGCATATTAGGCTTTTATTATATAGGTTGGAAATAAAGAAGATGTGATACATACATACCACAGAATATTATTCAGTCAAAAAAAGAATGAAATTTTATCTTTTGCAATAACAAGGATGGACATAGAGCATATTCTGCTAAGTAAAATAAAAAAGAGAAAGACAAATACTGTATGACCTCACTTATATGTGAAATCAGAAAACAAAATAAAGGAACAAATAAAACAGAAACAAACTCATAGATGCAGGGGACAAACCAATAATGGTTGACAGCAAGAAGGGGGATTGGTGGGAGCTGGGTGAAAAAAGTGAAGGGACTGAGGAGTACAAATTATCAGTCACCAGAATGTGAAGAACAGCCGGAACATCGTCAATAATATTGTAATAACTGTATGGTACTAGATGGGTCCTAGACATATTTGGGGAATCATCTTGTAAGTTACATAAAGGTCTAACTAAAATGCTAACAACTGAAACTAGCATAATATTGAATATCAACTGTAATAGAAAGATTTTTTTTTTAATTAAAAAACAAAACAGGCCCTATTGGGTTTGTCTCAATAGATAGAGCATTGACCGGCAAACTGAAGGGTCCCCGGTTTGATTCTGGTCAAGGACACATGCCTGGGTTGTGGGCTCGATCCTCAGTAGGGGGGGGGGGCATACAGGAGGCAGCCAATCAATGATTCTCTCTCAACATTGATTTTTTAATCTCTCTTTCCCCCTCCCTTCTTCTCTGAAATCAATAAAAAATAGAATGGTCTAAACCCCAATACAAAAATCAAAAGTGCACTAACATCGAAGACATTGCCACACATTTCTGAAAGACAGCATGTGAAAAGGTACTGCCCAGTGAAGCAGGCACAGAAATCCCAGAGCTGGCGGGGGCACAGAATGGGCTACAGCCAAGGAGGGGCATGTGGTCAACACACAGGATGCAGAGGAAAGAGGAGAAAGGGCAAGGTAAGCACCTCATTTACCAGGGATACTCACAAGATGTGGCAAGCAAGAAAGCAAAGTGTGAACATTTTGTAATTTTGGTAAGATACCCTAGAAGAACTAAGCATAGCCATTTAACTAGATGAGCAACAGAGGGAAGGGAAAGTGAGGAGATGAAGTGTTCTTCATTAGAATCCATCAAAAGAGCAACCAATTAATCGTGTCCATACTAGTTATACCAGAAAGTGGCAATAAAAGTACCTATTTTGCTTTGATTTGTTGCTTTTGGGATTAGGGTGAGGTAGTTCAGGGGAACTATTGTTTTTGGATGATCAACCTTTGATGATATTTCACGTTTTAGTGTATGACTTACTTGAGAATAATAACATCATAAATGGAAAAGGGGTGACCAGGCCAATAGGGGAGGGCATTTAGGGGTGACCAGGCCTGCAGAGGAGGGAAGTTAGGAGCACTTGGGCTGGCAGGGGAGTGGTTAGGGCAGGGGTGGGCAAACTTTTTGACTCGGGAGCTACAATGGGTTCTTAAACTGGACAGGAGGTATGGAACAAAAGCAACCTGACCTTGCTGGCACTCTCATCTTGGGCTGCTGGTGAAGGAGCGGAGGGGAAAGCAAGAGAACCCTCCGCTCTTTTGGCTCCGAGGGCCAGATAGAACAGCCGAACAGGCCGGATCCAGCCTGCGGGCTGTAGTTTGCCCACGGCTGGGTTAGGGGGTAATCAGGCTGGCAGGCAGAAGCAGTTAGGGACAATCAGGCAGTAAGACAGACAAGAGGTTGGGAGCCAGCAGTCCTAAATTGTGAGAGGGATATCCATCTCAAAAGATCCCAGACTGGAAAGCGTACAGGCTGAGCTGAGAGACACCCTGGCTCCATGCATGAATTTCATGCACCAGGCCTCTAGTATACAGTATATTAAGTATTTAGAATTAGGAGAAGTAATTAGAAGTCCTTAGTTCATTATGTTGTATCAGATGCCTTTCATTTGACTATTTGAGAAAATATTAAATGTTCTGAACATCTAGAGAAAACTTGGCTCTCCCTTGTAAATAAAATAGAATCTGAGGGCTTAGCCTGTTTGGCTCAGTGGATAGAGCACACTAGTAGGTTCTTGGACTGAAGAGTGCTGGGTACCTCAGGTGTAGCCTCAATCCCTGGCCCAGGTCTTGGGTGTACAAGTGGCAACCCATCGATGTGTCTCTCTCATATCAATTTTCTCTTGCTCTCTGTCTCTCCCTTTCCCTTCTACTCTCTCTAAAAATCAATGGAATAATATCCTCCAGTGGGGATTAAAAAAATGGGTATCTTCTGCAAAAATCCTACCTAAAATAATATGCTATTTTCATATTATTCTTTCCTTTCTAGAGTCCTGATTTTATGACATAGATAGTACCACTAGCATGAGCCACAATGCAGCTTATGGGGGAAGGACCTTTGTTTTTGTTTATTCAAATCTGCATCCTCAGCAACTAAAAGAGGGTCTGGCACATAATAGGAACATAAATATACTTGCATGAGTAAAAGTCTGCATGCAAAGTTAACAGGAAATAAATGAGTTAATAAGCTTAATATAGCAGAGAATCATCACTAACTTGTATTTAAAATACTGCTACAAGACAAAGACTTTATGCCCTTCTGAAATTCTCACAATGGAAATAATTATGTTAGATGAGTGTGTATTTTTAGTTTGAATATCTGAAAAAATTGTTTTCATTTTCTGCTTCACCTTGACTCATTATGAATACTATTTAAGAACAGACATAATGAGCAGCCAGACCAATATTGTTGTTTTTATGTTGCTACTATAAGATATTTTGAGTAAATGTTCAATTCTATTGTAATAATCTTAGAAAATCAAAATGCTCTCCAACACATTAACTTTTCTTATTAACCTTTTATGAATTATCTAGAGGAGGCCCAGTACACAAAATTCATAAGTGGAGTGGGGGGAGAGGGCTCTCATCCCAGCCTGTACTCTCTCCAATCTGGGCCTCTCTTCCCAGCCTGCACCCCTTAAAGGATGTCTGACTGCCAGATGGATCAGGCCTAAATGGGCAGTCAGACATCCCTCTCACAATCTAGGACTGCTGGCTCCCAACTGCTCGCCTGCCTGTTTTTCTGATTGCTCCTAACCACTTCAGCCTGCCAGCCTGATCATCCCCTAACCACTCCCCTGCCAGCCTGTTTGCCCCTATCTGCCCTTCCCTGCAGACCTGGTTACCCCTAACTGCCCTCCCCTGCAGACCTGGCCTCCCCAAACTGCTCTCCTCTGCAGGCCTGGGTCTGCTTCAACTGCCCTCCCCTGCAGGCTTGATCGCCCCCAACTACCCTCCCTTGCAGGCCTGGTCCCTCCCAACTGCCCTCCCCTGCTGGCCATCTTGTAGCAGTCATGGTGTATCCATATGGGGGCAGTCATCTTTGACCAAATGGGGGTAGCCATCTTGTGTTAGAGTGATGGTCAATTTGCATATTGTCATTTTATTAGATAGGATAGAGGCCTGATGCAGGGCTTGGGTGGGGGCCGGAGGGTTTACCTGAAGGTTGTCCCAGATCAGGGTGGGGGTTCCCTTGGGGCTTAGGACAACCTGTGGTGGTTTGAAGGCTGGCCACACCCACTGGTGACCCAAGTAGAGTCCTTGATATCTGAGATTTATTTTTCTTCTATAATTGAAACTTTGTAGCCTTGAGCAGAAGCCTGGGCTACCAGGGCAGGTAGAAAGCTTGGCTTCTTCCATTGCTGCTAGCAACCCAACCCTCTCCATGGCTGCAGCCATCTTGGTTGGGTTAATTTTCATACTCGCTCCTGATTGGCTGGTGGGCGTTGCTTATGGGTGTGGTAGATGTATGGTCAATTTGCATATTGCTCTTGTATTAGATAGGATTATCCACAATTTCAAGATTTCAACATGTACTATATTGTAGAATAACAATTATTTAAAAGTTACTACCCACCATGTAATCCAGTATTTCCCTTTGTTTTCACCAAATCTGTTGTTTTGATTACTTATGTGTTATTTCTGCTACAATATTCTGAAATGCAATATGTAAGGTCATGCTTTCTCTACCTATTTTCTTCACAATTTCTTGAATGTCAATAACATTTAACCTCAGAGATTTTGCTTTCCAAGATATAACAAATTTGAAAAACTGACTTCTTTTTAATAAACCTATCTATTAATAGAGTAATATGCAAATTGACCATCACTCCAAACCACAGGGTGGCCGCCTCCAGGTTGTCAAAAATGGCTGCCCCCATGTGGATATAAGATGGCCACCACAAGATGGACAGCAGAGGAGGGCAGTTTTAGGAGACCAGGCCAGCAGAAGGAAGAGGCTGGGCTGAGGGACACCCTCCCCCATGCACAAAATTTATGCATGGGGGGGAGGGTGTCCCTCAGCCCAGCCTGAACCTTATGCAGGCCTCTAGTAGTAAATATTAAATATCACCATTTTGACAAATAGCACCACAAGATAAAATTAAATTAAAACAATTCTCTATTCCCCATCAGAGATTACGCAGCAAAACAGTCACCAAGAATGCAGATGAAGGGGTCCAAATTAGTTACATGGGAAAAGATACTTTCTGTTTCTAATATTTTTTTCTATAGCAAAAGCAATGCATTCATATTGAGTAACTTTTGTGTCCTCCCAAAATTCACATGCTGAGATCCTAATGTCCAATGGGGTGGTATTTGGAAGTGGCGTTTGGAAACTAATTAGAGTTAGGTTAGGCCATGAGAGTGAGGTCCTAAAATAGGATTAATTCCCTTATAAAAAATAAAAAAAGGAAGAGACATTAGATATCTTTTTCTCTTAGCCATATAAGGATATCAGCAAAACGGTGGCCTGCAACTCAGGAAAAATGCCCTCACTAGACATTGAATCAGCTGTCCCTTCAACATGCCCTCCCAGCCTCTACAGCTGTGTGAACTAAATGTTTCTTATTTAAGCCAACCATTCACAGTATTTGGAAGGTAGAAGTTAGTATCGAAAGATGCAGAAGGACTAGGCTGAAGGTTTCAAAGAAAATATCACTTCAGTTTTGCACATCTAAAGTTTCACATATCTATAAACATCAAACTGAAGATGTGAAGTGGGTAGCTGAATGTACAAACGTGGAATGTGTTGAAGACTGTGCTGGTAAAACACATGTATTTATGAATAGCACAATGATGTCTGTGAAGGTGTAAGATGAATGAGATCACCAAGTTTGCAAAGAGTGTAAGTCAGTGGTTTTCAATTGCAGCCAATTTTACTCCCAGAGGACATTTGACAATGTCTGGAGACATTTTTGGTTGACTCATTGGAGAGATGAAGTGCTAGTGGCATTTTAAAACATCAAAATGCTCTCCAACACATTAACTAGAAGTAGCTAGAAGTCAGGGATGCTGCTAAGCATCCTAAAATGCACAAGACAACCCCACACAATAAAAAATTATCTGAACCAAAATATCAGTGGTACCGTGATTGAGAACCTTGTGCAAATGGAGAAAAGAATCAAAGCTGAGCCCCCTAGTGTGCCAATGTTAAGAGTGCCGGAGAAAGGGAGGACTCACTAAGGAGATGCTGAAGTGCCAAACAGTGAGGTAGGATGTGGCATCTGCGTCACCACGTGAAGAAGCGCTCCAAGCAGGGAGGAAGAATGAAATGTGTCGAATGCTGCTGATAGATAGGTCAATTCTGAGGACACCTGAGGACGGACCGTTGGAGTTAGCAAGGTGGAGGTCAGTGGGGATACCAGCAAAAGCAGTTTTTGTAAATGGTAACTGCTGCTTCATAATGACCAGCAACATTTGACACATTTTCTGATTTGGATATTGCTAATGAGGGGCTATAAATGTGAACTATATAGTTATAACCATGGAATGTTTATTAACCACTCTCTGACCTCTTTAGTCAAATAAGCTATTACCATTGCTAATGTTATTTTCCAAGTAACATTCCTTATAAATCTCATATGTCACATAAAAATTATGTATTATTTAATTAACCAGCTTATTATCCAAATAAGCTAGTAAATGTTTAACAACTAGCTCTCTAGGATATGGAGGGTGCTTCAAGTTAAAGCAATTGCTAATTACTGCAGTACGAAAGCTCTCTCTCTTTGCCATTTTAAGCTAACAGTTTAAAGCAAATCAGCTCTCAAAATTAGTGGAAATTTAACAGCCGGCTCTTTCCAAGACAGTGTGAGCTGGCTGCTACACATCACCTCTGTTTGCTTCTGAATTATTCTTCCTCTCGTCGATATCAGGTCACTGTCCAGCTCATGACTCACCCCCTTTGTCCTGACCTGATAGACAATGTTCACAAAGCTCTGCATTATCCTCTCTGCAATTTCTCAATGACATTCTGCTTTGCTCAGCAAACATATCTTCTGATATATTTCTAATGACATAATTATTTTCCACGTAACTTCTAAACACCAAAAAGGAGGTGTTTGAAGGACACCAGGATTTCAAACAGAGTTTTCTCAAAGTATTTTGTCATCACTACAATCATTCATAACAGGAAATGCTTTGAGAAGACATGAATGGTTATTAAAATATATTAATAACTGGTTACACGATACCTGTGCAAGTGTTATAAATGTTGGTTCCCTGTCATTGCAACGAGCTCTGCCATTTGTTTTGGAAAAGTACCTGCTAGCCAAAACCGGTTTGGCTCAGCGGATAGAGCGTCAGCCTGTGGACTGAAGGGTCACAGGTTCCATTCCTGTCAAGGGCATGTACCTTGGTTGTGGGCACATCCTCAGTAGGGGGTGTGCAGGAGGCAGCTGATTGATGATTCTCTCCCATCAATGTTTCTAACTTTCTATCCCTCTCCCTTTCTCTCTATAAAAAAATCAATAAAATATATTCTTTTTAAAAAAGAAAAGAAAAAGTACCTGCTAAAAGTGATTGTTGCATATGGGGAGGAACTGATGATACTGAGAAGAATGCTAGTGGGAATATTTCACCCTTATCTCAAATTCTTTTGCTCTATTAGCTGTCTTCCACTGTGGAATGTAGCAGACTGGCTTGCAATAGCTGAAGGTAAAAGCTGTCTACTAACTGGCTCTGGGGCATCTTACTGTTTAGTAATGATGCTCATTTCTTTGTGAAGTAAAGACACAATGCGTTTCTGCTCAGGGCTTATAAAGAATTTTTTTTTCTTTCTTTTCTGAATTCGGTACATGCTGCTTTAAGTGAAACTCTCCAAGTAATTATCAGATTTTTGGGAAATTTCTTAGAAATAATAAATCAGTAGATCCAGACACATTAAAATTGGTCTTCAGTTTTGTTTCTCAGGTGTGAGGTGTGGTAAACTTGTTACTATGGTTGCCGCATGAAATGTAGTGCTATTTTCCAACTAATAACTTGCTAGATACACGAATAAGACACGGGTTAATCTTCTTGGTATGTCAATATCCCTCACTGCTTTAGTGTTGTTGCTGCTGAATTAATGTTAGCATAGTTGTACTCTCCTAAAAAATAGTGACAGGTAAATAAGGCAGGTGAAAATAATCTTAAATAACAATTAAAAGCATCTCTCCCATATGTTTGTGCAATAGAAATAGATAGTCCAGATGGCTCTATTTTTAATATTTTGATGTATTTTATTGTGTAAAGCTTGAGTAATTTTGCAGCATTTAAAATGTACTCCTTTCCCATTTGAGACTCATGTTCATTTTTAATGGTATATATAGATATGTAGATATAGATATAAAGATAGAGATAGAGATAGATAGATATCGATATATTTTTCCAGTTTTAGCATCACCAAGATATTTTCTCTCTAGTGAAAACACCCAAAATCATTGTTTAAGTTTAGTGTTTAAGAAAATTAACATTATTATTAAAAGTAATTGAGTAAAATATTGCACTGAAATGAGATAATTTCAAAGTATTAATCCACAGATTATTTATTAAATTAAAACGTCAAGACCTAACAGACACCAGGCCTGTGTTGCATCACGGGTGGACATTTTCGGTAATGTGACAAATGGCAAGAAGTACGGACTGAGGTGTGGCAATGAGAAGCACATATCATCTATGTAGGCTGCTCCTCAAGGATATGTGACCGGAACGTAAGCCTGAGGAGACCACTGTACAATCTGTGGTGTAGCAAAAGTATAGTTGGTCAATCAAGACAAGAGTGATTTAATATTCACAGTATTTCTGTGAGTTTGAAATTTTTTTTAAAAGTGGAAAATGTCTTCAATATATCACATTGTTGTTACTTAGATCAACATAATTAAAATTAAATGTCAGTGTTTCCCAAACTTTTGACATATGTGCACCCCTTCTATAATTTTCGTAACGCTGAGTACCCCTTGTCAAAAAAAGTGGATGCATTTTAATAACAATCAAAATATATTTATTTTTTATTTTTTGGTACATACACAAAATAATAATAAACGAAAAATAAAATTATTCATAATAAAATATAAATAAAAGTTATAATATAAATAATATTTATTTGCACACCTGACCATCTCACGCCTCACAAGACTGTCTCGACTTGACTCATGAGAACGTAGAATTAGGCGCAGCTAAGTACGGTGCAGTGCAACTCCGGTGCACCACCAAACTCCGGTGCAACTCATACCCCCACCAAACTCTTCCCATATCCCTGGGGGTATGCATACCACACTTTGGGAAACACTGAAATAAGTAATTCTAAGTGGTATAACATTGCTTTATCTGTCCCATTTCCAATCCATACCTTGTTAAATCACTAAAAATAAAATAATACCTATCCAGAGACATACAACTTTTCAAACAGATGAAGAATTATATCAAATATTTGTTATCTTCAAACTAAAAGAAAAGATAATCTCAAATAAAATTATCCCATATTTTAAACAGGTTAACATGTTTTAATTATTGGGGGCGGTCTATTTTATTTCCTTACTTTTGGAGGTTTAAATAAAACCCATTTTGTTATAAGGTATGACATGTTCCTCAGTGTGGTTCATGTAGTTTCTGAGATGTCTCTGGAAGCATGTGCTTTAAAGTATTTCCTATAAGTGATTTCCATGCCACACTCTACAACCTGCCCACCTGGGAAGACATAATCTCTTACAATTATTTATTTGGAGTACTCTATTTATGCTTTTCCCTATTGGTAAGACATCATATTTGGAAAAAAAAATGGAGATATCTAGCATTTCATTTGACTGCACTAACCACTGACCTATGGATAAATTCGTTATGTATTTTGGCAGGAATTCTAACACAAATACTTCATTTCTAATGATTTCTGAAAGGACAAGTGTTCTGAGAAAAATAAAATAGGTATTATTGTTGTTTTCCCCCCTTACTGGGAGTTAGTTGTCCTTGGTAATATCTAGATAGCTAGGTAGATTTTTTTCCTTCATTGCACTCAATGATGGCCACGGCTAACACTTTTACAAAATAGTTACACAAAACTAACATCTACCATCTGCTTTTGAACTATAAGAGCCGGTCTGCTCAGAAAAACAGTTTTTCTTCTTTGTTGTACAAATGAAGTGTCTGGCTGCGGCCACTGGGTGGCAGCCAAGGACACAGAAACACCAGCAATGCCAGGGGTTCAGTAAAGAGCCTCAGTGTTTCAAAAAGAATTCAAGAGGATCTTACTAAAAGGATGCATTCTACATGTTAAAAATAAAAGTATCTATAATATACTATGTAACTTAAAATATGTTGTTTCAACAAATCATATTGTAATATACTTAGAGGAAAAATGATCAAAGTTACCAATGATGATCTCATGCTCAATCATCTAGACTAGCTCAGAGCCTAGTACATTTTTCAAAATTGAGCTTCCAATGTGTTCTTTTGGTGATACTTCCATGTAAGGGAAGGAGAAGTGAGAATCAATAGGAGGGTATCATTTACAGTAGATTATTGAATTTGTGCAGTTGCCAAGGTTAAAAGTCACAAGCTTTGTTAACAGTCAGAATTAGTTTTAAGCCACAGCCCTGAAACTTGAGAATATGAACTGGCATGGATTCTCTGACCTATCAGTGCTATGGTTTCCTCATTTAAAAATGATGAAAATATATGTATTTCATGTGGCTAGCAAAAAGAAAAAAAATAACTCATTTAGGCAGAGGGGTTGATTATTATGATTGGTGTACAGTAGACACAAGGCAAATTATAACAATCATTCTATGATTAAAAAAAACTATACATTTTGTTTATATTTTACTCCATTGCAAGTAAAATGGTCACATTACCATATTACCTTTCATTTATTTTACCTGTGATAGCTTCCTAAAGAATACCTTACAAATAAAAGGTTATACTTAGTGGCGAGTAAACTGAATCAGTGCACCTTCTTTTCTGTAAAATGGCAACAGCACTGAACCACCCTCAGTAGATCACATGAAATGTCATAGTATATAGTATGTGCTCTATTGGGTTGACTTCTCTAGGTAAAGTTCCTTTAAACCAGATGTCAGTGTTGAACAGGCAAAGAGCTTTGAAGTGACAAGAGCCAGCGCCTGTGACATGCCTACTTTATTCTGAGAGCCAGTGGCAGCTCAGGCTGGACAGCAAAGGCATGCCAACAAATGACCATGGAAGTAGAACCAGCACTCTGCCTTCATTAAGCTTGTCCACCAGCACCTAAGCCTGTAGATTATGGCAAATCAACTGGGTTGGGGGAAGAGTGTATGTCCTCAAATCCTAGAGAAAGTCCTCTCACAAAGCCATACTTACTTTTTTGCCTATACCCTTCAGTTCCAATTTTAAAAATGTTAATTCTTGCTCTTAAACCTCTGACTGATAGATGACTGTGAGGGTTGAGGGTTTCTATATTTGGACTAAGAATAAGAAGGCTCATCTGTTGCCCAGCCAATGTTGCTCAGTGGTTGAGCATTGACCCTTGAACCAGGAAGTCAAGGTTCCATTCCTGGTCAGGACACATGCCCAGGTTGTGGGCTTGAATACCAGTAGGGGGCATGCAAGAAGCAGCCGATCAATGATTTTCTCTGATCATTGATATTTCTCTCTCCCTCTCCCTTCCTCTCTCTGTAAAAAACAATTTAAAAATCTTTAAAAATGAAATAAGTGGCGGGCTTATATGTGTTTTTTATCGTGAAGAATGATTTGTTTTTCTAATATTTATTATATGCATGACATTGACAATGGAAAGAGTAATACTGAATTATAAATATAATAAAACAGAAAGAAAAATTTTAAGTGAAATTATATGTAATTGATCAAGAAAAAAAAACACTAGGAAAATTTACCTACTTCCAGTTTTTCAATTCCAGAGCTGAATTTTACTAGAAATGCCCCTAAATAGCAATTTTAACATTTTAGCAAATGTCCACAACATGCATTGACTTCAAGTATCCATCCTAGCCATTAGGGAAACCATGATATGTAAACTACAGAGTTTTGGAAGTAAAAGCTTAAAGAAAAACATGATGTATATGTGAAAACGCAATTAGTTATGTGTTAACTGGGTGAAAAGTATGAGTGATAGCTGAAAATGGACAGTGGCGAAGTATGAGACGCATGCAGGGGGATGCTGGATCTTGGAGGGCCGTCAGTGCCAATGGGGCAGTTTCAAGTTCCTCTGGAAGGCACTAGGGAACACTAACGAGTTTTACACAGAGCAGTGTAATGGTTATGGTTATATTTTTGGAGTATCACTGTGGACAGTGTGCCAGGAGGGGGAAAGAACTACGTGTGTGGCAGGGAGCCCAGAGACAAATGAGATTCTAATACAGAAGGAATGGAGGCGAGGAGGAGTAGGAGAAGGCCCAGAAATTATTCATCAGGTGGGGAACCCTTCCCCCACTGTTTGAATCTAACAATGAAAAGAGAGAGGTTGTCTCCAGAATCTTCAGATGCGCGTGCTCAGTTTGATTTGGGGTTTGTATACTTTGTTAAACTGCTGACTTCGCAGAATCATCAGTAATATAATCACCGTCTGAATTCTTAAAGATTTTGCTTGACTTTGTCCTATAAGATGTTGGGAAGAGAACCAAAGTACCCATCCAACCTCCTAGTGAGATTTCGCACAGTCAAAGCACATTTTGTATTTTTAAGAATCCTGAAAATGCTCTCTAAGAAAATCTTGCTTACAGGAGATCCAGACTATGATGGAATGAGGTGGGTATTTGAGCTGATGTTTTTAGCTCTCCTCACAGTTGAGGAGCACTTGCATCATCTTTACAAGAATGAGCTTCCGGAAGTGCTGCTGGGGGCTCTCTGAGGTACTCAGAAAAGGCACCTAGCATGGTGTGGAGACAAGCTTGGCCCCTAAACTCACAAAGGTGGGACAGGAACCACTGTAAGTTGTTACTCTGAAGAGGAAGTCACCGACCATACTGTGAAATTGTCTTGAAGAAAATGAGATTTTTTAGGAAGTGTTTTTAAGTAAGTGAAACGAGGTGAGGGAAACAAAAGGGCAAGAAGTATAGGTTTAGGGAATGAATAAAAGCAAATGGTGTTTTCAGGTTCCTATCTCAGACCTAAACCCAGATCCATGTTTATTAAGGTAATTTCTTATTTGATACACAAGAAATTTTGTATAGAGCCTGGAAACAAGAAATATATTAACAACTTTATAAGATCATCATAGAACATAATTATTTTTACATGTAAATGAATTAACAATTAGTTTTAGAATTAGCCAATGATATTTTATAATCTTATTTGACATAGCATGAATTAACATTTTATATGACTTCATATTAAATAGTTCCACTCCACCCATATATGAAGATGAAAAACTTGACTATATTTTGCTTCAAATCACAACATCCCCAAAATATAATAGCATAACTAAGAACATAAATTGGAAATTTCTTTTCCCTACAATGGATACTGGTTCAAAGAAGAAAGAAATTAACAGAAGGTACAACAAGGAAAATTATAAAAGCAATGAGTTTGTTAGAGATAACATTTTTATTAAACACTGATTAAGAACAGGAAGCATACTTCTTAAATAAAAATGACAAATAATAAAAGTGCCTTGATTCAATATTATCAGTAAAGAAGCATGTAGAGAGAAGTAGAAGGAGGAAGAAAGAAAATCCTCCCAACATGAGAAAGGAAAGAATTCAATTGATTATAGGATAATAAATTATGCACAGTCCTCAGGGTTAAAGGTTAGCAGGAAGGGCTTTTTAAAAAGCAATTTTATGGAGCAGTTACACATTATAATGTTAAAGTAGTTGTGTGTTGGCAGGGACTAAAAAGAGCTTTGAAGGTTATGGAGAGAGATTTAATTATTTTCTCATGGTATGTGAGGGGTATTTTTGGCATTGTAAATTAGACCTCAACATTGTCCTATTACTCGGGAGTCATACTACGCAAGCATTTGAAAAATAGTCACACTTTCAGTATAGACATCTACTTGGCTGTTTCTTGAATTTTAAAAATGCACTAGTTATTTTCACATCTATTCATTCAGTTGCTCATCCCTGACACATGTAATTTATTAGAGGCAGGCACTAGAGCATAACAATAACAGAAACAGGAGATTGGGCATCATTTCCAGTTTTAGCTACTTACTATTGATAGGATCTTGTGTTAGTTATGTAATGTGTTATATTCCTACTCCCTTCTGAAAATAGAGTTGTAATGCCTCCTTAACAGGTGTTAAAAAGAGGTAATACAAAGTGCTTTACTATGGATGACTTCAAGTAATTACATAGTAATGTTCTCTATTCTAACTAACTAGATATAATTATAATATTGATATGTAAACTCTCAGATCTTACAAGGCCGTATAAGTAGAAAAGTCCACATTAACTTAATTTTCACCTTAGTGATAGTCACCTGCAAGAAGCTGGATCTGAGATTCCCTTAAAATCAGGTATTTCTGAAAACCCCCAAAAGGTGTCTGGGAAGTCTGCTCCTGTTCAGGAAGGCAATGAAGCCACTGCACCAACATGGACCATCATCTCAGTTTCTTTAAGTCCACCACTGACCATCTAGGTGCATGCTCAGCAGTCTAAAAACTGTCTGGTGCTCTGTGAGCTGGGAAATAAATCTGAGTGGCTGACAGAAGGGTGTTCTTGGCATTGGACCTCCTCTCCACCTATGGGGCCCACTGTGCCTGCCCCTTCTTAGTTAGCTCTGGGTGATTCTTCCTGTAACTAGACTCCTCACCACCCATTCTCCCAGTTTCACTTTGCCATACACAATTGAATCTCACATAGATGACACTTGAGACTCATGGAATAGTCCAGTGAAAGAGAAAGTCATCTTAGGAAATAATTAAAATATGTCTTAGGCAAATGCTCTCACAGAGGCATACACCAAGTGGAAGGGACCCCTGAAAAGAAAATGGTCAGTTCACCAGTCCTTTTAAAATGGTAGCATTTACGCTTGATTTTGAAGTGTTGGGAAGAGAAATGTTTGCCCTTAACATGGACATGTGAATAGGTATTTGGACTACATATGCGTTGAAGGGAGTAAAAAGAGGTAAGTCTAGAGGAGTAGATAAAATTCCTACTGTGGAAGGGTTTGTAATGAAGGAATTGCATTTTTTATTTTTTAAAGTAACCATCAGCTGTACATGGAATGCATGTGTGAGTGAAGTGGCAAGTGGATGGATTAGGGGATCTATTACAAAAATCTGAGGGTGAGAAAAGTGAATGTGAAGGAAACAGGAATGGTGGTAGAATAATATACTGATACAACAAAATTATAAGAGGAACACAACTGCGACTTAAACTCCTAAAGTGTTCTACCGCTTGTGTATTTTCAGGCCAGTATATTTGAAAAGTCGGTTGGAAGCCGAAAACCAGGTATTACAGGCTTTATGAGAGGAGAGAGACCTGCAGGGCTGTCTCACAAGGGGAGAGCAGCAACCTGTGCAGGGGTGAGCACCCCCTTTGAGGGGAGGAATGGGGGCTGAGGCTATTCAGCAGGCAGGGATCAGGGTTGCACATCTCTAACACTGTAGCCCAGAACCTCCCACACAGTTGGCCGTGAATAAATATTTAGTCAACACTGTTCAACCGAGAGAAAGCTGAAGTCCCATAACAGAAATGTTAAATAGCAACTTTCTTTAGAAGCAGCCTAAACTGTTCAAGATGTCAAGTTATTTTTTTTTCTCATTTGTATGCAGTTCAAAGTCATCTGCTTCATTAAGAGAGACCAAAGAGGGGGGTAGAGATTTAACTTTCACAGTCTTCCAGTAACAAACCCGGACAGGTGCGATTTCTCTCCATAGTGGGCCACCTGTAAGTTGCTTTGCAGTTTCTTTGAATTAAGACTGCACAGTGTGTTTAGTGGTTGAAATCATCACGAAGCGGAACAATTTGTCATCTGGGCTGCTGCTAAACTTCCACAGAGAAAAGCAATACATTTGCAAGTCAAATGAACAGGAAACTGCTAATTAGGCATCCCCAAATAACCATGTGTTTTCCCAGGAACATCATTAAATTTTTTTTAAGATAACTAAATAATACAAATAATAATAAAGTTGGTCGGTGACTGTTCCCAAAAGACACACATTAAAAATTATGTAAATTATGTCAATATATGCACTAATGGATAAGGTTCGTGTTGTGTCTTGAGGCTTGCTGTGTTGACTTGGACAGGGTCCCAAAGAGAAGCTGACTTGCATCTTGCATGAACAAATTCCTAATTAGCTGCCCAGTCCTGATGCTTTTACAATCTACAAATAGCTTGATCTGAGGGTCTTAACGAGGCATGGAACTTTTGACCACAGAATACTTTAAAATTGTAGAAGAAGATAATATTGAAAACATCATGTTTCGAACTGAAATATTTATGCAACTACATAAGCTGAAAATTATATATAAAACTATTCAACCTTGTTTGGAGACGATGATTCATTCCTAACATTTCTTTTAAATAAAATACCACTATCATTAATAAACCATGAATTCCCCTTCCAGAATTTTTTCTGGAGATGCTATACTAAGAATAATTATGGTTGATATTTACCCTCTATGTGTTTTCAGTTGCCCACCAGTATATTAGAGTCAGTATTTAGAAATTCCAAAATAGCTATTATTATGCAAACCCTCTTTATTGTATTTTGTATGTCTGCTTGAAATAGCAGTGATTTTAAAACTCCTCACCTTCTGAGCACTGCTACAGATCCAAATGTGGCTTAAATAATTAATTTCCATTAGTGATACTAAATATCTAAGGAAAATGTGATCAATGCTTTTGTCCAGAAATATGCAATACTTAGAATTCTGGTTGTGTAAAGCCTTCAGCATCTGATATGCAAAATTCATTATGTAGAAGGTGCTCTGTATATCAAAATGAAGTTCTATTTGATACCAAGTCTGCTCTAAAATCTTTATTCAAACAAAAATTACATTATTTCTATAGTAAGATTTATCTTACCACTAGAGGCCTGGTGCACAAAATTCGTGCACTGGGGAGGTGAGTCTCAGCCCAGCCTGCACCCTCTCCAATCTGGAACACCTCAGGGGATGTCTGGGATCAGGCCTAAATCAGCACTTGGACATACCTCTTACAATCTGGTCTGTTGGCTCCTAACCGCTCACCTGCCTGCCTGCCTGATTGACCCTAACAGCTTCAGCCTCAGCCTGATCACCCCTAACTGCTTCCCTGCTGGCATGATTAACACCTAACTACAGTCGGCCTGACCACCCCCAAGTGCCCTGCCCTGCAGGCCTGTCCTCACCCTCAACTGTCCTCCTCTGCCAGCCTGTTCTGATTGGTTGGTTTCTATGCCAGTCAGCATCAAAAGCTCCACCTCCTAGGCAGCCATTGGCTCCTCACAGTTGATCCAGATTTGGCTCTGATTGGTCAGTTTCTATACCAGTCAGTGTCTATGGGCCTATCAACTGGACCTGGTAAGAAAGGTGGAACTGATCAGCAGCAGGGTGGAGGCCTGGAGAGAAATGGAGGTGCAGCTGCTGGCCCAGCTCAAAGAGAAAGAGAGGCCAGTGCTGATCAACAGCTGCCACAGAGGCTATAGACCAGACCCTGCTTCTCTCTTCAGGCCTCTATCTGGACCTGATTCACAGCCCCTTCAGCAGTCAGTGCTAAGTTACTGTGCCTGCAGCCATAGCAGTCAGTGCTGGGTTGCACTTCTGGTTGGTGGAGCCTCCCAGTTGTTGCGGATGTGATGGACCCAGGGATTTTCTATGTTAGGATGACATCTAAACTTTATTATAAGTGACATGGGCCCTTATTTAAAAAACATCAGAAATTTATCTATCTATATCTATATCTATCTATATCTATATCTATATCTATATCTATATCTATATCTATATCTATATCTATATCTATCTATATATCTATATATCTATATATCTATATATCTATATCTATATCTATATCTATATCTATATCTATATCTATCTATCTATCTGTCTATATATATATATATATATATATATATATATATATATATAAACTTATCAAAAAACAATTGCAATGCCCTAATACAGTGGTTTTCCCTTGAGTGTTCATGAGAACCATCTGGCCTATTCAAGCATAGACTCCTGGGCCCCATCCCCCGTCTGTCTGATCCAGTACAGTTCTGGTTAGAGGCTTGAGAATTTGGGAACCACACTTTGAGAACCATGATTAAACATTAAACATCTTGGAAATTAAAATATGTATCTAAAGAGCATAATTATTCCATTGTTTCTTTTTAGGGAGTGTCACTGCAGTTCTCTTTAACTATATTTTTCTACATCTTCTTAAAGGTGATAACTTTATAGAGTTAGTATTTATCTAAAATAAACATCTTTTTCCCTCCCTGAGTAAGAAATAATAAAAGAATGACATTAAAGAATGCCTTTTCTTGAATAAATAATTATATTAATTTTTTAAATTAAAGGAAATCTAGAGGAAATAAATGAAAATAAAAATAAGGCAAATCAATTCAGAAAAGTTCACAACATAAAAGCAAATATGTGTGATCAACTATTGAAAGGTGAACATGGTAGGTTAGCATGGGATGCATGGGTAGGCTAAATAGCCATCTCAGACAGTGGATAAAAAATATTGAATTTATTTAAGGAAAGGGGATTGTGGATGTGATATCCAAAGAGAAGGGCTGCATAGCACCAAGCCAAGGGGACAATGGGTGGATGATGGTGGCACCCAGGAGCTTGAGTTTCATCCTGATATCCAGTCACTGGTGGGAAACTTGTCCTCAGTGTGTTTGGGGGCTGAGTCACCAGACTTGGAATGTGGATGGAATGCAGCTGTGTGGTCGGGTGCCTTCTGACAGTTTTAATATCTTGTATGATCAGATTCTTGGTGTGCAGCTAGTTTTTCCTGCTCTTTTGTTATCCTGTGGCTGGAAGCTTACAAATCATTGTTAAGGATTCCATTACCTTATAGTGCTAACAACTATATATTAGACAACTAGGGGCCTGGTGCACGAATTCATGCACCTTGAAAGAAACGGTGGGCCACAAGGCTGCTGTGGGCATAGGGATAGGTCTCAGTCCACCCTCTGTGCCCCTGCCTGGTCCCTCCTGCTGGCAGCCCCACTCCCGCCACCACCACTCCCTCATACTGACAGTGTCAGCTCTATTCACACCCACTGACAACACAGATCGATTGGGGCCAGTGCTAGCAACAGGTGTGAGCAGTAGCTGCTGCCCCAATTGCCACTCAGGAGCAGGGGGAGGGCAATCAAGGCTAGCAGCCACCACTCACACACAACGGAGGTGCCAAGTGATCAGAGTTGGCACCAGGCGCCAGCAGCAGGTGCAAACTCTGGGTGGGGTCTTAGCACACAGGAGCAAAGAATTTTCAGTAACTACCAGAGCCTTGACCTGATGACAATGACCGGTGTTCCACCATGGTCTGGCATCCCTGCTCACCTGCTCCACCATCCTGCCACAGCCTATATCTGCCTTACCATCCTGCCACAGCCTATATCTGCCACATTTCCCACTCTGCCGCCTATGGCTAATGCCTGCCATGTTCAGCACATGCCCCCTGGTGGTCAGTGGACAAAATAGTGTCTGGTTGTTTCGTTGTTTGATTGTTCCACCATTTGGTTTATTTGCATATTGGGATTTTATATAAAAGTCATCACATGCTTGTACAATATTTGAGATTAATTTAATTTAAAAAATATATATTTTATTGATATTTCACAGAGAGGAAGGGAGAGAGATAGAGAGCTAGAAACGTCAATGAGAGAGAAACGTCAACCAGCTGCCTCTTGCACACCCCCTACCAGGGATGTGCCCACAACTAATGTACATGCCCTTGGCCGGAATCGAACCCGGGACCTTTCAGTCCACAGACCGACGCTCTACCACTGAGCCAAACAGGTTTCAGCTAATTTAAATTTTTATCACACTACACACCTGCTCTATACATGAATTTCCAATATTTATATTTCCAATATTTAAAATATAGTAAATCATCTACTTTTACACTTATTTGCTCTGATATGAAATTACAGAACCTATCTATACTAATAATAGACCAATATGTAAATTGACCATACCTCCGGGACATCCACAGCCAATTAGGAGTGAGTATGCAAATTAACCCAACAAATATGACAGGCCTGTGGGCATCCTATACACACCAAGCAACTAGGGGCAGGGCGGGATGCCTGCTTCATTGCCATAGGAATGGGCAGGAGTTGACCCAGGTATCCCCAGGGTCCTGCCTACTCTGAGCCAGTGGCTGGAGCACACAGGTGCCAGTGCCGAGCAGCTTGGGTTCAGGTGATGCCACTGGACTGTCTGGTCCTATCATCACAGCCTGGGGGCGGCTGGAGTTCGCAGATCTTTCCCTTTATGCAGCCCCTGGACCTCAAGCAGAAACCAAGGGCATGGGGAACATGAGGAATGCTGGAAATCATAGTTTTCTGGTGGCAGTCATGTTGCGGGATCTTCTTGACCCAGCCGTTGGCAAACTCATTAGTCAACAGAGCCAAATATCAGCAGTACAATGATTGAAATTTCTTTTGAGAGCCAATTTTTGTAAACATAATCTTCTTCTAATTCCACTTTTTCCAAATAGACTTGCCCAGGCTGTGGTATTTTGTGGAAGAGCCACACTCAAGGGGCCAAAAAGATGCATGTGGCTCGCAAGTCACAGTTTTCTGACCATGGTCCTAGACACTAGAGCAAAGTGATCCTGGGGTAAGTTACTGTTGTGGGTGGGGGATGGAGGGAAAACAAAGGTGAGAGACATAAGTAAAGTCACAGTGTCCAGGAAAAATTAAAGGGAATATATTCTGCAACTTCTAGGAAATCTCCACCAATGGAGCAAAGAAAAACAAAAAAGACCTCTATTATTCTGTGAGCACCAAACCAAACTGGGTTGGAAATCACAGACAATTTGCTTATATGATTGCAAAGACAGACAGAAACTCCTGGATTGGAGAGGACTCCCCTGAGGGATCCCTCATTGGAGAGGGTGCAGGTCCTGCCGAGGGACCCACCCCCCATGCACAAATCTTCATGCACCAGGCCCCTAGTAATAAAATAACAGAAGAGGCAATAAAACCCTTTAGAAACAATGACTAAGTTATGGCATATAAACAACAAGACTTTATTCCTCACAACTCTTGAGGCTGGGCAGTCCAAGATAAGGCACCAGCAGGTTCAGTGTTTAGTGAGGGTCTTGAGTCCTAATTTATGTAGTCTCTTAGCTGTGTTCTCGTCTGGGAGAGGATGAAGCATCTCTCTGGGTTATTGTTGTTTTTTTCCAATTACAATTTACATTCAATATTATTCTATGTTAGTTTCAGGTGTACAGCATAGCGGTGAGATGGTCATATACTTTAGAGTGTTCCCTCCATGTTTCCAGTCCCCACCTGGCACCATATATAGTTATTACAACATCATTGACTAAGTTTCCTTTGCTTTACATCCCTTGACTATTTTGTAACTACCAATGTGTATTTCTCATATGGTGGGCACCAATTTCATTCATGTGGGCTCTGCCTCATGATCTAATCACCTCCCAAAGATCCCTACCTCCCTAAAACCATCATGTTGAAGGTAAGGTTTCAACATGTAAATGTGTGGGAGACAAAAACATTCAGTGTATAGCACACCTCTTCATCCAGGGTGGGAGATGTGGAAAACCAGGTTAGGTTTGGGTTCTGACCACTCGGTTGGGAGAGCAGAGGTCAGGCAGTTCTCATCTGTCTGTCACCGTCTCCAAATCCCTGGTTTGACATTCACTGCAATATAAAATATTCTATTTTATGAAATTCATTTCTCAAAAATACTGATCTTTACATTGAAAAAATATCTGTGAAACCTTTGCTTTGACAATTTGCTTCTATTTCGTTTGAAGTGTGTGAGCTTTTCAAGACATCTTTCCTTTCTCTATTTCAGAAAGATACGTGACAATTTTCCTTTACCATTTATATGAATAATTTACCCTTCTTCGTTTATGATTTTTTTGGAGGGGATGACTGAAATCACATGGTCAATTATGAAGCACATAGAATTATTTTAAAAAATGCGTTTCTTCTGATATATACCCTCCAGTTCTCTTCTATAGCTATATCCATACTACTAACTATATGGCTACATTTTTCTTTTTAAAAAACTAACTTACATTTCACTTTTTGAATATATCATAACCATTAATTATCTATCTATTAATGGCATTTTGGGTGTCCCTACCTTATGCTACCATAAACCATGTAAAATGCATACTTTTTTGTTTACATATGTTAGTATACCTAAGGATTAATTCTTAGATGTGGAATAGCTGATTCAATGCCCACGTGCATTTAAAATACTGATATATTTTGTCCAATTGCCCTTCAATGATATACAAATAATTGTTCCTCTTATTGAAGTACTGAAATGGTTTTCCCCACACCTTACTCAATGTTGTAAATGATCAAATTTAATTATCTTTATTTTAATTATCAGTATAATAAAACATTTTAATTTAATTTTCATTTATGTTAAAAATTATTTTCATGATTGAGAATGGATATTTTTCATATTCTTAAAAGCCCCCTTTTATGATTCCTGCACTTTTTTCATTTTCTATTAGATTTCTAGTGATTTTCTAATTTATTTAAAGAAGTACTTCATTCAAGGAAGAAAAGCTCCTCTATGATATAGCTGTACATATTTTACCCTCAGTGTTATTATATGCTTACTAGAGGCCCAGTGCATGAAAATCATTCACAGAAGGGGATCCCTCAGCCTGGCCTGCACCCTCTCCAATCAGGGACCCCTCAGAGGAAGTCCCTCTCTCAATCTGGGACTGCTAGCTTCTAACCACTCACCTGCCTGCCTAATTACCCCCCACCCGTCCCCCTGCCAGTCTGGTCACCACCTAAATGCCCCCCTACTGGCCTATTCACCCCCTAACTGTCCGGAAGGAAGTCTGATATCCAGAAGATGTCTGGTCACCTGGTCTAATTAGCATATTATCGTTTTATTAGTATAGACTAGGGACCTGGTGCATGAAATTCATCCATGGTGGGTGGGTCTAAGTGGTCTGACACTTGCCCCATTTACGACCTCCTCAAGACAATCCTCCTGCATCACTCTGCCTGGTCACCACCTAAATGCCCCCCTGCTGTCCAGTTCACCCCGTAACTGTCTGCATGCGCGCGCGCGCGCGCACACACACACACACACACACACACACACACACACACATTATATACCATTCTCATAGCAAGCCTTCTAACAGCCAGTGTCCTATTTATGCTATGGTTCTTTCTACCAAAAAGATCATCACTACACTGCTAACCTCTAAAAAAAGCATTCATCCCAGTTTGAAAAGCATGACTTCAAATTAGATGACAATGATTCAATCACAAACCAACAGCATCATACATTTTTACTACTTTGAAATACTCTTTTAATTTAACTATCCTATGCTCACTAAAAGAAAATATTAATGCTTGATTCAAAATAATTTAAATGTATTATTATAAAATGTTGTTGATTTACTGACCCAATATACCTAAAATGGTCCTAGCTGGTTTTGCTCACTGGATAGAACATCAGCCTGTGGACCAAAGGGTCCAGGGTTTAATTCCCATCAAGGGCTTGTATCTTGGTTGCAGGCTCCTACAATGCCCAGACAGGATTTGTGTAGGAGGCAACCAATTAAAGTGTTTCTCTCACATTGTGTTTCTCTCTGTCTTTCACTATCTCTTTCACTCTCCCTAAAAATTAATTTAAAATATCCTCCAGTAAGAATTAAAAAAAGCAATATGTCTAAAATGCCTAGATTCTAAAATAATACAACAATTGAACACCATTTCATTTATATTCATCATGATCATCTCATACTTAATTTATTTTTAATATGTTTACATCATCACATATTATATGTTAACTAAGAGGCCTAGTGCACGGGATTCATGCACTGGTGGGGTGTGTGGCCTGCAGGAATCAGCCCACTGTGGGAGCAGCTGCTCATCCCGGTCAGCTGAGCAGCACTCCCACTGTGGTAGCACACTGACCACCAAGGGACAGCTCTTGCACTGATTGTCTGCCCCCTAGGGGTCAGTGCGCATTATAGTGACTGGTAGACCAGTCATTCTGGTTGTTCCACCATTTAGTCACTGGGCTTCTATTATCTTGGATGTCTTGGATGTCTGACTAACTAGCACAACCTTGATTGGTGCTGATAACGAAAACTCAAGAATTATATGGAATTTTTTTAAAAATAACCTTTTAATTATAATAATATAGACATATTATAAGATTTAGTATATAGTGTATAAAAGTAAGTATATTGTGTAGAGAGCAAACTTTTCTCATTTGTATTTCTCCCTTCTCACAACCATTGTTTAGAGTCTTGCACTTTATAGAATGAACTGTCATTCAGGGTGCTTTGAAATTCATTTCTTTCATGATTTTAATACGTTTGGGTTTATTATTCAATACCTCAAAGATTTATAATGTACTCTTTGTGGCTGCCATTACATATAAAACTGATTAAAGTCATATCTTTGAAAGACTCAAAAAAAACATTTGCATTTATCTACCCTGTTTCCCCAAAAATAATACAGTGTCTTATATTAATTTTTGCTCCCAAAGATGCGCTAGGTCTTATTTTCAGGGAATGTATTATGTTTCCATTAAGTAGGTCTTTTCTTATTTTCGGAGGATGTCTTATTTTGGGGGAAACACAGTGTCTCCCCAGAAAACCGAAACAAAAAATTAAAACATTTTCTTATTTTAATACAGTCATGAGAAAATGAAATCTGCAGAACAATGAAATATATAATTATATTAGCAATGAAAATCAAAATGTAAAGGTCAAAATACTTCAAATATTACATTCACTAATACAGTGCAAGTAGTTTCAAATCAGATTTTGGAAACCCATTCAACAGTACCTAACAAATTTTGTTTATTTGTTTTGAAGAATGCATCAGGAAAAAAGAATTTTTGATAGCTGAGCAATAGAATATAGTGATAACTGATGAGCTGTTCTTATAAAATTAATCAAACTATACTGAAGCTCTATTTGAAGAAGAAAGCATTGAAAGTGACTGTTCACTTTCATCTCTCTTCCAGCATTTTATTTTAAAATATAATAACCCATTCACTGATAAATTTATATGCTCTGATATGGAAATACAGGAACCAGACTAAGCAAAAAGAAAAAAAATGCATGCTGCCTTTAATAGTTTATCAAACACACCTATTTTACTGCAAAGGCAATACTTTTTCCCCATGTAAAATCAATATTAAAATAAAGGATAAAAAAAGACATTGCTCAGACTAAAATAAGAATAGGTATCCTAGAGGCTCTTTTGTAGTAAACACAATCTGGAAGTCACAAGTCTACGGAACTGTGATGAAATCTCTACCCCCAAAGAGATAACTTCTGTGCCAAACAGATGGGGAAAGGTCTTTTAGGTTTCCACTTCAGTGAACTTTTATCTCGCTATCTTTTTTTAAAATCTTTCTCTACACACACCTCTGATGGAACCAAGTAACAAGTTAAAAATAGTTTATGTGTACTGTGTCAGTCTGGTGAGAAACTGAGCAGTTAGACACATGGTGAGGGCTGAGGTTCAACCTAATTTTGTTCTAGGGATTCTGTTTACAACACAAATTTCCTCTGGGAATTCCATGCACAGCGAGAAATGTCTATAAGTGCAGCAGCCTTAAAATTGTCATTTCACCAAAAACAATTTGGGGTATGATGTACTGAAATTTAGCATGGCTTCGGAGATTTATTTCCAGTGATCAACTCTAAAATGCTGTAGCCAGTGATGGACTATTCCCAAGCTACTGCTTGGGAGTACAATGTCTTTTCTTTTATCTCCATGGTGCTTTATCTTTGTATCTTAACTTTTAGTTCTCCCTGGAGAAAACTGATATGTTGCATGGGTACAAACGGACCATGATTCTCCACAACTGGAGTGGTTGAGAAACTGCCTATGAAGATATAATTTCTCTAATTCTAGGCTCAGGAAAGTAATCAGTTAAAACACTAATAAGGGACTCTCTTCCTGCTCCCAAATCGAAAACTCTAATGTTAATATTCACTAGCTCATAAAATAACCTTCACACATGTCTTTGTTTTCAAATGGAAGTTTTCTGATCCATGATAGAAGCCATTCAATGAAGAGAGAAGCTCAATAAACTGGGCTGATTCCTACTAAAGTAAATGAGCATATGTTGTTTAATTAATACGATTTAAGAGTCAATGAATATTTATTATGCAATTGCTAGTATTCTAAAGTGCTTGTGTGAATAACTATTTAATTATCAAATATGAGGTAGGTATATTTTCAGTCATGTTTTTAAAATGGGAAACTATTTTTAAAGTATATAATTAGAGGTTAATGAATATTCCAAGATCCACATCACTAATAAGTGTCTAATCTTATTGTTTTAAGTTTATTTTATTTTATTAATTTTTAGAGAGTGGGGAGAGAGAGAAACATCAATCAGCTGCCTCCTACATGCCCCCTATTGGGCATGTGCCCTGACCAGGAATTGAACCAGCAATCTTTAGGTGTGTGGGAGGAGGCCCAATCAATTGAACTGTAAGTCTCTAACCTTTACTGAGAACCTTGGTAGCCTAGCTCCTGAGACTCTGTTCATAACTACTGGACTTTATTTATTTACTGGCTTTCTGAATGAATGTCTAGACCAAGTACTATGTGTATCAATTAATAATGTCAGATTTCATAATAAAAGAAAACACGGTAATTTCAAGAAAAACATCAAAAATGTCTTATTCAAAGTAATGTCCATCTCTAGCTACACATTTCCTCCATCTTTCAGGTAATTTGTGGATAACATCCCAAATAGAACCTTTCTTGTTTTTGTTTGTTTGTTTGTTTTGTTTTGTTTTTTAATATATTTTATTGATTTTTTACAGAGAGGAAGGGAGAGGGATAGAGAGCTAGAAACATTGATGAGAGAGAAACATCAACCAGCTGCCTCCTGCACACCCCCTACTGGGGATGTGCCCACAACCAATGTACATGCCCTTGACAGGAATTGAACATGGGACCCTTCAGTCCACAGACTGGCACTCTATCCACTGAGCCAAACCAGTTTTGGCAGAACCTTTCTTGTTTTGAGGCAAACCATTCAGAGACCCAATTTTCCACTTCTTAGTACATGTTGAAGTGCTGCTCAGAAAGTGCATGTGCTATTGATTGGAACAAGTGATAATCTGAAGGAGCAAGGTCTGGTGAATACAGAGGGTGAGTTAATATTTACCAGGTAAGAACTTCTAACGTGTCTTTAACTGGTTTTGAAATGTGTGATGGTGCAATATCATGAAGCAAAATTACTTTGCCATGTCTTCTGGAACATTCTAGTCATTTCATGATCAAAGCATTGTTCAAATTGATTATTTGTTGTTGGTAGTGATCATATTAACAGTTTCACCTGACTTTAGAAGCTCATAATATATCACACCTTCCTGATCCCACCAAACGCAGAGCATTGTCTACTTTCTGAATCTAACTGGCCTTGCAGTCTATGTTAATGGTTGACCTGGATCAACCCATGATTTTGTGCATCTGAGATTCTTAAAGTAAATTCAATTTTCATAGCCATTAACAATTTGATGCAAAAAACTTTCTTGCTGAAACCAGTTTGGCTCAGTGGATAGGACGTCCGTCTGTGGACTGAAAGGTCCCAGTTTGATTCTGGTCAAGGGCATGTACATTGGTTGTGGGCACATCCCCAGTAGGGGTGAGCAGGAGGCAGCTGCTTGATGTTTCTCTCTCATGGATATTTCTAACTCTCTATCCCTCTCCCTTCCTCTCTATGGGAAATCAATAATATATTTTTAAAAATATACTTTCTTTTATGCCATTGAAGCAACATTTTACTGATGACTTTTCAGTTTTCCATTTGTCTTTTGTTCAGTTGATGTGGCACCCATTTTCCTTCCTTTAAAAGATTTCCCATTGCTTGCAAACAATCAAAAGTTGTTTGCTGAACAATGTTTAGTTTTTCTCTAAGTTGTTTTTGAGTTTGACATGAATCTTCATCCAATAATGCTTGTAATTATTGGTTTTCAAACCTTTTTGGTTGACCTGGATGTTCTTTGTCTTTCATATAAAAATCATCACTTTTAAAGCATTTAAACTACAGTGTTCACAAGTATCGTGAGATGGAGCATGTTCACCATAAGCTTCCGAAGTATACGATAACTTTCAGCAGCACTTTTCTTCAAAATAAAGTAATGAATTGTAATTTCCCCAAATGCTCATTTTTTGGCACAAAATTTGACATTTGTAAGTGTAAAAATATAGGTGATGTTAACACCTTCAGCAAATTTGACATTTGAGGTTTTGAAGCTTATTGTCAATACAACAAAATAGCATATTTATCAAATCACATATATATCTATATACATGTAACTCTATCTATTGAAAAAAATTGCATTAACCAGAACACCTAGTATGTCAAACTCAAAGGCTAACACGGGCCAAATAAATAAGGCATGTGGCCCACGGGCCGTAAGTAAGTTTGACATGCTTGGTCTAGACCAGTGGGTGGCAAACTCATTAGTCAACAGAAACAAATAATAAACAGTATAATGATTGAAATTTCTTTTGAGAGCCAAATTTTTTAAGCTTAAACTTCTTCTAAGGCTACTTCTTCAAAACAGACTCATCCAGGCCATGGTATTTTGTGGAAGAGCCACAGTCAAGGGGCCAAAGAGCCACATGTGGCTTGAGAGCCACAGTTTGCCAACCACGAGTCTAGACTATAACAAAAAAGGAAAGGCTTCATGCTAAGTATTCAGGAAACAATCATGAAATTCAAGTGAAAGAGAGTATAGAGAAGGAGAAAATAATCATCTGAAAGGTTATACACCAATGAAAATAATACAGCTAATAGGATAAACAAACTTGGAGCATTTCATTCAAAGATACACTGGCTCCTGCTGTTTCTTACTTCCAAGCAAACTTAAAGGTTTTGCAAACAATAATACTTGTAAATATCTGATGAGTGTTCATCTCTCCTACATACTGATCTACATAAGCTCATATCTGTTTTGTCCATCACTGTACCCCTGTCTAAAACAGTGTTTGTGACTGAAGAGATACCTACTAATGCTATTTTTCTAATGTCTTATTATATTTTATATTTGTTTTATTATAGAATTTTCAAGTATACACAAATATAGAGAATAACCCCCCTTGTGCCCATAATACAGCTTCTGTGATTATACACACACACACACACACACACACACACACACACACACACCTTTTTTATATATAGTATGGCCCTTTCCACCCCCATCTGCTGAATTATTTTAAATCAAATGCCAGACATCATATCATCTCACCCATAAATATTTCAGATAAGTTATTTTAAATGAATAAATTGAGATTTGTATCACATATTATCTCTTTATCAAATACTTTACAAATCCCCTTAATCAAAAAAGATTTCTTCCTTATTTGAAAGTCTGTTGGTTATTTTGTGTTTCTCTTACTTCACAAAGTGAACAGATTATGAATATGTTTTGCTGTATACAGATGAGGAACATGTTTACTACCCACATTTAGATTCTAAGCTCAAAGGTGGAGACAAGGTCTTACTCACCTTTGCATGCCATTCAAGGTCTTCTGCCGTATCTTGAGCATTGAGTCTAGTCTTCTGTGCCCTACCCACCACCTCCAAATAAAGGTACAGGATGCTAAAATACCTCTGCTTTGTTTCCTCTGAAAAGCAGAGGTATTTTTGCATCTTTTACATTTATTTTGGAGTAGGGGCGGGGGCAGGCTAGAAGAGGTCAAATGGGGGGAAAAGAGGAAACATATGTAATGCCCTCAATAATAGAGATTTATTTTAAAAATACAAAAAATAAATAAAAATTATCATGACAGGTGATTTATGTTTTAGAAAAACTAATTGAAGACCATTTATCTAAGGAGAAAAATAAAGAATGCTAAAATGGATCACTTTCTGTTTCCCTTTCAGCTAAGAACAAGGCAATGGATGGCATTCCAAACTGAGGTGCTAGACATGAAAAGCAGATGGCTGAAAACTGGATTTGAGTCCGTCATCTTGACATTCACCGTAACAATATACAAGAATTAAGGTCAAAGAGGCCAAAGGAGGGGAAAAAAAACCTGTGGGCTGCTGCAGTATTCCCTCATTCATTTGTCCTAAGTGAGAAAAGCTTTGAGGGTTCCTTGGAGTCTGAAGGATTTAAAGGGCTGGTGGCTGATCCAGGCCTAAGAAATGATAAGGTAGACCATTCTTGTACCTGAAATTCCCTGGCCCTTGTCAGAGCAGAGGGCAGCTGCACTGCATGTAGACTGTAGCTCCACCAAAATCAGGAGAGAGAAGCAAAGTTTCTGCAGCTTAGCGTGACCCGTGCAGAAGAAAAGGACCCCACCAGAAGGCCTCAGCAGGAAGAGGTGAGAGGTTTACCATCAGATGGAAAAATATGGGAGAGAAGCATTGCCGTGAGCACAAAAAGCCCTACATCAGTAGCTCTTAGTAGCTGCCAACCTAGGAGGTACTGATGAGAGACAGAACTGTATCAGAGATAACTTTCCTTTATCTTACTCCTTCTCTCTCACTTCTGTGCCACCATTCCTCCAGCTCAAAAGTTGGAGAGTCAGAAACATCAATTGAAGGACAAGCAGAGCACAAGGTGTCACATGGGCCTGAGGTTGTTCAGCCCCCACTATAAGCCTCCTAGCCTGAGGCAGTACTAACCAGGGAAGAGCAGAAATAGCCACTTTAAGTGAAGTTCGAGTTTTGAGTAAGCTGCACTAGACCATTTCATTATTAAATGTACACTTTTTATGGGACTGAATTTGATTACTGAGTCGGGACTGTTTATGGGGCCAATAATAAAAGGTCATTCAGACAGGAATATAGTAGTCTACTTACCTATGGGGGATACATTCCAAGACCTCCAGTGGATACCTGAAACCGTGCATAGTACAAACCCTATGTATACTATGTTTTTCCTGTATATACATGCCTGTGAAAATTTTAATTTATAAATTAGGCAGTGTCAGAGATTAAGAACAGCAATTAATAATAAAATAGAACAATTATAATAACATGCTGTAATATAAATTATGTAATGTGGTCTTTCTGTCTCAAAATATCCTAATATGCAAGTTAGAGTAATGTGCAAGTACTAATAAAAAGAGTAATATGCAAGTTAACCATCACTCTGCTACACCCACCAGCCATGCCCACCAGTCACACCCACCAGCCAATCAGAGAGAATATGCAAATAAACCAAACCATGATGGCTAGAGCCAGGGAGAATAGGAGGCAGGCTTGGGTTTCCCAGGCAACAGAAGAAGCCAAGCTTTCTGCCTGCTCTAGCCAGCCTAAGCCTCCACTCAAGGCTACAAAGTTTCAATTATAAAAGCTAAACACATCCAAACAGAAATGGTGGCAGCCACAGAGCAAGCAGAGGGCTTGGCTCTGCTCCAGGCTCAAAAGTTTCAATTGTAGAAGATAAATAAATTCCAGATACCAGGGCCTCCACTTGGGTCACCAGGGTACGTGGCTGGCCTGCAATCCACCACAGGGCCCTCACTCAGGCCATCACACACCCCAAGGGAACCCCCACCCTGATCCAGGACACCCTTCAGGGAAAACCAGCCGGCCCCCACCCATGCACCAGGCCTCTATCCTATCTAATAAAAGACTAATATGCAGATTGACTATCACTCCAACACACAATAGTTGCCCCCATGTGGACACAAGATGGCCACCACAGGATGGACAGCAGGGGAGGGCAGTTGGGAGGTACCAGGTCTGCAAGGGAGGGCAGTTAAGAGGGACCAAGTCTGCAAGCAAGGGCGGTTGGAGGTGATCAACCCTGCAGGGGAGGGCAATTAGGGGTGAACAGGCCGGCAGAGGATGGATGTTGGGGGCAAACAGGCTGGCAGAGGAGCAGTTAGACATAAATCAGGCTGCATGGGAGTGGTTAGGGGGTGATCAGGCTGGCAGGCAGAAGAGGTTAGGGTCAATCAGGAAGGCAGGTTGGCGAGCAGTTGGGAGCCAGCAGTCCTGGATTGTGAGAGGGTTGTCTGACTGCTGGTTTAGGCCCAATCCCAGTGGGATCAAGTCTAAACGGGCAGCTGGATATTCCTCGAGGGGTCCCAATTAGAGAGGGTGCAGGCTGGGCTGAGGGATAGCCCCACAAAATTTTGTGCACCAGGCCTCTATCTATAATATTACACTTAATATTTTTGAAGCATGGTTAACCTAGTATAACTGACTGAAAGCACAGGAAGTAAAACTATGAGGGAACCACAGTAGTGACTAAAAAAATGCTGAGAATTTGCCACGATTTCATTCTAGTGACAATAAAAGCAGTCTTCTGAGTGAGTTTAATGAAACAGTTTCTACTTTCACCTTTCGGAGTCCAGTTCCCTGAATATAATGATTACATGATTAACAAGAGACACTGACAAGTAAGTCAGTGAGCCAATTGAGAAAGATTCAGAAGAAACTTTTCAGTTCTTCAGAGAGATACCATGCAAATATTAACAAATCAATGGAGATTTTTTTAGAGGAGAACATAATGTGTATATTGATTTGAGAAGAATATCTATATTCCTATGTTTTAAACATGTTTGGAATATCAGAACTAAGAGCCAAGTTGATAAAGCATGCATCCCCCTTGTTACCATCTACTATATTATTTTCTATAGAACCAAACTATAGGATAACTACTTCAGGCCCTGACATTTACATAAAATTATCTGCCAAGCAAATGTACTAGTGCAAGGCAAAAAGAGATAGCACCCAGTTAGGATTTCTGCAAATATGTTCATTACAAACCTAATACATCAGCCTTCCTTGGACTTTTCCCATTGGACCTAGAATGTATATTCCACAATGTGACGAATTCAATAGGACCTTATAATACAACTAAAACCACACTTTTCATTTCTGTTGCAAACAAAACAGAAATGCTTCGGTTCTTTCCTTACTGATAATCATAAAGGCAGATTTTTTTTACCTTGGGCAGATCCTGTCACTTTTATTCGCCTCACCCCAGGTGTTTTCATCTGTGATAAAGACAGTCATACCTAATATGTCTCTAACCCAGAGCACATGAACTACTTAGAGATATTTAGCCTCTGGTTTCACAATGTCTATGAAAGTGCACATAATGGGACATGCAGAATCTTATGTCAAGACAATAATAATAATAATAATAATAATAATAATAATAAACAGCATCCAGAGGCAGCACAGGGAGAAATTTTTATATATCACCTCTTTTCTTCTCATTTTCAGGCACTGGGTTCCATTTTGGACTCAAATATTATCCACCCAAGTGTTGTCACCAAGCCATATCCCAAATCCCCAAGCCTCTTAGTTCTCACTAACACTAAAAATAAAAATCACTCTTCCTCAGAGTTCTTAGTCTTTTAAAACATTGGTGTGAATCAGTCTTGGCCTTTCAAATAATACAGGGACTCGGTTATAAAAGAAATTGCAGTTGAGAAGAAATGGAAGATACATGACATATAAATACACAGAGTACTAAAGGTGCCATGATGGATTTAGACATTACAATAAATAACAAATGAGGGGGACACAAGATAAAATTGGGAACTTGGAAAAGCTGTATACTTAGGTGCATGGAGAAAAAGACTTAGTTGAAAATTCTTCCATAAGTAGTGGGAGTTTCAAGGTCTACAGTAGATTGTTGCAATAAAGTAAAAGTGGAGCCATGTCCTAATACCACCTTTAAAACACCCTTCAATTCTTACTTGGGTAAGACAGGCCGTTGGCATAATAACAATGATGATTATTACGAAGGTAAAATTCAACAATGTTAGAGACTGAATAAGTAGAAATTGCAAGAGAGAAAAAAATGAAATAGAAAACACACCGGTGATCATGAAGAAGATACTGCATTTACACAAGTGTCATAGGAAAAGCAACAAGTTGTTACATCAATGAAACTCAAAATAATCTGAATCCTGATTGTTTCTTAAATGGAGTCCATAACATTTGGAAAGTAGGTCAGGGGTTTTTCCAAATATATATAATTGAATGCAGCTAGATCAGGAAGAAAAATAAAGATCAAATAATGATTAAAAGAAAAAAAGGGTTACATTACAAACAATTACATTGTGTGGTTGGAAAGAAAACTGATAATAGATAAGAATAAGATCTGAGCTATTTCTAAGGCTTTACATTTTTATTGATTTTTAAAAATTCAATTATAATAACTTGAGACTATATTATCATAGGAGTTCAAAAAGAAATATTGCATTACTAAAGAAGTATTGAAGAACATTAGTTAAATAATTTATTGAAGTATTGAAGAACATTAGTTAAAGATGAAGTAGAAATCATGTGGATTATTCATTTTACTAAAATACTTAACAGCTACTTGTAGTTTAAGAGTTGTTATGGAGGTCATAAATTCCTGGAGATTGAAGAGAGTTACTGGATTATCTGTCAATTAACCAAAAGGGGAAAGGAAGCCTTGGTAATTAAGTAGCTGTCTCCTGAACTTCAGTACCCATAAAGATGAGTACAGACCATCAAGCAATCAATTCGCAATAACAGAGAACAGTTTTGTTCCATGATGAAGAGACAGAAAGGTATTAAGAGTGTCTTTAAGAGATGGAGACGACATATATTCCAGTAATACATTTTCATCTTAAATCAAAAACCGTTTGAACTGTTGACCTTAATATTGCTATAGAGTATAAGCTATGCATACAGTCTTTAAAATAATTTGAATTAAAATGTATTTTGTTTCACAAATTACATATTCTTTGTGTATGAGAGATATCTGAGGTATTTTTATCTATAATCACGAAGGAATTTCACTTCTTTCCATGAGGACAAAGGTAATGCCACCCAATTTCATAGGATTGTCACAATATTGGAGCAATCTGTATGATTCTCCTATTATTCAAGACACCATGTCTGTGCACATAAATAATCTTATCAATCAAGTCTTACAAAAAGGCCTTCGGGAGAAGAAATCTTGCCAACATAATCACTTTGTTCCTATAATGAAAAATAGACTCAGTATTGGCCACCAATTTATCTTATTTCTGTGTTTGGCATAATTCCTCTGAAATACACTTGATGAATATGAAAAAAAAATAAAAAGATAAATACCTCTATTATCCCCAAATATGGCATATGGTCATTTGACACTATTTTTTCAAAATTTGGTGGCATTATTTATCTTAAATAACTGTAGGTTTCTGAAATGAGCATCATATATGAGGACCTTAGTGCTTTCACACACCAATCACTGTTAAACTTCATAATTTTTTTCTCAAGAAAAAAAATGTAGTTAACAATTTAAAATTGTAACATTCACTAAGAATTTACTTTATATTGAAGCTTTCTTAGTATATTCAGTACTCCAGTATTGAATCATATCCAGTAATGTTTTGGCAACACTATATTAAGAAATTACTATAAAAATAAGAATTGATTGGAATTAAATGTAAAAATGGCACTTTCCCCAAAAAAGAATAAAATAATGTTCCATAATATTAATATCACTATAACATGGCTTCACTAAACATAAATAACTACAGAGCAAATAAATTAAATAAAAAACCTCCCCCAGTACTTTGTAAGTATGTTTGTAGTCTTTAGGTAATTGTCCAGAAATATTCTATGCAGAACCAATATCAATGTGTTTTTTATTTATTCAATTCTGCTGATAAAATATGTAATATTATATTTTAACTATTTTATTTGAAATTATTCCACATTAGCAAATATAAATATGCATTATTTTTACTACCACACAATATTCAATGGAAAATATATCACACTAAATCAATAAGATATGATGGATATTTAGATTTTAGAAAAAACCTGTTCTAAATTGATATGAAGTATTGACTGAGTAGCTGCTCAGTGGATAGAGCATTGGTCTGGGGACTGAAAGGTCCCAGGTTTGATTCTGGTCAAGGGCAGGTACCTTGGTTGCAGGCGAATCCCTAGTAGGGGGTGTGCAAGAGGCAGCTGATCGATGTTTCTCTCTCATTGCTGTTTCTAGCTTTCTATCCCTCTCTCTTTCTCTCTGTAAAAAATCAATTATATATATATATATATATATATATATATATATATATAAACAGAATTGACTGAGTCATGAAAGAAATTAAACGTTCAACTATATTTTACAGAAGTCAAAGTACACATGTGCATTTTCTCAAGATCGAACAGAAATGAGATATCACCCAATCAATTTACTTTGGAGCATTAGGGAGTCAAGTTTTTGGGAGGACTAAATGAGATAATGTTTGCGAAAATTTATCTAACTAGGGCCCCAGTGCACAAATGTGTGCACCCTGAAAGGAACTGTGGGCTGTGAGGCTGCAGTGGGCCCAGGAGTGGGTCTTGCCCCATCCTCCGCGCTCCCCAGCCCCTCCTGTTGCAGCCCCCGATCCCTTGTCTGCTGGCAGCCCCACTCCCACTGCCACTACTCTCACACGCTGATGGCATTGGCCCCACTCACACCTGCCGACAGTGCAGAGCGACTGGGGCAGGTGCCAGCAGAGGGTGAGAGTGAGGCTGGTGCTGGCAGTGGGTGCAAGCAGCAGCTGTAGCCCCGATCACCCCTCAGAAGCAGGGGGAGGTGGAGAAGCCCTCAGGAGCAGTCAGGTCCAGCAGCCACTACTCACACCTGCTGACAGTGCCAAACAATCAGGACCAGCGCAAGGTGCCAGCAGTGGGTACAAGTGGGGCCGGTGCTGGCAGCAGGTGTGTATTAACAGTTTTTCTACAGGGGCTACTGAGAATCTCACCACACAGGAGCAAAGAATTTTTAGTAACTTCCAGAGGCTCGCCCTGATGACAGCAACGGGCATCCCACCTTGATCTCCTGCCTCCACTCACATGCTCCACCATACCTCTGCAGTCGACACCTACCATATTCTGCACTCTGCAGCCTGCTACCAATGCCTGCCATGATCTGTGCACACCCCCTGTTGGTCAGTGCACGTCATAGCAACCAGTTGTTCAGTTGTTCTGACATTCATTCTATTTGCATATTAGGGTTTTATATATATAGACTAGTGGCCTAGTCCATGAAAATCATGCATGGAGGGTGTTCCTCAGCCTGGCCTGCAATCTGGGACCCCTTGTGGGATGTCCGATTGCCAGCAGTCAAATATCCCTCGCCCAATCCGGGACTGCTGGCTCCTAACCTCTCACCTGCCTGCCTGCCTGATCGCCCCTAACCATTTTGCATGCTGGCCTGCTTGCCCCCAACTGCCTCCCCCCACCAGCCTACTCATCCCAATTTCCCCCCTTGCCAGCCTGATCATCCCCAACTGCCTCCCTGCTGGCCTGCTCACCCCCAACTGCCCCCCCTGCCTGCCTGATTACCCCTAACTACTCACCCCGCCAGCCTTCTCACCCCTAACCACCCTCTCTGCTGGCCTGATTGCCCCCAACTTCCCCCTGCCAGCATGATCACCCCCAACTTTCCCCTGCTGACCTGATTTTCCCCAACTATCCCCCTGAGGGCCTAATCACCCCCAACTGTTCCTCTTGCTGGCCTACTTGCCCCAACTTCCCCCCCACACACACCAGCCTCATCACTCCCAACTGCCCTCCCCTCCTTGCCTGATTGCCCCTAACCGCCTCTGCCTCAGCCCTGCCACCATGGCTTTGTCTGGAAATACGTCCAGAAGGTCTCCCGGAAGATCTCCTGGTCTAATTAGTACATTAATCTTTTATTGGTATAGATTAGAAAGCAATCAGGGCTGAAAAAAATGTTCATTTTGGAAGTAACCCAGAGATGGTAGTCAGGGGCCAGTGTCTGAGGCCTACCAAGGGTGTGGAAGGTGTGGAAGTAGTTTGAGGACCTGTGAGATAGGGAAGAAAGAGAAGAATTATGCTCAGGACAGAGAACTGTTAGTCACCAGGATGAGGTAGAAAGGCTGTTTGAGAAAAGATTCAGGCAAAGTGAAAGCTGCTCCCAGAAGAGCGGAGTCACACAGCACGCCCAGGCGTGGCTAACAGAGAGCGGGCGAGATGGTAAAGGGGAGGCGTGAGCTGGAAGCAAATGGGAATGACAGTCACTCTCTATCAGAAATGTGGGCACTTCCTTTGGAGAATTCTTACCATAGATGAGCTTATCTTTATTCATAAACTGTGAAGGAGATCTTAAAATTCATTATGTAGAAGAAAATGTATTCTTTGGGTTGAAAATACTATCCTTCTAAAAAGTTTTCTCAGTCATTGACATCTCCTACAATATGTCCTATTATATTAACCTCAGACCAAATAGTCAGAGGAATGGGACAAACTGAAACAAAGGTTCTTGCAGCTCTAGAGTCTAATGATTCTATACTATAATATAATTAATTTATATCAACTCTATGTGATATATATATATATATATATATATATATATTAATCACCATGAGATTCACCTGTAGAAAAGTTGTTAATACACTAAAAAGTTCAATTGCAGTTTCAATAGTGTGAAAAGAGAAAATATACATCAAAATATAACTTAATCACTAGATCTAAGTGGCAAAAATTTTATTGGCATCGTTAACACTACAGGCAAAATACTATGCATGCTGACTGCTCATAGTAAAGGCAAGGAAGGTATATTTATAAAATATGTTCCAACATTCAAAGAGCAAAATACAAAAAGAGTACTGGCCTTGTCAACCAAATATTTATTTTAAATTATTCTTTGAATTATTGAATTAAGCTATAATTATTTAAAGTTAATCATAGTTCTTTTCTTTAACAATTTTCCTATTAAATCTAAGAAATTCTATGAGATATTCAGATATAATTTGCAAATTAATTATTTAAAATCAGAAATGGCTATGATCATCCAGAAATATATAAATAGCTTTTATTATATAAATTTATATTAAAATTAATTACAGTATATGTTTATCATAGCAATTTTACTTGTTATATGATCTTGCCAATGAACTGATCACTCTTGTGGCAACTAAACCACTTATCTTTACATGGAGTAGGCATCTTTGTAAATCAGAAAGCTTAACACCCTACCTTTCTTTTTGCACACTGCTAAAAATAAAACACACAAAAATATTCAGATATAAACACAATATAAGCTGACGTCTATAATAATCACCAGCACTGGAAAATCAAAGGACTAATTCCCAGCCAATTATGTTAACTATGGTTATATATTATAGAGGGAGAAATTTAAACTTTGTCAAGCTCAGGGGATTACTTGAGAGTACAATCAGTTATAGGAAGCAAAAGAAAGTAAACTGTCAAAGAAATTCTAGATAGTGAGGAAAAAAGGTAACAGTTCAATTTCACTCCCTAGTTTGAGGGATAATTGATAACATACAAATAAACAATGTTTCAAACAGACATACATAAAAGGGTCCCTACTCTTACATAGACTCTCTCTCTCTCTCTCTCTCTCTCTCTCTCTCTCTCTCTCAGAGAGGTACTTGTAGGGTAAACATATAACTAATGCTGATTCACAAATCCATATATCAATGAATCTTTGCATAGATATTCACATTTCACTGAATTTCCTCACTTTCTAATATTCATGAAGTTAAACTTAAAAATAAAATGTTTGATAAACAACAAATATTTAGATAGAAGGCAAGTGATACTTGAAAAAGTAGAATTTTGGGGTAAGTCATAGATACATAGAAAATAAGAAAGAACACCACAGAATGTTATTATATTTTTAAAATGCCAAAAGGATCATGTATTTTTTTAATCGAATTAAAGAGAAGGAATTACTCTATATTGTAACACTTGTGGCCAAGTTAAACTGGAATGATCCACTGAAGATCTGGAAAAAGAATGCTAGGATGAAAGTAGCCATTGTGTTTTCACAGACCACTGCCCATAAAATACCTTTTTACTATGTCTTCTCCATTCCAGCATGGCAGTCCATCAGCAGCGGCTAAGTCATTAACACAAAGCTGATCAGCCAGGCCCCCATAAAATGTTCTGTGCAGTCGAAGGCTGTTGATAAATTCTCTGAATGGAAAGAAAACACACACACACACACACAAGAAAACTATTAAAACCAAAAGCCCACAGCAGATGCCAATATAAATGGCATAATTTGATAAATAAAAGGTCTAGAATGCAACTTTTTTGTTTTCTCTACCTATTTTATATATTTTCAATACTTTTCTAAAAATCAAGATAAACACTACCTTTATTTTGAAAAAAACATGTATAAAAATTATGTGTTTTGAATAAAAGTTTCCACTAGGTATGAATCTTATTATTGTAACTACTAGAGGCCTGGTGTATGGAATTTGTGCTTGGAGAGAGAGTTCCCACAGCCCAGCCTGCATTCTCTCCAATTGGGGATCCCTTGTGGGATGTCCAACTGCCCTGTGGGATCAGGCCTAAACCAGCAGTTGGACATCCCTCTCGGAACCTGGGACCCCTGGCTCCCAACTGCTCACCTGTCTGCATGCCTGATCACCCCTAACTGCTCTCTCTTGCTGGCCTGGTTGCCCCCAACTGTCCTCCCTGTCAGCCTGATCTTGCCCACAATGGCCCTCCTCTGACAGCCTAATCTCACCCCCAACTGCCCTCCCCTCCCAGCCTGGTTGCCCCAACTGCTGTCCCCTGCAAGCCTGATCTCGCCCCCAACCATCCTTTTCAGCTGGCCAATTTGGTTCTGAATACTCATATTCTTTGTCAGTCAGTGTTAAAAGCTCTGCCTGCTAGGCAGCCATTGGCTCCCCACAGCACTGAGATTTGGTCCTGATTGGTCGGTTCCTATGCTAGTCAGTGTCTCTGAGCCTATCAATGGAGCCTAATCAGAAAGGCAGGGCTGATCACCAGCCCTGTTGGAGGCCCCGAGAGAAATGGAGGTGCAGCTGCTGGCCAGTCTGGGAGAGAAAGAAAGGCAAGTGCTGATCAAAAACTGCCACAGAGGCAATGGATTAGTTCCTGATTCTCTCTTGAGGCCTCTCTCTGGCCCTGATTTGCAGCCCCCTCCACTGTCAGTGCTGGGATACCGCACCTGAAGTGGAAGGACTGACTGCAGGACTGACTTCCGGTTAGGTCGTTACTGGTCATTATGATTCAGGGTTTTTATATATTAGGATAGGTCCAAGAAGTAGTGAAGAGTACACACACACACACACACACACACACACACACACACACACACAACTTCACTTAGTTTCCCTAGAAGCTCTCACTAGCTGTTGGCTTGGAAACCACAGTGATAACTAATTACTTGCTTTTCTATATAGAAATGTCAGAGTCTTATAACACGCCAATTGTTTGCTTACTGATTAAAAGTTTAGTAGACTTATGATTTTTCCATCTGGATCTTCTCTTTGATGTCTAGGAACATAAAGTAATATGTTTTTACTGAATATGAAAAACCAAGATATGTAACATATTTCAGAAGCTCAAAAATAAAAAAGTTATTGGAAAGAAAATTACTTTAATATGCTAACTAAGTTTTTCCCTTTTACCACACTCCCTTTCTCCATCAAATACAGAAAGGAATAATTCAACACAAAAGCAGTTGGTTTGGGTTTATAATTTAGAAAGCCAAGAATTTTGAGTTTTAAAACCAAGTCTTTCAGTTTCCAAGAACTTGGTTTTCACATTTCAAAAGACCAAGTCCTGGAGACTTTAGTTTGAATATTTTTTACATAAACAAATGTTTTGGAAAGAAAGAAAAGCTACCAGCTTGATACATAGGAGATAATTTCTGGACTAGATGGAAGTGGTAGGAAAATGAAAGGTTGGAATGAAAGCAAACTTCAGAAATTCATGGCTTGAGTAGTTAAAATGTAGCAATTATGAAACTGCATCTCCCACTGAAAAAAAGTTAAATTTCTTTAAAAATGGGATCAAAAATTAGGGATGGCCAAAACCGGTGTTGCTCAATGGATAGAGCGTCAGCTTGCAGACTGAAAGGTCCAGGGTTCGATTCCGGTCAAGGGCATGTGCCTTGGTTGCGGGAACATCCCCAGAAGGGGGTGTGCAAGAAGCAGCTGATGATTCTCTCACATCAATGTTTCTAACTCTCTATCCATGTCCCTTTCTCTCAGTAAAAAAATCAATAAAATATATATTTTTTAAATGAGGGGTGGATCTATATTATAGCTGAAATAACTGTTTTTTAATAAATATGATTTTGACAGACATGTTCAATGTATTAATTTCATAATTCTTTCTTACAGTTTTCATAGAACTATTTTGTTTTTGTTTTTTAAACTGATGGAATTATAAATAACCATTCATCTGGAATGATAATTATAATTCTCAAATATGCAATATCTGATATCTGAGAGACAATAAGAAGTCCCCACAGTAATTTTTTGGTGAGTATTTAATCAATTTTTAGCAAAGCTTGGCCAGACAAGTAATAATCATCACCCGAAGCATAAATCTGATTCAATGCTAACTTACACTCAATAAAAAATGCTTTATTTTTCTTCTAGCATAGTAACTATTTACTTATACTTTGTCAGTTTTCTCTACTAGAAAAAAAGCCCTCCTTAATATCTATATCTTCACTAACTTGAGTGCATGAACAAGTATCAATTCTGCAGCTACTAAAATATAATTGAAGGTGACTGGCTCTTTCCTAGAGACGTGGAGTTTAATGAATGTTTACGAAGTGTCCTGAACCTACTTGGAATCAACAAATTTTCTAGAAATGAAGGCCCCTGCTACAAATGGCTGAAATGTTAAGACCTCAAAATTGATGGTGTAAAACTGAATAGATGTTTTTTATGGAACCCCAACCTTGATGAATGTCGCCCATGTTTCATTTATCCCTTCACAACCAATAGATCACAATGGGGAAAGCTTTGCTTCTGTCTTTTGCATACCCTTTCCCAGTGCGACTGCAGATGCCTCAGTCCAAGTTCTTATCTGGGATTACATACCGCCAATCTCCTTCCTTAACAACCACCTCCCATCCACCATGAAAGCCACCTTCTAAAATTCAGATCTGAGAGTCCACAGGTTGTCATTGCTTGCCTAAAACTATCGACGGGTTCTCACTCTCTACAGCATGAAATCGAAATTCCTTGGGAAGGTATCTAAGGTACCCACTCACCTCAATTTCAGCAGCTCCCAAACCATACTTCAGTGTTCCAGGAAAAATGAGATACTTGTTATTCCCCAAACACGTCCCAATGTCTTTGCATGTATTCTTGCCAAAAGGAGTGTATCTTAGATTTCCATTAATTCTATAAACCATTTGCTATCAGTTATTTGTCAAAGAATATGACACACTATTGAGTACTGAGCTCTGCAAAATCCACAGCTAAATGACAGTGGGTTTTTTTGTTTGTTTGTTTTTCTTTTTGTTTTGTTTTTTAAAAGCCTACCAGTGAGCATCATGGAAAGTGATAGATGGAAAAGACATTAGGAATCTAGAATTGACAGGTAAGATAAAGGTTTAGGTAACTTCTAATTGCCTCTCCTGGCCTCCAACACTTCCTGGTGACTGACTAGGCTGTAGCCATTCACTGAGATAAGAAATAGAGGAGGGAGATATCATCTTCTCAACTGTCCCATGCTATATTTATCCTGCTCAATAGTGTCCATATTTCCGTGGTACAAATCACTTTGTATTTTGGTATGTAATATACCTATTTTTTAAAGTGTTACTGGTTTGTTTGTTGTTGTTTTTTTTATATGCCTCCCTTCTCTAGAATAAAAGACTCAGGCAGGCATGAATTTTTTTTTTCTTTTGCATTTGTTTTGTTCATTAGTATAGATCTTAAAGCAGTGGTGGAGGGCATACAGAGGACTCAATAAATAGTTATTGAATTAATAAACAAGTAAAAACTAATTAATTCCATTCTCAACGTGTTCAGTTTGAGATTTCTTTGGAATGTTCAGAAAGAGAAATCAAGTAAAATGCTCCTTCAAATTTAATCAATGTAATATCTGGGGATCTTGCCAAAATGCAGATTTGGGTTCAAAGCTTGTGTGGTAGAACCCTACATTTCCAAGAAGCACTCAGTTGATGCTGATGCTATGGGTACAAGACCATGACTACATCCAAGTTTCCTGTTGGACATGTGACCTTGGAGCTCAATGCCCAAATGGTCTGAGAGTCATCATCTGTAGAGGTGGTAGCTGAAGTCCTGAATATGGATGAAATCTCTCAGGCAAATAAATTGCAGCCAGAAAAAGGCCTAGGGGCCCAGAAAGAGCAAAGGAAGAAAAGCTTTAATGTTAGAGAACAATAAAAACTTGAGAGAGAGAGAGAGAGAGAGAGAGAGAGAGAGAGAGAGAGAGAGAGAATGAATCTGAACTTGGAGAGTTCTTCATAGTGCAAAATGCCATGATCAGCAGTTAGCTAAATTACTGAATATGTCCCTTATATGTGGTGACCGCAATTGTTATGGACTAAATTGTTCCCCCAAAAAATTCATATGCTGGAGTCCTAACCCTCAATGAGACTATATTTGGAGAGAGTGCCTTTAAAGAAGTAATTAAGTTTCAATGAGTCAGATGAGAGGAGCCTATTCTGATATGACTGGTGTCTTAATGAGAAGACACAGAGATGTCTGGGGTACAGGAACACAGGGAAAAGGCCCTGTGAAGACACAGGAGAAGGTGGCCATATGCAAGGCAAGGAGGAAGCCTCGGGATAACTCCAATCTGCCAACACCTTGATCTTGGACTGCTAGAATCAAATAGCTGTGAGAAAATTAATTTTTGTTGATTAATTGTTGTTTAAGCCACCCAGTCTATAGCCTTTTGTTATGGCAGCCCAAGCAAACTGATGTAATAATTAAAGCATTTGAAGGAGGGTAATAAACTTCATATTCGCAGCATGGTGAGCATTACATAGAGGGTGAGAACCTGGAAGAGGAGAGTCCCAAAGGAACGTTAGAGTGTGAGATTTGAAAATATGTGTCTGCGCCAAAACCGGTTTGGCTCCGTGGATAGAACATCGGCCTGTGGACTGAAAGGTCCCGGGTTCGATTCCGGTCAAGGGCATGTACCTTGGTTGCGGGCACATCCCCAGTGGGGGATGTGCAGGAGGCAGCTGGTCGATATTTCTCTCTCATCAATGTTTCTAACTCTCTATCCCTCTCAATTCCTCTCTGTGTAAAATCAATAAAATATATATTATTTTTTTAAAAAAAGAAAAAAATATGTGTCTGTGAAAGGGAAGAAGAAAACAAGGGTATGCTGTTATAAGCTTGTTCCCAAACATCCCAAATGTCTTCCTTCTGGGCACAAAGTGCCTCTGAGGTGCTTCGGTTGTGTGACTTGTTCTGTGCTCAAGTAAATGCATGCAGAAGTGACATATGTTCCTTCCAGCCCTCAGCTTTAAGGACCATGTGGCTTGGCCACCTTCTGTTTCCCCCTCCTGTGACGACAGGGAGTATTTTATATGCTGGTTGCTCTGTAATTCTGAGGCTTAAAGCCAGGACAACTTGAACAGCCAGGGCTGGTCTGAAATGGGCACAGATTGCCAACCAAAACCTCTTTTTTTATTTTGTCCTAAATCAATGACAGATTGGGGTTGTTTGCTACTGCATCATAACTTAGTCTCTGAATTGATGCAAAGATGAGAAAAATTTATCATTAATGAATCACAAATTCTGGAAAGAAAGATTACTGAACGCAGATCGGGTAGTGAGCTTTGGAGCAAATTCTCTGAGACTAAAATAATGGAAGGAAGTCTGTGTGAATGTTGAGATAAGGTTTGGTTTGTGAGGACAGAAATTTCAGGAGAGAACTTACTTTGGAACTCTATATTCTGTGCTTGGCAGTTCTTAGGTCACAGGAATTAAAAGTTGGATTGCAAAAAGTAGTTGCATGAAGGTCAAGGGGTTCTATGTTGGATGCATAAAATAATAATAATTGCGGAAAATAAAGGAGTTAAAACAATTGTAGCTATAGCAAGGTCAAGATTTATCTACCCCCACAGAGCCAATTAATGCTGTTCCTGTTACTAGAATCCACAGTTCAGTTCTCAACTCAATAGTTGGTGTACGATGCACCATACCTCCTTTTCCAGTTTTACATGAAATGCCTCAATGAATAAAACATTATAGTCTTTGGATTAGTCAGAATTTAGGTTGCTGGGAAGGTAACTATATCATTACAATTATTTTTCTATAGTCATGAGAATATTTTCTGTTAAAATTAAAAGCATAACAAATTCAGGGAAATGTTAGAAGTTCCAGCTAATTATCCTTGAGGGACTGCGTTACATATGCCAGTTGCTCATCTTGGCCTTAAAACATCTCTAGAATACAGAAATCAAATATAACTACTACAAGCAACAGTTTTAAAATATTAAAAAAGAGAGAAAAAAAAACAGGAAAAGATTCCTGGTCAGAATACGTATTCACAGCCAGTATGTCAGGGCTATATACAGTTTCATAATTTTTGATTTGTGCTTGCAACAGTCTAACAAATGATTTCCCTGCCTTTGGCTTTGCTCACTCATCTACCCTTCACTGCACTACAATTGTAAGAATTCGTTTTGGAAATCAGCCATGTCACATTCCTACTTTCAAATCCTAACAATTCAAGTCCAATGTCTTAGCATGGCATATAACCTCTATACTCTTTGCCCCCTACCATCCTATGACAGTCCTCTACCCTCCACTCACAAACCCAGCCAAAACCCACACACTTATATTGTGTAAGATATTTCACTATTAACCAGATAATATTCCAAGCTAGCTCATACAATTTCCTCTACCCAGAACTGCCTTCTCCTCCACTCTTCCAACCTCTACCTATCAGTCATGATCCAGTTGAAACCTCATCTCCTTTCTGACCCCTGAACACAGCCCATGCACCTTTTGTTGGTTCATCTTGTTTCTCAGAGCACTTAGCATCTGTTCTACAACCCTAGCTTTGTAGTATTGTAACTCCTCTCAGTTTGTATACACTGAGTGGCCAGATTATTATGATCTCTGAACGAATAATAATCTGGCATACACACACACACACACACACACACACACACACACACACACACACACATTAGAGTCCCAGTGCACGAATTCATGCATGTGTGGGGGTCAGCAAGCATGGCCGGGGGGGGGGATGATTATGTGTTCAGAGATCATAATAATCTGGCCATTCAGTGTTTATGCCTCCCTGATTATAATTCCTCTGTTTGTATATCTGTGTTCCCTAAAAGCAAACATTGTGTCTTCTTCATGTTTAAAAAAAAAGTTTTATTTATTTTAGAAAAAGAGGAAGGGAAAGGAGAAACATTGATTGATTGCCTCACACACTCATCCCAACTGGGGATGGAACCCTCAACCTGGGCCTGTGCCCTGATCATGAATTGAACCAGTGACCTTTTGGTACATGGAACAATGCTTAACCAACTGAGCCATACCAGCTAGGACAAAAGCTATGTCTTTTTTTTATGCCCCCAGGGTTTGGATCACGGTTTGGTACCCAACAAGCACTCAACAAATTTTAGTTGAATTAAGTCAGATGCAGTGTTATTTTTTTAACAGCTTCCAGAATAGAAATTTCTACAGGAAAAACTTATTTTAAAATGATAATAATTTAAAGACCTCCAAGAACACAGCTGACTTGGGAAACTTTAAATTTGGAGACCTATTCCTAGGTTTTGGAGAAATATCAGGGAAATCTTCCTGGTGTATTGCATTAAAAATGGAAGAAATCTAAAGGGTAGGATTATAGACTGACAGATTCTATTAAACAGGCTCCAGACAGATTATAAATGTGACTCTGAAATTAATATGTAATTACACATTAATATTTAGTCATATTGCTTTGTAAGATAGCTATCATAATTAATACATCACAAATACACTATATTGTAAAAAAAAAAAAAAAGTGAAAAAGGAGTTTAAGAAATCCTCTGTTCTGGTAGCTCTCTGTCCTAACTGCACTTCCTCACCCAGGAAACATGTAAACCATATGCCCAGATTTCTCCCTCAGATATTCAGATTAATTGGTCCAGGTTAAAATCCAGACACCTGAATTTTTCTGGATTTTCCTACCTACAAGATCCTAATGCACATCCAGGGTTGAGAACTAGTGATTTAGTCCAACCCTGTTATATTATAACTAGAGGCCAAATGCACGAAGATTCATACAAGACTGGGCCTTCCTTCCCCTGGCTGCCAGCACCACCTTCACTCTGGCCCAGAGCTGCCTTTTTGCTCCAGCCCACAACCACCTTTCTGCCTTCCTATGCTGCCTAGAGGCCCAGAGAAGCTGGGGCAATGCAGAACACTCCCCAACCTCTCAGCACCTGGGTATGCAAATTAACCCTAGATCTTTTTGTTTGGTTAATTTGCATGCTCACTCCTGATTGGCTGGTGGGAGTCACAAAGCTATGGTCAATTTTCATCTTACTCTTTTATTAGTGTAGATTAAGGAAAATTAAGTGAAAGGACCTGTGAAAAGTATTTAGCCAGGCCTTTAGAGAAAAAAACTAAACTACTCTTAATAATTAATTAGTTAATTAATTCACTTAAAATGACAAAACTTAGCAATGTCAGGCTGATACTGGATGTCTGAGAAACTAAACTTGAATGTTTACACAGAAAAATATTTTCATCCTTCTTTAAATGTTTACAGAAATTAACACACTTTTAACCGAACATACTTATTAGTGGACTAGGAAGCAGACAGGTCACTTCTTCCTACCAGAATTCCCACTTAGAAAGTAATATGTTCAGACAGGGTTTATCTGTATCTGTACAGTCTGCATGGTCTGGTAGGAGAGCAGGGAGTGGGGTAAATGCTGACCACTGGCTAATGAACACCTTTGTACACTATGCTAGCACAGCAAAGAGGAAGAAGGCTGCAGCACAATTCCTCATTCATAGCTTACAGCCTTGTTTGCCCTGAGCTCACTAAAGGCAAGAGGGAAACATGGACCAGCATAGTTATTGCTTCATTGCTTCCCGTGCCCTTGAGGCCAGCAGTGCTAGAATGGTCTTCTGATCTGTCATGTGGCAAAAAAAAAGTAAGAAAACGCAACTCACCCTGAAGTTGTCCTTTTTTTGTTCATTTGACATAGGAATGCCTAGTTACTATAGTAAAATTGAGCAATAATTCTGAGTGACTGCACTATTATAATTGTCTTTAATCATTGTTTAAGCAATAAAAATACCTTTTCTGAGTAGTAAAATAATTAAAAGTCACATGAAGAACAAGTTAATATGGGCCTTTTATAGTTTCTACCTTTCTCCCTCTTGAGAAAACCAATGTTAACAGCCTGGTCTGTTTTCTTCAGCTTCCTCTATGTGTACACCAATGAGTAACCAAAAACACATAGAGAGATATATAGGAAGAGACATAGAGATGGTTTGGTTTTGCAAAACTAGGATCAAGCTATACACATACATGAAATTAGCTTTACTCACTTGATAAAATATCATAGACCCATTTTATGTTAATAAATCTCAGTTTTGCCCTAGTTGGGCAGCTACATGGACTAAGGCATTGATCCTGTAGGCCAAAGTCAGGAGTTCAATCCTCAGCCAGGGCACATACAAGAATTAACTAATAAATGCATAGGTTAGTGGAACAACAAATTGATGTTTCTCCTTCTCTCCAAAATCAACTAAAAAAAACCCCCAGTCTTACTTATTTTTATGTAGTTGTATAATGTTACATAACCTAGATATAACAACACTAGCATAATCTATTAAAATATTCCATTAAGCTAATTTATACTGTAATTTACATGGCTGGCGCTTCTCCTAGGTATGGTTTGAAGAGTGGCAACCACATGTTTCAAACTCTGCTGATCTTCTAGGGACTGTTTCCACTTAGGCATATGGCTCTGATCTGCACTGGACTTTGCACTGCATTTCATTAGATGTTTCTGGAAACAGAGCCATGTTCAAAAGGCATACCGCTCGATCTTATGTCTTCATCTAAAGGGAATTTGTTTCAATTTTAAAACATTTATAAACTGTCACATCTTGCACTTCCCTCCCTTCTTTGCACACAATATAAAATAAACTATTTCTAATTTTTGGCCAAATCTAATTATCTGGAAAAATGTTGGAGAAGAGTCTTATTTTTTAAAAGGCACATTTCTCTGTGGGCTGCTGCAGACCACACATTTCTTTACTTAATGACATGTATTGATTTTTTTTTTTACCTCTAAAGTCAGTCCACACATAACACAGAACCCAAATTAAAAGCAGTGCCTCGCACACTGTTTGAAAATCTCTGTAGAACAAAGGTCAAACGTGCAGTTTGCTAGTTAATGGCCTGAGGCAAAGTCAAGGTTAATGTGGCGCTAATGAGCAGGCTCACCCCTGCAGGAATGTCTGACCACAGTTGTCAAACAGTAGACTTTCAAAATGTCAGTCTCTTGCTCAGCAGAGGAAATGTATAATTACATGTTTCTAGATAAATTCTATTTTCGCTTGCTATACTGAATCCATATTTGATCATTTTTCTTCTCAAGGAAGTCGTTCTATTAGACAAAATAGTTTCTATAAATGTTTAGAACTAGGAAAACATATATAGATTTCTATTCTATAGCAACAATACTTTTCATTGTACATGTTTGAAACTACTTCAATGTACATAGTCAGATCAGTGATAGGGAGAAACGAAATCTAGGTTCTTGGCCACATTCTAGAGAGACTGATGTATGGGGAATGGGAGGAGAGGGTGAAATTGACACTAAGAAGCCATGCAGTATACAGAACCAGGCACCTTCCTCACAAACATACTATGTTTCACGCACATGGCATTCCTATTTGATTAAAAAGAAAAATGCTATTTTTTTTTCTAAAGGAGTAACTGAGAGCCTGCTCTCTGAACCCCACCTGAACTCGCTGCTCATTATGGAAGCTGTGACCTGAGGATCCACACCATTCTCTAAGAGAAGGGCTTTTTTTTTTCTAACTAAATGATTCCAGGTTTTTTGCTCCTCATAGGAAGTCTCCTGGTTCATATGGCACGATTTCCCCTCATTAGAAGATTTACTGTGCTTTCTCTACTAAGCTGAAGGAGTTAAGATGGTGGTAGGTTAGAGAGCTTGGGGGGGGGGGAATGGAAAGGGAGAAATGGAAAGGAAATTGAAATATGCTAATGTCTTTAGCTACCCTATGCAGAGGACTCTTTCCTGACAGGTGCTGCATGGTTAGCTCTCTCTGGTGGTGGTTTGGTACTAACCCTGAGCTGGACATCCTGAGCAATCTGTACAAGTAGTATAGACACCTCTATCCCTCACTTTCCAATAAACCTCTAAACCCCACACATTGCCATTTAATATCCCAATAAAAAGGCCCTTTCTGAAAGCATCATCCTCTAAAAAAAACGATTTAAACCTGATGTCAAAACTGGGTTTTTAAAACCAGTTCTCGTCTCGTTTACCCATGTTGTAAAAATGTACCTTAAAATGCATAGACTCTGTTCTCCATTAGAAAGGACTTTAAACAAAGGCCTGACTCATTTATAAAACCAAACATTGAACCAAGTGTCGAATAGTTAAAGAAATCAGATACTATTAGAGAAATTGAGCATGCATTTAAAGAGAGATGTGATATAATTTCTCTTACCTCGTAATTTTGTTTTGTTAATAAAATTATGCAATTGTTTGTTCAATTTTACTAATTTCAGAAAGCATAATATTGTTTTTTTCAATAGAAATTATTTTGAGGTCATGATTGGTTCAAGACTAACAAAGACATTTAGCCAAATAGAGTATTTACAAATCTAAGGATTCTAATAGAGGTCATTCACACAAAAATTCATTTTTTAAAATTTTATTTTATTATTTAAAGTATTACAAATAGTAGTACATATGACTCCTTTTTTATCCCCATTGACCTTCCCCAGCCTACCCTACCCCCTGGCACATGCCCTCATCCCACCACCAAAAAGTCACTTTGAGTACCTATATTTTGAGACTCAGTATTTTAGGTCAAATATTGATAGTTATTACTCTTTTTTTTTTGGTAGTTATTTAAAAATATTATGTGGTTGCTAACAATTTTACTATAAATTCCATGACTTGGAAGACAAGAGAACATTTGGCTATTTTCTTCTCTCAGCACTAGCAGAGCCCAAATAAAATACCTTCCCTTTAATAGTATGCCAATAAAAGAGCTTCTTCCTCATTCCTTCCTTTTTTCTTGTTTTCATTTGTGATTTCAATCAGCTATTCCTGTTTACCTCCATCCATGAATTAATCTGATTGATGAGCAATACATGCCTGGTACAATGGTACAATAGTTCCCCGCTCACATTTCCAGCTACTATACATCTCTCAGTGCTGATACTTCTGTTCCTGGACTCTCGGTCAGGATATCTATAATTAATAGAGTTTGAAAAAAAAAATGAGGTCTGCAGTTTTATTCCTATTATTCAAATAAGTCTCATTTTGGGGGGAAATGAGACTCACATGTGACCCAGTTTTTACTGCAGTTCCCTATTTCTGATGGGTGGCATAGCATATCAATACGGTTGAAAACTATCCGATTTAATGGTCTTTATTTGTATGGCTGAGAGAGAGAGAGAGAGAGAGAGAGAGAGAGAGAGAGAGAGAGAAATATATATATATATATATATATATATATATATTACTTTTTTCTGCAGTGAAAAATTTGAGGAGATTTCTTTCTAGTCACTTTAACTTAAAGTTAGCAGCCTCAACATTACAGATGTTGCAAATTAACTTGAGGACCAATGCATTACAGACCACTGATATAGCTTGAAGAGGTTAGAATAAATATCATGCTCCCTGAAATAAGCCTATCCTCATTTATGCAAGATAACTGTGTGAGTTCTAATCACAGCCAGTGACAGCCACATTAGGTTTTGCCTAGAATGTTCCGTAATTGCTACCATCACAACAAAACGTGGGATCTGTTCGATACCGCACATGTGCATGGAGCCACATCTAAGACTAATCAAAATTTAAGCTTCTAGTTCACATCAAATGGTGGAGGCCATCTCTTCTTTCAGCACAAGGAGTGTGTAATGTTTCTGTAATATTCTATGGTTTGGATTTAGTCTCAGATGTTTCATAACATGGTAATTAATTTCCCCATGAATATCTAGAAAGTAAGAGAAAACTCAGTTTATAAAAAACTTTATTTTTAATATTGGTCAAGTTACTTTTCAATGCACAAAATCTTGCATGCATTTGTTTATGAACTTTCTTTTCCTGGGAAGCTTTGTTTTGTTTTGTTTTGTTTTGTTTTGTTTTGTTTTGTTTTATCAAGTTCTCAGTGGGATACGTGACCCGAAAAGGTAGGCACCACCAGCCTAAACTTTTGTCATATGTGTGCTCAGCCTTCCGGCATTCCTTCTTCCTGTGTGCCTGGTTTTTGACCCTCTGAGGTCCTGCTCTTCATTATTCATGTAAATTTTGATGCCGGCCTGCCTGGAAGCTTACTTTTTTTTCCTCAGTCCTGCTCTGGCCCGGCCTCTCGCCCCCTAACCCTGGCCTGGCCTGGCCTGCCCTCCGTGCCCTCACTACCTCCACTCACTCAGCACTGGTTTCAATTAAACAGAAACATTCCCAGGGGAGGGAGCATGGCCTTTATTTTAGTAAATTAAACTTACAGACAATAAATAATAATGGCACCTCAAAGAGGCATCAACTTCCTTTTAGGAAATAAATGGGAAATTGCTTTCTCCAATCGTATAAATGGTATTACATTTTTCTCAAGGAGATAACTTTTCCCTGACCTTTGGACTTTTTCATTCACTCAGGATGTATATACACAATCCATTGTTAAGCCCAGGATATCAATACTGATTTCCATGTAAACAAACATAGACACCCAAGCACATGCATCAGGAGTATTGTGTTAAATAAGGTTTAACCATGTAGCTACAAATTGTTGCATTTTAAGCTAAACTAACCAAATTTAATATGAACCTAGTCCACCTATTTTAGCAACAGTCCTAAATAATATTGTATTCTTCATTCAGTCTATGTTTAAATTTTTTTCTATGTTTCACTAATTATTTTTAACCACTTCACTGTGCTCTTTTGTGATATACAGGCTACCAACAGACTTTCATACACTGTCACATCCTGAACTAAACCATGTCCTGTCTCATTCCTACTCTTAAACCACAAAGTGTTTCAAGTGTCCTTTTTAGTTCTCCACTCTCAATAAATGAAAGTGTCCATGTTCAATGTGATTACAATTCTATGTGGTTAAAATACTCAAATCAAGATTTAGAAAACACATTAGAATAATATGAAACTGCCTGATGAGACAATATTCCTGATGAAGTTCTGAAATGAAATTTAAAAACAACAACAACACATAAAACAACTTAAATCATATTTTGTTTCAAACGTTAAATTCCAACATTTCTAAAAATTCTCCTTTTCCCACCTTCGCATCAAAATCCTCTCTGATATTAAAAAAATCTTACTTTTACTAAGCACCTAACATAGTCTCTGGTATCTCAATACACACCTATGCATGCAGCCAATCCCCTTAATTGGTGCATTCTTAAATGAAAAGCTTGGCTAATTGGAAGGCTGGCTGGAGAACAGATGGGGCACTAGTGTTGAGACTCTGTGTCTTAATTTATTGTCCCAGGGTTTTCCTAATTACCCACTTAATTGGCACAGCCACGCCACTTTGAAATAATAATGTACAGCTAATTATCACCGATTTAAGCTTGCTAATAGCTTATTCTTACCAGCTAACTTCAAGAAATCAAGCAGAGAGAGGAACTGCCACAGGGAAATCACTCTGCCTGGGCTGGTTTAGACAGCTATACGACTGCAATGTCCTTTAGAATGGCGCTGATTTGGTTCCTGCCCCAGAAGGCTAAATAGCGGTGCTTTGCTGGATGTGTAAAGGAGTGATAGCTCTTCCTTACATTTCTCAACTTTTGGAGATCTTTGTAACTGGTGTGTATCAACTCAAATTTTTCTATTAGATAGTTATGTGTATGTTGCATACATTTAAAAAAAAATAGCATAGAAGACCTACATATCTACAATCACATCACCAAAATATAGTCAAGACAATTCACTGCTTTGGTTTAGCTCCCCTCCTTCCAACCTAGAAGACCTTACTCCACAAGCAAGGTTAGCACAACTCTTAGATCCAGCAACAGACTGTATTAAGGGACATTTCCTTCTTCAAACATTAACAAGGAAAATGCAGTGCATTAAACAGAAGGGCTCTCCATAAGATGAATATAGGAGAAGGGAGGGGAGGATAAGCAAAATTTGGGGGATTCTTTGTAATTTTTTTTTAGAAGCTTGGGAATGTATAGAGGAATGTCTATAGTTTGGATAAGATGCTATACTTCTGCTTTAGTTTATAATTATTTTGCACTTATTGCAGGTGCTTTTTCAAGGATCTCTAGGTCAGGTTCCCTAGAAGCAGCGCCTGAGATGAGAATTTGGATACAGTCAATTCCATGGAGGGACTGCTCTTAAGAAAGGCCAGGAGGGAAGCCAGGAGAGAGGGCAGGAAGACATGAGGCAGGGATGAGGTCTCAGCTTCAGCCAGATTCCACTGGGAATGCTAAAGCATGAAACCAACACATCTTGGCCCCATCACCTAGAGCAGTGGTTGACCAACTCATTAGTCAACAGAGCCAAATATCAACAGTACAAGGATTGGTATTTCTTTTGAGAGTTAAATTTTTTAAAATTAAACTTCTTCTAATGCCACTTCTTCAAATTAGACTCGCCCAGGCCGTGGTATTTTGTGGAAGAGCCACATTCAAGGAGCCAAAGAGCCACATGTGGCTGCGAGCCGCAGTTTGCTGACCACTGGCCTAGAGTAAGAAACAAGCCTTTCTTCCCATGTCAGTCATATGAGATGCTTCCAAGGGGTGAGGCAGGTGGGTGTCTGAACCTTCCCCCAGGATGAGCTGGTGCTGTAGCCAGTCTCTAGGTTGACCCCCAACAATCTTTCCTCCCATGCCCTTGTGTAGTCCCCAACCACACTGAACAGACAGGCCTGTGTAACCTAAAGGATACTGCAGAGAAGATAGTGGGGGACTTCTGAAGACAGATTACAAAAGGCCCTGTAGATTCAGCCCTTGCTCTCTCTTGGACTGCCTGTCCTGAGGGAAACAAGCCTCAATGTTGTGAGGAGAATAAAGCAGCCCTACGAAGAGGTCACTGTGACAAGAAAGCAAGGCCTCCTGCCAACAGCCAGGTGAGTGAGCCATCCTGGGAGATGATAATCCATCCCCCTGAGGCCTTCAGAGAACTATGTCCTGATTCACAATCTATGTCCCTAGGGACCCGCGTCAAAATCCTATAGCCAAGCAGCCCCCACACTCCTGACCCTCAGAAAATGCGTAATAAATGCTTATTGTCACTTTTAAGCCCCTCGGTTTGGGAATGATTTGTTAGGCAGCAGTTGGTAACAGATGCAGATGGCTCCTGTTTGTTGAGGACAGTTCCCAGAGCAGAGGGCAGCTGTGAGCGATCAGCGGCCAGGACACAGCAGCCAGGAGGCAGGCAGAATGACCAGGTGAAGGGATTTGAACCGGGACTCCGCAGCATGGACTACCTTAGTTACCTCTCAAGTTAAATGTTTCCACTAAACTTCCCCTACTATTTACAGAGTGTCATGTCATGAACTTAATTGTGGCCTGGACACCTGCTCTTTTAAAAATGGTGGCTGGCAACAACTTAGAAGTCTAGATCTATTATAATATTCTTTAAAAGATGACAATATGTTCAGACAAAAAAAGCTGTGAGAATTCATCACTTGTAATAAGTAATAAAAGCTGTACTAAAGCTAAAATAAAATGACTCATGACAGACACACAAACTGGAAAAAGAAAATAGCCCAGAAAGAATTAAAATATATAAAGAATTGTACGTAAATATGGACTATTTAAAAAGAACGACAACAATGTCTTCAGGGTTGTTAAAATATTGGTTGACCTGGAGGATGGCTGGTTAGCCAGAGACAGGTAAGATGCCTCAGGGAAGGAACAACCTAAGACAAGCACAGTAGCAGAGGGGCCATCAGGAGAGAACTAGGGGGTCAACAGAGGTGGGGCACAGACCCTTACCACAACTTGACAGTGACTTGAACCTTCAACCCTTATGAGGGTGGTCTCCTGCCCCCAAGGCTGATTTGCTTCCCATGCACAGCTCAAATCAGGACCCAGGTAACAGACAGAGACTTGGCTGACAGCAGCAGCCCTCTCAATGCAACAAGACTTGTGTGAGATGTCTTGTACCCATGGTATGGGGAAGTGGGTTTTTGATATCCAAATCCAGCCTAGTACCAGGAATTCTCAGGGCCTACTCAAGAAGGCAAATAATTCTTTCCATTAATACACACAAGGTAAAATAAGATTGTTGATAGAGTGTTGAGTTTGACAGTTGAATAGTAGTCAATTTCTCAGAGGAAATTAGATTGGCAAATTGAAATGAGCAAGTCGTCTAGAAAAGTTGATTGTATTGTACAAAAAGCTGTTTCTAAAGTGTTAACAAAAATTCTTATTGGCAGAGCATCTCATGGTAAAATGAGTAACATGTAATGAACCTAAAGTAGTCATATTTTAGAGCAAATAATTAAAATATAAAAGCTATCAAAACTACATTATAAAATTTCCAAAAGCCCCTAATATTTAAATGTAAAAAGGGGGTGATAGTGGAAAAATATCATATAAGGAAAAATATCCTGCAAGTAAATTACATCTAGAAATTTGTACTTTAGAAAATTAACTTTCATTTGAAATGCTAACAGCAAGATAACCATGAAAAACACACATGGTGTCAAAACAAGCCAGAGGAAAATCATTTGAGGGAAATAAAGAAAGAAAGGGGATCCCAAGTCAAATTTATAGATAATATCCCTTTATTAACTTTTGGTGGCGAATATGTTTGTATATTTTCAGAAAACAACTCTGAGACCATGTGGATTCTTGCAACAGAGAGGAATTGACAGGAATGCTCCAGCCATGAGGACAGAAGAGAAACAGTCCAGAGATGGAAGACGCTGACAATGCCTTGCCACACTAGCAGAGAGCAGCTGTGTGTCACTGAAAGATGCACAGGGCCAAACCAGAGATGGTCAGACCTGTATCACCATTTGTCCACCAACCAGATCTGAAATACCATGGCTGACATGTACACATAAGGAACTGTTTGACATTGAAATTGGGACTCAAAAGAACTGTTGGCCCAAAAAGGAACTCACTACAGACTGATTCATTTGCCTCTCAGCATAACCATTATAACTTGTCTCAGTTTTGGTTCTTATAATTCCTTATATCACATGATCTAACACATCTAGGGGAAATAATGAACAACATAAATTGATGAACAGAAATAGACCCAGAGACAGAGAAGCAGTGATCAGACTGTCAAACCTCAGAGGGAAAGTAGGGGAGGGTGGGGACAAGGGGGAGAAATCAACCAAAGGACTTATGTGCATGTATATAAGCCTAACCAGTGGTCATGGACAACAGGGGGGGGGGGCTGCATAGGTAGGGGTTTGGGATGGGAATGGAAAGATGAGGACAATTATGCAATACCATAAGCAATAAAAAAAATTTAAAAATTAAAAATAAAAATAAAATACTAAGTATAAGTCGGCAAAAAAAAAATACTGGTTGAAGTAAGATTTATTGATAAAACAATACAAAAGATAGGAAGATAGTAATAAAGTGAAACTATTTTAAGATTATTACATTGTTTAATAAAGTGGCAAGAGTTCTAATTTAAAGTATATGGTAAAACTAAAAATGCATATTGTGATCTCTATGAAAGCCAGTAGAAAATAATAAACATACCCTGGCTGGTGTGTTCAGTGGTTAGATTACTGGCCTGCTCATTGAATGGTCCCAAGTTAGATTCCTAGTTAAGGGCACATACCTGGATTTTGGATTTGATTGGCCCCAATCGGAGCACATGCTGGAAGCAACCAATCCATGTTTCTCTCACATTAATGTTACTCTCTCTCTCAAATGCCCTCTTCCTCCCTCCCTTCTACTATCTCTCTCTAAAAATTAATGAATATTCTTGGGTGATGATTAACACAACAACAAAATAAAATCATAAAACTCTGAGGATAAAAAGAATAATAAAAACCTATATACCTATTGCACTCAAAAGAAGGCAAGAAAGAATAAATAATTAAGATCCATTCAGGAGTGGCAATAAAAAAAAATCTGTAAAAATTGCCCAGCCTGTGTGGTTTAGTGGTTGAGCACTGACATATAAACCAGGAAGTCACAGCACATGCAAGGTCAGGACACATGCCCAGGTCCCCAATAGGGGGCGTTTTAGGACTCTCTCTCATCAGTGCTATTTCTATCTCTCTCTCCCTCTCCCTACCTCTCTGAAATCAATAATTTTAAAGAACTATAAAAAATTAAATACTTAAGTGGGCTCATTTGCAGTACCTATGGTTGCTCATTTTGTGTGGCATGAGATGGTCCTGTGATAGATCTATCCTGATTTGTAGGCAGTGACTAATGGTGGCCCTCTGGTCAAGGGCATAGAAATAATGAGTTTGAAAGACTAATGACAAAGTTGTCTCCCTGATGGCCAGAGAAGACACTTATAAAACTGTCCCCTCATTTGAGCCCCTCCTTATTCCTGAGACATTTTGTAACATTTCATCCGCATTGGCTTAGTTTTGCTATTGAATAAACTATATTAAGTGTTGGCTGTGTTTTGTTTTTTTCCAGTAATTTGGTTATTTTGGCGATGAAACAGACATGACCTTTAAGCTGGGTTTTACTATTAAAAACACCCCATCCAAAGCATACTAATTTATCAAACTCAAGACATAATTGCTGATCACCATAGATGTTTAGAGATAAAAAGGACGGGTATTTTGCATGTAAAATGCTAATTCTTTTATGTAGCAGCAAATAGCCAGCAATAGCCCTGATCTTTATCCAAAACTTGTAGCCCATCTTAGGAAAGACTGGGGCAGTTAGGAGCACCCTCCAAAAGGAAAGAAACAAATTTCCCATTACAGAGAGTAAACTATGTAAATTAATGAATTATCCATAAGGTATTATTAGAAATAATTATTTGAACTAATAATTGAGTATAAAACTGTGAGTTTCAGTTTCAATACAAAACATGCACAGAGAATCTAGTATTTGCCAGGGCATACGCTGGTCAAGTGAACACAAAAATAAATAAAATAATAGTTTCCCCCAGTTTTAAGAGTTTTTCAAGTAACTGCCAATTATTTAGCAAAGGGATGCTAATGAAGGTTGATTTAACATGTGCAATAATGATGGGCATAATGGTAGAAATGTGAGTTAGTAAGCAAGCCGCTCAATGTTGGATCATTTTGAATCGACAGATAGCCATTTTCAGTACTCCAGGTAAAAGGTATGAAAATTTCTTTATATCAATATTTTTTCTTAGCAGAGTCTTAACCCCTAGTAATATTTGTCACATCGCTCACGTGTATACTCTTTTTGGTCTTATATTGTCCTATATGTAGCCAGTAGCTGCATAAGATATTGACCAACACTAATTAAAATGAAATAAGTTAAAACTTCAATCCTTAGTCACACTAGCTACATTTACATTTTTTATATTTTATTGTGATAAAAATACTTATCATGAGATACATCCTATTAACAAATTTACTAGTGTACATAACAGTATTGTTGACCATAGAGAGGGAGAAATGAGGAATCACTAATCAACTGTGTAAAGTGTCAGTTCAGCAAGAGGAGTAAGCCATAGAGGTCTGCTGAGCAATGTTTTAAGGGCATGGTGATCATATATGTGCCCAGGGCCTGCCATAGTTATTATAGAAAATGCCCCTTTCATAGAAAGCTTTATTGACCTCAAAAGTTGCAGCTATATTCCTCGGTACTGGAATAAGAAGGAACCACTGGATTTTAAAGGTAATCAATGTTTATCTTTTGTTTCCTCAACAGTGTATTTTGTTCTACTTAACTGAATACATTCTATTCTGTTGTAAAATTTAATGGCTTACTTTCTTTTCTCTTTCTGGTTGTAAAACAAATGTCTTACTTTCTTCTGTTGGCAAGTGTCTCTTCACCATTTCTCGCAGAGATCTTCATTCTAAGCTTCTCTTTACTCCCATCGAAAGAGCAACGGGGGCTTTCGGTGGGTGATCTGATTGGATGACCACATAGCTTATTTACCTTTCAACAGAAAACACAAAGAAAAGACAGTTAGAAACTGGGCTCCGGCCTCTCTGAGAATGGCACAGTCAGAGTACAAAACAACGGCATGTTCTTACGTACCCCTCAGTGTTAATTTTCAAGACATATACTATTTGTCAATTTTTCATACTGGGGCATCAAACTATGAGGAAACTGTGACAAATGCATGCTATACACATTTGTATAGTTTATATGTATACATGTACAAAACACCTCAATATCAATGGGCATGCAAAATTGGAGAACTATATTAATAAACTTGTCTGCTTGTATAAATAAGGTTACATAACCAAAGTGGATATTACTTATGGTTTATATTCAAATGTGTGACTAATCACGTATTTGTATTGATTTTTAAAATGAAAAAATAAATCTTATTGAATATGTAGTCCATTTCTAAATTAGTTCTAAGGGTAGTTTTCTTCATAAGGTCATTTCTTAGAAATGCTAATGAATATGCTTATATGAAGATCTCATTTGTAATAGTTCTATATCTTATTCCTCAATTGGGTTTGATTTTAAGGGTGTTATAATCTTTTTAAAAACTCATTTGTCCAATTGGAAAATTCATGTGTATTTTTAACATATTTATTTAGCCAAGATCTTTGTATAATTTACAAAATGATGATTGAAAAATTAAGTCAATAATTGGAGGCATGACACTGTAAAGCATCAAAAAGACTCATTGATACTTTATTCAATTAAAGAGGGGAAGTAGCATAATTAGAAATATATAAAAGCACTGACTCAGAATCAGGAGACTTTGGTTAGTATCCTAATTTTTCCTCCTTAAGTGCCGAGATCTTGAAAACAGAGGCAGATCTGCTTTGAACTTGATACCCTTATAGGTAAAATGAAACTTTTAGAGTAAATTATCCCAAAGTTCCTTAAAGTTCTAAATTTCTTTGATTTCCCATGCAATGAGCATTAAAATCTTATGTACCGAGTCATATACTTAACCCATATTTATTTTGTTTATAGTATTTGCAAAGAATATGTATTAGATATTATCTATAACTAGAGGTCTGGTGCATGAAATTCGTGCAGGGGGAGGGTCCTTTCAGCCCAGCCTGCACCCTCTCCAATACAAGACCCCTTGGGGGATGTCTGATTTCTGGTTTAGGCCCGATTTTAGGGATTAGGCTAAAGAAGCAGTCGGACATCCCTCTCACAATCCTCAACTGCTGGCTCCTAATTGCTTACAGGCCTGCCTGCCTGGTCACCCTAACTGCCCCCTTGTTGTCCTGCTCCCCTGCAACTGACACCCTGCTGGTCTGCTTTCCCACAACTGCCCCCCCATCAGCCTGCTTGCCCCCAACTTCCCCCCCTGCTGGCCTGATTGCCCCTAACTGTCCCCCCACTGGCCTGCCTGCCCCCAAATGCACCCCCTGCTGACTTGCTTGCCCCCAACTGCTCCCCTTGCTGTCCTGCTCTCCCCCAACTTACTCTCTGCCAGCCTGCTTGCCCCCAACTGTCCCTCCCTGCCAGCCTGATCACCCTAACCACCTCTGCCGCGGCCCAGCCACCATGGCTTTGTCCGGAAAGACGTCTGGAAGGACTACTGGTCTAATTAGCATATTGAGCTTATTACCTATACTAATACAAGGTTAACATGCTAATTAGACCAGACAGGTGAATGATCTTCAGACGTCCTTCTGGACATCCTTTCAGACAACTTTCTGGACAAAGCGAGGCTGTGAGGGCCCAGGCAAGCTGCCATGGCTGCCAGGGCTGAGCCCCTTGCACGAATTTCATGGACAGGGCCTCTAGTCTCTCTCTCTCTCTCTCTCTCTCTCTCTCTCTCTCTCTCTCTCTCTTCATATATATATATATATATATATATATATATATATATATATATATGCCTAATGGACCAAATGATCATTCGATCAGTCACTATGACGTGAACTGACCACCGGGGGGGGGGGGGGGGGGGGGGCAGATGCTCAATGCAGGAGATGCCCCCTGGTGGTCAGTGTGCTCCCACAGTCAACCTCCCTTGGCTAGTCAATCTCCCACAGCCCCTCCTCCCCCCTCAGCCAGCCAGCCTTGATCAGCCCTGATCGGGACTAAGCGAGATAGCCCTGATCAGCCCCAATCACCAGCCAAGCTAAGAGACCCTCATCCATGCAGCCTCTAGTAAAAGATAAAAGATCAGAAATTAAAATTTCCCCCTAAAAGAGCTGATAATTCAGATGGAAAGAAAAAAAAAACCCTTCCAAATATCAAAATGCCAGTTGTGTGTATTAAAAAAATGGAATAGACAAGGTGTTACGACATCTGTAAAAAGGTGGGATCATTTATAGTTCAGATTAATGGTGAAGAAAAACATCAGGATAGATGCTATGGGAAAGACTACCCCACCGGGATGTGACTTGGAGCAGCCATTTTCCCTCAATATGTTAAGGTTTATTTGAATTCAACCAAAATATAAATATATAAATATCCATTGAACCTCTATTCTGTGAGATTATAGAGATACATACAAGTAGACACGAATAAAATGTCATTGGTATACACAGTTAAGAGGAAAGCCAGACATGTAATATACTAGTAGTAATTGTGATTCAACATGACAAGAGCAATCAAAGAAACACACATAAGTAATACTGCAACACTTAAAAATAGACAGGTTAACTCTATTTGGGATGCTCAGGAAAGAGCTTCAGGAGGTCATGTCTAAACAGCAGTGAAAAGATGAAATAAAAAGTAGGATATGAAAAATGAGTATGAAGAAAAATGTAGTCACAAATTTGGGGCAATAGTACATACTCACACATTCAGAACTTAGAGGAGAAATTGAGCATAATTCTGTGAGAAGGAGCAAGAGGCTCTATCTCAGCCCACAATGGGAAGCAGTGAGAGCTGAAAAAAATGAAAAGAAAAAAAGAAAAGAAAAGATGAATTGGGAATTTCTCAGATGGATAAAGCAGGGAAAAGATTCCAAGAGAGAATGAAAAAGGAAAGAGAGGTGTACAACTTATTATGCTCACATAGCACAAAAAGTGCATAATTTAAAAAGGTGGTACAAGAGGTAAGACATTAAAATGATGTCATATGTATGATGATGGCTGTTATCTAGACTTATTGTGGTGATCGTTCTGTAATACATGCAAATATTGAATCATTGTGTTGTAAACCTGCAACTAATATAATGTTAAATGTCAATTATATCTCAATATTTTAAAAAGCCATGTCTTGGATACCATGCTAAAAAAAGAAAAAAATCCTTCAGCAAATGAAGAACAAACAAAAGTTCCCATGCAGGAAAGTGGTAGCTTAATATTTCCACAGAGAAAGATCTTCAAAAAAGGAGTATCCAGGGAGGGAGTTCAACAGCACGGATGGACCTGAGAGCATTGTGCTAAGTGAGATAAGCTGGTGAGAGAAAGATAAATATCACATGGTCTCACTCATTTGTGGAATATAATGAAAAACATAACATTGAGCAAAAATAGAGCCAGAGTCATAGAAGCATGGAACAGACTGTCCAACCTAAGAGGGAAGGCAGTAGGGTAAGGGGGTGGGGAGGGAAGGTGAGTTGTAAGAGATAAACCAAAGGACGTGTATGCATGAATATGAGCATAACCAATGGACACAGACAGTAGGGGGGTAAAGGCAGGTGCTAGGGTTTAGGAATGGCCAGGGAGAGATCAATGGGTGGAAAAGGAGACTTGTGCAATACTTTAAACAATAAAGAATTTAAATAAAATAAAATAAAATCTTATATAGTATTTGAATAAAGAAAACTTTGGGAGGAAACAAAAAACAAAAATAGGTTCCTACAGGAAACACTGGAGAATTGCTGAGCCCAAAGGCAGTGACAGAACAGGTGAAAAGGAAGAAGCAGATATAAGTACACAGGAGGAAGATGTAGTGGCATGGGGATTGACTAGATATATCATGTTGTCAGAACAATGAATAATGATGAAAAATCCTGAGAGGTAAGAGCAAGAAAACATAAGGCTGACAGAGAAAATAAATGAAAATTCAGTTTTCCTGGAAAGAAAGGGGGCATGAAGGATAATAGCAAAATAAAATTCTATTTGAATGGTAGGTTGAAGTAAGACCTTCAAGCTAAGAAGTTTTATTCATTAGACAAAAGCCTCTGCCAGTTGTTGGATGGAAAAGTAAAATACTAGAGCTGATATTTACCAAGTGAATAGGACAGCACTTTATAAGCTGAATGAGAGAGAAGAGAGAGAGAGAGAGAGAGAGAGAGAGAGAGAGAGAGAGAGAGAGAGAGAGAGACCTATTACAGGCAGATAAATTAATACACCCTTAAAGCAGTCCTGTGGGGGGAAAATTATTCTGAACTACAGTAGTGACACTGCCTGTGAAGAGACACTGTGTGGCTCAGCTGGTTGAGCATCATCCTGTGCACCAAAAGATCATCATTTTTATTCCACTCAGGGCACATGCCCAGGTTGCAGGCTCAATCCCCAGTAGGTGGCGTGCAGTAAAGTGAATGATTAAGCTGTAAAAAGACATAAAGAACACTTAAATACTCATTACTAAGTAAAACAAGCTAAGCTGAAAAGCCTACAATTTTTTGTATGATACCAACTATATGACATTCTGAACAAGGCAAAATCATGGAGATAGTAAAAAGATCAGTTGTTTCCAGGGATGGGAATGGGGGAGAAATGAAGAGGCAGAGCACAGAGGATTTGTTGTGTAGAGCAGTGAAACTATTCTGTATGATACTATAATGGTGGAAACATGTCTTTATACATTTGTCCAAACCCATAGAATGTACCAAAAATGAACTATGGACTGTGAGTGATAATGATGTGTCAATCAATGTAGATTCATCAATCATAAGAAATGTATCACTCCGGTGGAGGATACTGGTAATGGGGGCGGGCTATCCAGATGAGTGGGAGGGGGCAAAAGCTAGATGGGAAATGCTTGTACTTTCAGCTCAATTTTGATGTGAACCTAAAACTACTCAAAAAAAAAAATAAAGTCTATTTTGAAAAAATAAGCTCAACAGAGTTTAACAAATTACTGAAAGTGAGAAGTTAGGGAAGTGTAAGGTCGAGGTGTTAAAAGGCTCAGAGTGAATTTCCAATCATGGAAGCTGAAAAATAGGGAGAGAAGACCGTAAACATAGTAGCAAGGTGCTAAAATGATCATAAAAAGGGAGGAAAGTATCTTCATTTTCAACAGCTCCTCATAATAAGAACCAAGGAAAGATGATATGAGTTGACAGAGGTAATGTCAGTAGTAAGATTGTTTAGTGAAGCTGCAGGATAGTTAGAAATGGAAGAGTAAAAGGGAAACACTGCAGTCATGGTCCAATGTGACCAGCTATGGGCTCCGGACAAGTTACAGAACTTCTTTGAATGCTAGCTTTCTCATCCTTAAAACTTGAGAAAATAAAGTACTTTGTAGTTATGAGTTAAGGGAAATCCTCTGTCACCCTATCCCTTCCATGCTGGACCTATCATCATACCTGCTACTAAGCATGCTTCCCTGGAAGGCAGATGGAGAGCTGAAAGTGCCTCATAAGATCTCTATTCCCTAAACATAGTGGTTGCTTAAGAATAAATTATGTAAACTTATAATTAAATAAGTTTTATTTAAGAATAAAAGAAAAGATCTATATTCCCATTATCATCTTTTATTTATTTTGACAAATACAAAAGAAATTGTACAGGCCATAGAGATATAGTAAGTTATGTATGGTTATATCCAAAGGTACAAGCACATATAGCAGATTCCAATAAATACAAATAAATTTCAAAGCTCTTCTATTTGTTGACTCGCCATCAGAGAGCTCTACTTCACACTTGACTGAAAAGGAATGGAAAACCATCTGTTACTGGCATATTAGCCTTGCACCTTGGCTCCCCTGAGGTGAGCTGATGTGGGTGGCACATTTCAATAACTAGCACCTTCCTGCTATTGATAAAACCCTCACACTTAACTTTGACAGTTTTTCATCTTTGACTTATACTGCAATTTCCTCCTTTTTCTCCTCCCTGGTCTCCACTGTTCCCCCCTGCAATCAGTCTGAAGTGTCTCGGAAAGAAAAATATTTTCCTCCCTAATGCTTATCTGCTCCTGCTATAAATTCCATCTCTGGCTTCCCACTGATTCTCAAGTTGCCATCTCACCTTGAAATGACTCCTACAGTTGCTCCAAGCTCATATCACTTCTCCCACTCGGGTCATATTTTGGTCCCAACAACTTCTTGTCACTTCGTATCCAACAGTATAAACTTCTCTTACAGCCTCTGTGTGTCTATCCATTCAGTCTTACTCAAATCTTCCAATATTGAAAGCTTTTAGCTAATAATCTCAAAAGAAGCTTTGCAAAGAACACTCTTTAGTTTATTTTCGCTGGATTGCCATAATCACAACCTCCATTTATTTGGCAATGTTTTTTTAAATGTTTATTAATAATAAAAAATGTGCTGAAACCCGTTTGGCTCAGTGGTAGAGCGTCGGTCTGCGGACTGAAAGGTCCCAGGTTCGATTCCGGTCAAGGGCATGTACATTGGTTGCGGGCACATCCCCAGTAGGTGGTGTGCAAGAGGCAGCTGATCGATGTTTCTCTCTCATTGACGTTTCCAGCTCTCTATCTCTCTCTCTTCCTCTCTGTAAAATATCAATAAAATATATTTAAATAATAATAATAATAATAAATGTTTAAAAAATGTTGATAATATTACCAATTGAAAAACAACAAATGTGGAGGAATTATGAGTGTTTATTAAGCAATCTGGTTCAGAGCATAAGGCAAAGGTAGACTCTACATCACTGTGTATGCAGGTTGCTTTTCTACTGGCCATAGTTAGGAGGTTTGGTATCTGTTCGAAGGCCATGAGCAGAGCAAGGATGATGGGCCACGTACAGAAACTCACCAGGGCAGAAAGCCCTGGATGCCTACGAAGGGGCAAAACTAGGAAAACAAGAAGCTTGTCCTCAGGGTAACCTACCCCCCCCCAGCATATCACTGGTCATATGGTTTGGACCCCTGATCTTTCAGATCTCTGGTCAGGAGGTTAAGACCCCCTGACCTTTCCTCCCTAAAGATAACATCTAGGCTTCAGTTGTATTTCAGTTCCAGGCCCAGAAAAGCAGCAAAGCCAGACCAGTGACAGCGTGGCTGCCTCAGGACCAGCTACATTGACTAATGACCCCCTGCTAATCAGTAAAAACTAGGACCCTGAAAGAGCACACCTGGAAAGCTGATGAATATTCTATTAAGACCCTCCTCTGAGAGCTCCACCTGCAAGAGAGCGATGAATGTGCTCAGGAAGAAGGACCCAGTGCATGCTCTCCCTCCAAGGAGCATGCCCATGCCCGTCCCTTCCCCTTCTCCTTTTCCCTTAACATCTAAGGGACCCCATGAGACTTGCAACCAGGGAAGCAATAGGCAGAGACAGCTCATTCTGGGTGTTAGGAATAAAATCTCTCTAATCACAAATCAGAATAAGACTAAATTTTCCAGACACGCATAAAATCCATGATCTTAACTTTATTCTACTGAGAACTTCAGAAAGCAGGTTGGGCTTTCAAATAATAGGGTGAGGGGTGCTTAAGTTCTAGGTTCATGAAGTTTACACTTTATTTTGCAGACTATCCTAATAAAAGAGTGATATGCAAATTGACAGTCACTCCCAAGACTTAAGATGGCTGCCCCCATGTGGACACAAGATGGCCACCACAAAATCACTGGCAGGGGAGAGCAGTTGTGGGCAGTTGGGAGTGAACAGGCTGGCAGAGGAGGGCAGTTGGGGGAAACAAGGCCAGCAATGGAGGGCAGTTAGGGGGGACCCAGGCTTGCAGGAGAGGTCAGTTGGGAGGTGACCAGGTAAGCAGAGGAGGGAAGTTGAGGACGATCAGGCCAGAAAGGAAAGGCAGTTAGGGGGGACCCAGGCCTGCAGGGGAGGACAGTAGGGGAAGACCCAGGCCAACAGAGGAGGGCAGTTGTGGGCTATCAGGCCAGCAGGGAGGGCAGTTATGGGTGACCAAACTGGCAGAGGAGGGCAGTTAGGAGTAACTGGGCCAGCAGAGAAGGGCAGTTTGGGGGACCCAGGCCTTCAAGGGAGGGCAATTGAGGGAGACCAGAACAGAAGGGGAGGGGAGTTGGGGGGGGGACCCAGGCCTGCAAGAGAGGGCAGTTGTGGGGAGACCAGGCATGCAGGGGAGGGCAGTTGAGTGGTTGGGAGACCCAGGCCTGCAGGGGAGGGCAGTTGTGGGGGTATCAGGCCTGCAGAGAAGGACAGTTGGGGGGGCACTCAGGCCCACATAGAAGGGCAGTTGGGGGGAACCAAGACTGCAGGGGAGGGTAGTTGGGGGCACAAACCTGCAGGGGAGGGCAGTTAAGGGCAATCGGGCTGGCTGAGGAGAAGTTAGGCATCAAACAGGCTGTCTGTGAAGTGGTTGTGATCAGGCTGGCAGGCAGAAGCAATTGGGGCAATCGGGCAGGGGCAGGCAAGTGGTTGGGAGTCAGCAGTCTTGGATTGTGATCAGGTCCACCGGGATTGGGTCTAAAGGGGCGGTTGAATATCCCTCAAGGTGTCCCAGATTGGAGAGATTACAAACTGGGTTGAGGGACACCCCCCCACCCCATGCACGAATTTCATGTGCTGGGCCTCTAGTGTAATGTATTTATTCATGATTAGCAAGCAAAGGAATGGCATGATCAGAGCCTTATTTTAGGAAGAGCAAGTAGACAGAGACATTCCCCATTGGTAAAACGGGAGAATATTAGAATAAACTCAAAAAGATCCCATGAAATCAGAGAGAAAGCTCTTTTTATGAGTAAAATGAATGGCATTTGGCTACTAGTTGATTCACTAAAAGAGGCAAAAGAGAAAGAACTAAAGCTGTTAGCAGTTTTGAATCTTGTAATCAATGCGATTAAAGACTCAATAACTGATATGTAGAAGACAGAAGATGGAATAAATTTACTATTTTGGTTTATCTGTTCTTTATATTTCATTTAGAACTTTGATTTGGAGGGAAGCCTAAAAGGTAATATTAAATGATGGGTTGAAGATAAAAAGAAAGTTACTAATTAGAATCACCTGCATAAAGCCAATAGTTAAAGCCCTGGAATGGAGGAAATTATAAAATGTATATAAAATAAAAAAGGTCAGAAAGAAAATCTTTCAGAGTCAAGGGGAAAAGAACTCAGATTTAAAAATAAGAACAAAGAAGAGGAATTAAAAACAAGGAAGAAGAGAAGGGAATGATAAAGGGAACGAAAGGAAAGAAGGAAGAAAGGAAGGGTTTTAGACTGATAGAGTTGGAAGTTATAGAGAAGATATTTGAAAACCAAAGCAGGAAAATATCTTTGCTAAGACTACATCTCACCAGTGGGAGAATCTATTTACTTTTATTTTTTGTTTTGATGGAGTGTTAACAGTAGCGTTTATCTCTTGGCAATTCATTTGATTTGTTTATGAATACATATATTCGTCAGCATTAGGGAAGTGAATTACAACTAGACATCTGGTGTTATCAGCATAGCTCTGCTTAATTTTATTTTTTATTTTTTAAATATATTTTATTGATTTTCCACAGAGAGGAAGGGAGAGGGATAGAGAGCTATAAACGTCGATGAGAGAAACAAGCACCAGCTGCCTCCTGCACATCCTCCACCGGGGATGTGCCCACAACCAATACACATGCCTTTAACTGGAATCAAACCCGGGACCCTTCTGTCCGCAGACCTAGGCTCTATCCACTGAGCCAAACCAGTTTTGGCAGCTTTGCTTAAATTTAAACAAACCCATTCGTATGAGTCTTTTTCTTTTAAAAATGACTTGCTGTATTGACCAAGAAAAGAATGTATGTATGTATGTGCATCAGAATGTTATTTTTAATCTTTATTTTTCTTTATTGATTAAGGTATTACACATGTGTCCTTATTCCCCCATTGCCTACTCCAACCCCCGCTCATGCCCTCATCTCCCTGGTGTCTGTGCCTATTGGTTATGCTTATATGCATGCATACAAGTCCTTTGGTTGATCTCTCCCCTTTAACCCCACCCTTTTTGTTTTGTTTTTGTGGTAAATATATATATATATATATATATATATATATATATATATATATACACATTATTGCTTCAAGAGAATAAGGGAGAGGGATGAAGATATAGAACATTAATGATGAGAGAGAATCATTGATCAGTTGCCTCCTGCATGCCCCCTACTGGAAATCTTAGCCCACAACCCAGTCATGTGCCCTTGACCAAAATTGAGGGCACTCTTCAGCTCTTCAGTCCTCAGGCCGACGCTCTATTCACTGAGCCAAAACAGCTAGGGTGAGTCTATTTGCTTTTGAATGAGTGCTCTCTTTTTTAGGCTTATCGGTGGTCTTACTATTCATATATTCATATTTATTATGAGGTATTCACATTATGTAATTCCTGGTTCCTAAGAGTTCTACATGAATAGAATAATTTGGGTTGAAAATGATCTAGATATATAAATAGACAATAGAATCCAATTTTCCCTACAAATGTGGAAGTGGATGAGAGGAACACAGCAGTTATTACCTTGAAGATTCCAGAGGACTATTAAAGATGGGGAGAAAATAAGAATTACAGAGATACTAGACAACTTGATTTTTAACCTGGTTTTGGGAGGAAAACCAGAATAACTGAATTATGAAAAGAGCTCCAAGCCCCATTTTCATGAGATAGGAGTGGAACAATTTTCTCTCTTCTACAAAATCCAGGTAACGTTGTTAAAAAGAATATGTGGCAACTTCCACATCTAAAAACTATCACAACAAAATAATTTGGCCTATTCAAATACCTGATTAACAGAATTACAAAAGCAAAGGTGTGTCAGGTTTCATTATAAATTTTACAATTACCTTATTTACATATTCTGAATGTATGAATCCTCAATATTGTCTCCAAAACATTAGATTTTTAATATTAAAGTGCTAGTGATTTGTATTTGTATCTGAAATCCATGGTACAAATTAAAACCTCCTTTATCCAGATAGATCTTTGAAATTGCATATTAAGATATTTATAGAATAACTGATATTTTTAAAGGGTATTTGACAAATATCCTTTAAAGGTTGTTATCAAATGTTAATATTACCTTCTTCAGAGCTTTACACTTGGGTGGCAATTGACAAATATTGGCTTTAATGATGATATCATAACTGCATATTGAATCTCTGTGATGGTTAATTTGATGTGTCACCTTGACTGGTCTCCGGGTGCTCAGATTAAACATTATTTCTGCATGTGTCTGTGAAGGTGTTTTCAGATCAGGTTAGCATTTGAATCAGTGGACTCAGTAGATTGTCTTCCCCAATGTGAGTAGGCATCATCTAAGCCCATGGCCAGCAAACTGTGGCTCGCGAGCCACATGTGGCTCTTTGGCCCCTTGAGTGTGGCTCTTTCACAAAATACCACAGCCTGGGCAAGTCTATTTTTAAGAAGTGGCATTAGAAGAAGTTTAACTTTTAAGAATCTGGCTCTCAAAAGAAATTTCAATCATTGTACTGTTGATATTTGGCTCTGTTGACTAATGAGTTTGCTGACCACTGATCTAAGCCACTGAGGGCCTGAACTGAGATATGTCTTCTTTTCTGCTCTCAAGACCAAGATTCATATCATCAGGTTTGAAGGTCCCCAGGCCTTCAAACTCACACTGGGTATACCTGGGTCTCCAGCTTGAGATAGCCGATCATGGGACTTCTCATTTGAGCCAGTTCTTCATAACAAATATCTTAATACACTGAGATGGATATAGCTATATCGATGATATGTCTCCTATTAGTTCTGTTTCTCTTAAGAATTCTGACTAATGCAATGCCCCAATCAGGCTTGTTGTTAACAATATCAATAGTCTTTTTTTGTAGCTTCAACATACTTTGATATATGAATTAAATGACTATAAAATCATGCAATTAATAAAAGGAGGAAGCAGATACGAAAAAAACTCATGAAAACATTAGAAAAGTCATATTTAATCTCCCTTATGTTATCAAATACATTAATGTTCTTCACATGTCACAGTGTTTTGTCTAAAAAAGATATCTATCTTCTAATCCTATACATACATATCACAGTGTCCTCCTATATCATAACAGGAATTCCACATTTGAATCAGGTAGATTCCACCCAAAACATGATCCTAGTGTATGCTTCAATATAATGCAATATATATTTCAATAAAATTATAACACTCTGAATGAATTCTGATAAACTATTAAATGATAATTAAATAATATTAATTGAAGACAATAATATAATAGAAATATATGATCAAGAGGTGAAATCCAGCAAAATTGATCTTTAAGGAGCCACTATAAAATATATTCTAAAAATTTCCATTAGCAAGCCAGATGATTCCCCATTCAAAGTTATTTTTGGTGAGAAAAATCGATGTCAGGATGACTAGAATTCTGGCATAGTGATAGTATATTATTTTAAAAGCTTCTGCTAAGACTGTATTAAGGGAAATAAAAAATAAGTGATTTCAGAATATCACAATCTAAAACTATGGAATAATCACCATTCAAATAATGCACATGCTACTTAGAAATTCAAGGTACAAGCAATCCCATAAGCCAGCTATGGAAAAAAAATATAGCAGTGATACCCATAACACCACTTTTAAAACACTAGAACATTCTTGTGTTGCAACAAGGAATATTATAATAGGTTATAAATTATTAAGGCTCTATGAAGCACTGCCTTTAAATACTGTATAAGTTATACATAGGAGAATTCTAAATTTGTACAAGGTGCCCAGTTCTTGCAGGGGAAAAGCAAATAAAACAATCATTAAAGTAAAATAGGAGCCGCAACCGGTTTGGCTCAGTGGTAGAGCGTCAGTCTGCGGACTGAAAGGTCCCGGGTTCGATTCCGGTCAAGGGCATGTACATCGGTTGTGGGCACATCCCTGGTAAGGGTTGTGCAAGAGGCAGCTGGTCAATATTTCTCTCTCATCGACGTTTCTAGCTCTCTATCTCTCTCCCTTCCTCTCTGTAAAATATCAATAAAATATTTTTTTAAAGTAAAATAGGAGAAAACACCTACTGTCCCCACTTTGCAAGGGCTGGAAATATGTTCACGTATTATGTTTAAGTAATTGGCAAAGAGTAAACAGACTTTTAAAAAAGTGTTTACTTGATAGAATAACTTTAAAAAAGGGAGGAAGCCATCAGTAATATTTTCAACAATAATTATGGGAAAAATTTTAAGTGTGTTTTTTTTTGTTTTGAGCCACAGAATGTCTGGACTCAGGGGATTGGTTTCTCTTTGTCTTTTCTTGTCATTTTCTAGACGTTGCATCTGCATATGCATTTCTGTAGCTATCTTCATAAAGGTTGCCACTCTAATTCACTTTATATTTACAATTAAAGGAGAAGAAGAGGAGGAGGAAAGGAGGACAGGGAGAAGCAGAAATATTTTTACAATCTTGACTTTGGCCCACAGAAAACAGGAGCTTGATTCTGCATGGCTATTTTTGCACACCTGCAAATTAAACCACCAGAGGGAGCTTCTGCATTTCAATCCTATTCATAATCATTAATTAAATTTAATATGGGTCCATTTAAAATCATTTAGCTCAGAATTCCTGGAGAAAAAAAAAATCCAACTTGAAAGCTGAAGTAAAAAAAAAAAGTTTAGATATAAGAAATATTCATAAAAATCCACTTTTTAATGTAAAACTACTGTGACTGGTGTTGCAGTGCCAATGTGAGCAAATGAGAAAAGGAAAAGCAGTCCATAATTGTGAACTAGTTTATTCTGAGTTGTTTTATAGTCAGGAATAGGGAGAGACTAAAAATTGACAAAGTAATCAGTTATTTTTTTATCTTTCTCTTTCTGCTCTTCTCCTTTTTACTTCTTTCTTCTCTCCATCCTTTCCCTCCTTCCTTCCACCCTTTAACTTTTCTTCCTTCCTTCTTATATTTCTTATTTCCAATTATTTCCACATTAGTTTAGAAAGTTCCCAGGACTAAAAGTCAAAATATGTATTTTAGTCCTTGTTTTTAACTACAGATAGCAATGTCAATCAATAAACTGAACACCTGTGGTTTGAAGGAAATGATTCTAAGATATAGGAATGCAATGAACGCACTCTGAGTTTAAAAACAATACACACACACACACACACACACACACACACATATATATGTGTGTGTGTGTGTGTGTGTGTATGTGTGTGTACATACACACTCTCTCTCTCTCCCTCTCTCAGGGGAAACTAAAAATAGAAGATTAAATATATTATGTCTTAAAGAATGTTACTCAGTTAAAAATAGGTAACTGATCATAATGGGTGGAATGAGCAGTTTTTGTGGATGGATTAAATATAACAATTGAGAGAACCAATAAATTCAGGAATAACTTCTGGTAATTTTAGGATGAAGCATCTGGGTAAATATATAGAGAAAAATTAATTTGGGAAGAAAAATAAAAGTCTCTGGAAATGTTTGGCTTTTGTGTGTATGACTATGAGTAATGCAAGAAAAGCCATCCAGTGGGCTAGAAGTTATATGAGCTGAAAATAAAGGGTGAGGTCAGGCAGGATACATAAATGTTGTTGTCAACATGTACTTGGAAATGGGTGCAGATGGAGGAAAGAGCCGAAGACTGGAGATGGTCACTCCAACATTCACAAGTGGAGACCAAGAAAAGTTGGAAAAGATTCTGAGAAGTTTTCAGAGAAGAGGAATCTTTTGAGAGTGAACTATCTCAAAGTACAAATGAAGATGGTGTTTTTTTAAAAATAGGAAGTGATCAAATATATCCAAAGTGACTAACAGTCATGTAAAATAGGATAAAAATTATCTTATGAGAAATGAGAGTTGTGAAAGTGTAGTTTATTTGGAGAAGTATGGCAAAAAGCATAGTGATTGGTGGAAGTACATGAGATAAAAGGAAATAAGCAAGCAAAGACTGAAAATACACAAATCTTCCCCAGAGTTTGGTAGTGACGGAGAGCAAATTTATGGGGCAGAGCTTAGGGAAGGCATGGAGTCAAGTCAGTTTTGTTTTGTTTTATGACAGTAGCTATTACAACACAATTGCATGTTTAATGGTAGAGATCCTGTTTCAGATCATTAGATCCAAGAGGGTTCTATTATAAAACAAGTGAGATATTTCTCAAGGTGTGTGAGTGCCACCATGGAGACTTCATTTAAACAAATAACCTGAACTCCTGCAATTATCCGTGGCTAATGAGAACTACGTTCACATGCATTGCAGAAGCTAGATCTTGGTAAGGAGAGAAATAGGGGGAGAGAGTAAATATGTGGGACATTTCCATAATATAAAATAATTTTTGTATTAGAAATACAAGAATAAGTGAGCTGGAATGGTAGGAAGTGACAAGCAGAAGATATGTGAAATGCATATTTCAGAGATGGTGCAAATACTGGTGATGGGCTTTAAGCAAATAATTTTAAAGCTCTGCTCATCTTTTGACTTTGAAAAAGCAGACATAGTGCAGCAGTAGGAATTTTGTAAAAATCTCTATATATATGGATTTTTTCTCTTTAAAGAAATCTCTATAAAGAATTTTTTATTGATAAGGGCAATAAAATCTAGAATTAGAGCACACTTGCCAAATCTCTAATATCTTGTCTTTAAGGACTTTAGAATACAGTTAGATAGGAAACATTTCCAATGACAAAATTAATTGATCAAGTTAACTTGAATACAGTACAAGCAATGTCTCTGTAGGGAGTAAGCTATGTGTAAAAAAATATTATAATCAGTAAGTTGCATTGGAGCATGAAAAAAAATCACTTGGAACCAGAGGTACCAGAAAGGTTTTAGACAAATTTGAATCATTAGAAAGGCAAAAAAAAAAAAGGAATCCTACCCTGAGGGCAATGGGATGGGGATAAAATAAAATTCTAAACAGTAGATATTAACTTGGTTATACTATTTACAATTTTGATTCAATTATGTTTTTCAATATGGTCTCTAGGGGGGAATGGAGTTCATTTTTCTTTATGTTATCATTGAGCTTTGTGATATTTTAAACTCCATGAGTTAGACAGTATAATATTCTACGAACGACAGGGTTCTGTTACAAAAAGAGGAGGGCCACCCAGCCCACAACTCCATATTCAGGTGGTACAAAACCACAGGGAAGGAAAGAGAAGCAACTTGAAATCAAGTTTAAGACAGTGGTCACCCTCAGCAGGCATGGCTCAGTGGTTGAGCATCGACCTAGTAACCAGAAGGTCACAGTTCAATTCCTGTCAAGGCACAAGCAAGGTTTGCAGCTTGATCCCCAATGTGGGGCACGCAGAAGGCAGCCAATCAATTATTCTCTCTCATCATTCATGTTTCTCCCTCTCCCTCTCACTTCCTCTCTAAAATTATATATATATATATATATATATATATATATATATATATATATATATATATTGAATAGGGGCCATTGCCACCCACCTTCCAAACTGAAGTCAATAAAAATATATTAAAAAAAAGAATAGGGACCATTGAAAGGCTAAATAATACCCCTAAAGACACAAAAAAATCAAAACTTGACCATTTTGTTATCGAGGGAATAAGAATCCTACATTGTAAAAGTAAATACTTTTCAAAGAATAATTAGATAAAAATTTAAAGGAATAAATGAGTATGGCCACATATTCACCATTTTTTTCAAAGCTGAAATTGTGTGAAGATGCTCCAGAAATGGTATGAGCTAGAGGTTTAAAAAGTTCAAAACAAAGTTATTCTTCTTTCATCAGGTTCCAAGTTTTCATGTTTTACTTCTCCCCTGCACAGACATTCCTATCACCCTAGAGTGAGCGTTCATCAGCTTTCCCTTGGAAAGATGCAAGATCCTCCTTCTTGACATTCCTTCCAACATTCTCCCAACTCTAGTCCTCTCCCTTTCCTCCCAGACTGACATTCCTAAAGCACAGTTCCCACCACACTGCTTCTCTGATCCAAAGCCTTCTTGGTTCCTCCCATTCCCTACTGAGTACAAGCAAGCATTGCATGGGAATTTATAGCTGAAAGTTGACATTCCCCAGCACTCCCCTTTAAACACTATGTGCTTTAGCTAAACTGTATTACTCATAGTGTCTAAAATTGCCCTCTACTTTTCAAAAATTTTTTCCACTTTTCTTCTTGCCTAAATGTTATTATTATTCAACATTCCGTTAAAATATCACCTGTGAAATTAACTTAACTTTGATCTCTGTGTAGGACCATGCCCCAAATTATGTAGGTTATATGCAAATGTACCAAGATTTGTTTTCAATGTTTATTATTTTTGTTCTGCCTTTATTTCTAACAATCGCGTTTGATAAATGGGATTTTTGGCTGGGCGTAAGATAAATGTAGATGTAATATTAATACTGCCAGAGTATTTATCTACATAAAAGTTGAAATGGAAGCATTTTGTGCATTCATTAAGAGACTCATAGATTATCACAATTGTCTTGCTGTGCTCTCATGGAGATATGAAATGTTAGTAATTTAAGATTCAATGAAAGATAGTAAATGCCCGAAATTAAATCTAATTCCAAGTATTAATCAAGAAGTTTCTACTGTGATGTCAGGAAATCATTTCAGTCCAACAAAATTTCCAGATACTTTATTAGGCACTGGGGGGTATAAAGACATGAAAACTATCCAGTAACTTCCCAGACAAGCTCCCAGGTTTTTGGGGGTGAAGGACACATCGTGGAAGAATATTCGGGTCCCCATGGAGTTGAAGGAAAAGGGTGAAATACTTTAATCCAAAACATGAATATAAGGGAGGATGGATCAGGAAAATGGAAATGACTAGGAGAAGAGAAATCTAATGGTATCATAGCACAGATGTCCTTAGACACCATGGCAAGGAATTTGGACACAAATAAGTTCAGGTGGAGCAGAGAAATCAATATGGAGACAATTCCAATAGTCTAGGTCTTAAGAAATACAGTCAAAAGGCCAGATTTACTGTAGACTCATGGAGGAACTCATATGTCCATCAAGACAATTTGTTAGACTCTAGATACACCATGGTGAACACAACGGGACAGTCTCTGCCCTCTGGCACGTACAATTCTATATAAAATATAAACAAATAATCAAATAACTGCGTGTGTCCAAAATGCTGTAAAGGAAAAGGTATGGTGTCACTGGTATATATAACAAAGTTAGCTCACCTTTTCTACAGAGGCCAGGAAATGCTTCCGAGTAAGTAGTATCCAATATGAAGAGCAGCATTGGAATTGTCTAGATAAGGTGGCAGGGTGGCAGGGGTCAGGGGGGAGGAGGGGAGGGATATACTTGAAGCTTAGTTCCAGAAAGAAACATAACTGACAGGAACTGAGAGAGAAGACCACATGCTAATGGGATCAAGAGAACTCCAGAACAACTAGAGCCAATATTTATTCAAAGTTGTATGAATAGTAAAGTCCAGAAATGCAAAGCTCTAAAGGTTAATATAAAGGTGTTTAGCTTTTATTCCAAAGCCAATAGGAAGTCACTAGAGGACGTTAAGCATAATCTATTTTATAACTCAGAAAGATTATTCCATCTTCTGTGTGGAGAATAGACTAGACATGCTAAAATAGTTATGAAAAGTGAGTTAGTCTACAGTAAATTCCAGTGGGGCAGCTGCATGCTCAGTTGGATATACACAATGTCTAGCAGGCCTGATACACTGAAAGCACTCAATACAAATGTGTTAAATGTTTGGATAAATGAATGAAATTATCTCCTATTCATTTTCATCTGCCCTGGAAATGTCATGAATGAGCAAAATGGTTTTTCAATGTGTGAAAGTTTACTATCTGTGAGGAAAACAACACTTTTAATACATGTGGCAAATATTTCCCTGAAACAAGTTGCAGCACTGATGATAAAATATCTCTAAAGACATGTTTAGTGTGTCCTTTGGATGACAATGAGAAGACACATTGTCTCTTTGAGTTCCCAAAGCCACAAGAAGCACATGTCAACAAAAGAATAAAGCTACAAATGAAAAGTATTCACTGGAATATACTGGCTTACCATTTGTATGAGTCAATCTTCAAAATTATACATTATAACTTTTTATAACAGCTTTATTGTTATACAATTCATGTTCCATCAAATTCACTCTTTTGAAATGTGCAGTTTAGTGAATTGTGCTATGTTGAGAGAAATGTATGACCCTCACCACTATGCAATTTTACAATATTTTTATCACTTCCCTTCACAAAAATAATCCTATAGGCATTAGCAGGAATTTCCACACTCCCCCATGTCCCAGCCTCCTGATAACCACTAATGTGCTTTCTGTCTCAATGGATTTGCTATTCTGGACATTTCACATGAACAGAATCATATAATATGTGGTCTTTTATGACTTTTTCCACATACCATAATGTTTGCAAGTTCCAAAGATATTGTAGCATGTATCAGTAACTCATTCCTGTTTTATTGCCCAATAATATTCCATTGTTTGGCTAAAAATGATTTCATTTATCCATCCTTCAGTTGAAGAACACAGGTCATTTCAACTTTTTGGCTATTGTGAATAAAGCTGCCATGAATATTTATATGTGTTTTTCATGTTTGTATTAAATTATCTTATACATATACTGTGGTCTGGAATTGCTGGTCATATGGTAACTCTATATTTAACTTTATGTGGAACTACTAAACTGTTTTCCAAATGGCTGCAACATTTTACAATCCCTTCAGCAATTCATGAATGTTCAAATGTATCTATAGCCTCAGCAAGGCTTGGTATTTTCAAATATAGGCCCAGTGCACGAATGCATGCACCAGTGGGACCCCTTGGCCTGGCCTGCGGAATCAGGCTGAAACTGGCTCTCTGACATCCCCTGAGGGGTCCTGGATTGTGAGAGGGCACAGGCCAGGCCAAGGGATCCCATCAGTGCATGATCAGGGCTGGGGAGGGAGATGGGAAGTTGGCCAGCCAGGGAGGCACTGCGGGAGGGCTCCAGGGGGGTTCCTGGCCCATCTTGCTCAGTCCTGATCAGCTGGACCCCAGCAGCAAGCTAACCTACCAGCCATAGTATCTGTGCCCTGGTGGTCAGTGCATGACATAGCCACTGTCAACCACCGGCCGACTGGTCGACATAGCCACTGGTCGACTGTCTGCCCCCAGGTGGCCAGTTCACATCATAGCAACTGGTTGACTGGTCAACTGACCCCTGGTTGTCAGTGCATGTAATAGCGAGTGGTTGAGTATCCTTAACATATTACGCTTTGATTGGTTGAACAGATGACTGGCTGACCAGACATTTAGCATATTAATCTTTTATTTTATAGGATTGTTTATATTGTAACCATCCTAGGTGGTGTGAAATGGTATCCTACTGTCTTGTACTTTTGATTTGCATGACTAATGATGTAGAAAATCTTTCCTAGTGACTAATGATGGAAAACATCTTTTCATATGTTTTAGTAGCTATTTGTATACACCTTTGGAGAATGTCTATTTAATCTTTTGCCCATTTTCATTAGGTTAGTTTTTATTGATGTGTTATTTAATTGGATTAATTAGTACCTCCATGTAAACTTGAGCTTGGAAGGTGTAATAATCCCTGGCAGGAATGTCTTCTTTCTGATTTTAAAGCAAATTCTTCCAGTAATTTCATTGTGCTCTTGGAATTATAGAATACTGCTAACATTTTTCAGCTTTCTACTTCTATGATGTTTTATTTTTAATTTGTGTATTTGTAACTACAGAACCAGCTCAAACTGGTCTTTTCCAGTTTCTAACAAGATACAGTTGTTCAGAGAAAACAGACCAAGACTGCAAGTCACACATCTGGAGTGTGTTCAGAAGAGAGAACTTTGACCTCCAGCTGCACCTGAAACTAAAGACTCACCCTTCTCATGAAACCAAAGGTCTGAGACATGCCCATAACTTTAGCACCAAAACCCTTTCAGAGGGGGAAAGGTCCTTTATTCAAGAATATCCAAGACTGAAGCCCCTTACTGCACCAAATTCCAAAGTCCTCCAATGTTTCCACATACTCTGCCCTGAACCCTGAACCACAGAGGCAGATTCGGGCTTTCTCCCCATCTCCTTGTTGGACTACCTTTCAAAGGTCTTTCCTTGTTGCATACTTGATTCTTTAATAATTGCTCTTACTCTTTCGGGCATATAAACTTGTGGATTCGATCACAATCGAATTTAGTTCTATTATTTTTGTCTTAATGTATTGTTACAGGTATGTTGATATCTGGCTCACTTCTAAAAAATATTCCTTATAAATGGCATCCTTTATTAATATAAAGTATGCTTCTTCATTTCTTGTTTGTTTAACATTTCTTTATGTTTTCTGTTTTTGTTATTGCCCTGTATTTATTCTCTGAGAACAGTCATCTACTTCTCTGTTGACATAATTAGGTCAGTTGACCCCAGGAAATATGACCCACAGGTGGTCAGAGAGTCTACAGATGCCTCAGGGGGAAGAGGAAGCCCCAAACCAGAGAAATGAGCAAGAGTTTAGGGCATTTTGAGTAATGAAAAAATGCATTCTATTGTTATTTGCTAAACTGGAAGAGAATGGGTTTTGATGTTTCATTTGCTTGTTACCACCTGGTGACAGACAGCCTGCCTGAGAAACAAACCAACACAGATAAAAACTTCACTGAGAAGTAAAGAATCAAGAATCCTGGTAACATTTATGAAGAATTAGATCAGGTTAGACATTCAGTTATCTGTACCATTTGATTTTTTATTTATGTTTATTTTTAATACTTTAATTGAATTTTTAGAGAGAGTAAGGGAGAAGGAGGGAGAGACATTTCAATGTAAGAGCAAGAAACATCAATGTGAGAGCATAACACCAAATGGCTACCTCCAATATGCCCCCACTGGAGATCAAGTTGCATGAAGCCCTCAAGCCAGGTATGTGCCCTGACAAGGAATCAAACTGGCAACCTTTCAGGGCACAGGATGACACCCAACCAACTGAGCCACACTGGCAAGGGGCCATTTGACTTTTTAGTTATATGATCTAATAGTCAACCCCTTCCTTAGGAGAGTTTAAATAATTTGAGTTTCTGTCACTTACCTACCAAAAAAATATATACTATCCATTAGAGCAACAGTTTCTCTAGTGCCTTTTTTCCACAATATGTTAGGTCAAAATAAATTTTCAAAAAAAATAATAAATATGACTCTGAAACTAATCTATAATGAGCAGTTGTGAAAAATGTATTCAATTGGTACAACTCAGTGAGGGAAGAGGCAGCACAAGAAAGCCACCTGAAATGTGAACACCAGAGATTAGCATTACAGTCAGTAAAAAAAAACAACCCTGGAATATTATTCCAATATTTGATGTAAGATATGAAATTAATATTTTAGGTAAATAAAATGGTAACTTGGCTGTTTTCTCAGTCAGACAAAAAATTAATTCAGTAGGACAAACACTACTTGTAAATTAACATCTAATTTGACAGGGCATCATATAGCCCATATTATAAGTACAACAAGTAAAAAGACACATATACTGAGAGATAACTCAGGCGGTTTCCACTATCAAATCATTGAAAGAGTAATGTTTTACCTTCTTTTAATTCTTTGGATAATTTTCTCAATACTTACTACTTTGTTAAGGGGAGTTATAACTACATGATTTTTGGCACAATGGTAATTGTTGTTGGAGGATAAAGGTTTCCTATCCCTAGATCAAAACCTAGAGGTCACCTTAATTTATTTCACTTAGCATAATTTCCTCTAGGTCCATGCTGAGAGTTGTCAAGAGGGTAAGTGTGTGGGAAGGGTAAGAGGAAATGCAATAAGCTTTGGGTAGGGTTTCTGCTCACTTCTATAGTTTTACATTTGTCAACTAAGGAAGAATTTTAAGAGGTTGGTGAAAAGGGTAAAAGTTAAGAAGTACAAGTACAAATTGTTAGTTACAAGATAATTAGGGATCTAAAGTACAGCATAGGGAGAATAGTCAATCTCTATTATAAAGAGGTAATATGAAAATTAGGCTGGGACTCTGTAATGGATCATGACCAGACAGGAGGAGGTTGCACACACAGGTGAGGGCTGGAGCAGAGACAAAACAGAAGTAGGGGGGCCTGACTAAGCTGGCACGATGGCTTAGGCCAGGCAGCCCCAGAGCAGACACAGGCAGGGGGCCAGGGGACACTGGGAGTCAGCTTGGGTCCTGGCACCCGGTGGCACTGGTCTGGACTCCCACGACATCGATCCGGCCTCACTCCCATGGTGGCTGGCACTGTGTATGTCAGGCGAGGTCCTGGCCCCTCACAGGGTACTTCCTTGCACAGCAGGAGGCAGGGCGCCTCCTCATGCTATTTCAATTGTGCACTGGGCCTCTAGTAATCTACACTAATAAAAGAATGAGAAACAAATTGACCATGCCTTTGTGATGCCCACCAGCCAATCAAGAGTGAGTATGCAAATTAACCCAACAAAGAAGATGGATTAATTTGCATATGCAGGCACAGAGAAGCCAGGGACAGGGTGGGATGCAGGCATTCTACACTGCCCCAGCTGCTCCGGGCCTCTAGGCAGTGTAGGAAAGCAGAAAGGTGGCTCCGGCAGCCAGGGTAAGGAAGGCTCATTCTTGTACAAATCCTCATACATCAGGACTCTACTATTATAATAACTATGTATATAGTGCCAGGTGGGTACTTGAAATATGAGAGGAATCACTTTGTAACATGTATAATTATCTAAACACTATGCTGTGCACTTGAAAGTACTAAAAATAATATTGAATGTAAACTGTAATTGAAACATTAAATTTAATTTAAAATTCTGGAGGTCACCTTGAAATGCGAAGCTCCTTCTCTAACTGTGATATCCAGCATCAAGCACCTATTGTTGGTTGATGGAATGAGGTGGTATCTTCTTCAAATCAGACTACCCATAGGGTACAGAGAAAAAGAGCTCAAAGGTCTCTGAAGAGTTTACTCCATATATTAATACTGACCTTCCCCCATCCAACCATGCACCCTTTCTGAGTTTCTATTTCTACCATGATTTATATTTCCCTTGGGTAATTTTGCAGCATTGCAGCACCAATGGCAGCAGTGCCTCCTCTGCTTATTCTAGTCTCCAAATAAACACAGAGAGTAGCTGAAAACGGCATAAGAAATGAGCAAGCCTCCATTTTTATTTTTAAAAATATATTTTATTGATATTTTACAGAGAGGAAGAGAGAGAGATAGAGAGCTAGGAAAGTCAATGAGAGAGAAACATCGACCAGCTGCCTCTTGCACACCCCCTACTGGGGATGTGCCCACAACCAATGTACATGCCCTTGACCAGAATCTAACCCGGGACCTTTCAGTCTGCAGACCAACGCTCTATCCACTGAGCCAAACCGGTTTCAGCAGCAAGCCTCCATTTTTAAAAGTTGGGGGTTCTGCAAAATAAGCCAGTCGGAGAAAGATAAATATCACATGATCTCACCCATTTGTGGAATATAATGAACAATATAAACTGATGAGCAAAAACAGATCCAGAAACAGAGAAGCATCGATCAGACCATCAGAGGAAAGGCTGGGGAGGGTAAGAGGAAGAGATCAACCAAAGGACTTGTATGCATGCATATAAGCCTAAAGAACAGACACCAGAGGGGTGAGGGCCTGAGTGAGGATAGTGGTGGGGCAATGGAGGGATAAGGACACAAATGTAATACCTTAATAAATAAAGGGAAAAAAAAAAGGTTGGAGGTTCTATTTCAAAGGGTAGCTGCCGAAGAGTTAATGTCAGCCCTCCAGTCCATGCAGGCCTTGTGAGCACAGTCAAAGGGGGAAATGTGAATGTAGTGGAAGACCACATGGTTAGAATGAACACTCTTAAATTGTGAAGACTTTGAAAATTCTTCCTTAGTTGACAAATGTGAAAATATAGAAGTGAGCAGAAACCCTACCCAAGGCTTATTACACTGCCTCTTACCCTTCCCCCACACGTTCAAGGTCAGCCAGACACAAACCAAATGGATACTAAAAGTCAGTCTACTCTGATCATTGTGGTTTGCATTAGGTCTCCAAGGCCACAAAATGAAAAGCTTATTGAAGAAAAAGAGGATCAACCCTGGCCAGGCCTGCTCAGTGGTTAGTTAAGAGTGTTGGCCTGTGAACCAAAGAAACTCTGGTTAGATCCCGGTCAAGGACAAATACCTGGGTTGCAGGTTCAATCCCTTGCCCAGTCCAGGCCCATGTGGGAGACAGGAGGCAGGGAGGCAACCAAGCAATATGCCTCTCTCAAATCTCTCTCTCTCTCTCTCTCTCTCTCTCTCTCTCTCTCTCTCTCTCTAAAAATCAATAAGAAAAAAATAGCCTCAGGTGAGGGTCAGTGGCCAGTGTTTGGGGCTTTCAAATATCCATTAAGGAACTCCCCAAATCAAAAAAATTAGATGCGGAAAGACAAAGATATTTCCCTGCTTATTCTTGGGGTAATCAGGAAAAGCCTCTTTGATGAGACATGAGTATTGACTTTGAGGAGAAAGATGTGGGGAAGGTTGAGAGGCTCTGTTTGTCTTGTCATTTTCTTGTTATTGCTGTCACCTTCACTGCGGTGTGCTCTGCACTGGAGAGTTTCTGGGCAGAATTCTCTATGCAAAGCTACTTGGCCTGTGATGGCCACACAGTCATGGCAAACTGTGGTGAGCCATCCATGGAGCCATACTGCTCTGTGTAATGCTGATTCTGGCAGCTCCGTGTCCATCACTGAGGGTTGTTCCAAGGGAGCTTAACCCAGGCCCAGCTCCCAAAGGAACACTGTTAGAGATGGTGCTTTTAATACTCAGAGTGAGAGACTTTGCATTTAAAAACTTTTTAAAAATATATTTTTATTGATTTCAGAGAGGAAGGGGGAGGGAGAGAGACAGAAACATCAATGATGAGAGAGAGCCATTGATCAGCTTTTATATAAAAGTTTAGCTGATTGCTGACATTACATGCAAGATTAACATCTTAGAAGACTTATCCAACAAATTCAACATCAAGTAGCAACCAAAATACCCTTCAAAAAGAATCAGAAACATGGAGAACAACTTCAGACAGCATTGACAGGTTATGGAGGACAATTCTAGTCTTCAGTGAAGCTTAAATCTGCTTTCATATGAATCTTAAAAATTGAAGATAAAGGTGGGAAAAATTACTAAAGACAGAAAAAAATCAGAATCCTGCTTAGAGAGTGAGTTCTTAGCAGTAGTCAGATAAAACCTGTAGGTGAACACCTTTTATAAATGAGCCAATGAGCTGCTATTTCTGGGGAAAACAACATGGATTGTGAAAATACAGAACTGGACAATTGAAGGTGTCAGAAATAGAGACGACTTAATTGATTAAAGGATTTTTGTTTTATGCAAATAAATTAAATATCAATTTACAAACTCTTGAAGAAAAAAAGGCAGCACATATACCAAAACAAACTGCAGAAGCTAAAATTATCAGTGCACTTAAAAATCACTTGAAAAATTTCCAACCAAGAAAGATTTGTTGCATTCAGAACACAAGGCAAAAACAGAAATATCACTGAATTTCCTTTTAAAAAAATTATCCAATTTAGAGAAAATTTGCCCCACTTAAGATGGAGGAGAATCATCCCAAGCCATATCAGTAATGCATGCAAACTACACATTTATAAAATTCAAGCAAAATTATTTCAGAAAAAATTTAAGAGCCACTAGGTATTATTAAATCTTTCTAGTCTCAGGACACAAAAGCTCATGTTATGGAGATAACAGAGCTGTTAGCTCAGAAAAACCTCAATAAGTTAAAGCAAATGCATATATAACACAAAAATTGAGAAATAAATAAGTTTCTGAAAACTATCCTCCCATTCCTTGTGTTCACAAATAGTGCATTTGGCACAGACCTGAGGCCACAACCAAGTGTCCTCCAGACACCAGACTGAGAGTAGAACATTCCCTGCGATGGTGAGGGAATGAAAAGATCCAGGTCCAGTGTCCACTGTTTGCCATCCTCCATTGTCCTCCATGAATGCTCTTTGTAAATCCATCAACCTCCATGATCCCTCCAATCTGACTGACTCCATCCCAAATCATTAGGCCTTGCAGGAGAGCAAGACAGAGCTATGTGGCTCAATTAGCGATCTTACAAAGAAAGCATATAGTTGAATAAAATAGGAGTGGATAGTCTAGATAGAAGATCTAAGGCCAAGAGGCAGAATAATTGCTTTCATATAACTCAAGTCCACGATGGCTAAGACTAATTCCCCATTTTCAAAGCATTGCATTCTAGAGTACCACACACAGCAGGTTAGGGTGCAGACAGTCATTCACCATAAAGATGAACTTCCCAATGAGAGTTGTCCACAAACCCTATGGGTCATTGTTCTGTCAGATCTTGGTCCAGATTCCCCTTTATAGGCCTTCAGACTTCTATAGATATTTAATAAATTCTCTCTCATAGAAAATTAGGCAGAAAGAATTATGATTGATTATCAGTAATTATTGTCAAGCAATTAATATTACAGTATTTCTCAGCAAGACAAAACCACAAATTAATCATGCAATGTTTTCAAAATATTTATTCAAAAACAATGCAAGCTTGTTATTTAATGTGTCCCTTGTAAAATTTAGACATATCTCATGAGGTTCATGGGTCTCAATTTGGCCCTGACCACTGCCAATCATTTCAGTCTCAAGAGAGGTTATCAAAGAGCCAAAAAAAATTCCCTGTCCCTCCTCATGATTCACATTTTCAGGGGGAGGCAAATTTCCAAAAAAGATGAAGGATTCTGATATCATCAGGCATGTGTTTTTCTAATGGTTTAAACAGAAGATAGTTTTGATTTTCTCAGGAAATTGAGAACATTTTTCTAGCTGAAATTCATCCGACAGAAATATATCAGGTACCTCTACGGATTTCTTAAAGTGGAAATATGTATTTACTGAGATTAGACTTGGAAGTACTAGATCTCAAGAGATTGCTTTGGGAATGTGAGAAAGTCATTATTTGCTGGCTTTCCAGTAATTTATTTTGAATTTGTTAAATTCATTGATGTGTGACTAGCTATCAAAGCATGATAAATAGCTTATAAATCACTTTAGAGTTGGCAGAAATAAATATTAATGAGTCAATTTTCAAGGAATTTAAAGTCAGTTTCTCCTTCTTCTGTCACCATAAGTTACAAAGCAAATCTCAGTTGTTTCATTTGGAAAAGGATCTACAACTGTTTTGGTAATAATTGATTTTTATCAGGATAGTCACAGGACTGCTTATGATATGAAATCAAACTCTGTACTTAGAAGAAAAGAATGCTCTTTGTAAATCCATCATGGAGTTTCATATGACAAGAGTTGTTTAAAACTTATTTATAAAACAAAAGCACAATGATGATTGTAATCTTTTGCGAGACTAAAGTAACCTCCTTCACCAACATTTTGCTCAGGGCTGGCCTCAGAAGAGGGAAAGAAAAACGTGAATGGTGTGAGGCTGCCGTGATTTTAAAGTGCATAATCATGTGCTTAAAATCCACAGACGTTATGTATTTGACTAATCTCCGAGTTCTAAAAAATCAGACCGTTAACAGGGCGTGGGTGCCTACCTGTTCCGATAATTTTTGTCTGTCCAGGTGGGCCTGCATCACAGCATCATTCACAAGCAAGTGGAAGTTCAGGAGCACGTGCTCAATGTCGTAGGTTCCACGCATGGCATCTGACAGCTCTTCCAAGGACCGGATGTACGCATGCCAGTGCGGATTCAGCTCCGCCATGTGTGCCAAGCAGCCTCTCACGACGTTGAGGCAGTACCCCATGCACGGTCTACTGAGCGTCAGGCCCTGGCAGTGAGGGCAGTACTGCATCCTCAGGAGGGCTCGGCCACACTCCCTGGAGAAGAGCAGATGGTCGGTGGTATTGATGACTTCGATGCCCAGGTTCAGGGCCTGCAGAAACGTGCGGCTCGGCAGCAGCGACCTCCCCATCTGCCCCATCACTCTTTGGGGGACGTTACCAAAGGGACGAATGTCCCGGCGAGCCATCCGGATGCACTCCGAGTACTCCAGGGAACTGTCCGTCAGGGCAGGGTTGATGAGGTGATTGTAGACTAGAGGGAAAAGACTGTCAAAGAATCTGTTCACGAATTCTTCGGGATTAACGTCCGCACCGAATAAATAGAGCCCCACGTCGGTGAAGAACTCCTGCACCGAAGCAGCAGCCTCTAAGGCCATGTTCCTGTAGCTGTTGCAGAACAGTATGCTGGTGAAGTTTTCTGCTTGTCTGATGAGAGTTTCAAGGGTTTCTGTAACACAAGCAGAGGCAAGGGATGGAGACGCTTAGTATTCATGTTATAACTCTCCGTCCATCTGCGCTAAGCAGTAAATGAGCTTCATGCATTGAAACTAACCTAAAGATCTAAATGAGGACGCTCAGCCTACAAACCCAATTTAGTTTCCGAAAGATGATGCCTGGTCAACAGTGAGCATTACACGCAGCACACTTGTTTTACAGAAATGTATTTCCTAGAATCAAACACATTTAAAAAAGAATAGAAATAAAAAATAATTTACATGGTGGGGGCATTTTCTTATTTTATGCCTTAGTCATTCATGACCCAATAAATGTATTTCCTAGAATCAAACACATTTAAAAAAAGAATAGAAATAAAAAATAATTTACATGTTGGGGGTATTTTCTTATTTTATGCCGTAGTCATTCATAACCCAATAATGATAGGAAAACAGTGTCACTGAGAAAATAATTTTTGATCATGAGTTCATTGTTTATCAAATGCAGTGATATTAAATACTTGATTCAACTCATACTGTATTTTTAATTTTTTTTCTCAGAATGAAAACTAGTAGATTATGCACCAGTTACTCCAAAGAGAGGCTAAGTTCCCAAAGGAAAGCCTGACAATCATTGGACTTACCAGCATGTTCAAATTAAAAAGAAAATAAAAGACTATAATGAAACCCCTAAAGTGTCAAACCTTATTTACACAGTGGAAAAGTCATGGGCAGTATTAGTTGGTGAAAATAAATAATTGCATGACCGCCTTCTCCACTATCTTCTGTTGTTTTTAATCATCTTATTTTCAAGGACTCTATTGTGGGACATTTTATTTTATTACTAAGTAACCAATGCTTCCACATAAATTTTGCTACAGAAAGAACAGAGGATAATTCATCCACATATTAAAGGAGTTTGTAGTAATCAGCAAGTAGATGTTATACTTCAAAAAGATAGCTTTAGGTAGCAGTCCATCACCTTGGGTATACTGGTAATCCTACCTAATAAAAGAGTAATATTCAAATTAACATCACTCTGCTCCACAATCCACACCCACAAGCCAATCAGAGTGAGTATGCAAAGAAACCCAACCAAGATGGCAACAGCCACAGAAAGCAGGAGGGAGGCGTTTCCTCAGCAATGGAGGAAGCCAATCTTTCCACCTACCCTTGCCAGTCTAAGCCTCCACTCCAGGACACAAAGTTTCAATTATAGATGGTAAACAAATCCAAACAGAAATGGCTGCCACCACATAGCAAGCAGGAAGCATGGCTCCACTACAGGCTACAAAGTTTCAATTGTACAAGGTAAATAAATTCCAAATATCAGGGCCTCCTCTTGGGTCGCTGGGGGGTGTAGCAGACTTGCAAACCACCACAGGCCCCTCTCTCAGGCCGCCCCAAACCCCAAGGGAACCCCCCGCCCTGATCCGGGACACTCTATAGGGCAAACCAGCTGGCCCCCACCCATGCACCAGGCCTCTATCCCATCTAATAAAAGAGTAATATGCAGATTGACCATCACTCCAACACACAAGATGGCTTCCCCATTTGGTCAAAGATTCTGCCCCCATGTAGACACATAGCCACCGCAAGATGGCCATCAGGGGAGGGCAGTTGGGAGGCACTAGGCCTGCAAGGGAGGGCAGTTGGGGTGATCAATCTATAGGGAAGGGCAGTCAGGGGTGACCAGTCTGGCAATGGAGGGAAGTTGGGGGCAGTTGAAGGTGATCTACCCTGCAGGGGAGGGCAGTTAGGGGTGGCCAGGCCAGCAGAGGAGGAAAGTTGGGGGCAAACAGACTGGCAGGAGAGCAGTTAGACAACAATCAGACTGGAATGGAAGTGGTTAGGGGGTGATCAGGCTAGCAGACAAAAGTGGTTAGGGGAAATCAAGAAGGCAGGCAGGTGAGCAGTTGGGAGCCAGCAGTCCTGGATTGTGAGAGGGATGTCCAACTATCCACTTAGGCCTGATCCCAGGGCCTAAATGGGCAGTCGGACATCCTTTGAGAGGTCCCAGATGGGAGAGGGTTCAAGCTGGGCTGAGGGACACCCCCCGACCCCCATGCACGAATTTCATGCACCAGGCCTCTAGTTACATTTTATAATTATCCTGTATTAATTTACCAATACACCAATAAAATTATCTCCCATAACTCTAATGTTAATTAATTTTTATTAGATCATAAAACCACACAATAACACTGTAACCCAACCATTGAATCCTATATAATAAAGAGGTAATATGCAAATTACCCTCATACCCTCACAAAATGGCTGCCTGCCAAAGCCGGTTTGCCTCGGTAGATTGAGCATTGGCCTGTGGACTGAGGGGTTCGATTCTGGTTGGGGGCACGTACCTTGTTTGCGGGCACATCCTTAGTGGGGGGTGTGCAGGAGGCAGCTGATCGATGTCTCTCTCTCTCATCAATGTTTCTGACTCTCTGTTCCTCTCTGTGAAAAATCAATATAATATATATATATATATATATATATATATATATATATATATATAATTTTTTTAATGGCTGCCACTGAAACCAGTTTGACTCAGTGGTAGAGTGTCGGTCTGCGGACTGAAAGGTCCTGGGTTTGATTTCGGTCAAGGGCATGTACCTTGGCTGCGGGCACATCCCTGGTAGGGGGTGTGCAAGAGGCAGCTGGTTGATGTTTCTCTCTCATCAACGTTTCTACCTCTCTATCTCTCTCCCTTCCTCTCTATAAAATATCAATAAAATATATATTTTTTAAATGGCTGCCTATGACCAGGTCGGCAGGGTGATTAGTGAGAGACAACCAAATGACTGAACAAGCAGGCTGTGTGGGGTGACCAGGCTGGCAGGGGAGGGCAGTTGGGGGTGACCAGGCTGGCAAGGGAAGGCAATTAGGGGCAATTAGGCCGGCAGAGGAGTAGTTAGGAATCAATCAGGCTGGCAAGGGAGTGGTTAGGGGTGATCGGGCTGGCAGGCAGGAGCAGTTTAGGGGCAATAAGGCAGGCAGGTAGGCAGGCAGTTGGGAGCCAGCAGTCCTGGATTGTTAGAGGGATGTCCAACCTCCCATTTAGGCCTGATCCCCAAAATGGGTAGTTAGACATCCCTCGAGGGGTCTCAGAGTGTAGAGAGTGCAGGCTGGCCTGAGGGACACCTCCTCTCCTGTGCACGAATTTTGTGCAACGGGCCTGCAGTATATTATAAAAAGAGATGAAAAATGGTAAAACAAAATTAAATAATAGAAAGCAGAGCTGCAGAAAGGGCTGGTGAAATGGAATTGTGTCAATAATTTGCCATAGTATCCTAAAATAAAAGCTATCCACCTTCATGAAAAGTACAGACAGATACAATACAATATCATGTACCCTGATTCTGTTCTGAGACTGACTCAGCTTGGGTTCCAGGCTCCAGTGTGATATATCAAGGTGCATGCTATTGTGTTCCCCTTAAAATACATATGCCAAAACCTAATCTCCAATGTGATACTGTTTGGAATTGGGACCTTCCGAAAGTAATTAGGTGTTGAGGGTGGAGCCCTCAGGAATGGGATTAGTGCCCTTATAAGAGAGGTCTCAGAACACTTCCTTACCCTTTCTGCCAAACCAGGACACAAAGAGAAAATAACTGTGTGTGAACCAGAAAGGGCACTCTCACCAGATAATGAATCTATGAGCACCTTGATCTTGGACTTCTTACCCTCCAGAATGCTGAGATATAAACTTGTCTTATTTATAAAACCACTTGGTTTATGATGTTCCATTGCAGCAGCTGGGACTAAGAGAGATATTTTACCTTGCAATAAAAGGCAACACTTTTTAAAATATACATTTTATTGATTTTTCACACAGAGGAAGGGAGAGAGATAGAGAGCTAGAAACATTGATAGAGAGATACAATGACCAGCTGCCTCCTGCACACTCTCCACCGGGGATGTGCCCACAACCAAGGTACATGCCCTTGACCGGAATCGAACCTGGGACCTTTCAGTTCGCAGGCTGATGCTCTATCCACTGAGCCAAACTGGTTTTGGCAAAGGCAATACTTTTTAAAGGCTGTTTGAACTCTGTTAAAATTAAATAATAGAAATTAAATAAAATTAAATTTAAAAAAAAACCTCTAGATTGTTAATCATGCAAGGCTCATACAATACCTGTGCATCTCCAGAACCCACTATAGTATAAACTGATTCTCAATCTCAATTAAATTGTGAAAGGATGAAAATAGGATCGTAACTGAAGGCTTCAACTGAGATTAGCTGCTCTGCCAAGTGAGAGAGAATTAACACAGGTTTTCCCAACTGGCCTGACCATCTGGGCTGCCTGGGGAAAACACTAATTGCCAGGTCTCTGCACTGTGGATTCTATCTCAGTAGGCCTGTCTTGGTCCAGGAATCTATATTTAATGATCAAAAAAACAAAAGGGTGGAATTATTTTGACTTGGCCACAACTGGGATTGCATCAAAATAAAAGGCTTCGGCACATCAAAAGAAGACATCAACAAAATAAAAAAAAACATCCTACTGAATGGGAGTATATATTTGCCAATGATACATCTGATAAAATGTTAATTTTCAACATACATGAAGAACTCATACAACTCAACAAAATGAAGGCAAACAATCCACTTAAAAAAATAGGCTAAGGGCCTGAATGGACACTTCTCTAAAGAGGACATACAGAAGACCTAGAAGACAAATGAAAGAAATACTCAACGTCACTAAGCATCAGAGAGGTGCAAATCAAAATGACAATGAGGTATCACCTCATACTTGCCAGAAAGGTTACCATCCATAAATCAACAAACAAAAAGTGCTAGTGAAGATGTTAAGAAAAAGGAACCCTCAGTCACTGCTGGTGGGAATGCAGACTGGTGCAGCCACTGTGGAGAACAGTATGGAGTTTCCTCAAAAAATTAAAAATGTAACTGCTATTTGACCAAGTGATCCCACTTCTGGGAATATATCCTAAGAATCCGAAGTTGGCCAATTTTTGAAACACTGCACTTGCATATATCTATAAAATGTTCTCGTTGCTTTTATAGAGTGGTCCAACAGGCATTCCACCATGATAGTCTGACCCCACAGTTGCAACCTCAGCTGCTACTAAAGCTTTCGCGGAACCATGAGAATGAGGGTGAAAAGCAAATTAAACCTCCGTGGTTGGAACTAAAATAAAATTGTTAAATGTATTTATTACCAATAACATAGGGTTGTTTCTCTCATCTTCTATGAGACTATGAATTAGGAGGAGATAGGTTGCAAGTTTTGTAAGGTAAAATAAGACTAGGTTTAAAAATGCCCACCTATCACAAACATTCCTACATGCTCCCCACCAAGTTTGCTAAGGTGCATGCCATATGTATGTGATTGATTCCTGCCATGTTTCTCAGTGCAATTAAGGTTGCATGCTACCGCAAGCAATAAGATAAAGGTTCCATCTGACTTCTGCCAACCCTAAATAATGCTGAAACACATTTTTTTAAGTAAAAATTAAAATGTTTCTTTATAAATTTAACTCCCATTAATTTATAATTTATTCAGGAATTTAGGGAATTCATCTTTTCTATTGCAATAACTAATATTTTTGCAAATTAATTTATTTTGTAGAGGCAATGTTGAAGACAATGTGTTTAATATTTAGTTGCATCCATTCAAAAGATGAGCATATAGCCCTAACTGGTTTGACTCAGTGGATAGAGTGTCGGCCTGTGGACTGAAGGGTCCCAGGTTTGATTCCGCTCAAGGGTATGTACCTTGATTGCAGGTACATATCCAGTAGGGGATGTGCAGGAGGCAGCTGATCGATGTTTCTCTCTCATAGATGTTTCTAACTCTCTATCCCTCTCCCTTTCTCTCTAAAAATATCAATAAAAATATATATAAAAGAGGAGTATAGTGATTCCAAAAAATTATTAGTTCTTTTGAAGGCTGAAGGCTGCCCTGCACTAAAGACAAAAATTGAAGTTGATTATCTTTTAGTTCATAATTAAAAAATATATTTCCAAAAAAATTTACAATGCTGATTTTATTTCATTTCACACTAGATTTTCTCTGGTTTATTGTTATTATATCTTTAACAAAAAAAAAAAAAGAAAAAGTTTAGGAAACATATTACAGTAAAATTTTAAAAATGTTTCCTAATATCATATGTATTACCGGTAAATTTTTAATTATTATGTATTAATTGTATTACGCTTTGAATGAGACATATGTTCTCAAACATCAATATTCTGATTCTATTCTGAATAGCTAAACACACAGTGGGTTTTAAAAATACACTATTCTGCAATTGGTTTTCACTATTCTATTAACTCATCACAATATGTTATTTTTCCTTTTAATCTTTATTAAACCTGATATTGACACTTTCTAGTTATTGAGTTACCTAAACATGTTAGGTATGTATTTTTTACTTATATGTATTTGTGATCATAAATGTTTCTTAAATCCAATCAATAAGAAAAACTATAAACACTTTTTCTATATACATTTCACTTTCTGTGTAGAAATAAACATTTGTGAAGTTTTTGTTCTAATAGGTACATAAAATTTTAATATATAAAACTCATATATCAGAAACTAAACAACCTAGAAGCCAATCTATTGAATTATCTTGTTAATAATTTTTATAAATTTTGGTAAAATCAGAAGTTTAACTTACAAATATTGTTGTATCAACTCTGAATTTGCAAAACTACCACAATGTTCTTCTCCTATGTTTACCATAGAGTTGAGTGCTTTCATTTTATAAAATTAATATTTTTATTTTAATAAGAATTTTAAGAATTGTCAAATGAGCAAAATATTATGCTGCAATGCAAAAGAATAATTCACATGATCAGAGTTTACAAATCCAAGGTAGGTTAGGTGATAAATAATTCATCACATCTACTTAACTATTAAGGAGACTAAACAGTTCCTTTCATTACAAAGTTTTAATAAATTAAAAAAAATGCAACTCACTCAAGCCATCTAAGTAATATATTTCTATTCATATGCTAAATAGTGTAATATATCTTAAAAATAAATAAACATTTGTTAAGCTTGCTTAAGGAATTTTAGCAATAGGTTAGAAAAAAATTATCTTTTTGTTGTTTTTCACTGAGAATTTCAATAAGTTCTACTTTCCAGTATTATCAGATCAAATTTATCAAGGCCAAAACCCCAACTTTCCTTTTAATTCCTGAGAGTGGTAGATTGAATAAAAACTGCAATCTAATTACTGATGGAATAAAAGCTTAATTTCTTCCAGCTTTATGAGAAAATCAAATTATGTCTTATCTCATAAAATAAGAAGTAAAGTTGGAATGTATAAAGTTTATCTGCATCTACTTCAATTTCATCATTAACAGTCTGAGAAATTTTAATAATAAAACACCTATAACAAGAAGTTTTATCTCAACCTTTGCCAGCCCACACTCCCTTCAGAGACATTTTATTATATGTACCAATGATTATTAAAACTTAAATCAAGGAGGTAAGCTTAAATATAACTGGTGGAGATAAAATCTGATGATAGGGATTTAAAATTAAACTTGACAAATTGCTAAATCAGTGAAGATTAATACACAGGTATCTTTTTGCAATGGGGAGAAATTTAATATTTATAGGGTTTTTATTGCTTTAAAGATAAAGTTGACTTCAAAAAGTAATGATCATGAAATAACTATTGTAATAACCTAACCAGCCTTACAGGAACAGATATTTTATGAACCTTTTTTACATTTTTATTATTTTTGATATATGAGCATTTTAAGATACAAAATTTAAAGTGTGTTACAATTCAAGACCACAGATATCATCAAACATAGCAATAAAATAGATGGAGAAAGATTAAATTATATCAACCATGGATAATCAGATGGTTTTACAATGTGTATCTGGGTTGGAAATATTCAGCGTAAATTTACATTTTTGTGCATTACAATTCTCCAGTCACAGATTGTGTTACTACAACAGATATTTCATTACTGAACTGCTAATTTAGAGGTAGTGTGTGCCTGAGATTATACATCTTTCTGAATTGAATTACAGACAGATGACAAGATTTGTAGGCAATTTTAAGAGTAATTTCTCAACCAGTTTTAATCACATATACATTACAATGAGCTCTAATTCTTCTGCTTTGTTTTAAATAAAAGTACTTTTTAATCATTTTAATAGTCACATTTACTAATTCTTATAATTATCAGAAGACCATTATAGCTACTCTGAAATATGCAGATTTAAATAAAAGCAGCAGTTATCTATTTCTCCAGTCAAGAAGTGTTTATAGTGAATTCAACTCTACAATATTTGCATATTTACTCAATTTTTTCATAAAGTAAAATGTGTAATAAATGTTTTCTGGAATATTAATTTAATGACATATTTTTAATGTTATGCAGTATGATTTATAATATCATTTTTCAGAAATTAGTCATCTATACAAAATATAGTGAGTGAAATATTAATCTACACCACCAAAAATTAACATACTGGTAATTAATCTGGTCTCCTAGGAAAAGCACTGCATGGGAAAATGCTTTCTCAACTTTTCTCCTCCCTCATTTCCCTCCCCATTATTTTGGCTATCATGCCGCTTCACATTTATTTCTGATATCATTTTATAACCATTTATGTTCTGAACATCAGTTTATCACTTTAGCAAAAATTTGAAATTAAGTGTTTATGTAATACTAGAGGCATGGTGCATGACATTTGTGCACTGGGGGTGGGGGGTTCCTCAGCCCAGCCTGCACCCTCTTGCAGTCTGAGACCCCTTGGGGGATATCCACCTGTGGGCTTAGGCCCGCTCCATGCACCAGCAGGTGGACATCTCCTGAGGGATCCTTAGAACTGTCACAGAGGTGGGAGAGGCTCCCGCCACCACCACTGCACTGGCTGAGTGATGCTCCCCCTTTGGGAGCATGCTGACCACTAGGGGGCAGCTCCTGTGTTAATCCTCTGCCCCCTGGTGGTCAGTGTGCATCATAGCACATGTTGTTCCACCATTTGGTCGATTTGCATATTAGCCTTTTATTATATAGGACTAGAGGCCTGGTGCACAAAATTTGTGCCTGGGGGAGGGGGTTGGTCTCAGGCCTGCCTTCACACTCTCCAATCCGGGACCCCTCAGGGGATTTCTGATTGCCAGTTTAGTATGTCTTAAACCAGCAGTCAGATATCCCTCTTACAATCTAGGACTGCTGGCTCCTAACTGCTCACCTGCCTAATCGCCCCTAACCACTCTACCTGCCTGCCTGCATGATTGCCCCTAACTGCCTCTGCTTGCTGGCCTGATCACCCCCTAAGTGGTCCCCTGCAGGCTTGGTTGCCCCTTAACTGGTCCACTGCCAGCTTGGTCACCCCCTAGCTGTCCAGAAGGAAGTCTGATGTCCAGAAGATATTTGGTCAACCTGGTCTAATTAGCATATTACCTTTTTTATTGGTATAGATAATATCATTGCCAAAAAACTCACACTCACTGTAGTTTGTTTCATGAGTTATTGTGAAGATTTTAAATCAAATCTCCTAATAACTTTTAAAATACATCAATGGAACAGAATAGAGAGCCCAGAAATAAACCCACACCTTTATGGTAAATTAATATTTGACAAAGAAGGCAAAAATGTACAATGATATAAAGATAGTCTATTCAATAAATGATGTTGAGAAAAATGGATAGAAATGAGCAAAAAATTTAAACCAGACCACCTTTTTACACCATACTGAAAATGGATTAGAGACTTCAATGTTAAACTTGAAACCATAAAAATCCTACAAGAAAACAGGCAGAAAAATCAGAGACATTTTTCATAGCAATATTTTTTTCTGATAGATCTTCTCAGGCAAGAGAAACAAAAGAAAAACTAAACAAATGGGATAACATCGAGCTAAAAGTTTTTGCACAGCAAAGGAAACCATCAACAAAATGAAAAGACAACATATTCGCCAATGATGCATCTGATAAGGGCTAAATATCCAAAATTCTCAAAGAATTTATCAAACTCAACACCCAAAACCAAAAAAAACCCAACTTGAAAATGGGGAAAGGGCCTTAATAGACACTTCTCCAAAGAGGACATACAGATGGCCAATAAACCTATGAAGAGATGCTCTATGTCACTAATTGCCAGAGAAATGCAAATTAAAATCACAATAAGATATCTCACAGCTATCGAAATGGCCATCATCAATAAACCAACAAACAAGTGTTGGCAAGGATGTGGAAAAAAGGGGAAGTTTAATGACATTCTAGAATCTAGAATCTCCTGATTTTAGAGCATGCTGGCCATAGTCCTACAGATCTGCTGGGTCAGACTGCCCAGTGTCATGTTTGAGTACTTCCTACGGTTATAGGACAGCACACAGAGAAGAAATGCATGGGAAGTATTCACTGCAATATTACAAGGCAGTTTAATAAATATACTGTTCCTGCCCTGACAAGAGAGAAACTCCTTTAGAAGGTAGGCAATCTTTTAGACTATTACATTCTTTCCAAATAGCAGGAGGAAAAAATTGCAATACTTTCTGACAAATGAAATGGGTTATAGAGCACAAAATCAATCAGACTGAAGAGAGTCTGTTTTACTACAATATCCTTTCCTGCTTTCAAAAATGTTACCAGAAAATATTCCAATAGTAACATAGTAAAAGCAGAAGGCATAGGATATAATAATTATGTGATTAAGCTATGAAATGTTGGCAGTCCTTTATAAACTTGCTATAAGTCTATTTTTTTAAAAACTGTGCTTCCAAAGATATCTTTTAAAAATCTAAATTTAAAATAATTTTGATTCATACTATGGCTTTTCTTCATGAAAATATAATAAATACCCCTAAAAATATTTGTTAAATAAAAGTGGAAAAGCTTATTGCTACAATTTTGCAGAGCAAGGTCAAAGCTTTTGAAATATCAGTATATTAGGAATGCAAAAACATTTGATTAATGTACTAAAATTCATCTCCCAATTCCCCATAATCAGCTCAGGGACTTTATTTAGGCTTGATTCTATTAATATTATTTTATATAATATTATTCTAGAGCCTTTATCATACCTCATTGCCATGTTTAATTCATTCAAAACATAGTAGCTTTGTAGTTATTACATCAAATGTCATTAAGCTACCGTTGGAAACTTTTTATTATTTTTTAATTTGTTTTATTGGAAATTGATCTTATTTTCTGTGAGGAAGTGTAGTTGTGCATTTGAAAATCATTAAGAACCCATAATTTAGGAAAATACTAGTCAATGTAGAGCTTAAAAGAAGGACGAAGTCATATTTCCTCTGTATTGCACTTGTACTTATGAATCCCAATATATTATCTTTTATTTTGAAAACTAGAGGCCCAGTGCATGAGTGGGGTCCCTTTGCTTTGCCTGTGGGATCGGGCCAAAACTGGCTCTCCGACATCCCCCTAGGAGTCCTGGATTGTGAGAGGGTGCAGGCCAAGCTGAGGGAATCCCACCATTGCATGATTGGGGCAAGGGAGGTACACAGGAGGTTGACCAGCTGGGAAGGGACTGCAGGAGGGCTCCAGATCGTGTCCAGTCCATCTCGCTCAGTACTGATTGGCTGGACCCCAGCAGCAAGCTAATCTACCAGTTGGAACATCTGTCCCCTGGTGGTCCTTGCACGTCATAGCAAGCAGTTGAATGGACTTAGTATATCATTAGTGTATTATGCTTTGATTGGTTGAATGGGCGACCGGACAAACGGACACTTAGCATATTAAACTTTTATTATATAGGATATTATCCATGATGCTTCTTATGTCTTTTTCAGTACAAACCCCAATGCATTCATTAGCATTATTTATTTCAACAGTTTTTCCCACCTTGTATTGTAGTCTACATTTGTCATAATTGCACTTCATTTTTCTATTTTCTATCTTAATTCAGATTCACCTTCCATATATACAAGCTGTCCCTGTCTATATACATTGAATTGTTTTAAACAAACATAGATGGTGTTCTTGATTCCATCAACAGCCTTAAAGAGTAGTGGTCCTGCCGAAACCGGTTTGGCTCAGTGGTAGAGCGTCAGTCTGTGGACTGAAAGGTCTCAGGTTCGATTCCGGTCAAGGGCATGTACCTTGGCTGCGGGCACATCCCCGGTAGGGGGTGTGCAAGAGGCAGCTGATCGATGTTTCTAGCTCTCTATCTCCCTTCCTCTCTGTAAAATATCAATAAAACATATTTTAAAAAAAGAGTAGTGGTCCCTCTACTTACCTCTTCTAAATCTCACAAGGTTAAGAGCCAATTCACTTGCTAGCCATACCAAATAACAGCTTCTTTTAAAAACTATTATGTGCATAAAACTTAAAGCTAGCTTGGTAGTCCCAATAAAACCACATCCTCCCACCCCATGTAATTTGCCACACACCATTTTGAAAAGCCTCATTATTGTTTAAAAAAAAAATCTTTAGTTATCCTCAAAGCACAAATAAAGCCTATTATAATGTTCCGTAATTATTCAATTATTCAGACAGGATTGATTGTGCATATGGGAAGGGGTACAAGAAAAAAATAACACTTGGTAAAGTTTGACCAATGGAATTTTAGTACACACTAAATAAAACCCATCTAGTTATACTACTCTAAGTAGCTACCCAGGGTACTGTGCAGCTTTCAAGCTATATGAAAACTAATTTTGTCAGTACTCTGTTAAATGCACATACAATATATACTACAGAATATTAGTCTGCAGTTCCATCTGTGACCTAGTATTATGAACACTTAAATTGTCAAAGGTTCCCTATAGCAGAGTTTCTTAAACACTAATATGCACAAAAGCTACTTTAGGTTAATATTTAATAAAGATACTCAGATTCTGTAGGTCAAGATGGAGTTCAGAAATCAGCATTTCCAGAAAGCATTGGAAAACCTTGCCATGGTGTCTTTAAAAGTCAAAACACTTTGGAGTGAGACAGACCATGTTCTTTCTGTGCCAGACTTAATTATTATTCCACTATCATCTTGGCCACTCCTCTCTCTCTCCCCCCAACTTCTCCCCCAGCACCCTTTCTGCTTTCAACACACATGCAGTCGATGCTCAGAACTAGCTCTTCCAAGCCTTTACCCTTTACCTTTCTTCTATCTTTTTCATCTGGAATATTCATAATCATCTTTAAGAGAAAATGGCATCCTATACACAAATTTCTCTGACCCAATCAGGCTGCTAATTATTTATTTTTCTATGTACATACACTACTGTGTAGACATCACTTTCTGCATGATACAAATTGTACTACTCATATGTCATAGCCCTTTCACAAAGCTATTATAGTTTTAGTTTAAATGAAGAACAATCATTATCATGGGGAAATATAAAATAGAATGAAAGAAAAAGCATATATATATATATATATATATATATATATATATATGTGTGTGTGTGTGTGTGTGTGTGTGTGTGTACACACTGCTGAGTGGCCAGATTATTGTGATCTCTGAATGCATAATAATCTGGCCACTCAGTGTATATCCTATATAATAAAAGGCTAATATGCAAATTGTCCCCTCGACAAGGAGTTTGAACAGCAGGCAGGCCATCCAACTGCCCATGTCCCCTCCCCCTGGGCAGGCTGGCCGGACCCCACCTATCCCACTCATGCACAAATTCATACACCAGGCCTCTAAGTTAGCCACCCATGTGTAATCTTTATATCAACCAACAATTGAGAATAATTGAATGAATTGTCATGTAATTGAAAAAGCATTAAAATTAAACTTAGTGGACAGATTATTATGCATTCAGAGATCATAATAATCTGGCCACTCAGTATATATATATATATATATATATATATATATATATATATATTGACATAGACATATACATATATATGTTAGTAGCAAGTTACTTGTAGTTAATGCAGTTAATTCATAACTGGAATTAGTATCATACAAAATAAATAGTACATTGACAACAAATATTCACTCCAGGGGGCAAGGATGGCTACATAAAAATCAATATCATAATCAATGATGTCAACAAATTAAAGTAACATAATCACACATCAATAAGTGCAAAAAAGACAGCTAATACAATCCCACGATTCTAAGTTATTAAAACTCTTAGGAATAGAAGGACTCTAATTAAATATGTCAGGCTACTTCTCAAAAACAAACATAATTCTAAATATGTGTAATGTTAAATCCATTTATTTTACTTTTATTATTTCCTCCTCTTTCCCTCATTCACCCAGCTCCCATCACTCCTCTGATATTTCTTTTAAATCAAGAACAAAACAATAATGTCCATCATCACATTCAAGATTATTGTGAAAAGTCTAGTCTGGTGAATTAGAAAAGATAAAGTATTATGTGATTTTTATAACAACAACAAAAAAAAGAGGGTCAGGTAAAAATATCTAAGGGGGTATGTAGAAGTTGTTTTAGAAATTTAAAGGCACTTATATAGAAGATGGGTCCTCATATAGAGAAATTCTATAGATCTGAGTACAAAGTATGAAACAGAGGGTATATCAGTTTAACAAAAGCTTTCACAAAACAAAATGGGCTTCCTTTAAAAGTAGTGAAAGCCCTGGAAAATGAGTCATTTAAACAACTGATCTGTGATGGTGGAGAGAGTAAAGGATAGGTGACCCCTAAAATTCCTTCCAACTTGAAGACCCATGGTCAAGTTTAATTTTAATGCTTCTTCAAAGACATGACAATTCACTCGATTATACTCAATTGTTGATTGATATAAAGGTTACACATTGGTGGCTAACAAACATATGAATTCAAATGACTGTCTTTTCCTCAATGTCCATTTCCACAGCTCATTTGTCTTTCCACTTGTAGTTCAACCTTCTCACTTATTAATATGGAAAGTTGTGCAGGTGAATCCATCACAGAAAAACATTCACATTCCACACACGGGCTTAAGTAAATTCTACTCAGCAATATTTCTAACCTTCAAGGGATTGTACTTCCATATAAAACTCACAATGCAATTCCTTTAAAGAAATACAAAGTTTAAAAAAATCTAATTGGAGAACTGAACATCACAGATAAGTTAAAATGAAGAAAAAATAGTGAGAAGCCTTGAAAGCATTTTGTGACATGAAGTAACTTAATTCATCCCAAATGTTGTGCTACAGTAAGTTATATGATTCTGCCAGATGCTTCTCTTTAGAAGAATTTTATTATACCAGAGAGAGTAATTTCTTTTAATGAGAATACTTTTGAATAATATTTGTTCCTGAAACCTCTGCTTTCTTTGTCTCACAACTAATGAGAATAATTTCCTTTGATTCATAGGCATTTTTATTCTTCTGCTGATTCAATCAAAATACCAATTAACTGCATGCATAATATGAGACTAAAGTGGAGACCTTCCAGTTCAGTTTCAGAAAATGTGCATCGATTGCGAAAACCATGTGATTCACATCTTAGAGAATCCACAGGTAAAGAATGGCAAGCAAAGCGTGTGGTTAATGTCCCAGTTTTGTGTGCCATCTCTGGATACCTAGCTAATGTAAAATTTGAACAGTGAAGAAAATGAAAATTACTAAGGAATGTCTGTCTCAGCCATCGTAAAATCTAAACAATACACAGACATTCACCTCAATGCAGAGCACAGAATGTTAGGTCCTGGTTCTCATAAAAATGTACATGAAATGTTTAGCGATGCAAATCATGTGGATATAAAGTGAATGAATCTGTTCAGAGAGCGGGTATGAATTTAGAAAAACACCATCACTTTTAATTTGAAAAGGGAACACCGGAGAGTAATTTGCCTCTGAGAGTGGTAAGCACCCTAAACATACAACTCGACACAGAAAAGTGAAACCACTTCTCAAATACAGAGTCATGGAGGTGATGTGTGCACCCACTGCAAGGGCCCCATCAACTCCCTGGGGATAAATCCCTCACATAGAACAATCAAGCAGGCAGAGACTCTCCACAGAGGTGAATCACACGATTTCACAGGAAGCTCCAGCTCTGGCTGAAACAGGAGCTAAGTGATCGGCATATGCTTAGGAATATCTGATCTTTCCGAGTACGACTAACCTGCCTGACGCATGCTCCAATTTTATAAAATGTCACCAAATATTATAAAAAGTCATGGATTTATACTGCAGTATGAAACACTCTTCTATACAGTGTGATTTTATTGCATTTAGTCATCTGATCACAAGATACCAGATTCCATAAAAAATTAATAAGGTATAAATAATATCTCTTTGATCAAATTACTGTCATTAGGCAATCAGTTCCTGGTTCATAGGAAGTGCATGGAAATATATCTGGAGTCAGTCATGGTTCACAATGTTATTGCTGCAGCAATATCCTGGTATCAACAACTTCAATGACTTCCTATTATTTAAGACAAAATAAAATAAAGGAGAAAGAAAAAAATGCTATAAAAGTAAACAAACTATACACATATTTGTAGAGAAAAGTATAGGTATATTCAAAATGTAGATGAGTACATATTGGTATAATAATGGCATGAGACAACACATGTCAACTAATGTGTGGCCTGAAAAACCTTTGCATATAAAAACCTGGCAGAATTTCAGCAATCTTATGTTCTCCCAAACATGGGTCTTTAAATGATCTGAGGTCCTAAATCCAACACTGTGTAGCTAGGTGGCTTACACTGGGAAGAATAAGTCAAGAGCTTTCATCTTGTTCCCTAAAATCAGGCCACTTCCTTCTCAAACAGTGGTCAGCAAACTCATTAGTCAACAGAGCCAAATATCAATAGCACAATGATTGAAGTTTCTTTTGAGAGCCAAATTTTTTAAACTTAAACTTCTTCTAACGCCACTTCTTCAAAATAGACTCGCCCAGGCCGTGGTACTTTGTGGAAGAGCCAAACTCAAGGGGTGGAAGAGCAACACTCAAGGGGCCAAAGAGCCACATGTGGCTCGGGAGCCGCAGTTTGCCAACCACAGTACTAGGAGATCTCAGTGACTTAGACATTGTAAATCTTACAAACCTGGCAGGCTAACCCTACTGCACAATCTCATTCTAGTTTCTTCCCACGTTCCAGCCTGCTTGGGAGCCATAGCCAGTCAGTCCTGGGAAAGTCAGTTAAAGACGTAAACTATCTAAAGCAGTGATTTTCAACCAGCCTGCTGAAAGAATTTTTAAAAAGCATGCAGTACTTGACTATGTAGTCAGGGGCATCGACCTCTTTTTCCTTAGGTTGTCAAATTACAAAATGACAACAGCCAATACAACAGTAGGTTTCCAGTGTGAATGAATCAAAATTATACCTATTTATCTCTTTTTGTCAGGTTGGCAAAAAATATAGCATATTTTTTTTTTTGCTGTGCTGGAGAATTTTAGTAATTACTTTATGTGTGCTATGAGATGAAAAAGGTTGAAAAAATGTTGAGCTAATGACATCACAAGTAGTATGTGCTGGAATAGGAGTCCTAGCAGGGATAATGAAGCAGGGTGGTGCTGTGGTGGCAGTGGGATGATAACCTAGTAATGATGATCATGAGATACTAGGTCATAGGCCAGGTGAGAGATTACATAGATCAACATGAAAATCCCCAGAATAACCAAACCAGACACGGAGGAAAATAACCTGAAAAGATAAACGTAGAATCAGGAACAAGACTTGATTTCCAATTGCCGTCAGGGACTGAGAAAGATTTATTACTTAGATATTTTTAAAAATTATTTCCATACCCCTAATTTTGTTGCTAACTGCTGTTCAATTTTCTGCAAGCTTTGTATCAAAATTAATTAAGATTTATACATTGTCATTCTCCACAATTCTCTCTTCCATTTCTCCATAAAATACTTCAATTGGGCTTTTGCCTCCACTATTCTACCAAAATGAATCCTGTAAACTTCACTGGTAACCTCCATTTGGTTGCCAAATCCATTGGATTTCAGTTCCCATCATAGGTGACATATCGGCAGCATTTGACAGCTGCTCATTCCCTCCCCTGCATTTTCTCTACTTGATTTCTAGTACACTACACTTTCTTGGTTTTCCTTCTGCCTCACTGCTCATTCTCAGCTTCCTTTGCTATTTCCCCTTTTTCCATTCTAATCTCAGAGTTCCAGGTCTCAGGACTCGGAAGACTCAGTTCTCTCTCTCTCTCTTTCTCCCTTCCTCCCTTCTTCCTTCCCTCCCTCCCTCTCCTCACTTTTTGTTGATCTCATCCAGTCTCATAGCTTTAAATACTACCCTGTTTCCCTGAAAATAAGACAGTGTCTTATATTAATTTTTGCTCCCAAAGATGCACTAGGTCTTATTTTCAGGGGATGTATTATGTTTCCATGAAGTAGGTCTTATTTTCGGAGGATGTCTTATTTTCGGGGAAACACCGTATACGTGAGCCAATGACTCCCAACTGCAAATCTCCCATCTATACTTCTATCCTGAATTCCAGAAAAGCCAACACTAGAGTCAAATAACAGTACAGTGAATTTGTAAAACACAAGTCTATGTCAATTTATTGCTGACAAGCTTCTGATTGCTACCCACTCCAAAGTAAAAACCAGGTTCAGAAAAAGTTCCTTGTATGATCAGACCCCTCATTACTTTTCTCACTTTTTCTCTTACTACTCTCCCTTTCTCTCATTCTATCCCATCTCCGCATGCCTCCTTACCATTATCCAAATATACCAAGTACATTATTTACTGACAGCCTATCCCTTGCTCATTCTCTCTACCAAAAAGACTCTTCCCCAGATGTCCTCAGGGCTAACTCTTCTTTCAAATCTGTGTACAAAGGTCAGTTTACCAATGAGGTTTTCTTCAGCAGATATATTAACAATAACAACCTTACCTCCCCATCCAGGACTCTCTAACTCTACACACCATGTTTTATTAAAGGCAGCATGCACCACATAATGTATTACACAAATAACTTATTTATCATAACACCGAAATAAGAAAAATTTTTAGAAAGTGATTCCAAGAACTCTGTGACAAAGTGTTTAGGAAGTTACTTAATCCTGACTGGAGAGGCTGCACCTGAATTCATCCCCATGGGAAGCCACGGGCTCCATGGATTCTCCTCCTAACAACAGGGCCTGGAACGGCCCGGGGCTTCCACCTGCTGGCTAGCTTTCCTAGACAACTACTTTACACTCCTAACCAAACGATGTGGGTGCTCAAGTGGTCTCTCCAACGGCAAACCAAGCTGCTCTCCGCATGCTCTCACAGGTAGAAGGAAGAGGGATGTGGGGTGGCATCCCTTCGCTGGAACTACAGAGCCATTCTATGCCCAGCAGTAGTCCCTGCCAGACTATGGAAGATTTGGGGGACTCATGCTTCTCTTGCTGACCCTTGGCTTATAATGTGTCTCAATAAAACCTATTCATTATCCCATACTATGTGATGATACATAATTTTCCCCTACTCCCCACACAAGAACTATGTTTATGGTTTCTTTTATTATTTTTTTCTCACTGGAATAGTAGCTCCACAAACACAATTTTGCTGTATTCTAGGCTACAGACCAATGCATAGTAGAGGCCAAAATATTTTGTTAAAGAATTACAGATGACTCATTTTTTTTTTGCTTGCTGAGCTTTATAGATGATATTATCCTATATAATAAAAGGGTAATATCCAAATAGACTTAATGGCAGAAGAACTGAACAACCAATCAAAGCATAATATGCTAATGATATGCTAAGGCTGCTCAACCACTCCATATGACTTGCACTGACCACCAAGGGATAGATGCTCCAACCGGTAGGTTAGCTTGCTCCTGGGGTCTGGCCAATAGGGACTGAGAGAGATGGGCCAGACATGCCCCAGACCCTTCCTGTGATCCCTTTCCAGCCTGATCATGCACGGGTGGGATCCCTCAGGTTGGCCTGCATCTTCTCGCAATTCAGGACCCCTAGAGGATGTTAGAGAGCTGGTTTCAGCCTGATCCTACAGGCCACTCCCCTAGGGAGGGTGCCAGACTCAGGGCCCATGGCTGGTGAGTGCTGCTGCAGCAGCATGCGCCTCTCAGGATCGGGACTGATTGGGCACAAGACCTGGGCAAGCACAGTGGAGCCAGGATGAGCTGGAGCAGCAGGTGGCCTTGGATTGCAGGTTTCAGCCCAATCCCTGCAGGCCACCCAAAGGGACCCCACCCATGCACGAACTTGTGTACCGGACCTCTAAATAGCAAATAAAATAGATATTTAAAGAGGAGATTTAAATTAAATCCCATTAAGAAGTAATGGTGACTTCATACCTTCTGACTCAGTTTAATATTTCTTTAAAAAAGTGCCTTCTGAGAAATATTGTAGTTGTTTACACCTCCCAGATAAAACTCCCTGAAGTGCCTGATCCAAAATTCTTAGTGACCTGATTGACAAAAACACGTACCCTCCCTATATGTATTAGTTAATAAAATGCGTCATAATTTAGCGGCTGAAAACAACAAACATGTATTATGGCACAGTTTCTGTTGGTCCGGAATCAGACAGCTTCTTAGCTAAGTGGTTTTAGCTGAGGCTCTTCCACAAAGCTGCAAGCTAGAGGTCTCCAGGGTTGCAGTTATCTCAAAGTTCCAATGCGTAAAGATCTGCTTCCAAACACAGCCATTTAACTACTGGAGGCCTCAGAAGATCTGCTTCCAAGCTCACTTATATGAGTCTCTTCATTGGGCTGCATCATAAAAGATGAGGTATACACACCAGCAACAGCAAGACCATACATATCCTATATAATAAAAGGCTAATATGCAAATTGATTCAACAACACAATAACCAGTTGCTATGATGCACACTGACCCCCAGGGGGTAGAAGCTCAATGCAAGAGCTGCCCTCTGGTGGTCAGTGTGCTTCCACAGGGTGAGTATTACTCAGCCATAAGCCCTGAGCCAGGCTCATAGTTGGTGAGTGAAGCGGTGGTGGTGGAAGCATCTCCTGCTTCAGCAGCAGTGCCAAGGATATTTGACTGCCGGCTTAGGCCTGATAAGCCATTAGTAGGATATCCCCTGAGGGGTCCCAGACTGCCAGAGGGTGCAGGCTTGGCTGAGGGGACTCTAGTGCACCAGATCTCTAGTATCAAAATAAAACTCTGACCCACAGCCTGCAGCAAACTGTCCAGGAAATCAAGCCAATCTCTAGCATCAAAATAAAACTCTGACCCACAACCTGCAGCAAACTGTCCAGAAAATCAAGCCAGTCTCTGTCGCAATTGGCCCAAAGTGAGCCATTTGGGCCCAAGATCATCAGCTTTCCTAATATATTTCCCCTACTTCCAATTTAGAACCAAGCAGAGAAAGCCAAATAGGCTCCTCTAACCAATGACATAAGATATCTCACTTCTACTTAGTTCATCTTCAGCTACCCCATGACAACAGCCTCCAATAAGGGCATACCTGAATCCTTCCCTATTCTCCTTCTATCAAGCTCTCTCATTTCTCGGCCTGCCTTTGCACCTGCCAAATTCAAAGGACAGTGATTGACTCCCTCGCTATCGCAAGCTCTAAATAAATAGCCTTCGTTCTCACTGCGTCTTCCTCTTCATATTTCCACACCCACTGCCTTCCCCCAAAGTGAGTGATATAAGAAGGAAGAGAATAACCAAGATCAAAACCATAGTCTTTTTAAACCAAATCTCAGAAATGACATACCACCCTTTCTGCCATATAATTTTGTAAATAACTAAGCCAGTAAGTCCAGCCTGTACCCAAGGGGAGGGCATTACACAAGAGTGAGCAACAGAGTTGGGATCATTGGATGCCCCCGTGGGGCCTGCTTCCTCAAGTCTTATATAACTCTTTCATAAATGCTAGATCCAAGTTTATTTTGGATTTAAGTATACATCGTTATTGAGATTCCTTGAAAAAGACTACTCTTAGACTTGTTCTGTTTTATTACATACTGCAAATTAACACTGTATAAATGAATGATACATACATCATAGAGCATAAATAAATGCGTATTGTTGAATATTCATAGGCACATTTGGGTATTTGGCTTGGTGACATCTAAGCAGAACTATGGTATGTAACCATAAGCACCATCTGCCTAACATTAGTGTTTTGAGGCTGCCAGTGCTCCCAGCTCTGAGAACTAGCTAACACACTGGACCCAGGAGCTTAACTTATTACTTAATGCCATTTAGAAAGTGAAAAGTGACTCTGAATGCCAATGACATGGGTTACCCACTTCACAACTGTCCCGAAGATCCTCTCCAGACTCTGTATTGGATATTATGGTGTAAAGTATATTACACCACATACTTTACTCATTTTTGTAAATATTTCTCTCTTCTCCGCATCCAGCAAGGCTCAAGAGTGGTCCAGTTCCTGAGTTCGACCAGCTGGGGATTGAGAAAATTAAAGAAAGAGACAGACACAGAGATTAAAAGTAAAAATCTGGGGCCAGATAGGACCACTGTCCTCTGACAGGGACAGGGACAGGGACAGGGGCAGTGACCTGGAGCCAATACAGAATGTTTATTTTATATAGCAAAAACAAAACAAGCAAACAAACAAAAACAGGAAGTTTTACTAAGAGTCAAGGCAAAGGAGATTATGTGCATTCTTGGGTGGGCCCAAGTCCTATTCATTCCTGGTGCTTGGCTGGATTTAAATACCAAATCCCACTCCCTGGCACCTGGGCTGAAGATCAAGCTGACAACACTCCTGCCTTTTGGCAAAGTGTGTTTCCAGGATAATAATTAATGCCTTCCCAGGTACTCTCTATAGTTTTTTTTTTTTTTTTTACCTTCTGTTTTTATAAGCATTTGTATTTTTAATCACTATGCTCATGTAATGGCTTTATAAGCTTATATAAAGTATTGGTAATTAGAAACCTATTGCCCTAGTGGGTCAGGCTTAGTTGGTTGGAGGGTTGTCCTGTACATCATAAGGTCTTCGGTTCAATTCCAGTCAGGGCACATACCTAGATTGTAGGTTCCATCCCCAGTGGAGCTCATATGGGAAACTCTCACATTGATATTTCTCTCAGTCTCTCCCTCTCCCTTTTCCTCTCTCTCTAAAGTCAATGAAAACATGTCCTCAGGTGAGGATTTTTTTTAAAAAGCCTATCATTTCATTTTTGTGGTTCATTCATTCTAATTTTTTTAACAAACACTATGGAGTATACAATGATGAATTGTAGAGTTTGTGACATAAAATTAAATAAACACAGATTATGAATAAAAACCATTGCAGTACCTGGCATAAAGCAAAATTGCATAATGACGTGCTGATATTAAAAATGAGTGGATCCAGGAAGGAAGTTTTCTGGAAAATCAGAAAACACATTGTTCTTCAGATAGAGTCATGAGCTGAGATCAAAAGACCTAAAGATCAGAAGGAAGGAAGATGAGCAAGTGTGAAGGCCCTCAAGCAGGAAGCAGCTTTGAGCATTATGGGAGCTAAGAGAATGCCAGGGGCAGGCAAGCTCCACACACACACACACACACACACACACACACACACACACACACACGATCCATGAAGCAAGATGTGCCTGGAGAATAAGGCTGAGAACAGACTCAAAGAGCTTAAGTTGCTTAGTTCATAATGACAGAGATCACTTAAGAGTAATTACATTAATCAGAAACAGCAATTAAATATGGTTCTCATTAAACATTATTCAGAAGCAATAATTGAACATAGTCAGATAGTGTAATTAAACATAAGCTGGATACAGCAATTGAAATATTATTATACCAGAAAGGTCAATTTGGGTGCATAATTGGCTCAAATTTTTAACTTTGGAATCAATTATCTGAATTAATTGGCCTTATTAATGAAATCTTCAAAATGAACAGATCTTTCAAAGAAAGAGAATGAGCTTTTCCCCAAAAGATATGAGCTATTTCCTAAAAATAGAAAATAAATCAATTTGAGAATAATAGATATGCTATAGATAATATCATCACACCACTATTACATTTCTATTCACTATTAGAATTCAGCTGAACTTTACCAATATTACCTAATCTGTAGAATATCTATCCTTTAAGAAGAATTTAAGAAAAGCATAAGGTGGTTTAACCTTGTGATAGGTAAGAACTGAATCAAGTTTTGCTTTCAAATCTTATCTTTTTCTACCTCTGACAATTAGCTTTGTCTACTCCAGCCCATACTCTATTTAGTAAATATACATATTGATCATTTAAATGTTAAAAATATTTTGTAAAGACTGAAAGTTCTTTTAAGAAAATAAGTGTCATATGTTGCTTTCTACGACATAAAATCATAGTGAATTCCTCAATTTCATAAATAACTTATTTGAAAACATCCAAAGTAGGCACAGCCTATATTTATTTGTTTTTATACACAGTAGTCTTCAAAATATACTACAATATATACATATAGTTTATGTTCAAAAGGAACCATACTTCTTGTTGTTGATCCTCACCTGAGGATATTTTTTCGATTGATTTTTTAAAGGTAGGGTCGGAGACAGAGAAAAACATTGATGTGAAAGAGACACATGGATTGGTTGCTTCCCGCATGTGCCCCAGAGGGCTGGGAATAGAGCCTGCAGATAAGATATGTGCCTTTGACCAGAACCAAACTCAAGATACTTCATCCCACTAGCCAAAACTCTCACCTCTGAGCCAAAAAGGTAGGGCAGAATCATACACTTTACTAATATTTATAACTGAGCCTTTCTATAATGTTTACACATAATCTGTCACCTTTGATTCATTTCTACATATGTAGAAATGTAATAGTGGTGTGATAATATTATCATCATCCAAGTTTATCCCGTCATTCCACATTTTGACTTTTTAAAATGTATCTTTGTTGTTGAAAGTATTACAGATGTCCCCTTTTTCCACCCGTTGACCTCCTCCTCCCTACTCTCCCCCCCAAGCCTTCATGTCTGTGTCCATTAGTTTTGCATACTAGTATATGAATATAAGTTATTTGGTTAACCTCTTCCCATTCCACCCCCATCACCCCACCATCACTTCCCTCTGAGAATCATCAGTCTGTTGCATGCTTCCATGTCTCTGGATCTGTTCTGTTTGTCAGTTTATTTTGTTCATTAGATTCCAAATATAAGTGAGATCATGTGATATTTACCTTTCTCTCACTAGCTTCTTTCACTTAATATAATGTTTTCCAGGTCCCTCCATGTTGTCTCAAATGGGTAAGAGATTTTTTACTGCTGCATAATATTCCATTGTGTAAATGTACCATAGCTGTTTTGTCTACTCATCTACTGTTGGGCATTCTGGCTGTTTTTCAGATCCTCACTATTGTAAATAATGCTGCTATGAACATATATTCTTTCTGATTTTGTTTCAGAGATATTCCTAGAAGTGGGATCACTAAGTAAAATAGTGGTTCCATTTTTAATTTTTTGAAATGTTCAAAACAAGTCAAGGAAGTCAATTCTGGCCAAAACAGGCCATGCATCTCTGAACCAGTACAACATTGTTCATGATGTGGTTTTGAGATTATCCAAAAATTATTATTCACAAAGAAAGGAGAGCTTCATTCTGCAGTGGGCCACATGTATGGATCAGTCATGTATAGGAGAATCATGGATGTTTTAAGAGAAGTTTTTAGATTTCATTTGGATCTTTATCAAATAACTAGAGGCCCCATGCATGAAATTTGTGCACCAGGGGTGAGGGGGAAGACTGTCCCTCAGCCCAGCCTGTACCCGGTGGGATCAGGCCTAAACAGGCAGTTGGACATCTGGACATGCCTCTCACAATCCAGGACTGCTGGATTCAAACTGCTCACCTGCCTACCTTCCTGATTGCCCTTAACCACTTCTGCCTGCCATCCTGATCACCCCCTAACTGCTCCCATGCCAGCCTGATTGATGTCTAACTGCTCCCTTGCCAGCCTGTTTGCCCCCAACTTCCCTCCATTGCCAGACTGGTCACCCCTAACTGCCCTCCCCTGCAGGGTTGATGACCCCAACTGTCTCCCCTTGCAGGCCTAGTGCCTCCCAACTGCCCTCCCCTGCTGGCCATCTTGTGGTGGCGATGTGTCTACATGGGGGCAGAATCTTTGACCACATGGGGGAGACATCTTGTGTGTTGGAGTGATGGTCAATCTGCATATTACTCTTTTATTAGATAGGATAGAGGCCTGGTGCATGGGTGGGGGCCAGCTGGCTTGCCCTAAATGGTGTCCCGGATCAGGGTGGGGGTTCCCTTGTGCCATGGGGCAGCCTTGATGAGGGGCCTGTGGTGGTTTGTAGGCCAGCCACATCCCCTAGTGACCCAAGTGGAGGCCCTGGTATCTGTAATTTATTTACCTTCTACAATTGGAACTTTGTAACCTGGAGTGGAGCCAAGCCTTCTGCTTGCTTCCTGGCTGCCACCATTTCTGTTTGGATTTGTTTACCTTCCCTAATTGAAACTTTATAGCCTGGAGTGGAGGTTTAGGCCAGTCAGGATGTGCGGAAAGTTTCGCTTCTTCCATTGCCTGGGAATCCTAAGTCTCCCTCTTGCTCTCTGTGGCCACAGCCGTCTTGGTTGGGGTTAATTTGCATAGTGGTTCTGATTGGCTGGTGGCTGGTGGGCATGGCTTGTGGATGTAACAGAGGTATGGTCAATTTGCATATTACTTTTATTATATAAGATTGACATGCTTTGATAACATGGAGTTTCTCTGCTATCCACATTTTTGTTGTTTTAAACATTTTTTCCAAGACCTCATATTTATCTCTCTTTATAATAATGTGTTTGAAAAAAACTCATTCTCATCCAACACATAGTTCTCATATTCTAGTACATTTTATGACAGTTAAGGAATAGTCTATATTACATAACCATTCTTATTAGCAAATCTACACCTCAGTAATCAGTGTTTCCATTCCCATGATTGATTACACTCTTTCACAGTATTTTTTGGTGAATTATTACTTGCCACTTAACTTTAGGTGATAGTCATGCATGATGACAATAAAGCTATTCCAGAAAATTACACGTACATCAATAGATAACATATACATCTAAGAAGACAATAGAACTTTAAATTTAGCTGTCAATGTAGTAACCTAATTACCCCACATTGCCTCAATTATTGTTATTTATGGGAAAAGAGTACAAAAGACCCTATTACCTTTCAAAGCGGTAGTTAGAAGTAATAAAGCATGGTGCATTTTGAGGGAGCAGAATAAAACATGGAGGCTGACACTGTGGAATGGGTGTCTCAACTGAAACCACAACCTCTAAGAGGATTTTCAGGTACATAGAGATTATTCCAGTTTAGAATTATGTGTATTTCTGAAACTAGTAAATAATACCCTGCTGTGCTAGTCAGTTAACAGACCTCTATATTCTTTCACCTCAAAAGAGACATTCCTCTGGGAATTAAGTGTCAGATAATCTTTCCTGACAAGCTAACAGGTAATTGACCCCATAATCTTTTTTTTTAAATGTTTATCCTTAGCTGATAAACATTATAAAAATGTTTTTTATTAAAGTCACACATACTAGGTTATCTATTTATTATTGTTTTAGAATTCATCTTTTTGATATCCTCAATAATATTTATATTCCACTAATAATAAAGATCAAAATCAATAAATATTTGTATTATACTTAGCAAAGTACACATTATGAAATCTACGTAACACAAAATATTTATTGGTTTTGGTCTTTACCAAAATATTGTTTTTATTTTATTGATTTTCTACAGCGAGGAAGGGAGAGGGATAGAGAGCTAGAAACATCAATGATAAGAGAAACACTGACCAGCTTCCTCCTACACAACTCCTACTGGGGATGTGCCCACAACCAATGTACATGCCCTTGACCAAAATCGAACCTGGGACCCTTTGGTCCACAGGCCGAGGTTCTATCCACTGAGACAAACCGGTTTCGGCTTTATCAATATTTTTAAAATTAATATTTATTATTGAAAGTGTTACAGATGGCCCCTTTGTTTTTTCCTGTGTGTCTTTTTGCCTCCCATTAATCCCCTCTATCCTGTACCTGCCCCTCCCAGGCCTTCACCACTCTATTGTCTGTGCTTATCAATATTTTAAATGTCCTTTGAGCTATGTAATTCTTATTATGTAATTATTCAACTCATTTTTGTTATAAAATGGATATATTAAATTGAAAGTCCTATTTAAATATGTATTAACGATGTCATACATACATACAATTTCATTAACATGACTAATAAACAGTTTCATAAATTTACAGACTGCTCCAAATTGAAGGGTCAAGATTAGCCATAAATTTTAAAATATGTTTCCTAAGAATACACCTAGAAAAATAAGTTACTATATAGACCATCTTGTTTTAGATTCTCAGGATTATTTTTCAATAAATTAATTGTCTGGTAATTTTAAAATGAAAATAGAATGTATGCAACCTTCAAAATCAAACAACCTGAAATAATCTTAATCTATACGTAAAAATTACCACTTAATTGATCATATTCTTATTGGCCCCTAATACATGGAGGAGGCCATTCATTCAGGTGCAAGTCTTTGAAGAAATATATAGTAGGTACCCTGGAAAGAACAAAAATCAGCATAGACATTGAATGCCATCAGCTGTATTTAAGTTCCACAGTAGGAGAGAAATGTGTAAAGAAATCATTGCAACCTTACTGGTGGGCTCAGTGGTTAAGCCTGGATCCATGAACCAGGAGGTCATGCTTCGATTCCAAGTCAGTGTACATGCCTGGGTTGCTGGCTCCATTGCATTTCCCTCTCCCCCACTGGGTTGCTCTCTCCCAGTGGGGGAGAGGGGAATGTGGGAAGCAGTCAGGCAATAAATCTCTCTCATCATTGAAGTTTCTAGCTCTCTCTCCCTCTCCCTTCCTCTCTGAAATCAATAAAAAATATTTTTAATGAAATCGTTGTATAACTACATTAATGATACAATCATAGGCCTAAAACCACTGCTTTGAGATTGCAATAAAGGAAGCAGTTGATACTCTTTGTGTGTATATAAAGAGAAAGACTGTCAAAAATGGGCCAATACCCAACTGGGTGTAAGCTTTAATACTGGGGTGAGAGCATACAAAAAGCAATAAAAAGTAAAGAGAAAATAAACCGTGAATATGTTGAACAGCTAGACTTTTTGTTAAGTTCATTACATGAAATGTAATTTGCAATAATATTTTGTTTCCAAAACATTGCTTCATGGCAGAACAAAACAGAAAATATAAACAAAGGAGGAAAAACATTAAAATATTCACATTTTCAACTAACTGATCTAAAATATACACTGAATGGCCAGATTATTATGATCTCTGAACACATAATAATCTGGCCACTCAGTGTATATCCTATATAATAAAAGGCTAATATGCAAATTGTCCCTTCAACCAGAAGTTTGACCAACAGGCAGGCTGGCCAACCACCCATGTCCCCTCCCCCTGGCCAGGCTGGTCGGAACCCACTCATGCATGAATTCATGCACCAGGCCTCTAACATATATATAGATACAGATAGATAGATAGATAGATAGATAGATAGATAGATAGATAGATAGATATAGATATAGATACAGATACACACACACACACACACATACACACACACACTCTGAGTGGCCAGATTACTATGCGTTCAGAGATCATAATAATCTGGCACTCAGTGTGTACTATTTATATATTTAAATAGCTCATATCCTATATAATAAAAGCCTCATCTGGTTATCTGGTCATCCATGCAACCAATCAAACCATAATATGCTAATGATATGTTAAGGCTGCTCAACTGCTTGCTATGATATGCACTGACCACCAGGGAACAGATGCTCCAACTGGTAGGTTAGCTAGCTGCTGGGGTCTGCCGATCCGGACTGAATGAGACAGGGCTGGACATGCTATGGAGCCCTCCCGCTGTCTCTCTCTCAGTCCCTCCCCAGCCACCAATCCCGACTGGCCCTGATCTAGACTGGGTGAGATGGCCCTGACTGATCCTGATCACCAGCCAGGCAGAAGCACCCCACCTGTGCACAAATTCTGTGCACTAGGCCTCAGAGTATAGTTATATACATATACTCTGTTTAGTGATTAAGTTTCATGAGTCATATATTATAAATATCTTTAATAAACCATAATATATAAAATAAGTTTAATTATTTCACTGTATAGGTATTATATTATTCACTTAACTAATGCTTTATTTAAAAATAGTTACAATTTTTTCATTTATTTTTTTATTAGAAGAATCAATTCAATGAACATTTTCATACAAGTATCTTTACGCACATGCTTATGCTATTCAAGGTAAAACTTTTATGTCAAAGCGCACAAAGATAATTATTAAAAATAGAATGAAAATGGAAGGGGGAAGGGAGGGAAAATGTTTTCAACACTGTCCTGGAAAAGGATGCTTTGACTAATATGAACCATTCTGTGTAGAAATGCCCTTTAACTCGACCAGCAAACCACAACAGACTGATGGACATATCATTTCAGCAGCATTTCTTTGCATAATAGCATAAGCATAATCTTGATATACTTATTAATGGATACTGAAGGCCAGACCTCCTAAGTCAGAATCCCTGGAATAGGAGCAAGGAACCTGTCACCTTTCTAGTTCCCAAGTTCTCGAACAAAAGTTGGGGAACCAGAGTCTTAAGAAGCATCTAAATCACTGTAGTTCCTTGTTTAACAAACAACCTTCTCTATAACTTCATCTTCTGAGAAGACAACTTTTACCTGTCACCAGGCAAGTGTGCCATATGAAACACATAATATAATACATTTATTTTATAAATCATTTTCTTTTACACCTGACACTCAATTGATTGATTCTGGGAAAACTAATAAAGCTGTGCTTCAACATGCAAATTAAAAAAATGAAATCTCAGACAGTGAAACACCCAAATTTAATCATCCTCTGAGACTCTTTGCCTGTACCATCTGCATTACAATAATACCTACATTGACAAGTTCTTTAAACTTGACAGTTTAAAATATACATGAACAGTTCTATAAATTGAAGTGCCCAAAGTACACATTTTGTTAAACACAGGGTGTTGATGGAGATATCAGATACAGATGGAAGGGCAGTGCTGATAAACCAATGTGAATTTCAAGTTTATATCACACTACCAAAAAAGTAAGTTTTCATTCAGAATGTCAGAAGATTATATGCACCATGGAATGAGAAAAAGGGGTGTCTCTAATTTGAAAAGCTGAATCACCCTGACCATTTTTGCAGAGGTTTTAAAGCCACATGCATTCTTTTGGGAATTTATATTTATCTGGTGGTGTGCTGAAATTCACAACTGTTAGATAAAATTCTTTTATAACCTTTATATATTAAGGCAGCCAGCAAACTAATAATGCACTCTCATAAAACTCTTGCCAATATAAATCACTACTGAGAACTCAGCTTGACATTTGAATTACTTGAATTTATATCAATGACTTACTGAATATTTAACAATGTTAGAAATATACTCAATATTAATAATGGCTTTGAAGAGAAAGTCTTTGCTGAAAACTGCTTGATAAAATGCAGCAACTTAAATGAAAACATTTTTTCCCGATTTCATCATGAAGTTTTATAATTTCACTAAAATTAAGGATTTATTTTCCAATGTAAACAAAATGGCTTCCAACCTTCTAAGTTAAAAAGCTTATGAGAATTTTGTGTCACCACAAAGAGCATTTGTAGCTCTTCTTCTGATTGTTTTTTTCCCTGGTGTCTCATATGGAGCAGTCAGCGATAACTAGAAACAAGTGTCACCTTTACTTTCAGGTTAAGTTAAAATAGTTTTCTTGGTGTTAAGGCTGAAAACCAAGTATCTTCATTATCTTTGACCACCTATTGGAAATTTTACTTTTCTTTCAAAGTTTTAGCATTTTATCTTGCATTGTTTTAAATCTGTCTTATTTTCCTATGAAAAAAATGAAAATAGACAGTAAACAAGTTTAATGAGAAAGATGTTCATAATATATAGTCAACAGAAAAGAGTTTGGTTTGAAAGAGTCTGATTTCTGGGGAGGGGAGGAAAGGTGCATTTCAAAGGTTACACACTACGTGCTTGCATTTAACATTCTTAAAAGGACAGAACTGCTGAGATGGAAGAATAGAATGGTGGCTAGGGACAGGAACTCGGATGGGAGAATGGGTGCAACTATAAAAGGTAGCAAGGAATTCCGTTTAGTATGAAACAGTTCTGTATCTTGCTTGCGGTAGTTATACAAACCTAACCATGCGATCAGATTGGCTAAAACCACACACGTACACATGAATGCATGTGAAAACCAAGCATGGTCTGTAGTCTACTCCAGTTAACAGCACTGTTCCAATGCCAAGTTTTTTGCTATTGCACTACAGCATGTGAAGTGTCACCTTTGCAGGATGCTGGATGGAGGGTGAAGAGAATCTGTGTACTACTTTTGCAACTTCCTGTGAATCTGTCATAAATTCAAAATAAAAATTTTTAAAGTCATGTATTTTATAACCCTGACTATAGTAATCATTAACAACAAAATTAAGTTTCTGGTGATTTGTTTCTCCCTAGAACAATTCCACCTAATTTAGATGATATGTTTGGGATGATCTGGGGGGAAAAAAGGCAGGTGAACACTAAAATTCATGTGAGAAGGCACTGAGGTGGGGGCTGGGCACAGAAAGGAGTTCTGCAGTCTTGCTCCAAGATGCCACAATGCAGGTAAACAAAAGGGCTCTGAGGCTGCTGATTAGCATAGATGTGACCTGCTGTGGAGAGAATGATGTCCTGTGAATGCAAATATACGCCCTGGTTACAGTCACAGGGCAGTGTGCAGCATAATCCAGGGTAAAGAGCACTGAGGACGGATCAATTTTGTTGTAGTTAGTGAATCTCTAAGCAACATCAGGAAGGGACAACTAGTGGTGTAGCAATAACAGCAATGGCTCAGCACTTCCTACAGACTGGACAATGCAGAATAAGAGCTAGTTGTATATTCACTAGGACCTGTGTGGGAGGTATCATTATAAACCTATTTTAGTTCATTTTTTAAATGTTTTTATTGATTTTAGAGAGAGAGGAAGGGAAGGGGAATAGAAACATCAGTGAGACAAACTTTGATTGGTTGCCTCCTGCAAACCCCCTATTGGAGATCAAGACTGTAACATAGGTATGCACCCTAACCAGGAATCAAAGCGGTGACTTCTTGATTCATTGCTCAGTGCTCCACCACTGAGGAACACTGGCTGAGTACCCTATTTTAAAGACATGGAACCAGACTCATCTGCATAGTGTGGCATGTCCAGTGGTAATGGTAGTGCAGGACAGAGAGAAATGTCACCTAAGGGACCTTACTCCAGAGACACTACACTATACTGAAACTCAAGTTTCAGGGTGTTGGGAAGCTGATAGATAAATGAATAGATGTTCAACAGCTGTATGGAAAAATGAATGATGGTAATATAGCTGAATGTGTGTGTTTTGTGGTAAAACAGCTAGAAGGACATACCTGTAAGGTTAATAGTGATTATTTCTGGAAACTAGAGTTAGAGAGATTCCCCCCTATATGTAGTTACCTTGACTACATTGTGTACTTTTTCCTAATAAACACATACTTACAAAATAAAGTGATAAAAGTAATTTGAATCTTTTTTTTAATATTTTTTATTAAGGTATTATCTGTGTACATAGCTTATCATTGCCCCCCCCCCCATAGATGCCCTCCCTCCCCAGAGTTTTGTGTCCATTGGTTGTTCTTATATGCAAGCATACCAGTCCTTCGGTTGATCTCTTATCTCCCCCAGATCTCCCTACCCTCCCCCCCCCCTCCGCTGTCATTTGGCAGTCTGCCTGTTGTTTTACTGTCACTATATCTATCTTTCTGTTCATTCGTTTATAATGTTCTTTAATATCCATAAATGAGTGAGGTCATGTAGTGTTTCTCTTTCATTGACTGGCTTATTTCACTCAACATGATGCTCTCCAATTCCATCCAGGTTACTGCAAATGATGAGAATTCCTTCCTTTTTATGGCAGCATAGTATTCCATGGTGTAGATGTACCATAATTTTCTGATCCATTCATCTGCTGATGGGCACCTAGGCTGTTTCCAAGTCCTAGCTATTGTAAATTGTGCTGCTATGGACATAGGGGTGCATATATCCTTTCTGATTGGTCTTTCTAGTTTCTTGGGGTATATTCCTAGTAGTGGGATTACTGGGTCAAATGGGAGTTCCATTTTCAGTTTTTTGAGGAAGCTCCATACTGTTCTCCCCAATGTTTTCTAAAACACTCCCTGCCTCCAGAAAAATAGTAATATATATCGAGAAATGGACATACTTTCTCATTATTTAATATATAACAGCATGGAAATTTCATAGTGTACTTTAGTTGTTGTGTGTGTGTCTGTTTTGTTTATTGATTTTAGAGAGAGAAAGGGGAGAAAAACACTGACTGGTTGCCTCCCACACACACCCTAACTGGGTATGGAACCTGTAACCTAGGTATGTGTCCTGACTGGGAATTGAACCTGCCACGTTTTGCTGTATGAGACGAAGTTCCAACCAACTGAGCCACACTGGCCAGAGTTCTTATTTTAGTTTTTTTGTGATACTTAATTTGCTTCTCCATTAAAAAAAAAAAAAAAAAAAAAAAAAAAAAAAAAAAACAACCCAGAAACTACCTTAATGCAATTGCGGACAATATTATAGGAGGGGAAAAATTGTGCCTCTCTTGTAATAAATCTTCATGCCCAACATAGCACATGTGCTCCAGTGTCGAGGGTCATACCTGACATAAAATCAATTTGCAATAAATGTTGGATAAATGAATGAAAAGGCTAAAGGAAAGCATTCTAGAATCCAGATTCCACTGTGAACGCGAAGGTCCTTTTCCGTGCCAGTGTACAATCTTACCAAGAAGTTCAAAGGGAAGAGGCACACATTGATTAAATAAAATTTTCAGGAAAGCTTCACAAAGGTCCTTGAGCTGGACAGTTTCCAGCCGTGGGGGAGCCCCTTTCAGACTTCAAGATTGACACTGTAGTCAGAGAACAGTATTACAGATCCTAACTCATGAACTCGGGTTTATTTGTGTGTCCCTTTAGCACATTGCTGCACAGTCCCTGGTATACGGCATTAGTGTGCTAGTTAGTTTTATGCATCTCCTTGACTAGGTTGAGGTGTGCCCAGATAACTGGTTAAACATTTTTTTTCTGAGTGTGTCTGTGAATTCTAGAAGACATAAGCACATGAATCAGTGGAGTAAGTAAAAAATATATCCCTCCCCAGTATGAAGGGACATCATCTCATTGGCTGAGGGCCTGAATAGAACACAAAGGCAGAGGCAGAATTTGCTTTCCCTCCCTAATTGCTTGAACTGGGACATCAGTCTTCTTCTTCCCTCAGCCTGAAACTTATGCCATCAGCTCGCTTGGTTTTCAGACTTTCGGACTCAGATTAGAACTATAGCATCAACACACATGAGTCTCCAGCTTAAAGACAGCAGGTCATGAGATTTTTCAGCCTCTATCATCACGTGAATTGATACAGTTAGGCAGGGTCCACTAAGAAGCAGATGGCAAAATGGGATTACTTGTAAGGAGCTTATTGGAGGTGTACCAGTGAGAGAAAATGGGGAGGGGGCCAGGAAACGCTGGAAGAGCCTTCGGACCATGATGTGAGTCTGGTCAGGAGGGAAGGAGGGAAGACTTGAGGGACAATGCCCCAGCCTGCTGCAGTCTAAGAAAGATTCCGCAAGACTGTCAGGGCAGCCAGGAGCCAAAGTCAGTAGTAAAAGGCACCCCTCCTGTGTCTCCTAGGAACAGACCTGACTTAGTTTCCCTGCCACACTCAAATGGCTGATGGGGAACAGCTCATGGGGGCATGGCCTCAGCAGAAATGCAGTAACGGCTGTCAGACTTGTGCCTTGGTCATCTCAGCTCCCTGCAGTGGAAGTTCTATGAGGACAGTTCAATAGACACTACATATACAATGCAGACCTAAAAGGTTCTATTAGGTAAGGCATTCATTTTGCTTTAAATAATGATAGGAAACATTAATAAAAGAGTCAAATGTAGAATGTTATATTGGTATCAATGGTAGAGTTAATCTACTGGCTGGTACTTTCTCAATGAAGCAACCAGCATCATTCATGGATGACTTATATGAAAGTTTATATATTATTTATTCTTGATATATTTCACATAAGTGAATGTCATAGGTAAATTTGAGATACACACACAGAGATTATCCCATGTTCCTTAGCATGCTATTCCTCTTTCATTACCTTGCTTTACTATTCTTTTAATTTTAATGAATAATAATAATAAAGTTGTAAAACCTTCATTCTTTTATATCTCCCATCTTGAACAATTAGGTTCTTGACCAAATTGTTCAAGGAAAAAATGTTCAGTTTTCAACCTGACAATACTTTCATGCTGTTACATCAGCATGATAAAAAGCATCTCTCTCTCAGGCCACTGTATGAATCAGTTTACAGCTAATTTTTACCTTGTTAACAACTCAGAAAATTGTGCTGTGAATATGTTTGTGTGTGTGTGTGTGTGTGTGTGTGTGTGTGTGTGTGTGTATGTGTGTGTGTATGTGTGTTTTATTTGTTGTTTTTTTGTTTTGTTTTGTTTTTTGCTTTGGTTGCTGGCAAAACAGACAATTAGCACAATTTTAAAACATAAAGAGGCCAACAAGAGTGGCAATGTTTCTAAGGGTGTGGAATAAACAATGATCACAGGCAATTGAAGAGGTAGAAAAACTGTTGTTGGCTTGGATATAGAAAAAAGCAGTTAGCCAGTGGAAGCATTTCAGAGAATGAATCTGAAAAAGTGAAGTTGCTACATTGCTGATCTCCTAAAAGATGCTCCTGGGAAGAGTGCTGAAAGTGATTTGTTTAATTAAGGCTAGTAAGGGGTGGTTTGATATATGTAAGAAAAGAAGTGTTTGTTTGTAAATTAAACAGTACATTAAACATGCACCGTATATAAGTAAGGTTAAAAAAGAGAATCATGTGTGGGCCTGGAACAAATTAATTCAATTTAATTATTTCTAACTGGAAAAGGTGATTCAGTTTTCAAACAAATCGCTTCTCCAACAACCTTCTGGAACAAATTAAGTTTGAGAACTGAGGTTCCACTGTAATTTTGTAGGTAAATTATGAAAGTTTAAAATAAACAGCATTTTCAGAATATATAATGTGACTGTTAGTTTGAGTGGCAAATGTCCCCTAATGCCTATCCACATTTACACCCACTCACCATTCTCACCTACAGATACATGCACATTTTAATAAAGTCTACAGCCCTTTTTAGTATGTTTTTAAGTCACATTTCTGTCCTTTTACAAACACCTACAGTATAACGCCTTGAGAATCTATATATTATATATCATGACCATGAACTGAAGGTAGAATCAATGCCTTTTACAGCTTTTTATGTCTCTGATTATCTAACTAATTGCTGGGCTAACAGTATATACTCAATATTTTATTGATTGTTGAATTGCGTCTTTGGTGAAGATAAATAGTTGCATATTTAAGGGAATGATTATTTTTAAGGTTCTTTTGCTTCAAATAACCCGAGCCATCGTTTTCCCTAATACAGGGTTTCTGGGCTATAGCTTTGAAAGCCCTATACCAGAACCACTGGTGAGTTTAGCTCTTCTTTCATTTTACATATGCATAATATCACATTTAGAAACAAAAAGTGACCAGCATTCTGGTTTTATTTTTCCTTCGATGAATGACATTGACATGATGCGTACTTTTGACACGTTACCAAGTAATTTGGGCCAAATGATCAAGTAGAGGTTTGGTGTATGTTAGTGCTCTAAAGTGACATCCTCAGGTCACAATAAATATGACTGGGCGAACAGACTTTTGTTAAAAGTGTAACTTTATGGGTCCACCACAGATTGACTGAGGCAGAATCTCTGGATATGGCTTAGAGCAGCCATGGGCAAACTACAGCCTACAGGCTGAATCTGGCCAGTTCGGCTGTTCTATCCAGCCCATGGAGCCGAAAGAGCAGAGGGTTCTCTTGCTCTCCCCTCCACTCCTTCACCAGCAGCCCAAGATGAGAGTGCCAGCATGGTCAGGTTGCTTTTGTTCCGGCCCTCTGGTCCAGTTTAAGAACCCATTGTGGCCCTCGAGTCAAAAAGTTTGCCCACCCCTGGCTTAGAGTCTGTATTATAACAAACTCTCTAGGTGACTGTGTTGCAAATTTAGCAAACTTGCTAAGATTTGAGAAGTACTGGCCCCCATGGCAGTATGAGTGTTGCATACATATAGAAAAATAAATTTGGATGATTCACTAGACTTCATTTTTGTGTAAAACTTCAGTAATATATAAATACATTCTTAAGATATGGAAACCCTTAATCATAAAACCTCATACTATGTTCTGAAAATTCTAAAAAAAAAAATTCTTTATCAAGAATTCTCGAAGTAGCCACAAAGGGATTGAAGGGTTTAACAGGAAGGGAAGCAATATCTGGATCCTCCTAATGGGCTTTACTGTTGAGTTAACTTGAATTTTAGCTAGAGTTAAGGGTCAAGCTCTTAGAGTAGGGTATAAAATATTCACCAGGAAAAGCATGATGAAAGTGAAGACCAAATTCCTAAGCCCACGTGAGAAGCACAGAGGTCAAATTCAAAGGGCAAAATTTGTGGCAGTAAGGACAAAATGAAGTTCAGGTTTCAAAGTCAAGATAAAGATTAGTAAAGTCAGAGATAAAAGGTTTGAGAAGGCAGAAAAATGGGATGCTGTGCTAATGTAAGAGGAAAGAATGAGAATGCCAGAAGTAGCTGTTGAAAGCTGCTTCTACCCTCCTACTCAATTTGTCTTGATTCCTTTTGTCTAAGGTCAGGGTCATGTAACAAGCGGTAAAATAAATAAATAAATAAACAAGTAAGTAAGTAAGTAAGTAAAATAGAAACTCCTCAAATCCTTTCATTCAGCCATCTTTCAACATATAAACGCATAACTTTTTGAGAATAAAACCCAATATTTAATCAAACTTAAATCACTGAAATCCACCATTGCCCACAAAATTTGTTTTCAAATGTCTTTCTCACCTGGAATGAAAAGCTTTTGTTATCATTCCCTTAATAAACAATATACTTTGAATGTTTGTTGCAACACATTACGCTGTTGTTTTCCATGACCGTTTCAAAGAGTGTCTTTAGATAACCACAAATGCAAGTGCTGTTTTAAAGCATATGGCTTATTTTCTTGAAAATTCCATGAATATTGAAGATGTGTTTCCTAATAACGGTTAGAGGTTTTAAAACAAAAGTCAAGGTAAAATAGCAAAAATACACAGTTCTGTTGTAGAAAGTGTATCAAGCACATAATAAAATATACATTGAGTAACAGGAAAGAACATTGATATTGATTAGTAAAGGATGCTAGAAGTAAAAAGCTATCAAGAAAAACAGAAGCAGAGACCAAAGAAAAATGGAAATGGAAAGAGGAGATCAGCAGAGATTACCCAGTGCCAAATCATATGATGAAATGTTTTTTAAAATTCACACATGACTGGAAATGTATATTACCACTAGAGGCCTGGTGCATGAAATTTTGTGCACTGGGGGTGGGGGATGTCCCTCAGCCCAACCTGAATCTTCTCCTATCTGGGACCCCTTGAGGGATATACAATCTCCCATTTAGGCCCAATCTAGGACTGCTGGTTCCCAACTGCCCTACCTGCAGGCCTGGTCCCCCCCAACTTCCCTCCCCTGCAGGCCTGGTCACCCCCAACTGCCCTCTACTGTAGGCCTGATCCCCTCCCAATTGCTTCCCCTGCAGGCCTGGTCCCCCTCAACTGCCCTCTCCTGCTTGCCTGGTCCTCCCTCCCAACTACTCTCACCTGTAGGTCTGGGTCCCCCCAACTTCCCTTCCCTGCAGGCCTGGTTGCCCCCAACTGCCCTCCACTGTAGGTGTGGTCCCCTCCCAATTGCTTCCCCTGCAGGCCTGGTCCCCTCCAACTGCTCTCCCCTGCAGGCCATCCCCCAACTGCCCTCTCCTGCATGCCTGGTCTCCCCCAACTGCCCTCCTTTGCTGGCCCTGTTACTGCTAACTGCCCTCCTTGCTGGCCTGATCATCCACAACTGACCTCTTCTGCAGGCTTGGTCCCCCACCCCCTAACTGTCCTACCCTACAGGCCTGGGTCCCCCCAACTATCCTTCACTGCAGGCCTGGTCCCCCCAAACTGCCCTCCCTGCTGTCCTGGTCCCTCTCTACTACCCTTTTCTGCTGGCCTGGTCATCCCTAACTGCCCTCACTACTGGCCTGATCACCCACAAATGCCCACCCCTGCTGGCCTGCCCCTCCCCCCCCCCCCACTGCAAGGTGCCTTCCCCTGAAAGCCCGGTCACCCCTTAAACTATCCTCCCTTGCTGACCTGGTCACCCCAACTGCCCTGCCCTGCTGGCCTGGTCACCCCTAACTGCCTTCCCCTGAAGGCCATCTTGTTTCAGCCATCTTTGACCACATGGGGCAACCATCTTGTGTCTTGGAGTGATGGTCTATTTGCATATTACTCTTTTATTAGGTAGGATTAACTAAAATAATTGTTTCTTCTGTCAAATTTTATAATATTCTATACATCTATGATAGAAAGAAATCAAGACAGAGGAGCTTAATAAATGACTCAAGCTTTTTTTTAATATTTAAAATGTTGCCTATAAAATAAAACAAGGTAGCCAAGACCGGTTTAGCTCAGTGGATAGAGCATCAGTCTGTGGACTGAAGGGTCCCAGGTTTTATTCCAGTCAAGGGCATTTACCTTGGTTGCGGGCACATCCCCAGTAGTGGGTATGCAAGAGGCAGCTAGTTGATGTTTCTCTCTCATCAATGTTTCTAGTTCTCTATCCTTCTCCCTTCCTCTCTGTAAAAAAATCAATAAAATATATTTTTAAAATAATAATAAAATAAAACAAGGTAAAGATTGCAGTAGTTTTTTAATATACTTGCTAATGAAAAGCATGTGAAAAATTCAGTTGCACTCATTTTTGATACATGATAAATTCAAACTTAGTATTTCCTCGGATTTTTTTTTTAACTTTCTTTAAGCATCATCTCTTTTTTAAAAATTTACAAGGAAGAAAATACCTAAAATTCGAGTCACTTTTTTTCCTTTGCTTAAACTAAGCTTATGTGTAGACAAATCTATCCTAAAATTTAATACATCATTTGTTAGAAAAATTAAAAATCAGGAAATGACATTATCTTAGTGTCTTTCTCATATTTAGGACATTACTTTAAAAAATATAACAGTCTCTGTTTAAAAAAAAGATTTCTAAACACATCAATTTTTAAAAATAAATCTTTATTGTTCAGATTATTACAAATGTTCCTCTTTTTTTCCCCCATCAATTGCTCCCCTCAACCAGGTTCCCACTCCACCCTCTGCCCTTTCCCCACATCCCATTGTCCTCATCCATAGCTGCACGGTTCAGTCTCTTCCTGCACCCCCCACTCCCCTTTCCCCCAAGAATCATCAATCCACTCAGCTTCCATACCTCTGATTCTATTATATTCAACAGTTAATATTGTTCATCAGATTTTTTAACTCCCTTGGTTTTTAGATTCACTTGTTGATAGTTACATATTTGTTGTTCATAATTTTTATTTTTACATTCTTAATCTTCCTAAAGAACACCCTTCAACAATTCATAAAATTCTGGTTTGGCAGTGATGAACTCCTTTAGCTTTTTTTACTTGTGAAGCTCATCATTTGGCCTTCGATTCTGAGTGATAGCTTTGCTGGGTAGAATATTTTTGGCTGTAGGTTCTTGCTATTCATCACCTGGAATATTTCTTGTCATTCCCATCTGGCCTGCATGGTTTCTGTTGAGAAATCAGCTGACAATCATATGGGTGTTCCTTTATAGGTAACTACCTGCTTTTCTCTTGCTGCTTTTAATATTCTCTTTTTGTCTTTTACTCTTGGAATTTTAATTATGATGTGTTGTGGTGTGGTTCTCTTTAGATTCCTTTTGTTTGGGGTTCTGTGCGCTTCCTGGACTTGTAAGTCTATTTCTTTCACCAGGTGGGGAAAGTTTTCTGTCACTATTTCTTCCAATATGCTTTCAGTATCTTGATCTCTCTCTTCTTCTGGCACCCCCATAATTCTGATGTTAGTTTGCTTGAAATTGTCCCAGAAGTTTCTTACACTATCTTCAACTTTCTGGATTCTCTTATCCTCTTGCTTCTGTGGAGGAATCTCCTCTGGCTTTTTGTGTTCCAAATCTTTGTCTTGACTCCTGCAATCTTCCAGTCTGTTTTTAGGTCTCTGTATAATATTTTTTATTTAAGACGATGTTTTATTTATTTCTAGTTGATCCCTTTTCATATCCTCATAGGTCTCATTTATTTTATCAGCTTTTTCTGGAAATTCTTGAAAAACCTTTTAACTGTAGTTTTGAACTCAAGGTCCATTCTTTTACTTTCCTCCATCTCCTTCCTTTGTGTCCTGCCTCTTCTCTGCATTTTAGCTGCTTCCCCGAGTTGATGGAACAGTTTTGTGTGCTAGGTATTCTGGTAGAGTCCAGTAGCACAGCCTTCCCAGTTACCTGAGGTGGACTGTCTTGATGTAGCCCTTTGTTGGCTGCGTGTGCAGTTTTGTTGTTAAACCTTGCTTGTTGTTAGTATCACTAGGAAGCATTGATTTCCAAGCCAATTGGCTGTGAGGATCAGTGTCTCAGCTAGGAGGGCTTCTGTACTCCACTTGGATGGGGCAGAGTCCCAGGGTGGTGCAGACAAGCTTTGCTTCCCTGTCATTCCTGCCTTAGGAAAGTCCTATTCACAGTGAGTCCTGCAAAATTGATTGCAGGCATGCACACCTCTTTGGTATAGGCACAGACAAGCTTTGGATTCCTGTCAGTCCTGCCTTAGGACAGTCCTATTCATGGTGAATGAAAAAGCCAGCCTCTGGGAAGGTTTCTGTGCTCAGCTTGTATGGGGCAGAGTCTCGGGGTGGTGCAAACAAGCTTTGATTTCTCATCAGCCCTTCCCTAAGAGGGTCCTGTTCCTGAGTCCCACAGTAATGGCTGCTGGCTTCACACACCTCTGAGAGTTCTCTGCCCACTGCCTGACAGTCTGGTCTCTCCCTGACTGGGGCCGTCTATTAGAGCAATAGGGTGGTTCTGTTTTCCTCGCGAACAAGAAAGCCAGCCGGATATTAGCTGTCCGCCCTCTCTGAGCCTCTGGAGTAAGCCAGCAGCGATCTCAGTCCACCTTCTCCGCATGCCACTAGCAAGCCAGCAGGGAACACTGAGGCTGCCTTTTTGCACGCACAGTTCCTGAGGCTCAGAGTGCCTTCCCTCTTCTTCCCAGATGGTAGAATCTCCTCTCAGTCAGCAGCCCGGTGCTTCAGGGAGATATTTAGCCTGTTTTCCAGTTCTAAATTCAAAATTGTTGTGGTAGGCTGCATTCAGGTGTCTACCCTATGCTGCCATCTTGGTTTCTCTCCACTCCACATCAATTTACAATTTAACATTTAAGCCATAACTAACAAATTTAAAATTTCCCATTGTAAATTAAATAAAAGGAGTAAAGGGTCGTTAGAAATCTATCAATAAAAAAATACAAAGATTTTAAAAAGAGAGAAGAAGGCTTGACAATTTGTGTGTGTGTGTGTGTGTGTGTGTGTGTGTGTGTGTGTATGTGTATGTGTGTGGGGGAGGGTGTGTATGTGTGTGTGAGAGTGTGTGGAGGGTATGTGTGTGAGTGTGTATATGTATGTGTGGGAGGGTGTGTGTGTGTGAGTGTGTGTGAGTATGTGTGTAAGTTTGTGTGTGTCTTGATGTTAGACATAAAAACTAGTCAAAGAAGGTGTCACTGTCACTGTCACTGTCACTGTCAGCCTTCCCATTTTGTACTTATTCACCTCAGCTTTGCCTTTTACTGCTATGTCTGGTATTTTCTTATATCCACTTCTTGTCACCAGGAATTACTTTCTCTCTCGGCCTGTTGGTTTAATTACAGGACTACGTTCTACTAGCATGTGAGGAGATTCCATCCTATTAGTGATCTATAAATCAGTTAGTCATAGATACAGAGGGGATTAGTATAAGGAGTGAGTGATCAGCTCTCCTGGCAAAGGAGTTCTTGGAGAATTAATAGAGCTCTTATCCCAGTCCTCAGTCTCTAGAAAATAAAATCCAATTTAGGGAACCAAATTAAACTGGATTTGGGGGGTCAAAATATTTTTCCCCACCAAAGTATCAAAGGTCTTCTGAATTCTCTTTTCTGGCAAATATGTATTGTCACCACCTCTAATCCCTCTTCGTCTTAGCAATGAGGTGTTTCATGTTTCAGTATTCCAATCTGCTTCAGTGCTTCCTGGTCCTCTTCTAGTCTTTCCCCCTATTCTTGGCAATTCCCCATGCTGTTATAGCTTCTCTTGAACTCCACTACCAGTTCTTACTCTTTCTAGAATCCTAAACTCACCTGGTTTCTGCATCCTTCACCCTGCAGGATTAGATATCGCTTGTCCACACTCACTCAGATTAATAAAAGTACTGTTTCACTGCTCCTTGTGTATTTCCTCTTCCATAAAACACAGTATTTTAAGGTCACCCATTCACAATACTTAAATGTTTAGGCTCAAAGAATCATTAATCCCTCACTCTTTCAGAAAAGATATATTTGAACATGAACCTAGACAGTATAACTTCTTACTACTAAAGGCACATTCATTAATTAAAATTTTTTCAGACAGAAAAAATTTTGGAAGCAAAATATGTGATTGAGAGATAATACTTGTAAATATGTAAATATACTTTATAAAAAGTATAACTTCTTACTACTAAATCCCATTTTAGAAAATTCATTTCCAGGCTTTTATAAATAGGTAAGAAAATTTCCTATTTTGTAACCATCCCCTTAACCTGTTCACAAAGATAATATTTTCCACATCATATACAAGATGTAATTTTCTAACTTACACTAAGTTGTCCAAACTACTATCCACCCCATTAATTCAAATTAATTAATGAGTCATTGATAAAAGGCACATTCATTAATTAAAATTTTTTCAGACAGAATTTTAGAAGCAAAATATGTGATTGAGAGATAATACTTGCTATATAGTAAGGGAGATCACCTTATCACAACCTGCAAATCTGTTATAAGATCAGAAAGAAAGTAAATATGTTTGTGAACAGTACTATCATTTATATTGAAATTTATGTGCTGTACAATGCAATTTTAAAAATAATAAAATGGAAGCATATATAGTAGAAAGATGGAAAAATAATTATTTTAGTATATTATTATATAGTTTGAAAATACCAAAACTTAAAGAAACACAGAATCTCTAACACTATAAAATATAAATATAAAGGAATTGTATAGACATAGCAGTAACAACCAAAAAGTAAATGAGCAATAAGAATGTGCAGAAACTATAATTAAGAAAACTATAAAACCACTGAGGCTGATTTAAAAAAAAAGACTCACATAAATCTAGAGATGCTATCTTCTACTTGCATAGAAAGATTTTACATTGTAAAGATGTCAGTCTCCTCCCTAAATGATATCTAAAAATTCATTGCAAACTCAAGTGGGTAGAATATATGAACTAGATAAATAATTCTAAAGTTTATCTCCCAAGTATAAATCTCTGAATGCCTAGAAATAATGCATCAGTGAGGGGAGAGAAAGATAGGTAATGTAATAAGTATGTGGGAAAATTAGTTATCATCTTGGAAAATATAAAGCTGAAAGTCTAATCCACAGCCTTTACTACAATACACTCAGATAATTAAAATATATAAATATAATACAATTACTCAATTAATATATTAATTATATTCAGTAATATTTTAATTGCCTGGGGGATGTGTGAAACAGATAACATAAAGGAAAATACTAAGGTTGAACACATGTCCAGGTGGATGTTTGAAATCATAAGGTGCATTTGTAAAATGAACTATCACATTGACAGTTAAAACAGTGGTGCAGGGGTATTTACTTTAACTTGGACAAATCTCCAGGATGATAGGTGTAAACAGGTAGAGGAAGATACCTGGAGAGAGATAGACCAAAGGTCAATGCAGGAGTTGCCTCTGAATTAAACAATTGTATACAAAATGCATTTTCATTTTTAAACTTCTGTGGCTGGACGTTTTTATATTTGTTTACATTAGGTTTATATGCAAAAGAGAAAAGACATTTCTTCTGGAAAAAAGGATACATAAGAATGTTAAACCAGAATTAAAAGTCTGGGCCCTACCCTGGGTTCTCCTCTTAGTAGATGTGAACCTTGAGCAACACAATTTCCTGTGTCTCAATATGGTCATCTTACATCCTACTTCTGTGTTCACTATTAAACAGTCTGAAGAGTTAACAGACCATAAATGAGTAACGGGGCAGTGGCCCCACACTCGACAAAATTTGGAAATTGGGGCAATCCCCAGTCATTAGAAAAACTGTTCCGGAAAAAATGACAATCCTAGAGCTCAGCACTTCTGCCATGGTCCAGAGCAACACCTGGTGACGTCTGAGGAAGGGGAGCAAACCCTCAGCTCCCCCAGAAATCTATTCATCTACAGCGGGTGTCCAACGTCTGAATGGAGACTCCCAGGCAGAGTCATTTGTGTCAAGGGAACCAAAATGAAGCCAGGAGGCCATGAAGAAATTTGTCTTACACACATCCCCCCCCAGCTCATTTTCCATGAACTTACGAACCTTCGAGCTGTGCTGACCTTTATCTCCTCCTCACCATGCATGACAACTAGATCATCTACATTGTTTTACTTTGAAAGGAGCTGCCTTGTTTTGCCAACCAGAATCCTTCATTTACTAAAGGTTTGACCAATAAGTGCACACTTAGTTGGAACCCTTCATTTATATAAAGGGGATTGGATGAAGAGTAGCATATACAACCCAAGCTTTTACAAGCCCTGCCTTTCTTTGTTCTCTCCAGAGCACAATTTAGGTTGCTACCTGATTCTGCGCCCCAGGCTGCAACCCTTCCCTTTGCTTAAAAAAAAATTCTTAATACAGATTTTTATTTAAAAAAGAAGATTTTTTTTTCAAAACTGAAAAAGTAAAGATGAAGTTTGCACCAAGAGGTTAAAATTGGCCCCTTGCATTTATGATAACTAGAGGGGAAGTTGATCCATGCCTATTATCTTCTCTCGACAGGTACTCTTGTCAAGTTCAGAAATACACAGTGGTAGCTAACTCAGTCACCTGGTTTTACATACAACATCTTTATGTTCCTTTCTACATAATCAAAACTTCTAAATCTTCATTTTCATTTGTCCTCCATATTTCTAGCATCTTCAGACTTAATCAATTGGAAGTTCCAACCTCAGCTGTGGTGGCTGTCTGTGATCACACTACCTTTTCCCAGGAAGCTACTAAAATATGAGAAGCCTGCCTCTTGAACCAATGCTTACTCATTATCAACTGGAGAATCTTCTCTTCAGATCCCAGGGCAAAATATGTAGATAGTCTTTCTACAGTCTGTTACCCTGAAGCTTCATGAGGACAAAGTCCTCCACCATGATCCTTGGATGATCCTAACTTATCAGCTCTCCATTGTTCCAGGAGTTAGGTAGTTGTTTAGTTTTTTCTTTTGTTTTGTTTTGTTCTTTTTGCTACATATATTTCTGTAGTCTGGACTGTGCTTCTCACATACCCTTTCTCTTTGCTGTTTTCTACTCTTTCAAAACAGCCCAGCTAAAGTTTAAATCATTTACTTTGATTTGAGGTTGGCCCCTTTCCTACTATAGCTGAGGTAGGGCAGCAATGCTTGCTTTGTTCAAGAGCCTACGTTAGCCTGTGGACTGAAAGGTCCCAGATTCGATTCTGGTCAAGGGCATGCACTTTGGTTGCAGGCACATCCCCAGTAAGAGGTGTGCAGGAGGCAGCTGATCATCAATATTTCTAACTCTCTATCCCTTTCTTTTCCTCTCTGTATAAAATCAATAAAATATATATTTAAAAAATACTTTATGAAGAACCTTCTTTCACTATATTTTCTTTGATTTCTGGTATAGATATCTTATTTTCCAACATAAGCCTTTTATTTTTATCTCCCATAATGAGATTAAGTCAAGAAGTATGGTATGTTGAAACCGGTTTGGCTCAGTGGATAGAGTGTTGGCCTGCTGACTGAAAGGTCCCAGATTCGATTCTGGTCAAGGGCATGTACCTTGGTTGCGGGGACATCCCAAGTAGGGGATGTGCAAGAGGCAGCTGATCGATGTTTCTCTTATCAATGTTTCTAACTCTCTATCCCTCTCTCTTCCTCTCTGTAAAAAATCAATAAAATATATATATTTTTTAAAGAAGTATGGTATGGAGACTAGCAAAAGTATTGTTTAAACCAAGTTTGGACTCAATCTATCATCAACATGCCTGATCATCTCTAATAAGTTAGTCATTCTTGCACTTGCTGCTGCTCTTAGTATCCCAATTCCACAAATCTCTTGGTGCTTTCCAATAAAGACAGCCAAATCTTGCATGATGACTTACATGAAATGTGTCACCTTTCACACCAATCATCTAACAATTCTCTGATCATTTTACATGGATATTGCTTTCCCCTGGCAAACATGTCCAGATTTTTTGTACCCACTTGATATAACCAACATAATCTAGGGATCCTACTGTTTGTTATCGTTCAAGCTTCAGCTTGTTTCTCACGTTGTAAATTTTTACTTTTCTATTTGTATTCTTATAGTCTTTATTGGTTAAGTCTTTAAAATCTCAACTCCAAAGTTAAGTGGAAAAGTTAAGAACAGAAACTTACTGTTACATAGTCTAGAGTGAGAGGGAAGAGCACATATCTTTGTAATAAATAGTCGAAATTATGCTTCTAAGAACAGATGTAACTTTTCCCCCCTCCAGCTTTATTGAGGTATAACTGACAAGTAAAAAGTCTACATATTTAAAATGTACAACTAGATGTTTTGATATATGTATACATTGTGAAATAATCACAATATCCATCACCTCTAACAGTTAACATTTTCTTGTGTGTGTATGGGGGGAGGGGAACACTCAAAATATACTATCTTAGCAAGTTTCAAGTGTACAATACAGTCTTATTAACTACTAGAGGCCTGGTGTGAGAAATTCATGCACGGGGGTAGGGGGTGTCCCTCAGCCCAGCCTACACCCTCTCTAATCTGAGACCCCTCAGGAGATGTCCCACTGCCAGTTTAGGCCCGATCCCTACTGGGGACTGGGCCTAAACGGGCAGTCTCACAATCCAGGACTGTTGGCTCCCAACTGCTCATCTGCCTGCCTTCCTGGTTGCCCCTCAACACTTCTGCCTGTCAGCCTGATAACACTCTAACCACTCCACTGCTAGCCTGATTGATGCCTAACTGTTCCCCTGCCAGACTGTTTGCTCCTAACTACCCTCCCCTGCAGGCCAGGTCCCTCAAACTGCTCTCCCCTGCAGGCTTGGGTCCCCTCTACTTTGCAGGCCTGGTCCCTCTCAACTGCCTTCCTTTGCTGGCCATCTTGTGGTGTCATCTTATGTCCACATGGGGGCAGAATCTTTGACCACATGAGGGCAGGATCTTTGACCACATGGGGGAAGCCATCTTGTGTGTTAGAGTGATGGTCAATCTGCATATTACTCTTTAATTAGATAGGATAGTCACATAACTGTACATTAGATGCACAAAACTTATCTTGCATAACCAACTTGTATTCCTTGAACATCTTCCCATTTCTCTCTCTTCCCAGCTCTTGGCTTTCTTTTTGTTTTTCTTTTTTGTTGTTGTTGCTGTTTTCTTTTGTTAATCCTTACCTAAGGATATTTTTTATTGATTTTTAAAGAGATTGAAAGGAAGGAGGGAGCAAGAGAGAGAGAGAGAGAGAGAGAGAAATGTCAATGTGAAAAAGATACATAAATTGGTTGCCTTCCACACCCGCCAACCGGAACAACATCTAAAAGGGTACTTGGAAACTACTATTATAGACTTTTAAACCCCAAATGGCCCTATACATAGTTATTACAAGGATGTGGAGGAAAGGGAACCTCTTATACTGTTAGTAGAAATGCAGACTGGTACAGCCACTATGAAAAAAAGTATGGAATTCCTTCAAAAACTTAAAAATGGAACTGCCATTTGAGCCAGTGATCCCACTCCTATATACCCAAAGAAAGCCAAAACACTAATTCAAAAGAATATATGCACCCCTGTATTCACTGCAGCATTATTTATAATAATCAAACTATGAAAGCAATCCAAGTGCCCATTAATAGATGAGTGGATACAAACTTTAGTTTTAAAAGGCTGCTGCAATAGTTTCCAAGTGCCCTTTTAGATGTTATTCCAGTTGGCTCTTTGAAATGTTACCTCTCTTACACTTTATGATGTCTAGATCGTGTTTCTGATCTAGTAAGATCTAAGAATCTCATTTGCTAATATCACCTGAATGAACATTTAAGATATTGTTTTATCTCCTTTGCCTTTCCTCATCATCTCAGTTGCCTTTCATCTCTCTCCAGTTGCTTCTCTGTCAATAGTTCTTAATGAAATCTCTCTTCCTCCAGCTTAACCAAACTGTCTTCCTCCCTTTTTTCTTATTATTTATTATACTAGTTCTGACCTGATAATAAAACTGATGAGTATTTTCCAAGGCCTCTGATTCCTCATTGAATACCTAAATATTTTGATATACAGAACAAGCATGGGAGTTTTTAATTACCAGCTCACTCATTTTGTCCTAATTTTAGTAAAAGAATTGAAGCCTCATTTTGAGCATTGCCTACCCACAAAGAGTTTATACCAAGCATGTTAAACTCTCGGCCCACAGGTCACATGCCTCATTTATTTGGCCTGTGTTAGCCTTTGAGTTTGACATGTTTGGTTTACACCAAGCAACTCACAGTGTCTACAAGAGATGTAGTCCTTGACTACCTTAAGATTTTTTTTTTTACTGAAGACTAAAACCTCATTTTTGGTGTTCTAACGCCTGTATGCTTCTTAACAGCAACACCAGGCTCTAACTGTGCCTGTGTTATTTCAGTTCACCCCAGTACCCCATATTCTCTGGCCTCATAAATGGCCAGAGGTGTTTTTTTTTCTAAAGACATATCCTACTTACTACCACTTTAAAAACAGTCACATATACTTGGACAAAGATCATAAAGTATAGCATCAAGACCCATGTGCAATTGTCCATGCTTCTTAAACATAAGGTATGAAGCAACTTGATGAAGTCCCACCAGTTAAAAACCAGCCAAGCAAACTTTTTTAAAATATATAACTCCAAAATACAATGGTACTTACCTGCTAATACCAAAAGCCTAAAGTCGCTCATTTACATATACACAGCAGTAATTTTTACTGCTAAATTCCACTCTGTAACTCTCAAATTTTCTGCCCCAACTCACAAGATAATGAATTCCAGCTATTCCAGTAAAAACTGCTGTTCCCTGTCCAGGTTCAAACCAAGTGAGGTAGAAGGAAGAATCAGGTAGACAGACACCAAAAGTAAATAAAACCCTTTGAAAATGAATATTGGATTTACAGTTACATCAATGGATTAAGAGAACAAAGCTGAACTATGTTAGGAAGATCACTTGTCTCCCATCCTTGTTGGACATTCATTAAAGTAACTTCTTGACTTCCTCACAATTCTCCCTCAGAGGAGGAATGCGAATTTTCTGATTGGAAAATTTCAGAGCAGGTCCTAGTAAGGGGAGTTCGGCTTTTTAAGTTTTCTTCTATCCCCTTTAAAAAATGTTTTATTTAATTTGTTGGGGTAACTTATTAATAAAAGTATATAGGTTTCAATTATATAATTCTATAATACATTATCTGCATATTGTACAATGTGTTCACCACATCATATCAAGTTTCCTATCACCATTTATCCTCTCTTTACCCTAGTCTACCTCCTTCCACCTCCCTTCCCCTCTGGTAATCACCATATCATTGTCTGTGTCTATGCATTTTAGGGTTTTTGTTTGTTTATTTGTTTGTGCTTAATCCCTTCACCCTTTCCACCCAATCCCCAATACCCCTCCCCTTCTGACAGCTGTCAGTGCATTCTCTGTATCTATGAGTCCGTTTCTACTTTGTTTCTTTCCTTATTTTGTTTACTAGATTCCACATGTAATTGAAATCAGATAGTGTTTTTCTTTCTCCGACTGACTTATTTCACTTCACATAATACTATCCAGGTCCATCCATGCTGTAGCAAACCAGCCTGCCTACAGAAAGCATTCTCTTCCATTCTGTAGCTTACAGAGGCGGCCCTCTTGTGGGGAGGTACAATACTGTTCAGAGCTGCCAACTGGGTCTCAAGTTCAATGTGCTTAGTCTCTCTAAGGGCAAAGGGTTTGCAAGCCCACTTGGCTATATATTTAGAAAAGTAAAATAGTCATAAACCAGTTATTGCTTCTTAGGAAATTAGTTATAATTCCAAATCTTGGCTATTGTAGATAATGCTATAATGAAGACAGAGTTGCATATACTCTTTCAAATTATTGTTTCAGGTTTCTTCAGAAAAATTCCCAGAAGTGGCATTGCTTTTGTAATTTTTTAAATTTTCAGGTAATTTCAAACACAATTACACACACACAATTATATATATATATATATATATATATATACTCTCTCTCTCCCTATATATATATATATATATATATATATATAGATAGATAGATAGAGAGATAGATAGATATATCTCTCTATCTATCTATCTATCTATCTATTTATATATATATATATATATATATATATATATATATAGAGAGAGAGAGAGAGAGAGAGAGAGAGTTTTAACCTTTTCATTGAATTTACTAGTGTGGCACTGGTTAATAAAAATATTAGAATTCAGGTGCACAATTCTATAACACATCATCTGTACTCTGTATTGTGTGTTCACCACTCCAAGTCTAGTCTCCATCCATCACCATTTATAACTCTTATCACCCCTTTCCTGCCCCTTCCTTCTGACAATTGCCATACTGTTTTTCCTTGTCCATAAGTTTTTTTTTCTCTTTTTTGCTTTATTCCCTGACACTCCAGCCCCCAACTCCTGTCAGTATGCTATTTTGCTTGTTAGTCCATTTTATTCATTAGATTTCACATATGAGTGGCATCATATGGTACTTGTCTTTTTCTCTGACTGGCTTATTTCACTTAGCATAATGCTCTCCAAGTCTATCCATGATGTTACTTAGGGTAAGATTTCCTTCTTTTCTTATGGCTGAGTAGTATTCCATTGTGTAAATGTACCAAAGCTTATTTTATCTACTCACCTACTGATGAACCCTTGGGCTGCTTCCAAATCTTGGCTATTGTAGATAATGCTATAATGAAGACAGAGTTGCATATACTCTTTCAAATTATTGTTTCAGGTTTCTTCAGAAAAATTCCCAGAAGTGGCATTGCTTTTGTAATTTTTAAATTTTCAGGTAATTTCATACTGTTTTCCACAGTGACTGCACCAATCTGCATTCTCACAAAGAGTGCATTAGGGTTCCCTTTGCCAGCACTTGATGTTTGTTGATTTATTGATGATATTCATTCTGACAGGTATGAAGTCTCCTTGTGGTTTTAATTTGCATTTGTCCAGTGATTAGTGACTTTGAGCATCTTTTCATGTGTCTATTGGCCATCTGTATGTCCTCTTTGAAGAAGTTTTTGTTCATGTCCTTTGCCCATTTTTTATTGGATTGTTTGTTTTTGGTATTGAGTTTTATAAGTTCTTTATAAATTTTTTTAATTAGTTCAAAACAATAGATAGATGATAGATGATAGATAGATAGAAAGATAGAGAAAGTGAGTGCATGAGAGAATGCAAGCACCTGAGTTTAGCTCTGTCTCAAAATTGCTTCTATACCTGGGCAGAATGGGGACCGAAAGTCAAGGTAACACTAATTATTGAGCACTTCAGCTCTGATTCTATTCTCCAATCACCTATAAATAACAATCAAGCCTATATTTACTGTTTAAGATCTAAGCATTCCATGCAATCTTATCCAAAATAAAAAATAACAATTCTCCTGAGGCTGCCTTTAACTGTTATTATAAAATCTTAATAATAAAAGCTACTGTCCCAAAGAGGCAGAGCAGGTAGAGTATCTGTGTTATCTGAAAGAAACCAAGAAGGCCCTAAAAAATAAACTGGAACACATTTCCTACTTTGGAAGTATGTTTGTTGTTATTTTGTTTTTTAATACAAATATAACTACAAGGAGTCATTATTTGATTCCTATAGCTTGAATGAATATATTAGATCAGTATCTCCCCTAGAGAGAAAACCAAGTAGACAAAAAGAGAAAATTCGGTGCCTGAGATATAAGTTGGAAAAGGTCACAGAAAGGTGAGAAATAAGGTGTGGAAAAAATATATCCCAACCTTTAGAATATGGCTCACCAGACAGTCCTAGCTTATCCAGTTCACTGCACAAGATTTCCTTAATACATATCACAGCTCTGAAAGTCATTTTTTATACTAATGTGCCATTTTCTACTCTGAGTACCAAAAAGAGGGATTCCAAACAGTAAGCAACTACTGCCCAAGTAAGTCCAGGTGCTCACTGACATCTTTAAACTCTGTTGAAATGCTCCTTTGTGTGTTTAAATGGTGGCTTTAAGTTCTAGTCCTCTTTGAAAAAATAAAATTAGATAATTTCTTACTAAACCTTTTAGATTTCAAAGTTATTCAGCTTTTATGACAAGAAGGCACTATGTTGGGATAGAAAGAATGTTGAAAATCATGAGGTCTAGGTTTCTGTCCTCTGGAAACTTGCCTCCCTATAACATGATTCTTTTAAAAATATACATTTGTATTGGTTTCAGAGTGGAAGGCAGAGGGAGAGGGAGAGAGATAGAATCAGCAACGATGAGAAGTATTGATTGCCTGCTTTGTGCACAACCCCTACCACCATTGGGGATGAAGCCAGCAACCAGGGCATGTGCCCTGACAGGGAATGGAACCATGACCTCCTTGTTCACGGTCAACATTCAACCACTGGGCCACACCGGCTGGGCTTGACAATATGATTCTTATGGCATTCTACCTGTTACCTGTTTCTGTGTCAAACATAAATGACTGACTTACACATAGGCCACAATGTTAAGACTTCCTGGGTTTCAACCATAAGGCAGAAGCCAGGGCACGCATTTTACATATCTAGTATCTCTAATTGCCACAATAACTCTTCAAAAGATGTGTCACTTATCTCCATTTCAGATATTAGAAAGAGCACTTTAGTATATAATCAAATATTCTTGCATCCTAGTGTACATTACAACCGTGCTGTTCAATCTGCCCCAGGTGAGCCATCTGCTTATTAGAAATGCAGGACCCTGAGCCCCACCTCAACCTGTGGAATCAGAATTGACATTTAAACGAGATCCCAGTGGGACCAATCTGCACATTAAGTGTAACAGCCATAGGTAGACAATGCTACTCCCTGAATGAAAAGAGGTGGACATAGCCACATCTATGTTGCTTATGGATAAAGCACTGGGATAGAGAGATTTAGCCCCTAAGTTACCACAGAACTAATAATTAGTAAATCTAAAATCTAGGTTTTTTTTTCTGATTTCAAACTCAATGCTGTTTCCTCCATACCAAGTTACTTTCGATTTGGAATTATATATCCTCTTTTATTTAAACTGATAGATGATAGAGATAGATGATAGATAGATGGATGGATGGATAGAAAGATAGATAGATAGATAGATAGATAGATAGATATAAATTGGTAGGTATAGACATAGCTGAATGATATATATAACCAAATTGTATAAAAACAGAATTATGACACTCTAGACCATACTGCCTTTCATTTGAGACTAGTTAAAACTTCATCTAATGCCATTCTTTTTTTATTCTATTAATAAAAGTATTAGTAATAATTATTAAAAATCATTGTGCTGATATAATAGAAAAATTAAATCCAAGAGTATCAAGTGATTAGTAGACTAAAATAATTTTAATAATTTATATTCTAATCAGATGATGTGATAGCAAAGTTCAGAATGCTGAAATACATAAGACAGCATGGAAACCAGGAAAATAAATAGTAAACTTCTTTCATCAAAAGAAAATTACCAATCTTGTAGATTATAGAAAAATGTATAAACATTAAATTTGGCTCTGGCCAGGTACTCATTTAGTTGGAGCATCAGCCCATGCATCAAAATGTTGTGGGTTCTATCCCAGTCTGGGTGGTAACAGGAGTCTCTCTCTCTCTCTCTCTCTCTCTCTCTCTCTCTCTCTCTCTCTCTCTCTCTCCCCCTAAATAAAAACATATCCTTGGGCGAGGATTTAAAAAATTAACCAAAAAATTAAATTATTGGGTTTAGATTTGTTAAAATTCTATAAATTGTAATTAAAGAAAGTGTTCAAAGACAGTATTAGAGTATTGAGCAAAGTAGTTTGCTTTATAAGAGACAGAATTTCTGTAGAACCAGTAAAGTCTACTTGCAGTAATTATTTAGAATTACATAACATATTGGTGTTGAAGAATACTGCTAGGAGGAACATAATATTTTATTACCCCTTTACATCATCTCCTCCAGAAGGTTATATGGCATCTACTGCTGCATGAAAATTATGTCCTTAGTCATTTCATGAAATCACACCTTACAGAATTTAAATGATTTCAAGTAGGCTAACTTTATCTTGTATTTTAAGTACCTGTTTCAAGATTCGACCTAATTGCAGGTCTCCCGAATATGGTACTTATTTCATGCCAAGAACAATAATAAAACAATGGGGTTTTTTTCATTATTATTCAAACATTATCTCTAGATATTCAAATTTTGGACCACTGATAAAATATTTTCCAGATATATCTGGAGAATGACAAGAAAAATCTAAGATTCTACAGAAGAAGAAAAAAAAATCCTTCCAAAAAGAGAGGGGGGGGAAAGGTATCAATCACACTGTTTAAAAACATTATCTTACAATGTAATTTCTGGCAGAGCTGCCTGCCAGGCCAACTAGACAGAGCAAAAGGCAGGGCTCAGAGGCCCAGAGGGGCCCCGGAGAAGATGAGTCTAAAGGCAGCGTTGTGTTTGAGTCGTGACTATGAAACCAGACATGAAATGGGTCTGGGAGCCGCCTGTCACTACATGAGCCAGAGTAAGCAGAGACAAGGTTGAGTCAGTTGAATCATTTATGACATTTAATCCAATAATGCCAGCAGTGTGGAGAGAGCAGCAGGTCATCCTGAAAATTCTGCTCTGACACCTCCTACTAGCTGGCTTCTTACATAGAGACTAAAGGCCCAATGCACAGATTTGTACACTGGTCGGGGGGGTCCCTCTGCCTGGCCTGTGGAGCTTGGCCAAAACTGGCAATCCTATGCCCCCTGAGGGATGTAGTAGTACACAAAGCAACAGGGAGGAGCCCAACCCCAGTACTGTGCAGCTCCTACTCATCCCAGCCCCCCTGAGCCTGCTGCCTCCAAGGTCCTAGTCCAGGTAGGGGAAAGGCATGCAGGAGGAGTGTCCATAGGAGAGGCTCATGCAACTGCACTCACCAGCCATGAGCCGGGTGACATTTGATGCCTGTTGGTGAGCTGAGCAGCACTCCTGCCTAAAGGTCATTTAGGCTTTCATATATATAGACTAGATGCCCGTTGTAGGAAGATTCCTGCAATAGGGCTTCCTGCTGAGGTTGCTGCCCTGCCTGCTTTCCTTCCTTCTCCCCCATCCTGCCTGCTTCCGTTCCTTCTCCACTTGCATGCTTCTCAACAGCTTCACTCCCTTCTGCAGCGCCTGGCTTCTTTCTACATTGTCTTCAGTCTTAGCTCTGGCCTGAATATGCAAATTAACCACCATCTTGGTTTGGTTAATTTGCATGTTTCCCCTGATTGGTTGGTGGGCGGGGCTTTGGGCATAGCAAAGGTGCGGTCAATTTGCATGTTTCTCTTTTATTAGGTAGGATAAGGAAGAAGGGTTTTGTGCAAAGGGAAAAGGAGAGCAGATGAGGGCTGCAGCATCTGTGGTCCTTGTCTCTCCTTCCAGGACCTTGAAGTCCAATGACAAGGTAGTTGATTTTCTATGATGTTAAAACCCAGCTCAGCCTGTTCTTGAAACCAGAGAATGGTCAGCATTCCTGATGCAAACTCCCAGAGGGGGTCAGGATCCAGGCACCACAACCAGATCAAATGTGTCCTGTCCTTGGGTTTGTTCTCAAAATGAGTTTTCTTTTCTGTGTAACGAACCCATCCGGGCTCCAGGGTGTCTCATCTTTATATAGCCCTGTTTCTATCCTTGCAATACATCTTCCAGTTTCCCAGGGTCTGTCAGAAAACCTCTTATCTGTAGTTAGTAAGGTGAATAATTAGTAGTCTTATTGCATTCCCTTCCCTCTATAAACTATACTACTTCATGGATGCATAGAAGAGCACAGTACGTGTTTACAAAGCCCTCTTACACAAAGGAGTCACTTAATCTTCACAAAAAATCCTCTAGGTAGATGGACCAGGACAATTTTGCTGTGTAAACTGAGATTCAGAGAAATTCAGTAACATGTCCTAGACCACATGGCCAGTAAAGGCCTAAGCCAGGCCCAAGTTCAGTTTTTCTACTAATACATAGTTCCACTATTTTTGAAATGTGCTAAATATGTCAAACTGATATATGATGTTGAATTGTGTTCACTGTAACAAATATCACTCCCTATTTGTAACCTTGAAATACATAATTTGAAAAGATTCCTTCCCACAAAGACAAATCAAGGTTTCTTCTAAGATTCTAGCTGCCAAAGGAACAGTTTTCTTATAAACCAGTTATTGCTTCTCAGGAAGCCAGTTATTATTTCAAAACAAAATATATTGTTTGATATTAGTAGGGCTCTTAAGAAGCAGCTGATGGGGCCATTACCACTTCAAAAATAAAAGTAAAATTGAAAGATCTGCTTAAAATCAGGTAAGAGAATAGCTTCATGAAAAGTAAAATTGAGGTTAAGGGAAAGGAAAAGTAGCATTTGTTAAGTTCACACACTGTGGAGGGCACTTTTTGGAGGGCTGAACAATATATTGCTATTTTCCTTTTTAAAAATATTTTATTGATTTCAGAGAGGAAGGGAGAGGGAGAGAGAGATAGAAACATCAATTATGAGAGAGAATTACTGACTGGTTGCCTCCTGCACTCCCCATGCCCCATGGGGATCAAGCCCATTAAACTGGGCATGTGCTCTAACTTGAAATTGAATTGTGACCTCCTGGTTCCTGGGTTGATGCTCAACCACTGAGCCATGCCAGTCAGGCAATATACTGCTTTGTTCAATGACAACTTCATACCACAGATAACAGGGTGTTCCCCCAAAATGTATACACACCTTGAATGATTATAAAGACAGTGTTTACTAACATACAGTTCATGTTCAAAATTTTTGTCAATGCCTGTTTTTAAACTGATGACCATTCTGGTCTAGGCACTGCTGATAATGTGAAGCAATGGAATCACAAACATCAACAATCATTTCACTCGGTATGTATGTGCCCTCAACTCAGCATCTATTGCTAACTTTATACCGTAAACTTTACCTTTTATGTATCCCCATAAAAAATGTTCTAGTAGCACTTTAGGATAAATTTTCTTTGTTCAAAACTTAGACTGGCTATACTCACCATTTCAAATCAATTACACCTGAAAAGGAATGAAAATTAGGTGTTGTCAGTTGTTAAAATAGGTATACATTTTTTGGGATACCCTATATTTTATAAAGGATTTACAGTGGATTATGATAAATAATGGGACTGAAGATGTAGTTTTTATCTTTATTGTTGAAAGTTATTACAAAGGTCTCCCTTTCCCCCCACTGACCTCTTCTAGCCCCACCCCATGCCTTCACCACCCTATTGTCAGTGACCATAGGTTATGCATAAATACATACAAGTTCTTTGGTTGACCTCTTCCCACCTACCCGCCTACACCCACTTTCCCTCTGTGATTCAACATCTCTTCCATGCTTCTATGTCTCTGGATCTAGTATTTTGTTCATCAGTTTATTTTGTTCATTATATTCCACATATAAGTGAGATTATATGATATTTATCTTTCTCTGACTGGCTTATTTCACTTAGCATAATACTCTCCATGTCAATCCATGATGTTGCCTATGGTGAGAGTATTCCTTTGTGTTAATGTACAGCTTTTTTATCCATTCATCTGTTGATGGGCACTTGGGCTGTTTCCAAATCTTAGCTATTGTAAATTGTGCTGCTATGAACATAGGGATGACTATATTTTTTCTGACTGGTATTTCTGATTTCTTAAGATATATTCCTAGAAGTGAGATCACTGGGTCAAATGGCAGTTCCATTTTTAATTTTTTGAGGAATCGCCATACTGTTTTTCATAGTGGCTGTATCAGTCTGCGTTTCTACCTGCAGTGTAATAGGGTTCCCTTTTCTCCATATCCTCGCCATCACTTGTTGTTTGTTGATTTATTGATAATAGCCATTTTTAAGGTGTGAGGTGACACCTCATTGTCATTTTAATTTGTATCTCTCTGATGATCAATGATTTTGGACATTTTTTTCATATATCTATTGGCCATTTGTATGTACTCTTTGGAGAAGTGTCTATTTAGGTCCTCTGCCCAATTTTTTAATTGGATTGTCTTCCTTTTGTTGATTTGCATGAAATCTTTATATAATTTGGAAATTAATCCCTTACCAGATATATCATTGGCAAATATGTTCTTCCATACAGTGGGTTTCCTTTTCATTTTATTGATGGCTTCTTTTGCTGTGCAGAAGCCTTTTAATTTGATGTAGTCCCATTTGTTTATTTCTTCCTTTCTTTCTCTTGCCCTAGGAGATGTATCAATGATAATTGTGCTTTATGAAATATCTGAGATTTTTCTGCATATGTTTTCTTCTAAGATTTTTATCTTTTACTAGTGGCCAGGTGCACGAAATTCATGCATGGGTAGGGGTGGGGAGGTTGTCACTCAGCCTGGTCTGCACCCTCTCACAATCTGGGACTACTGGCTCCTAACCACTCACCTGCCAGCCTGCCCACCCCCAACTTACCAGCCAAGCTGACCTGATTGCCCCTATCTACCCTCCCAGCTGGCCTGATCACCCCCAACTGGCCCTCCTGCTGGCCTCATCATGTCCAACTGCCCTCCCCTCCTGGCCTGATCTCCTCTAATGTCTCTGCCTTGGCCTGGCCACCATGTCTTTGTCCAGAAGGATATCCAGAAGGTTTCCTGGTCTAATTAGCATATTACCTTTTTATTAGCATAGATGTTGCATACAGTGTTTTCTGATGTGGCTAATCTCTTTCATTTGTGTGGATTTGTGGTCTTTCTTATTCCGAAGCATGTGTAATGTTGTTCTCTCTCTCTTTTTTCTTCACTTCAATTAAGGTTTTATTGATTTTTCTTGAATACTCAAAGAAAAATAGTTTATTCTTCTATTTTACGGTTATTATAGAATTTGAAGGTTAGTGTTTCCTTTTAACTATTTTATTTTTTGTTGCTGCTTTTCTAGTAATTGGAAAAAAAAACATAAAGTTCATTTTTTGGACCATTTACTGAAGTTATCCCTTAAGTACAGCTTTTGCTGAGGTTAATTGGTTTTCTAAAGTATTCTCCTTTACAATGTTTTCTAAATAGTTTATAATTTTGGTTTTAATTTGTTTTGATCCATAATTAATTCAGTAATGTGTTTTTTTTTCACTTCCAGTAGTTGAGGAGGTTGGGGTGTTCATATTTAATACTAATTTTATTTTTAAAAAATTCAAATGTAACATTGAACTTCTACAATTCTAGTTTTCTCTAGTTTTCTAGAATTTTTTGTAGTTTTTGTTCTTGTTCTTTTTCCTAGTTTTCTTCATTGCCAAGTATACAGTTACTTACAAATACTTTATAAATATATTAAACAACATTTCTACTGGAAGGTATAAGTTCCTATATATAGCTTTTAAATGATGATTACTGATATCATTCAAATACTCTATGTCCTTGGTTATTTTATCTCTACTACATGTGACTCCAAAATAGGCTTATTTAATATCTCCCACTTAATTATATTTTTATCAAGTTATCCTTAGAGTTTTAAATAATTCCTACTACATGCATTTATTTTTTAAAATAAATATTTATTGTTCAGATTATTACAATTGTTCCTCTTTTTTCCCTCCATTGCTCCCCCTCCACCAGGTTTCCATCCCACCCTCTGCCCTTTTCCCACCTCCCACTGTCCTCATCCATAGGTGTATAATTTTTGTTCAGTCTCTTCCTGCACCCCCCACTCCCTTTTCCCCTAGAATCGTCACTCCACTACCTTTCTATACCTCTGATTCTATTATATTAACCAGTTAATACAGTTCATCATATTTTTTAATTCCCTTGGTTTTTAGATTCACTTGTTGATAGTTATGTATTTGTTGTTCATAATTTTTATCTTTATCTTCTTCCTCTTCCTAAAAATAAAAAACCCTTCAGCAATTCATATAATTCTGGTTTGGCAGTGATGAACTCCTTTAGCTTTTTTTAAAATTTGTGATACTCTTTTTTTAAAAAAATATATATTTTATTGATATTTTACAGAGAGGAAGGGAGAGAGAGAGAGAGAGAGAGAGAGCTAGAAACGTCAATGAGAGAGAAACATCGACCAGCTGCCTCTTGCACACCCCCTACTGGGGATGTGCCCGCAACCAATGTACATGCCCTTGACCGGAATCAAACCCGGGACCCTTCAGTCCGCAGACCGACGCTCTACCACTGAACCAAACCGGTTTTGGCAAAAAATTTGTGATACTCTTTATCTGACCCTCAATTCTCAGTGATAGCTTTGCTTGGTAATCTTTTTTTTTAATTATGTTTTACTGATTTTTTACAGAGAGGAAGGGAGAGGAATAGAGAGCCAGAAACGTCGATGAGAGAGAAACATCGACCAGCTCCCTCCTGCACACCCCCTACTGGGGGTGTGACCGCAACCAAGGTATACGCCCTTGACCGGAATCGAACCTGGGACCCTTCAGTCCGCAGGCTGACACTCTATCCACTGAGCCAAACCAGTTTTGGCGGTAGAGTAATCTTGGTTGTAGGTTCTTGTTATTCATCACCTTGAATATTTCTTGCCATTCCCATCTGGCCTGCATAGTTTCTGTTGAGAAATCAGCTGACAATCATATAGATGCTCATTTATAGGTAACTAACTGCTTTTCTCTTCCTGCTTTTAATATTCTTTGTCTTTTGCTCTTAGAATTTTAATTATGATGTGTGGTACTCTTTGGATTCCTTTTGTTTGGGGTTCTATGCGCTTCCTGGACTTGTAAGTCTATTTCTTTCACCAAGTTGGGGAAGTTTTCTGTCACCATTTCTTCCAATATGCTTTCAGTATCTTGTTCTCTCTCTTCTTCTGGGACCCGCATAATTCTGAGGTTTCTTACACTATCTTCAACTTTATGGATTCTCTTGTCTTCTTGCTTCTGCAGAGGAGTTTCCTCTGGCTCTTTGTGTTCCAAATCTTTGACTTGATTCTTACAATCTTCTAGTCTGTTTTTAGGACTCTGTATAAGATATATATATATATATATATATATATATATATATATATATAATTTCAGTCAGTGTATGCTTTATTACTAGTTGATCCCTTTTCATATCCTCATAGGTCTCATTTCTTTTATCAATTTTCTAGGAAATTTTTTAAAAACCTTATAACTATGGTTTTGAACTCTGTCCATTCTTTTGCTTTCCTCCATTTTCTTCCTTTGTAGACTGCCTCTTCTCTGCATTTTAGCTGCTTCCCTGAGTTGATGGAGTAGCTTTGTGTGCTAGGTGTCCTAGCAGGGCCCAATAGCTCAGCCTTCTCAGTTGCCTGAGGTGGACAGCCTTGGTGCAGCCCTTTGTGGGCTGTCTGTGCAGTCTTATTGTTAAGCCTTGCTTATTGTTGGTATCACTGGGGGGAGTTGATCTCCAAGCCAATTGGCTGTGAGGATCAGCAGTGTCTCAGCTAGGAGGGCTTCTGTGCTCAGCTTGGATAGGGCGGAGTCTCGGGGTGGCACAGACAAGCTTTGGTTTCCCATCAGCCCTGCCTTAAGAGGGTCCTATTCACCAAGTCCTGCAACACTGGCTGCTGCCATGCGCACCACTTGGGAGAAGGCTGTTCTCGAGTTTTACCTGCTCTCTTACAGTCAGTTTCTTCCCAGATCAGAGGTGGCTATCAGTGCCCTTGGGAGGTTTTGTTTTTTCTTGAACAAGAAAACTAGCCACTGGGAGGGCTTCTGTGCTCCACTTGAATAGGGTGGAGTCTTAGGGTGGCACCAACAAGATTTGGTTTCCAGTCAGCTCCACCCTGAGAGGGTCCAGTTGTAATTTTAAAACTGTTGTGGTAGGCTGCATTTAGGTGTTACCTTATGCTGCCATCTTGGTTTCTTCTTTTTCTATACATATTTAGTAGCTATGCTATTTGGTGCATTCAGATATGTGACAACTATATATTTTCCGAAAATTGGCATTTCATTATTATATGTCTATATGAGTAAGTGCTTTTGACTATTTAGTCTGATAATGACATCACTATTCTTGTATTTCTCATAGATAATATATAATAGTAGATTTTGAAGCCTCTACCTTTTCATAGGAGACTGAAATCAGCATGTTCACATTTAATGTAACAATTGACATACTTGCTTATTGTTTTATGTTATGTTCCCTTTCCGATATTTTTCCTGTTCCAATATTTTCCTGGACTAACAAAACCACTAATTATTACTTCACTCTTGCTCGCTTGCTTCTTGTCTTGCTTTGGAAATTCCACTCCAGTTTCCCATTAGTTAATTTATTTAGTTTGTCTTCCCTTTACTACCACTTACAATGAAATACTTCTCAATTATAAAAAAGCATGATGCTTGGTATCCATTAGGACAATATATTTCCTTACTTCTTTCTATATCCAATCTCCATAAGATAAAACACTCATAATGCCCTCATTGCTCATTCCTACTTCCCTCAAGGTTAGACACTTAAAGTATATAGTCCTCACTACCAACCTATTATATAAATGAGCCAAAGATGGCCCCAGTTTACTGACCTTATATCATTTACTGGCAAAGAAGGCTAGCACTAGGATCTCAAAGGCCTGCCAATGCCCAAACTCAAATTTTTACACATCAAATTGGTTTAAATGTAACCTAAACATGCAGACTTTAGCCATTTACAGCATGCCTGAGATGCATCCCTGTGAAACTACATCAAACTTCTGCCAGTCATAAATAACACAAACCTCATGCATGCCTCGCTTTGGCTTTGAAGTTCTCCTGGCCATTCTCCTGAGTGTCATCACCTGAACCTATAATTCCCCTTTCTTCATAGAGGTTCCCTAGTCCTCTTCCTTTTCTGGGTGATGCCTAAATCTCAGTCTTTGGAAAGTCTCCTGCTCTGAAGGACTTTCCTTGGCTTGTAAACCTGTCAAAATGTCACAATAAAGCTTGCTCTGAGCTTCTGCCACCTGATGATATTTGTTTTCTGATCATCCCCCAAATCCCTGAACTCATTATACAAAGCCCACATTTGTTTATACAATACAGTAAATTAGTTTTAGATTACTAGTAGCTTTCCTTTCTGAGTTTCCCATAATTAATATTTAGCATTTAAACAATACATATTTCTTAATCCTATTAGGAATACATAGAGATAGATTATATAGAAATAGGAATATAAATAGATTAATAAATAGGTAGATAGATCTATTATTCACCACTGTGTACTTCCACCTCCTTTTTCTTCTGTCTTCAGGGTCTGATATGATACATTGTTATTTCTTTAATAAGGGAGTACATTCTTAAGCAAGTATCTCTCAAAAGGTATATAGATGAGATAGTCTTGGAATCACTGAAATTCACAATACTTTATCCTATCCACCATAAACAACCAGATGAGTTTATCTGCGCTTGGTACAGAACTCTGATGGCCCAGTGCTTTTCTTTCTACAATGTATAACTATGTTGTGAACTTTGATGTTGCAGATAAGATTTAAAATTCTATGATTCTTATTTTGTAAATATATTCTTTCAGTTTACAAGCTTGTGTAGTATCTCTTAATCCTTTAAATTTGAGAATTTTACCAGGAATTACTGAGTCACATCTTTTCTCCTTAATCAATTAACACATTTTCTATATTTACATAATGTAATGAGCATTACCTCTTCAACTAAAAGGGAAAAATGGTGGTGTTATTTGGTTTGCAAGGGAGTGCTTCAGGCTGGGACCACACCAAAGGAGAGCAACTTCAGAGGGGAATGAGCTAAGGGCTTAGGAGAGGGGGAGATGCCGAATGGCAGAAATCCCAGAATTTCCCTCACTGGCTTTTTTAAAAAAAATATATTTTATTGATATTTTACAGAGAGGAAGGGAGAGAGATAGAGAGCTAGAAACATCAATGAGAGAGAAACATCGACCAGCTGCCTCTTGCACACCCCCTACTGGGGATGTGCCCGCAACCAATGTACATGCCCTTGACCAAAATCGAACCCAGGACCTTTCAATCTGCAGACCTACACTCTACCACTGAGCCAAACCGGTTTCGGCTCACTGGCTTTAATGTGTCTCCCTGTAGCTCAATCCAAGAAATAGAGGGGCTCATCACGTGCCCACACCTAGATTGAGGTTAATCTCATCTGAACCAAATGGACCAAATGAATGTGACATTACTGGATGAAAGGGACATGGGATTGCTCAATCATAGGGTAATTCTGTGTTTAATTTTTTGAGAAACTTCCATACCATTTTTCATAGCAGCTCTATAATTTTACATTTCTACCAATAACTTACAAGAGTTCTAATTTCTTCATATCCTCACAACCATTTGTTGTCTTGTTTTTTGCTAATAGCCATTTTGCTAATAGCCATTCCCATGTTCACGGCAGCATTATTCACAGTAGTCAAGATGTAGAAACAACCTAAATGTCCATCACTGAATGAATGGATAAAAAAGCATATTATATACTAACAATAAAATATTATTCTGCCTCAAAAAAGAAGGAAATTTCTATAATTTGTGGCAACACAGATGAAACATGAGGATATTATGCTGAGTGAAATAAGCCAGTCAGAGAAGGGTAAATACTTCTTTATTCCACTTATATGAAGCATCTAAAATAGTCAAACTCATGGGAGAAAAGAGCAAAACAATGGTTGCCAGGAATAGGGAGATGAGCATATGGAAGGGGCTAATCAATAGTATAATGTTTCAGTAATGCAAAATGAATAAGTTCTAAAGATCTGTACAACATTGTATCTATAGTTAACAATATTGTATTGTACACCTAAAATATGTTAAGAGGGTAGATCTTATGGTGTTATCACCACCATAAAATTAAGATAAGGGAGAGTGGGAGTCCAGGGGACAGGTCAACCAAAGGACTTGTATGCATGCATATAAGTCTAACCAATGGACACAGACAACAGGGGGGTAAGGGCATGAATGGGGGATGGAGGAATAATGGGGGAATAAGGACACATATGTAATCAATAAAGAAATTTTTTAAAAGAAAGCTATAGTTAAAAGTCAAAAAATAAATTAAAACGGAAATATATAAAGAGACATAGGTGTAGGGCCGGCCAACATAACAGATGTCTATCTTCCATGTGTCGGTTAATTCTATTTTTAAAGGGAGCAAAATATATACATATTCAGCCTAGAAAACTTCCCATTAGATGAACTATGCTTTATGTATGCTCGTATTTAATAAAGCCTCTTCTTCTTACTACGATAGGCTAGTCAGACATAATGGAATTGAGTAGAGAGATCTAGATTGCTTTCTCACACAGTATAACAGAAGACCTCTTATACCCGTTGCAGAAATACTGAACATGAATCACACTGGCTGTGGACATTTCTGTTATGATAAACTCTTACTCCAAGACCTGATATTGGCCTGGAGAAGACTCCCCGGAAATGTACAACTATAAAATTTCAATATTACATATTTTTAGCATAGACTGTCTGCCCTCTGGCAACTAAACATAACAACTTTGGGACCCAATATAGCAAAAGCCTCAAACACACTAAAGTTTTGCAAAGCAATAGCCATGCCCAATAGCCATACCCATGTGAGACCAATTTCACTAGCATTAGGTATAAATAATTCTAAATAGTGTGTGACAAAATAGGCTCACTAGCAAAAAAGAATGGGAGACCATGAAAAGCCTACAACGCCTAGCAGCCATCATACTCGGAGATACCAGAACAAGAAGGACCACACGTTTGGAAGACAGAGGGATTGTGAGCAACCAGGACCATCCTGTGGTTTAAGAGATGTTAATAGGTGTAAATGAATTGGACAGCTCAGTGGAGAGCATATTATATGATGATGGTAAGTGAAAAACGGTAGTCCTTCCTCATAGGGGCCCCAGGAGAAAATTATTTGAGGTTTGTCATTTTATCAAAACGTTCATGCAGTAATAGACATGACATCTACACTATCATTTTCAATCATAAGCATAATAAAAGCCTGGAGACTCATGTTCATTTCGTAATTAGATTATTCTGTTTAGGTGAATGCCTAATGTAGCTCATCACAGTTACAAATGGAAAACCTCTGAACTGGTATTTATCATATTTGTCGACTTTTGATTAAAAATGGGAATAAATTACATGGTGATTTCAGAAATGAAAGAAGAAACCTGATGGTAGATAAATCATGACCGGCGCCTGAAGGTAGAGTAAAGGCTTGGGGAAAATGGAGGAAAGAGAATCAAGCAGTTATGCAGCACCTGCTGATTTAGACACTGAACAAGACATTTTATACCTATTATCTCAGTAAGTCTTTCCAATAACCCCTTTCAAGACATCACTTTATCTCACTCATGAGGAAATTGAGGCCAAGAGCAGTAACTCACTGAAGGGTTGGTGGTAGATTTTTATAGACATGTATGAATGGATGCAATTTGAACAAAAAATAAATAAATCTCATGGAGAAAAATCCCTAATTATACACGCATGTGCACACACACATACACACACACTTATATTAATGTACATGTATAAGTGCACGCTGGTAGGCATAAAGTAGATTGGAAAGGAAAATGTACAGGGATCACCTTCGCCTTCTCAGTTGGAAAATAGCTCCAAATCACAAAACCTACAAGGGTGAGGTGGCATCATTTCACTTCTTCTTACAAAGATCAGCACAACCTTCTCTCTATTGTGCAATTTTTTGTGTATATGTGACATTTCCAGGTCTTAAGTTTTTCTACAGTTAAATTATGGCATGCTTCCCACAGGTCGGGATCACTTGTTAAGAAACAAAGTGATACTTGACCAAGAGCTGTAAAACCAATTAAAGCCAGTCCCAGCAATAGAAAGTAAACAAAAAGTTTCTTGCTGGTGTCAGAACAAGGCTGATTCCAATGCAGTGGGGAGAAAGTAGAAAGGAGCATACTCTAATTTTAGAAGCTGAAGTCAACAGTGGCCGTGGTGAGCCTTCACATTAAGATATATTATAGAGGTTTATACTCACTTTACGGGAGTAGGGGGTCCACAGTATTATATTAACAAATGAATGTGGGCATGTTTTCAAAAGAACTAAGAATTCTTCACTTAAAAATGTAGTGACACTGTAAAAGTAATTAACCTTCAGCAAATTAAAAATTTTAGGTGTTTAACAGGTGATTGTGCGATTTCAAAATAATACAGCATATTTAATTTCCTCTTGTATTGTTATCTGTAATATTCTACTTGACTCTTTTAGATTTTAAGTTGAGTTGAATAATATTCATCTAGTCTTTAAAAAAAAACCAGTGGCTAAAACTATACTATGAAAAATATTTAATTTCTTATTTTATATAATCACAATGATACTATGAGTCCATTTTTATTCATTCATTTTACTACATCAAAGATACTTTATTACATTCTTGTTAAGGATTGTGAGGACTATTTCATTTAATTCAACAGCCCTGCAAGTTACATATCAGTATTATTTCCACGTTACAAATGAGTTAAATTGGGACAGAAAAAGTTCCAACACATTGCCTGGTGTCACTCAGTAAGCACAGGCTGAGCTGAGCTTGGATTCCAAGCAACACTGACTTCAGAACTTCCAACAGTGACACACAGTAATATTGTGAGCAGATGGAAAGTATGTTATTAAAATAGGTAGGCAAGGTCTGGCCGCTGGTCTGTAGGCCTGAGAGCTTCCTCTCAGAAACATCTGAGTACCTAAAACTCATTCTAATCCTGCAGGAATTTTTGAGAAAAGTAACCAATCTGGGCTGTGTTCATATGGGCAGGCTGAGAGAGATGAATGGTGGTCATGCCTGAGTAGACATGGTATATTGTGTAATACCAAGACTGATGATGGGGGCCTGGCTCAGACAGGGTGGCCCCAGAACAGAGCCAGATTAGGCTATAAACAAAAATGCCGTATGAATAAAAGTCCGGACACGGAAAGGGACAGCTGACCTTACGGAAGACCTTCATTCTCTCAGACATTAATGTCCGAGATTGTTCATGGCCCAATAGCTGGCACTTTTCTGTCTCTCCTGCAAAACTGGTGAATCTCTGTGCTTTATAAGCTGGTTGTACTCACTGCTTTTTAAATCCTTTAAATATGTGCACTGGTGTTAATTCAGCCATATAACATCTATGTCTAAGGTTTCCACTAATCTGAACCTCTAAAACAGAATCAGACCAACAAGAGACTGTGGGCTAAAACTAGCCTGCCAATATTTTTATAGCCTGTGAGCTAAGAATTATTCTTACAATTTTCAATAGTTAAAAACACAAAAGAAGACACTGATGATGTGGCTCAGTTGGTTGGGCATTGTCCCTTACACCAAAAGGTTGCTGGTTCAACTCCAGGTCAGGGCACTCTCACATCAATGCTTCTCTCTCACTCTCTTCCTTTCCCTCTAAAAATATATTTTTTAAAATATTTTTTTAAATCGTCCCAGGGGGCCATGTGCCCCGGGAGAGCCCTGTGCCCCGGGGAAGCAGTGGGACCCAGGGGGAGGGGCGGTGTGAACCAGAGGAGGATTGAATTCTATTTGTGTGGTCCTGAGATAGTCACCATAAAACAAGCAGACTGTTAAATGACAGCGGGGAGGGAAAGGAGACTTGAGGGGAGATAAAAGAACAACTGAAGGACTGGTATGCATGAATATAGGTGCAAACGAGGAACACAGAACTCTGGGGAGGGAGGGCATGAATGGGAGGTAGGGGGGGGCCAGTGGTAAGCTATGTACACATATAATACTTTAATAAAGTATAAAAAATATTTTTTAAAAATATATTCTGACACATGCAATGTATATGAAATTCAAACTTCAATGTGTAAATAAAGTTTTATTGGAAGCCAGGCATGCCCATTTGTTACTGTATTATCTAGGGCTGCTTTCTCACTGCGCAGATAGAATTGACTAGTTGCAACAGAGATTATATAGTTTGTAAAGCCTAAAATATTTACTATCTTGTTTTATAAGGTAAGCTCCACTTCTAGAATGCAAGCTCCATGCTAACAAGGTTTTATTTTGCTTTGTTCACTTCTTTAACCTTAGCACCTAGAAAGAAATATTCAAATGAATGTACTAAAGAAGAAAGGGAGGGAAAAGGAGAGAGAGGGGAGAAGAGAAGACTTTGTCAACAAACCAGTCAGGCATATGATAACATTTAATTCATCAGTCAATCCAACTCTGATAGATGATAGGCATTCAGTAATTGTTTGTCAAACAAATAAATAATCAGCCAATGGGTTTAACATTAAAAAGATTCTACTAGTTGACCTGACTTGACTGTACTCTTCTGTTTTAATAAAATCTCTGGCAAAATTAAATTACTTGATCATTATTGGAACCTAACCACTCTCCTCTCAGCTCCCACTCCAATAAAAAATGTATTGTACAAAGATAGCAGCCATCAGAATCAGGGCAACGTCTCCCAATGTGACAACTGGGATTACCATTCATCTCCTGAAAAAGTTTGAATATGATTATTAAAAAGCAATAAATACCCAATATCATATACACAGAAATTATCTGAAGCTGCCAAAAATAAACCAATCAGAATACAATGTTCTAAATTTATACAGCATTCTATAAAATGCCACTTAAAAGGAAAACAACTAAACTATTCACCACTGAATATATGATCTGTTATGGAATACTTTTACACCTAGGAATTGACAAAATCATTGAGTTTAAATGCTCTAAAAATGAAATCAGAAAACTAGGCAGAGCAAAATGATCAAGTCATAAACTCCTTAATGAACATCAGATGGCAAATTAGCCAGATAAGATACAGTGAAACAGAAATTGAATTATCCTTCTTAATGAGATAATCTGTACTTAGTAGTGTTGTTGATAATTCAGACTTTCTGAAGTTCCCCCATAGTTCATCAAGCCCAGCAATCTTTGTAAGAAACACTGGGAAGCCTCGTATGTGTGTCCATCTAATACTTGCAGGTTCTATTTTTAGTCATTTTACCAAGGCTTGATCTGTTTAAAGAAAGGTATCTTTAAGTGGCTCATACAGAGTTCCAGTTCTCTAAAATTAAACCAGTCACAGGGAAGGGTTTATTGTCAGGATACCCAGATTCACAATGAATCACAAATAAGCAACAAAAAGTCAAAGGAAGTAAGTTACTTACTCAGAGGCTGTATCTATTCTCTTCTAGGAAAATATAGAACCCCTTGCTACAATAACACCCCTTTTAATTACCAGATTCGTGGAAATTCTTTTTTTTAAATAAATTTTTATTGATTTCAGTGCAGAAGGGAGGAGAGATAGAAACATCTATACTAATAAAAGGGCAATATGCTAATTAGACCGTGAGACCTTCTGGATGTCCTTCTAGACAAAGCCATGATGGACAAAACCAGGCAGAGGCGGTTAGGGTGACCAGGCCAGAAGGGGAGGCTGTTGGGGGTGATCAGACCAGAGGGCGAGAATGGACAGTTGGAGGTGAGCAGGCTGGCAGGGGGTGAGGGGCAGTTGGGAGCAAGCAGGGTGGTGGTGGGGAAGTTGGGGGTGATCAGGCCAGCAGGCAAAGTGGTTAGGGGTGATCAGGCAAGTAGGCAGGTGAGTAGGAGCCAGCAGTCATAGTTTGTGAAAGGAATGTCCGACTGTCGGTTTAGGTAAGGATTGGGCCTAAACAGGCAGTCAGACATCCCCTGTGGGGCCCCAGATTGGAGAGGGTCCAGGCCTGGCTGAGAGACACCTCCTTGTGCACGAATTTTGTGCACTGGGCCACTAGTCAATGATAAGAGAAAATCATTGATAGGCTGCCTCCTGCAAACCTGCCAGTGGGGATCAAGCCTGCAACCCAGGCATGTGCCCTTGGCCAGAATCAAACCTGGGACCCTTCAATCCACAGGCCTATGCTCTATCCACTGAGCTAAAGCAGCTAGGGCTAGAAATTCATTTTTAAAGCATCTTTGTACATGTTAACAGTACATGTTAACATGATTGCTTGATTGTTCTTAGCGATATTGCAATCAATTTTTTCTTGGACTCCATAAGCTTCAAACCTTATTATTAAACCTGAATCTCAGATTAACCAGGTCTGTCTGAAAATGTATTTGCAAGTCAGCCTGAAAATCTAGCAATTAAAGACATACGAAAATATCTTAGCATTATAAAAAAAAGTGGAAGGGGAGTGAAGAAGTGATAAGTGATTAATAATGGACATGTTAGGATGAATTAAGTATTGATTTGCCACTGTGACCTCTGCACAATTTATAGTAATTGTAAATTCACCTTCCTGTAACTCCAACCAGAACACAAACTCAGTATGTGAGAAACATTGGCTAGTTCTTCAGGATCTGACTTATCCTTTCTTTTGTAGATTTCTCAACTGGTCATATGGTCATGCAAAATAAGAGCTTCATAGTGAGTTTCACCTTGAAACCAGGTGTGGCAAAATATGATTTTTTAATGACTAACAAGCATGCATGGAAGTGATAGGTGCAAGTTATATTTTGAGATAAAGAGAAGGTGGATACCTTTCCTTACCTCTCCTTCCTCTGGCTGGCAAGTGGAAATATAGGCATTAAATCAGCTATTCTCTGCCATAGGTATAAGGCCTGTACCATAGGGATATCAGAAGGCAAACAGATAGAAAGAGCCTAGCTTCCCTGAGTTATTTACTCAGAATCCTATGAGTAAAAGAGAAATAAACTTCATTCTTCACTGATCTGAACTTGTATCTTAGTTAAAATATCCTGTGAAAAGAGACGGTTACGGTGCTGTTTTCTATTTTCCCAGTGCCTCATAGTGGGTCAAAGTGGGTCAGTTAATAAATATTTGATTAATGGAAGGATGTCAGGACAGACTTAGTATGAATAGATGGATGGGTACATGGATAGATGGATGAGTGGATTGATGATTGATGGATAGGTGGAATGATGGATGTAGAAAAGGAATGGATGCTGAAGAGAAAAGAAGACATGAGTATCAGTTGGAAAACTATGCCTCAGACCTGCCTGGTTTTTAATCTTTCAGTAACATCTGAGCTCAGTTGAGAAGACTTAGGGATAGGAATGTCTTAAATATCCGTAATGCGCCACTATAGACCCTACTCTAGGCTTCATGATCCTTCACATCTGCAGGCCCCTCAATCCTGAACAGCAGTTCTATAGCTCCATCGTCAGCTTTCTCTTCTGTCCTCTGTAGTTGGACTTAAATTTATTTCACGTAGCAATTAGAAACTCTCATACCAGCACAGCATCTCTAGCATATCTGTTTCAGTTCTTATGTTACTTAACATGTCACTGGCATGTGACATTGGGATCCAGAGTCACTCATGTTTGAAGCATCATCTTCCTCTGGTTTTTGATATTACACCTACATGGCCTTTGTTTTTATCTCTTAAAAAACGGAAGGGGAGTGAAGAAGTGATTAACTATGGACATGTTGGGATGAATATTCTCCCCCTCAGTCCTCTCTATCGGCTACTCCTCCTCGTTTGTATTTTAAATGCTGGCAGTCTTCAGCGTTCTGTCCTCTCCTTTCTCTCAACACTCTCCCTGGGTGATGTCACCTTAACTGCCTTAGTTGTAGTTACCATAAATATGTTGGTCATTCCCACTCAAATTTTTAACCCCATATATACCATACATCCTAAATTCTTATATCCAAAACCTACCAAAACTTTCAACACCATGTCTCAGAGATGCTGCAGGCTCAATATGTCCAAGCTGATTTTTCATCTCCCCTACCACCTCTCCCCCTTCCTATTGTAGATCTTCCTATGAAGTCTTACAATCAGATAGATTTCCAAAGCTCTCCCACCTTCCAGAGATTTTAAGATGCTGTATAAGATACCATACTACATAGTTTACTAACCTATTTCCCTACCCTATGTACCATGCAAATTAGGGATATCAGGATAAGTATAATAGGATAATTTGGGGACTTAATATAGTCCACGCAACTTTATGTCAGGTACAATTATTATTCCCATTTTATAGAAACCGAGGTTGAAGGAGAGTAAGCCCAGTTAGCATGTGGTGGAGCTGGCATTTAGACTCAGGAATATTGACTTCAGAGTCCAATTATTGTAAATGCCTATTTCCTGTTTCATATTATCCAACAGACTCTAGATTCCATGAGGATGGGGCTGTTATGCGCCCCCATTATTTTTTATATTCATTATTAATATTAAGGAAAAGCAGTAGTAAAGATTCATCCAAAATGCTTTTGAAAACTGTGGGGGAAAGTGGGATGAGATGTGATCAGTTAATATCTAAGAATACTATAAATATCTCATTATAGAGGCTACATTTGTCTCCCTTTTTAGCCTTCTAGGAGTTGTGCTTATGTTTTCAACTTTCTAATATCCTGGGTTTTGTTTGTTTGTTTGTTTGTTTGTTTTACCGCATACTAACATCCCAGATTCCCTTTCATATTGGCACATTTACTTTTACCTTTATACTTTTCATATTGTTAAGTGAAGCTGCATACATTTCCGTCTTCATATTTGCTCTCTAGAATCCATGCCAGTTGTGACATTTGCCTTTTCTCCTGATGCTGAATGTTTTTGATGTTGAAATGTGAGAAGCTTAACTGATGTGCAATTTAGTAAATGCTAAGAGATCTGACTGTCCTGCTACACTTAAAATGGGACATTGCCTCTCAAAATACACATTTTACTATGTGTATTCATGCCTGAAAAGTAATTTGAAAAGAATCTGGTGCATAGTGAGGGTTATATAAGCAGAATCTATCATTCAAATTATTACAGTTACCTGGGAGAGTTATATGAGGAGATGGGTTGTCCCAGTCAAACAAGACTATAATTATCTCTTTATTAATATTCCCCCCTTTGCATGACATAGTAAGTCTCCAAAGTTAAAAAAAAAAAAATAGAACTCAGAGTGAAAGCTAGAGGCAAAATGAGCAAAGGTTAGGCTACTGTTGTCAATGCAACAGCATTTGAACAAGCCTGATTAGTTGTGGTTAGAGCTCAGAGACCATTCAAGAGGAAAAAGCAAAGGATTCTCTTTGTAGGCAGTGCAAAGAAGTTCAGTGTTTGTCTCACTGAGTAGGAAGAACATAGCAGGAAACAATAATCATGTCCAAGGTGATAGGTGTAAGCATGCTCAAGGAATATGAGTCACTACTGTAGTCACATGAACAGCAGGGACTCAGCTGACAGGATCAGAGTTCTCAAAAATTAGGGGAACTAATAATGAACTAAAACATCGCTCTACACACATTAGAATAATACATTCCTGACTCCTGGGCACTGAAAGGTTGTCGGATTGATTCCCTGTAGGGGTGCATGCCTGCTTCAGTAATCCCAGTAGGGGGTGTGTGCAGGAGGTAGCGGATGGCTATTTCATTCTCACAAGTATGTTTCTCCTTCTTTCCCTCTCTCTTCTCTTTCTAAAAATCATTTTTTTTTTAAATAACACGAACACTCATGAACAGAAACAGAAAAATAAACCAGAAGTTGAATGTTGAAGATTGAAGAAAAATCTTACCTGTAGTTTAAGATCTATAGAGCCTGTTTACAGGCTGACTTCCTGGTGAACTGGTAACCAAGGGTTCTTTAACATTTCTCTAAGAGATTAGATTGGATCCAGGATCTGAAGTTAGGCTGAGTCTGGTGGTAAGAAACTGAACCCAGCTATGGCATCTAACAGGACTTTGGAGACAGCAAAAAGCAGGCTACACTTTTATCTTCATCATTTTAAACCATGACCTTGGGCAAGAAACGTTTAACATACAAGCTTAATAGATTTGACCTCTCAGAGAGCTGCTATAAGAAATTCATCCGACAAAGATGCTTCATAAATGCGTTGCGAAGAATTTTTATATTCTTTTATTAGTTTTCATTTGTTGAAACTTCTAATCTGCAATACCTCTAAAAATCTTTAGGCTATCATTTTAAAACCCAATGTCATATGCCCTCATTAAAAAAGCAATTTAGTTAACTAATGTCACTATATCACTGAACATTCTAACTAATCTGACAAATTTTTCATAACCACCCAGTAGGATCCAGACTCCCTGGTAATTTCCAACAGACATGCTGATAGAGGGGAAAAAACAAATCTTATCAACACTGTCACTTGGAAAATCTCATTTTCTGGGAACTGGAATGAAGACCCCCATCCCTTTACAACTTGATAAAAAAAATCTTAGATGACACCACATTTAAAGCAATCCCCTTAGCTCCAAATGTAAAACTTTCCACAAAAACACTTTTAACATAACAACCCATCCCCATTTTTTGGACCATTGGACAGAAAAGGTAGAAATAACTGAAATGTCATTATTCTTTAATTTAATTTAGAGATTTAGCTTTAGTCATATTTTCATACTTTTAGCTACTTCAGAATGATACTAGTAATGAAAGATTTTGTTTTTATTTCACAGATGAATACATTAAATGAAATAAGAGTTAACTGAAATCAATTAAATAGTTCAACTATACCCATAGCAAGATAATTTGGGAAACAAAAGTAAACAAATTTCAGAATTTCAGACTCTAAACCTTACCCACTAATAAACTGATGGGATGTTGGCATAACTATAACAGCACTGTCACTTTTACAGATAATGACTTTTCCTTCATGGCCCATCCCTGTGTTTGCTACAACTCAAAATGAAATGTATAAGGATAAAATAAACCTTTATTTAAGAAATGTGATTTAAATTAATTATGAAAGTTTACACAAATGAAGCAAAGTACCTTCAGAGACATATAGAAATGGAAACAAAACAAAAATCCCTATGCTTATTCTTTTCCAGAATGACAGAAAGTTGACAAAATTTATATTTGTGGCATATAAAAGTAAATTTTGGATTCATCAATTAGATGTGTAAAGATTTTATCATCAGTTCATAAACAGTCTTACTATTGTTCTTCCATCGTTAAAATGTATCCTCTATCATTAGGTGCTGAATAAAAAATAGAAACCTTGATAATCATGCCAAATGATACCTTTGTAATAAATATTTGCTCAGTTGCTAATAATTACCATCAGCTGACAACCATACACTCTATATGAAAAGTATTCAATAAGTATTTGCTAACTGACTGAATGATTTCCACTTAATGAATGTATATAAGTAGGTATATTTGAAGAATTTCTAAAAATAAGCCAATCTTTTCTAATAAAAAAAAATCATCTTGCTGAAACCGGTTTGGCTCAGTGGGTTTCAGCCTGTGGACTGAAAGGTCCCAGGTTCGATTCCGGTCAAGGGCATGTACCTTGGTTTTGGGCACATCCCCAGTAGAGGTTGTGCAAGAGGCAGCTGATCAATAATTCTCTTTTACCAATGTTTCTAACTATATCCTTCTCTCTTCCTCTCTGTAAAAAATCAATAAAATATATTTTAATTCATCTTGAAATTAAAAATAAAGAAAAGAATCAGTCTCTAGTATGTTTTAATAAATGGTTTTTATTTGATGCATTATGTTCTTAATAAGGAAAATGAAACAGATATTGTTTTATGTCAGAATGTATGATTAGAAATTCTGGAGAACATACTTGACTCATTTCAAGCTTATATTTTCTTAAATATGGTGAGTTCTGCATGCGGAGTATGCAGAACCCTAAAAATTCAATGTGATGATGAGCAAGGATGACCACAGAAAACTTGGAGCAGTAAGGACCTGTTTAGTTTAGCTCAGCAATTGTTATTAAGTAATATATAATAGAGATTGAGATATTTATTTATATCATATACCAGAGGTTCCTTCTTTTTACTAGATAGCATAACAATAATAAGAACATCATGCGAGCATATGATGTTTTTGCCCAATTACCATCCCTTCATTTAGAAAACCCCACTTCTCCAGTTTCAAGACCTCATTTTCACCACAAGAACAGGCATTTGATCAGTCCACAGAATACCATTCCTTTGGCAACATAAATTGTTCCAATTGTCAATGAGTCCTTCACAGTGGGTTAAGATACTGAGTGATATATCTTACTATTAACAGTCATTAAATTTTAAAAAGCATTTTTTCCATCAGTGGTTTAACTGGGAGATCATAAGAATGTGACTGCCATCTTCCCTAACATTTGGAGAGTTATCTGTTCTGAATCATAAAGCCAAACAAAAAAGTGGACAGGGAGAGGGATGAGGAAAGAAAAAAAGAGGAAGGGAGAAAGTGATGGAGGTAGAGGAAAAGAAATGAATATAATAAATGAATATATACTGAAGAAATGAAATCTTAGTTCTACTTGCTGAGCCTCAGCTACATTTTCTTCTGCCTTTGATTCCAAGGAGCTAAACCAAAATAATTGCCTCCTCATGTCTACGCCCTGATGACACTTCTGACCTTAGCTAATCTGAATTGAATTATTTCTCCTGCAACTGAAAAATAATAAACAAATTCTCAGGTTTATGCATTTATTAATCTCTGAGTTACATCTCCCCATTTATTAATTTCATCTTTCCTATGAAAATTATTATGTAAATTTGCTCTTTTTCAATGGTTACCATAGTTTCTGTAATCCTGGATGAGCCCCACTGATACAGTATCTAAAAGTGGAGTTTGAGAAAGAGGTCTTAGAAGCATACATTTAGAATCCCCAGCACAGTAGCAAACGGAGCTACTGAGATGGTGGCATTCCTTGGGCAGAGCAGGGAGAAAGGTTCAAAAGGGGAGATCATTTTAAAATAGCAAAATGAATGTGTCCTGGTTGATGGAGTTCAGGTTTACCTTAACTTTAAATTCAAGTTAACTTTTTTTCCTAAGAATTTCCAAAATAGTAGGCAGAAATCTTTGATGAAAGACCATATGAATGAGGCCACTCCTATGCTAAGGCCTTAAGGGGCACAGTCCAAGGGAGATGAGACGAAGCTAAGAGGGAGTGAGATGAGGTTGAAGTCATTCATCCTGTTATAAGTTTGACCTCATACCACCTCCCACACCTTCCTGAGTCTGACTGCACATCTTCTATACAAAGGGTTAAATAACAACAACCATAAGCTGTTTTGAATAATGCATGTGACATGATGTATGAAAAGTGCCAGACTCATGATAAATGATCAGCACTAAGCAGATGCTACTGCTGCTGATAATGTGGTAACATGGTGAAAAATATCATCAGACTATCCAATCTATTCTATGGTCTTCTTAATGTATACGTATAATATATGCATATACATTAAGAAGACCATAGACCAGGGCTGGGCAAACTACAGCCCCCGGAGCCGGATCCAGTGAATAAAACTATTGAATTAAAAAAAAAAAAAAAAAAGACCGTACCCTTTTATGTAATGATGTTTACTTTGAATTTTTTAGTTCACACAAACACTCCATGCTTTTGTTCCGGCCCTCCGGTTCAGTTTAAGAACCCATTGTGGCCCTCGAGTCAAAAAGTTTGCCCACCCCTGCCATAGACTCATATATGTATGAAATTTTATTTGCTGTTACATTAGTTTCCAATTAAGAACAAATTTTACAAAGTGATATTATGAAAGCTTATAATAAATAAATCCCAAAATCCAGAGGACAAACTAAGTTAGTTGCTAAATGAACTATTTTTTTTTAAAATCTCTGCCTGTCACTGTGTTTTTTGCTATCTCACACTTCTATCCTGTTTTCTCTTGGCTTCAGTTTATTCCAAGGTGCTGTCAGAAAGATGCTAATTGATCCAGTTAACATCCTCTATTACTCCTGGCTCTCAGAGCTCAGCCACTGCCGCCTCACCTCGTACAGTGCAGTGTTTTGGCTCTCATCAGAAACAGAATTACATGGCCCACTAACTTCAAAGACCTGGCTCCATTAACTGGCATTGCAGAGATGGAATATCTTCAGCAAAATATTTACCTCAATTAAGACACCTGAAAGGTTTATCTTATTTCCTTGATGAGGAAACACTTATGAGGAGGGATTACCGGTCAAATCTAAATTTTATATCTGGATGGCACACACCTGCAAAGTTGTCACACCGAATTACATTTTTTCATTAATAGTCTGATTAAATCATTCTAAACAAAATATTTTCTTGGACACAAATCCTATAGAAACGCATTTAACTGCCTGCTTCCATATCTATGATAAAAGCAAATACACAGGAGTGATGTTCAATCGTTAACAGCAAATGCCACTAAAACCCAGCTCAGCCCATCCCAATTTGTAACCTTCTAAGTCTTATTAAGCAAAACTAAATATTGGTTTTCATTCACCCACATCTGTTCCATTCTAACATTTTTCTTGGCTCACCACTCTAATCCCCTTGAACAGCTGAAGGTAACTATATGAATTTAAAATAGAAGCTACTTTATGTGTGTACTCCCCTGAAATGAGGTCTCGCCCCTCCACAGCATGTCCAGGTACTGCAGCTGCAGCCTTGAAGCACCCACAATAGACTAATAAGCATCCATAATAATAAAAGTGTAATATGCTAATTAGACCGGATGTTCTTCTGGCCAACCTTCCGCACAAAAGCTGGGGCTGTGAGGGAAGTCTGGGTCCCAAGCGCCTGCCAGTGGCCAGAGGAAAGCCCAAGTTCCAGGTGCCTGCTGGTGACTGGAAGGAAACCTGAGTCCTGGGTACCAGAGGGAAGCCAGTGCCTACAACCCTGAGTCCTGGGTACCAGAGGGAAGCCGGTGCATACAACCAGGGGAAGGCCTACTCTTGCACAAATTTCATGCATCGGGCCTCTAGTCCTATATAATAAAAGGCTAATATGCAAATCGACTGAACGACTAAAAGGCCGGTCACTATGAGGCACACTGACCACCAGGGGGCAGACACTCAATCCAGGGAAGGCAATGCCCCTTCACACCTCTGCTGCTGCCACTACTGGCAGCGCAAGCCTTGGCAGGCCCTGATTACCTGAGCCTCGGGAAGCCCTGGGCATATGAGGCTTGCCTGTGCCTCAGGCTGGCCCTGGGCAGCTGGGGGGTGAGGAGACTGGGGGACTCCAGAGGCTTGCCATTTGCGATGCCCCAGTGGGGCTGCTAAAAGGACTGGGCACCACCATCTAATTGGCATATTCCCTCCTATTGGCTATGGGTGCTGCCATCTTTGAGGGTGGGGCAGTCAATTGTCATATCCCCTCCTTATTGGCTGTGTGTGTCACCATCTTTGTGACAGTGTGAGGGTCAAATAGCATATCCCCTCTTTATCAGCTAGAATGGGGATAATGCTTGTTGAACTAAAAATGGCCTTCTTCAAAAGGACCTCAGGAAATCATTACCCAGGTAACAGGGTGGTGAAGGCCTAGGGCAGGGGTCCAGGGAAGGTTAAAAGAGATCAATAAAGAGATCAATGGGAAGAGAAACACCACATGACTTCACTCATTTATGGATATTAAAGAACATTATAAACTAATGAACAGAAAGATAGATATGGAGACAGTAAAACAACAAGCAGACTGCCAAATGACAGCAGGGGGGGGGGGCTGGAGGGGAGGGTCGGGAGAACTGGGGGAGATAAGAGATCAACCGAAGGATTGGTATACATGCATATAAGTACAACCAATGGGGAAACTCTGGGGAGGGAGGGCATGAATGGGGGGGAAGGGGCAATGGTAAGCTATGTACACATATAATACCTTAATAAATTTTAAAAAAGAAGAAGAAAAAAAAAAGGAGATCAATGGGGGGGGGGAGACATATGTAATACTTTCAACAATAAATATTTTCAAAAATAAAAATAATAATGAAATAAAATGAATTGATTAAAAAGTAAAAAATAGTTAAGAGAACAATTTCTAAAGCAATTGTTAAATATTATTGCCAACTCCACTCTCTTGCCCCTCTCCACTTCTTCCACCTGGGATGGGATGAATGGCCCATTCCTCGGTGTATTACATTTTTTTAGAATGTAGGTGATAGACAAAGTGAAATGTAGACTTTTCTCTGTATGGTTGTTTTTTTGGAGGAAAACCTTTCACTGCCTAAAAGAGTAGCTATGAATACTAAACAAGTCTTTTATTAGCCAAGGACTCTATCTTAGAATGAACCAGAAAACAAAACTTTTGTTTATGCAACTATTCTGCCTTCTACTAAATACCTTTGCTTAAATTTAGATATAGAACACGAAAAAAAAAGCACATCCATTTCATTTGTTCTCCAACCCAAAATATTGTTGAGTGAGCTGTTGTGATGTGTGCACTACACACGAGTCCTGCTGAACCAGGAGGAAGGGAGGGCTCATTTATCTCTATTTCTACCCTTTTCCTCTTTGATAGGTAATTTAGGCAGGTGGAAGCTCTTTCCCAAGAATGTGTAAAATCATATGTGGCAAGTGTAAAATATTCAATTTACTTGAGGTAAAAATAATTTTATCACACTCCAAAATCTGATAAGCAAGTTAGGACTTATGTAATTATAGCTTCAACAAACACCCATACATGCACAGATGATTATGATTCTCAGATCCAATGCCTGACAAATTTCAAGGTATGCCTGCAATTTTCCTGAACAGTTGTCATCATTACTAATATGTATTTACTATCTGTTTGATGTTTCAAATATTTCCTTAGAATATTGAATTAATTAAAAATGAAGAATATAACTTCCAATCAAAAAAGTCCCATTTATTTCAGATATTATTAAAAAATAGGTACTAATAAAACCCAGAACATTCAGTAGTTAATTACATAGTACATATAGTTAACACTATACATATGAGTAATGGGGAGAGATTTTTAGAGGGTCAGGAAAGAGAAGTGAAAAATCATTACAATAAATATTTTTAACAGAACAAAAAATGTGTTACCAAAAGGTTTCTAAAATTCCAATCATTATTTCAACCCTCATTTGATGTAACATGTCTAGGAAAACAGATAAGTTACAACAAATATATTTTATATGCACTACAATGAAATGATGACGATAAGACCACTGCAGAGTGGCTCCCAATGTTCTACCACCCAGGATCCATGCCACCATGTAATCTCCTTCCCTGAGTGTGGGCAGGACCTATGACATCCTTCTAACCAAAACTAATAGGATCTCCCCTCTGTGATTGTGTTGAATGGTATGAGGCTCTGTCTTTCCAAGAGAGTCATTCGAAAAATCCTCTTTGTCTGCTTGATCAATAAGTGGACAACGTGGGGGAAGTACATGTAACAAAAAAATGTGGACAACCTTCAGGAAGAGCAGCTGTCCTCTAGGATCAGAGAGCAACCTCTTACACCCAAGGGTGGCTTCTTGCTGACAGTCAGCAAGAAGGTGCAACTCTCTCAGTCCTATAATCACAAGGGACTGAATTCTGTCAACAATTTGAGTGAGGTTAGAAATGAGTTCTTCCCTAGTCAAACCACCACATGAGAATGTGGCCCAGCCACCACCTGCACTGAAGCTTAGAGAGACAATGAACTAAAGACCCATGTGGGCCGTGCCCACTCTCCTGACCCACAAGAAGTACAAGGTAATAAATGTGTTTTTTTTAAGCTGTTAAGTTTGTGGCTCTGTTACACAGGAATAGCAACAAATACAGAAATAATATTGAATGTCAACTATCATTGAAAAAAATGTAATTGCCTAGAGAAGAAAAAAAAAGATCTTATATTCAATATTAAAATGTCTCCTGTTGGGGGCAATACTAAATGCTATCTAATTTTCTGCCATCAAATATCACCCATAAAGAATGCAATGAAGCAAAAGATTTACTTTCAATCAGTAAGATTAATATTTTTAGCACCAATATCTCTTTAAATCTGAAAATAACACAGAAAATAAAAGATGTTCTGCCAAAAGATGCTTCATCTTAAATAATCTCAGCCTAGTAATCTGGTTGCTCTTTTCCTCCATAATAAAAAATGCAAAATAGTTTTTATACATGTACAATTATTCATCTTTCATAATACCTGGGTACTTGTTTTTGCTTTGCTAAAGAGACATATATAAACTAAAATGGTCTTAGACTTGATCTCAAATTTCCATCCTTCAAACCTTCACACCTAAATCTAAAATTTAAATTCAAAGCTTTCCATCTCTGCCAGGTGGTCTGTAGGAGGACTAGCTCAAATAAGAGTGGTCTTACCCTGCCCTGAACCAGGCCTACCCTTTGGTTCCCACTGCATGTAGCCACGTCAGACTCCTTGGTCACATTTTGTTTCCCCAGGCGATGAATTCTCAAGGCCTTCTTTTGTCCTACCCACCCACCACCGCAATCATGCGCCAATATTTCGACACCTGTACTGCTGCAGTTACTTTTCAGAGGGAATCATTTTCCCCTGTGTAATTGGCAGATGCAAACAATTACAGGTGAAGGGGGTTGAGGACACACACTAGCTCCATATCGCAGGCATATCTCAATTCTCTGCAACAGCTATGATAACCTACTCACCAATAATCTTTTGACTATTATAATTCAAATAGAAATAAATAAAATTACTTTTAATAATCACAAATAGTAATTTCTTGAACTATGTTTTATAAATAATGATCCTAAATCAATTAAGAAATGTCCGGTCTCACAAAATTGCTAATCTCAAATAAATCTATCTGAAAGAACCCGGAGCAATGTGTTTAGAAAATGGAAAACAATATCATCAATCACACCAGATTGTCAGTCTCTTTGTGACCTGCATACTAAACATGATAGAAATGCTACAAACACTAAAAAGCAATGATTTTTTTAGATCATGGCCTTTCTAATTAATTTTAATGTTGCTGCACTATTTCTGGTATAGTGGCTAATGACAAAAATAGAGAAACTATTATATTATAAATAAATATCTGGGTGTACAAATGAATCCTCACTAAAATATTTATTTGAAGTTAATTAAATTCCATTATTGCATCCATCATTACAAATTATCTCTTGCATTCTAATCATTGGCTAATTGCTTATTATTTCACTAAGATGAATAAATACAAGTCAAGTCACTAAATAGATTGCTACATTGCATTTCAGCACGGGCTGTAATTTATTTTATCTGAAACAACGGCTATAATGTAATAGCTAAATACACCACACTCTTGCAAATAGACTCCAATATATCTGGGCCAGGTGCCTATAGAGCTTAGAATAGTACTGGACACAAAAATACTTCCTGAACAAAGAACATACCCCACTCTCCACGGGTATTGTGCATGCGTATACATCATCATCCCACAACTTCAAGTATGCCTATGTAAGTTTTTTAAACGTCCACTCCTATACTTTGTGAGAAAAACTTAGGTAAAGATTTGGGCAAGTTTGTCATTACATAATATTTTCTTCATATAATAAGTGGATCCAGGATATATATTTCTGGAACCCCACAGCATCAAGAACACAGGTAGATACAAACTTATATAAGTAGTTGCTGATTAGTTGTTTTAAAATAATTAATGTTAAACTACCCACTGATTTTTGCTTCAAAGAACTTTACTAAATATTAGACTGAAAACCCTGTTAACAACAGAATCTTCTTGACCATCTCCATTTCTATATTTTAATTCTACAGGATTTAACACATGTATGGAACATTCTAGACACAGCTGAGTTAGACATATACTACTAAGTAAATACCTTAATTAATATAGTTTAAAACATAGATAGGTGGATGCTCTTCTTTTATGTTTTGAGTATGTATTTCCCAATGAACTGTCTGAAGTTAATAAATGATGGAAAAACCAAGGTCTGCCAAAACTACATACATCTTCCTATGGTCAGACATTAAATCAATGCTCTAATTCTAAAATAAATAACATACACAAAAATGAAAAGTCTGTAACTATGCCCCAGTGAGTTACATTATATTCATTAACTTAATATTTTAGCTATAGGAACTATTGGTAAAATCTAACAAATAATTGTTAATTAATTTCCTATACTTTAGATCGATCAATAAGTTCTGCTTAGTTATAGGAAGGCAAACTTAAAAAAACACACACACACAATCCTTGAGCTTCTATTATGTATCTTGCTTATTTTTTTCATGTAGATTTTTGGAACATTTCAACTAATTAAAAGACTCCCAAAATAGATTTATTTTAACAAATGACATTAGCATTTTTTACTTTTAGGTGCTGGAGAGCTTCAGTATATTTGAAGATAGCATATCTACCTAATAAAATAGTAACATGCTAATTGACTGTACCTTCCCAGTGCCCACCAGCCAATCAGGAGTGAGTATCAAATCAACCCAACAAAGATGGTGGGTTAATTTGCATATGCAGGTGACAAGAGACCGGGGCAGGATGCTTGCATCATTGCTGTGGCAACAACAAAGGTGTTCTGCACCACCCCAGCAACTTCGGGCCTCTGGGCAATATGGGAAGGCAAAAAGGCAGCTCTGGGCCAGAGCAGAAAGACAGGCTCCGGGCCGGTCAGAGCGAAGGTGGTGCCAGCAGCCAGGGGAAGGAAGGCCTATTCTTACATGAATCTTCGTGCATCGGGCCTCTAGTCTAATCTATAAAATGTTTTGAATGGACATGTAATTATCACTCTTCCACATTCCAGTGCATAATAGCAGACTATAATTATGAATTAATAAGATGGATTTTCTTCTGTACCTTATATAAGTAAATTTTATTACTTTATAAAAATGAATTTGGTTCCTATAATAACTAACTAAATTTTATGTTTTATGTATTTCCCTTTAAATTATTGTATTGAGTTTAAATGTATACATTATTTTTTAGTTAATTTCTGTGATAAATTGGACTCATATTACTCATTTATATACATACATTTTAAAAATATTTTTTCATTGACTTCAGAGAGAGGAAGGGGGAGGGGGATAGACACATCAATGATGAGAGAGAATCATTAATTGGTTGCCTCCTACACACCCCCAACTGGGGATCGAGCCCCAAAGAGCCCATGACTGGGCATTGAATAGTGACTTCCTGGTCCATGAGAGGACAGTCAACCACTGAACCACACCAGCAAATAAATATTTTAATGGTGATATTTGCTTAAGGCTATTCCATATCCCAATGCTCAAAATTAATTATGCTAATCAATTATCAAAACTTAGTTTATAAGATGAAAATGCACAGGAACTTTATTTATAAAGTTTATTCTTTATACAGATAGGTACTTGAGTGTACTAAACATGCAACTGTTAAGAGCAATTATGTTTTTAGTTAATATATAAAAGTGTTTAAGATGCATCCAGATGAGAGAAGCTTGGTATTTAGCAGAATAAGAAATTACCACACTTTATCCCTACATGAAAAATCACACATAAGAAATAATATCCGATCAGAGATTTTAAATTATTAGGATTTCTAAAAAAAAGGGGGGGGGGTAAAACATGATGTTAAGAATGGCTCTTAAAATTATGAAATATTTTTAAATTATTAAAAACTTCAACTAGTACATTAAATTTAGGGAAATGTCTTTAATATGAAATGGTCGCCATTGTTTAAAACAAGGGACTACAAAAATCATCAAGGCGGAAATAGACCAAGAGCTACAAGGGCCTTGGGCATCCTAGAGTGCCAGTCTGACTGGCAAAGAAAGAACAACAAAGTCGGGCACAGATTGACCACAACCACAATCTTTTTGCATCTTCAAATATTCTAATTTGATACTCATTAACCATACTCCATGTGAACAGGTCTTGGCAAAATAAATATTAGTTCTACATCATTTAAAGGGTTTTTTTTTTCAGTTTTACTAGATAACTTTCATGTGATAAATACCAAAAAAATGCACCATTACAAATACTTAACAAACTAGGTTTTTTCTAAATATGTATATTTTTTTATTGATATATGAGAGGAAGGGAGAGGGAGAGAAAGAGAAGCATTAATGATGAGAGAGAATCATTGTTTGATTGTCACCTGCATGTAACACTGGGGATCAAGCCTGCAAACTGGGCATGTGTCCTAACCAGGAATCCAACTGTGACTTCCTGGTTCATAGGTCGATGCTCAATCACTGAACCAAGCCAGCTGGGTATACACAAGCTAGCTTCTACCTTTTTCAAGTTATTACCAGAGTTTTTAAAAAACACTAGAATAGCAACAGCTTTAGCAAAATCTTTACTATCCCTCATAAATAAGGCTTTGAACTTTCTAAAATCTTTAAGTGAAACTTTGCCAATATAAGCACAAAACATTTTTTAAAGTAAAGAAATACAAACGGATGAAAGTTCCAAAGAGTAGACAATCAGGGGTTACTAAAATTGCTATGTTATCTTCCCCATGGTCTCCACTATCTTCCCCATGGTCTCCATCTTTTCAAAAACTTTTTTTTTGCATCCTGGGTGAAATAATAAATTAAACCTACATTCCTTTCTGCTCCAAGACCACAACATTAATAGAAAACTTTTCATGTTTGAAAGATCCAAGAAAAGTAAATCTCCATTAAGCAGAAATGAATAAGGAACTCAGAGGAGTAAATAGAAGCTGAAATCAATAGTGCACAGGGAAGGTAGAATGGTGGGCATTAGGAGTAAAGCCATTCTTCAGAAATATGTCCCATTTTGGACCCCAGGGCAAGAACTAGAAATGAGGTTCCTGCTATGAATGAAGGCAGGAATAGTGCCCACTCCTCACCCATCTAAAAAAATAAATAAATTGTTCATAATGGCCAGGAGATAGGCACAAGCTTTGTGAGTCTGGTTTGAAATTGGCTTGTATTTCATTAGGGGGAGGGGCGGGGAGAATCTAGTAACTACACAAATAACACTGAGCCAGATCCATGGGTCAAGTCACTGATACAGACTGCATTTATGCACCTGGCAATGCCAGATTACTGACAGGCTCAAAACGAACTCCCTGGAAGAGGATGGAAGGGGAGATCTCCCTCGGAAGATGAGCTCAAAACAAGATTTGCAAATGCAAGTAAATTCAATGCTGGGAAGATAGTCAATCTATTCCACAAATGGGAGAGCTGATTTTGAGAAATTATTTGTACTAAATTAAATTTGTACTAAATTAAACTAGAATATATATATATATAATATTTTTTTATTTATGTATTTGGCCACAATTGAATAACTGAGACTGGATTGCTCATCCAACAAGAAATGAACAACAATAAAAAATAGAGACATTTTATTAACCATTTATTTTCAAGATACTGGATGAGAGGCAGTGAATAAATACAGTGATCATTGTTATCAGAAAGGGTTGGAGGGATAAGTTTTATAACTGTTTCAGCTTACTGCTTTGGGAATTTCCAGGATTGCATTGGGAATGGGGAACTCACACAGGCCAGGAAGATTTCGTGCATTAAGAAGACATTCCTGAGGGTCTGGAGAAACCAAAGGAACTAGAGTTTGCAAGACAGAGTAATGAAAAGAAGAGAGCTACACAGAGAGAACTCCAGAGATCTGTGAAGGGTCTCCCTCAAGTATTCACCAGAATACTGATCAGTCCATGCATGTATGGTTACTAACTAAGGCAAGGGAAAGATCCACCCATAGAGCTAGAGGGAATATATAACACTCACACCAGGAGATGTGTTTATCCCTATCAACAACACGTCAAAATTCATGGATGCTGGGTAGAGTACACACTGGGTTTTGCCTCATGGAAGAGAATAATTAATTCCAGGCTAAACATCACCCTTGTTCCATCTACAAATCTAAAAAGGAAGTCTCAAAAAGATCAAACTTAACTTTATCCCACAACAAATCTCAATGAGATTTATAAAAATATTCAGCACCCAAGAAGGTAAAGTTCACAATGTCTGAAATTCAGTAAAAAAGTATTAGTCATACAAAGAAGGAGGAAAACACAACCCATAATTAGAAAACTCAATAACCTAAAATTAATGCAGAATTGTCAAGTATAATTAGCAGGAAAGACATTAAAACTGATAATAGATTTAAACTTAAGCATATGTTTAATCACATAAAATGCAAAGAATCTACCCTGACTGGGTGGTTTGGTTGGTTGAAGCATCATCCCTGCACACCAAGAAGGCTGTGGTTCAATTCCCGGACAGGCACATTCCTGGATTGCAAGTTCTAACCTAGGTCAAGGCACATGTAGGAGGCAACCAATCTCTCTCTCTCTCTCTCTCTCTCTCTCTCTCTCTCTCTCTCTCTCTCTCTTCCTCAAATCAATGTTTTTAAAAATATATCCTCAGGTAAGGATTGAAAAATGTAAATAATCAAAACATTAATTTAAAGATAGAGAATATCAGATTAAGTAAAAAGCAATAAACCACTTTAAATACAATGAGAATAAAAAAAGATATATCATGTTAATACTAATAAAAAAAAAATATGTCCATATTACCCTGGCAGGTGTGGCTCAGTTGGTTGAGCATCCTCTAGTGCAGTGTTTCCCAAACTTCTCACATGACGAGAATCACCTGGTGGAGTTGTTAAAATACAGATTCCTGAATCCCAACTTAGAAGTGCTAAACTAGAATTGTTGGGAACATATAGGTAAAATTGTATACTTAATTAGTGCTCAAACTTAGAATTCTAGTTTAGCACTTCTTAGTTGGGATTCAGGAATCTATATTTTAACAACTCCACCAAGTGATTGTCATCATGAGAGAAGTTTGGGAAACACTGCTCTAGTGCACTGAAAGGTTACTACTGGTTTGATTCCCAGTCAGGTCACATGTCCAGGTTATGGGTTTATTCCCCAGGTGGGGTGACAACCAATTGATGTTTCTCCTTTAGCTTTCTCTCTCTCAAAAAAAATTAAAATAAAATAAAAGCTATATATATAAAAGCCTAAGAGACCATCAAAACCAAAACAATTGAACAGACGACAGAACAAGCTGCATGGGGCAACCAGGATGGCAGGGGGTTAGTGAGGGATGACCAAATGACTGAGCGGCAGGCTGTGTGGGACGACTAGGCTGGCAGGGTGGGGGGGGGTGCAGTTGGAAATGACCAGGCCAACAAGTTGGCAATAAAGAGTGACCAGGCCAGCAAAGGTGGAAAGTAGGGGCAACCAGGTGGGTGGGGGGGGGGGGCAGTTGGGGCAACCAGTCTGGCGGGGGAAGGCAGTTGGGGGTGACTGGACTGGCAGGCAGGCAAGTGAGCAGTTAGGAGCCAGTGGTCCCAGATTGTGAGAGGGATGTCTGACTGACTATTTAGACATCCACAGGGATCGGGCCTAAACAGTCAGTTGCACATTACCTGAGGGGTCCCAGATTAAAGAGGGTGCAGGCTGGGCTGAGGGGACCTCCCCCGACCATGCACAAATTTCGTGCACTGGGTCTCTGGTGTAAATATGTAAATAACAAAAAGTAAACTTCAGAGGAAAGAATATTATCAAGTATAAAGAAGATAAGTTCATAATGATAAAGAGGGAAATCATCATGAGGCTATAACAATTATTAATGTTTATGTACTCAACAATAGAATTCAAAGTACCTGAAGCAAGCAATGATAGAACTGCAAAGAGAAAAAAAAAAGAAAAATCTACCACTGAAGACAAAGTTCTCACTAAGTGACAAAATCAGTGGACAGATAATCAGTCCAAAACATCACCGCTGGATTTGGTAACACAGAGGTCACTAAAGCAATTGTCGGAGAATGGTGGGTATGGTAGCCCAGCTGAAATAGGAGCTGACAAAATGGAAACAAATTCTAGGGCTCCTACAAAAATGTTTGCTCTAAATGGGAGCTCTGAAATGAGTTATGCAAAGGGCAATGTAGCATGAAAGGTTTTGTTTGCTTTTTTTGAAATATAAAGCAAACTAGAACAAATGTATATACTTAAAGGGAAGTTCAGATAGTACAGAAGAAAATTATGTGCAGTACGGAAGAGAACAGGGAAAATTAGAAGAAAACTTTTAAAGAGGAAGAGGGAGGAAAAGGCAATAGCAAGAGAACATATAAACCTCATATATTTGAAACTTAAAATACACATTTAAATAATTCACAAGTTGAATAAGAAATCATAATAAAAGTTAAAAAATACTTCAAGTTGAAGAAATAAATAGTAGAGATAAAAATGTTTTATGAGGAAGCTAAAGTGGTATTAAGGGAATACTTAAAACTTTAAGTTTATATTAAAATTTTTAAAGGATAACTTTTTAAAAAATGTTAAAGGCTAACTGTGATGAATAAAAATTCCACTTAGAAAATAGGAAAAAGAAAATAGTTCCTCTGTAGGTTTGTTTCTGTATCTGAACTAGATGTTAGACAATGTACATAACATATCCTAAAACTTAATTACTGAATGAACTTGACAGTCAGGCTTATCAGCCCAATAACAGACCAGAGCGTAAAGGCCAAACCAGCAAAGCTCAAGGAGAGACATACTATTTAAGTATTTTTCCACATATATTGACAATTCTGTCAGCTCTGCTGTTAATCAAAGACAAAAAGAAATAAACAAGATCAATGGAAAAATAAATTTCTTGTATAAAAATCATCAAACCATAGACTCACTATCTCAAAAATGCATGCACTTAAATGACTAAAAGCTCTAGAAGACATCTTCTTTAGCCACAAACTATTGACATATATCCAATCATTGAGTCACAGAAATTAATCATAGCCCTTAAAACCCTGTTTTCTATAAGATGGCATAAATTCTCAATATAATCGTCATTGATTTCAAGAGGAAATTAATTCCCAGAAAAAGTTATGAATAAAGATGATAGCTTAGAACATATAGTGCTGGACATTCCAAAACATAGGCTAGTCAACTGTATAATAAATAGAATCAGAGACTCTCAAATAAGAATGTGTTCAAAAATAAAGTTGTTATTCTTATTTTTTGTCCTGTTAAGACCTGTTTTTTATTTTAAAAAATTTTTTTATGAAAGCAAACTTCTTGGTTAATTATGGCAGGAGAGATAATTTCTGCTATTTATCAGATCACACAGTATTTCACTAAAACAGATTTAGCTGATGATAACAACAAGTAATAAGGCTGTTATCAAAGTCAAACACTCATGTATTCACTGATTGAAAAAGTAGAGCTTGGGTAATTCTGTTGAGATCAAGGGATAGAAGAACACATCACCTCTCTCAAAGAACACTCATTTCTGCTGGGGGCCTAGACAGGGAAAGCAACGTGATTGGTAAGTCATTGTGGCAAAGGCTTTAATGGAGTTATGTACCTGAGACTCTACAATAGAGAAGGTTAAACAAGGAAGAGTAAGAACAAATTTGGACAATGGATAATATCAGCCCGGGCACACAAGGTGAGAAAAGTTCCACCCAAAGAGAAAATCATCTATATGCATAAAATCCTAAGTGATCAGTTAACAGGTCGACCAGTTGACCATTTGACCACTTGCTATGATGTGCACTGGCCACCACCACGAGGCAGACACTCAATGCAGGAGCTGCCCCCTGGTGGTCAGTGTGCTCCCACAGCAGGAGCGCCACTCAGCTGACTGTGAGCCAGATGCCAGGCTCATGGCTGGCGAGTGCAGCTGCAGCAATGGCAGGCACAGCAGCACCCGGATGAACAAGAGCAGTACCCTGCCTGAGCTTGGGCTCCTCCCCAACCACCTGCCACTTTGCACACTACTATATCCCCTGAGGGGTCCCGGATTGTGAGAGGGCACAGGCCAGGCTGAGGGACCACACCAGTGCATAAATCCACACACTGTACCTCTGGTTTGTTTATAAAGGACCAGAGGCATCTCATTGCAGATATTCCATATTGCTGCAGTACAGTGTCCAGCCCAGTACAGGGACTCACAGAGGTAATTCATGAAGCCAGAAAAGTTCCTGGAAATTTTAGAGGCATTGAATAGTTGAGTTTGGTTGAATATTTCGCCACAGAGAGGGAAAGAGGCATTCTATGTATGTGTCTTTTGTAAATGTTTTCTTTTAGTCTATGGCTTTCCCCCCCTCCATTTGACATTGCCTTTGCAGAGAAGTTTGTGTGTGTGTGTGTGTGTGTGTGTGTGTGTGTGTGTTTTAATAAAGACCAGTTTATCAATTGTTTCTTTCATGGATCGTGTCTTTAGTGTTGTATCCCAAAAGTCATCACCATAACCCAAGTCATTTAGGTTTTCTCCTGTTACCTTCTGGGAGTTTAACAGTTTTGTGTTTTACCTGCAGGTCTATGATGTATCTTGGGTTAAATTTTGAGAGCATGGTGGCCTCACAAACTGTGCAGAATTGAAGTTAAAAACATTTTAAGTACAAGTAGATTGATGTTTCAAATAAATATGCAACTATAAAATGCATCAGGGAGTGTACATCCTTCTCAGAAATTAGTTATGACACAAGCAATCGCTACAGCTGGAGAAGATACCAGCAAACCAGTACCAACCATTATAAATAAAGGCAGGGAGACTACAGTATGACACACACACAAAAAAACACACAACAATAAAAACAAGATGTGAGATGAAAGAGAGATAAGAGTCAGTCCTGGCACAAAGTCAGAGCCAAAGTTGAAAACACAAAATCTAGAATCCACAATAAAAATCCAAGCTTACAGAGCTAACAATTATGGGGCAATGATGGTGTTATATTTTTTACTCTGGTTAGATATGTATATCTTATTTTCCCTAAAAATCTCTAACTTTTTTTAGAGTATATAGAATACTAAACAGTAAAAACTGATTATATATATGCACTCATGAATATAAGCACAGTAATAAAGAAGTTTATAAGCTTCTAACTAAGAACAACAGTGGATATGTGCATGGCAGGGAGTAGGAAGGGTGTAGGAAGGGGGACCTAGAGTGGAAGAGGGCATACTTAGGTAAGAGGAAAGCCAGAATCATACCCGTACTAGAGCTCATGTAGGAAAACTACCGTATTTGCCAGCTTATAAGACGATTTTTTGGCCCTGAAAAATACGTATTTGCCAGCGTATAAAACGACTGGGCGTATAAGACGACCCACTAAAATTTCCACTCAAAATACAGAGTTTGTTATATACTCACCGTATAAGACTACCCCCTACTTGGAGGCATATTTTTCTGGGCCAAAAAGTCATTTTATACGCCGGCAAATACGGTAAATAAAAAATCCTAAGACTATGTAAAACAGACAAAAATTCCCCATAAGAAAAAGTAACTATTTTTACTCATATACAGAATTTTATGAAGATAAATGCTCTTTATTTGGTTTTATATACTTTTTGCCAAAATGTTTCAATATAAACCTTAAATATTGAGACTACTTATGCTAAAACACATTAAGTGAAATAGTGTATCTCTTGTATGACACAAAATTATCACGCAAGAAGTATCTTGAGAAGAGTCTAAGGCTCTAATTCTGAAGCTCTTACATATTAACAATAAAATTATGGAATACTATCATGATACAAGCTCTAAATCCTAAGAGCTGAAGCAGCAAGAACACAAGGATGCACCAATGCAATGGGCGATGGGACAGTAAGTACTTAATGTGAGTCAAATGATAGGTGACATAGATGACAGAGCTGAGGACAGAACAATGGTAAGACATGATCCCCTGCCCTGAAGAACTGACAACAGGGAGAGGTCCAGGGGTAATAAGCATAATGAGGTGTTATTGGCATTCTCATCACAGCATGCATGAGTAAAGCTGAGGTCCAAAAGAATAGAGGAATGTGAGATGACAAGATAAATAAAGAACATGACACCTGAGCTGAGTTTTGAAGGAGCACATGTTTAGCTGAGGACATTCCAGGCCACAGAGGCATCCGGAGCAGAAGAATAAGGCCATGACCTCTGAGGGAAACCTAAATTGGTCTCTACAATTGAGTCATAGATATGACAGTGAATGGTGGTTACCATGGATCTTCCCAAGACCTAAAAATAACTACAAAAAGGAGATGTGGAACTTCTGTGTTCAGTGTTTTCAAGAGTAAGACTTTAAAATGTAAGGTCATTCATTACTTATTAACCTAGACAATTTTAAAAGCAGATATCAAGTATTAGCATATGTTATAAGGCAGGGTAAGGCTCAAAATCACAGTAAAGAACAGACTATATATTTTTCTTTCCAGAAACAAATCAACTGAGAAAAAAAATAGACAAGGCAGATTAGAGAACAAAATTTCACCATCCTAAAGTATCAAAACTGTGGTAGGCTGGTACTATTAACTTTGAGGAACATGGTGAAATTGGAACCAAACTTCTTTTACAGGAAAAAGGTCCTGGGAAATTAGCAACAACCCTCTTCTGAGAGAAGGTGATGAAATGATAAAGATAGTAGTAAATTCTGGGGGAGTGGGGAGGAACATAAACAGTATTGCATAAGAAATTACCCCCAATTTTTAAAATTTAACACAAAAAATATTTATTTTCTCACAACATTTGTGGATCAAGAATTTGGGAGTAGTTTAGCTAAGTGTTGCTGGCTCAATGTTTCTCATGAAACTACAGTTAAGACTTTGGCCGGGAAGACTAGAGAACAAAATTTCACCATCCTAAAGTATCAAAACTGTGGTAGGCTGGTACTATTAACTTTGAGGAACATGGTGAAATTGGAACCAAACTTCTTTTACAGGAAAAAGGTCCTGGGAAATTAGCAACATCCTGTCATTTTAATGCATGATAGGCTGGGTATCTGTGTCCAAGAAGGGGGTGGGTGCATGGGGAGTGATTAACCCAGGAACTTATATGCATAGCCCATGAACACAAACAATAGTGTGATGAAGGCCTGAGAGGGGTGAGTGCAGAGTAGAGGGTGGAGGAGTCACTGGGGGGAAAAGCACACAAAGGGAAAACCTATAATACTTTCAACAATAAAGATAAATTTTTAAAAAAGACTCACTCACATGACATTGGCAGAAAGCCCAGGTCCTTGCTGCTGTGGAAGAAGCCTTCCGCCACTTGCTACCAGGATCTCTCCATAGGTCTACTTGGGAAGCCTCACAACATGGCCTCGGGAAAACCACAGTGTCTTTCATGATGTAGCCACAGAAATCACACTATGATAACAACCTTATTCCATTTCCTAGAGGTCCAGTGCACAAATTCGTGCACGGGTGGGGTCAGCCAGCCTTGCCCCCAATCAGGGCCAATTGGGCAGAGCTGGCTAGGGGGAGGGGCCCTGGATGTTGGTGGGCCAGCCCCATCCCACCCCTTTGTCAAACTCCAGTCTAACTGCAGTGGAGGGGACAATTTGCATATTACCTTTTTATTATTTAGGATTAGAAACAAGTCACTAAGTCCAGGGGAATTAGGCTCCATGTTTTGAAAGGTTTGTAGAAGAATTTGTGGATATATTTTAAACCACCACATGTAGCCTCCAGTGTGTTAGTATAGGGGCAGCAGTTCCTGGAGAAAAACCAGGGAGTACCCATTTTAGAGCTATATTTTGAAACTTAAATCACAATCTTTAGGAGTCTATAGTAACAAGCATGCTCTTAATTAGTTTCATACTAATAAAAAAAAGCTTATATCACAGCCCAGCCAGTGTGGCTCAGTGGTTGAACACTGACCCAGGAAACAAGAGGGCACATGCCCAGATTGCGGGCTTGATTCCCAGTAGGGGTCGTGCAAGCAGCAACCGATCTATGATGTTTCTCTCTCATCAATGTTTTCTCTCTATCCTTCCCCTTTTCTCTCTCTCTAAAAATCAATAAAAATATTTTTTAAAAAGCTTATCGCAGTAAGGAATGTAGAAGGACATGTATTCTGAAGGTTTCTGGCATAGTACATGGTGGAAGAGAGAAGGCAGATGCAATAAGTCGATTGCACAGAGATGCAATAACAGCCATAGAAAGTGGGAAACTGTACCTGCAGCTCACAGAACACAAAGTCCATGGGCCCTAGGGTTTTTGTGTCTCCCCCCCAGGGGATTTCTTTCTAAAGTGGATAAGCCTGTGGTAGTACAGAAGTGGTAGAAAGACAATTTATAATTCAAATATTCCTTCCTACTCTGGCAGCATAATCCTCTGTAGCTAGCTGAGCTCCGATTCATTGGAACTATTGCAACAAATAATATGAAGAGAGTGAACCACATTCCTCAGGTTTAATTGCCCAAGAATCCAACTACTTCCACAACCCTCTTCTGACAGCTAAGTGGCTAAAAGGAAGCCCACATAATCCAGCTTTTCAGCCAATTTACAGGAGGGTGCCAAGGCAGATAAGCAGCAGCAAGAATTGCCCTAGCCTATTTGGTTTAGTGGACAGAGTGTCAACCTGTGGGCTGAAGGGTCCCAGGTTCTATTCTAGTCAAGGACACATGCCTGGGTTGTAGATTTGATCCCCAATAGGAGGTGTGCAGAAGGCAGCCAATCAATGATTTTCTCTCATCATTGATATTTCTCTCTCTCTCTCTCCCTTCCTCTCTGAAATCATTAAAAAAACATGTTAGAAGAAGAAGAGGGAGGAGGAGGAGGAGGAGAAAGAGGAGGAGAACCTATTCATTATTTTAGGGCTAACACAAGAGTGAGAGGTAGAGGCCATATGTAAATATAAGTAAGGAATGGGAAGGAGGGTTGAATAAGAAGCTATGCAAAAATTCTGGTACAAGAACAGGAGGGAGACATATAAAGTACATCTTTTAAATACCAAAAAAATGAAATGTAGACGGCCCAGAGGCTGAAAACTGTAAGCAATCAACTATGAGTTTTCAAAAAGTGACATTGGGAGTAACATGTAAATTCAAAGCATCTAGCACTTTTTTTTCAGGGGCTTCCACTGGAGTCCGGTCGGCAGGAGTCAATGACAGGAAATATCTGCTTCCTCTTTGCATCAGTGATATCCTGGCGTGGTTGAGGGCCTTTATGACAACAGTTTCTGGTAGCACGGGCCCCTTCCCACTGCTCCAGCTCTCGGCAGACTCTGTCCCTGATCGTAGAGGCCTGAAGTCTTCCTGAGGCTGTGAGTCCCAAAGCACCTTAGCACTCCAGTGGTTCCTTTAATCAGGCACACAGATTTGCTTTGTAAATGAAAAAGTTTTTTGTTTTGTTCCGTTTGGTTTTGTTTTGTTAGGTTTGGTTGTTTTTTTGTGTTGCTGTTTTTGGTGGTTTGGGGTGTGTGTGTGTGTGTGTGTGTGTGTGTGTGTGTGTCTATTTATTTGTTTTCCCCAAAAAATCAAATCACTCAGTGTTGTTACCTGCTGGGTACTTGACTAATACAAAGAGATTTTTGTTTTTGGTGTTTTGTATGTTGCTTTTTTTCTTTCTTCCAGTTTGCTTGTTTTAAGTAGTTTTAGTTCTCTATGTTTCTTTTATTTTTCCCTACCAATTTTTAACCTCTGACTTTGCCTACATTGTTTTTGACCAGCCAAATTCAGGGCATTTCTATTTATGCTTTCATTGATATTTTTATACTATCAGTTTTTATACTGAATAAATTTGGCCTAAATTATTGGATTAGGGACGTTTAAATAATCCTATCTAATACTGCTTAAGTTGTTTGTTATCTCCTTCATTTTTTTTTTAGAAAGGAATGCGGCAACTACAAAGCATGAAGACCAGAGTGGATATAGTATAAAAATAGTTCTCCAAATGTATAGCCACTTATAAGCACGCTCTTAAAGAAAAGAGCCCCACTGTTCAAACTGTCAGTAATGGAAAGCATCACTGTTTTTCCATTTTGTACCCACCAAATTGGCCTCATACATTTTCTATTTCATCAAAACTAAAAAAAAAAAATGTTAGTTAAAATTTTTTTAAACATGACTACTAAACAGCTAGAGAGGGACAAAAAAAGCTGTAAAATATTAAGTTAAGCATCATAGAGCTAGACAATAGAGCTTTTCTGCCAAAGGGTGTGTATGGCTTTACCATGCATATAAAATGTTACATTCTCCTCTGGAAAAAGATTTTATGTTAGCTAAAGGGTATTTTCTTATATAGGTCTGTCATTCTCAACATCCCTATTTTCCAGTTGCAAATAGCTCTTTTTAAATGTATTTTCAATGTACCCTATCTTTAAATAAGTAACACTAGGACTTTTCAAAGAGTCGATTAGCAGTAAACTTCAAACTCATGGAACAAACTCAGTCTGACTCATGTGGGATTTATATTTCATTCATTTCAATAAGTATGATTATATATAGAAACTTAAACCTGTTATACTATAATTTAAGAGGCTTTATTCCCAGAAAGAGAATGAAACAGATGTTTTTTAAAAAAATGTTTGGGGGAGAAAACCAAGATGGCGGCAGAGGTAAAGGCCTAACTGCAGCCTCACACAACAATTTCAAAAACTACGACTAAAATATGAAGTGGACATTATCCAGAACTACAGGAAAGTTGACTGACTGGAAATTCTACAACTAGAAGGAAAGAGAAAACCAGAAGGAAAATCAGAGGAGCTGTAAAAGCCTAAGGTACAGAGAGACACGGTGCGCATGTGGGGAGAGGACAGAGCCAGAGAGGAGGGGGCAGCTGAGTGCTTGAATGGTGTTCCCTAGCGGAAAGGAGATAAAAGCTCCAGACTGTGCTGAACCCCAACTCCAACTGCACTGAACCCTAGTTCTGGGTGAGACCCAGGGGTCCCAGGCTCATACAGAGGGAATCTGGGCTGAAAGGTGGAAGCTCAGGGGAGCGACGAAAGGCAGAGCCCCAGAGTTTCCCACATTTGTGCACAGAAGACAGACTGTTCACTGAGCTGCTGGATTGCCCTAGCGGGAAGGAGACAAAAGCTCCGGACTCTGCTGAGCTCCAGTTCTGACTGCACTGAACCCCAGTCCTGGACAAGACCCTGGGGCCCCAGCCTCATACAGAGGGAATCTGGGCTATAAGGCTGAAAGCTCAGGGGAGCAGCAAAAGGCAGAGCCCCTGAGTCCCACACATTTCGAGCAGAGGACAGAGGGTTGATTGGCCCACTGGATTGCCCTAGCGGGAAGGAGACATAAGCTCCGGACTGCTCTTAATCCCAATTCCAACTGCACTGAACCCCAGTTACGGGCTCATTTTGGGGGAGAGACTAGACTGTCTGGTAGCAGGCAAAATTCTAGGGTGCCTTTCTCTCAGAGGTGTTTACAGAGAATACAAAGGACACTGAGGTACACTGAGACTCAGGAACTCAGAGGGCGGGGCTAACCAGAAGCCAAGGCTGTAGGCTCTACCCTGAAACTCCACCCCATCCAATCTGAAGACAGAGGTTTTTGCAGGTTTCCAAGTCTAGTGGAATACCGCTGTCTCCTGGCATAGACACAGCTGATCCTCCCAACCTACCAGCTCAGGGAAGCAGTGAAAATGCCGAGACAAGGGAACAGATAACAAACAAAAGAAATGGAGGACAAAAAGCGACTGGATATAGAGTTCAAAACCATGCTTCTAAGGTTGTTCAAGAATCTCCTAGAAAAGGCCAATAAAATAAACGAGACCTATGAAGATATGAAAAGGGATCAACTAGAAATGATAAAGGATCAATAAGAAATTATAAAGGATCAACTAGAAATAAAGAATACATTCTCTGAAATAAAAAATATTATACAGAGTCCTAAAAACAGAATGGAAGATTGCAAGAATCAAGTCAAAGATTTGGAACACAAAGAGCCAGAGGACACTCCTCTGCAGAAGCAAGAAGATAAGAGAATCCAGAAAGTCAAAGATAATGTAAGAAACCTCTGGGACAACTTCAACTCCTCTGCAGAAGCAAGAAGATAAGAGAATCCAGAAAGTCAAAGATAATGTAAGAAACCTCTGGGACAACTTCAAGTGAACCAACATCAGAATTATGGGCGTCCCAGAAGATGACATACAGCAAGATACCAAGAACATATTGAAAGAAATAGTGACAGAAAACTTCCCCCACCTGGGGAAAGAAATAGACTTACGAGTCTAGGAAGCACACAGAACCCCAAACAAAAAGAATCCAAAGAGGACTACTCCTAGACACATCATAATTAAAATTCCAAGAGCTAAAGACAAAGAGAGAATATTAAAAGCAGCAAGACAAAAGCAGGTAGTTACCTATAAAGGAGCACCCCATAGGACTGTCAGCTGATTTCTCAACAGAAACAATGCAGGCCAGACAGGAATGGCAAGAAATATTCAAGGTGATGAATAACAAGAACCTACAGCCAAAAATACTCTACCCAGCAAAGCTATCACTCAGAATCGAAGGCCAGACAAAGAGCTTCACAAATAAATTTAAGCTAAAGGAGTTCATCACCGCCAAGCCAGAATTATAAGAATTGCTAAAAGGGGTTCTTTAGGAAGAGGAAGAAAATAAAGATAAAAATTATGAACAACAAATACATAACTATCAATAAGTAAATCTAAAAACCAAGGGAAGTAAAAATCATGACAAACAATACCAACTGGTGAATATAATAGAATCAGAGAAATGGATGGGGAGTGGACTGATGATTCTTAGAAAAATGGGGAGTGGGGGTGGGGAGAGAGACTGAACATAAACTGCACCTATGGATGAGGACAATGGGGGATGGGGAAAGGGCAGAGGGTGGGATGAAAACCTGGTGGAGGGGAACAAAGGAGGGGGGATGAGGAACATTTGTAATAATATGAACAATTAAGATTTATTTAAAAAAATAAAAAATGTTTGGTATCCTTCGAATACTCACCAACAAATTCAATGTATTAAAGTAGTTGGAGGAGGAAAGGCTATAGGGTTTGAGATGGACAAAATTAGGATATTCATAGAATATAAAACTTGAGAAGTTGTGGTCAAAAAGTGCTTCAATCATAAAATATTACAGATTACAATGCATGTGGCTGCTATTCCTCAGCCCTCTTTCTCTTCTGTATGGATTTGGGACCACAATTTTTCTCAAACCAGGCTAGCAGCAAGTTTATAGAGAACTTCTAGCAAAACCAGTTCCACGGCCTCATGCCAAGAATTTTGATTCTAGTAGTCTAGGATGACATCCCTAGCAATCTGTATTTTTAAACTGCACCCAGGGAAATCTAACGCCCAACGAGGTCTGCAATCACTCTTGTAACTTGTCAATAGTAATATTGAGACATGACCAGAGTCCAAATTCTAAATAATGTGAAATTGGACAAATTACTGAACCTTCGTGGTTCAGATCATTTATTTATGCTTTGGGGGAAATCTTTTTACTTCCATGGCAATTGAGAGACGAAAATAAAACCAGTGCCTGGCAGAGACGAGGCATGCACATATGGAATCCTTTCTCTTGCTACAGCATCTCTATAGCTCTCTAATATTTTTGGTCTGATTGCTGACAGACAAACGGACTCTGTTTTTCTACCGCTAATCCATTCTTACTTCTTGCCTGAAGAGGACTTTAATATCAATTGCTTGAATTATAGGTCCCTTGCTGGCCCTATTGTTGACCCTATAGAATCAAACTCCAGAAAGCCATCTAAGTCTCCTGTATTTTTTTTAACGTGGCACCAGATTCTGACACTTGCCTTTGCCTTAGGCATCTGACTCTAATCTATTTCTTCTAGCTCATGTACTATTAGAATTCTACTATGTTAGAGCTAAAAAGAGTTTATTTTACAACTTGAAAACTAAATCCCAGACAGTTTCAGTGACTTATCCAAGATCACACTGTTCATACAGACTATAAACCAAATCTTCCTATTTCCAATATTGCATTCGTGAGCTACTGTATAGCTTCAAATGAGTTCCAGAAAACAAAGTGAAAAATTGTAATTTAGCTCTGACTGTAGTCAAATACATACAAATTTTTGGATGTTTTTCTTACATTATAGTTACCAATTTAAAATGTCTAGGCTTAAAATGTGAATAACACAAATATGTATCCTTGCAGATGAAATCATTTTCTTGTAATTTTTGAAATGACTTTCATCAGTTCCCTGTCCTTATCTATTTTCCAGAGATGACAAATGAAGAGGCAGAATGTAGTGTCAAAGTATAGAAAGACATTGATATAGATACACACACACACAAGCACATAAATGATAAAATTTTGAGGAATGGTAAGTTTTCATTTTTATTGGGATATCTACTTTCTCATTATTGGCCATTTTGACTTTATCTGTCCACAGTTACCTATTTAGATTATCTGACAAATTTCCATATTAACTAGTATTCAAGAGTAAAAACTTACTTTAATGTGATTTATAACATATAATTAGAAAATTAAACTGATACTACTACTAGAAAAAATCAACATATAATTTTACATATTCAAATATTTGAGTGTAAAGACTGTCAACTCTATATTGAATATATAGCTACAATTTAAGCTCTTGAAAGGCATTTCCTAGCGTGATGACTCATTAAGTATGTTTTTAAATGAAAATAGTAGCTCTAAAGACATTCACTTCATTACTTTTTAGCATGCATGATACCAGAAATAACAAAAAAAAATATCTTGACTGTAGTCATCTTTCCTAAATTTCCCTGACTATATAAGAAATTATCTGTATTTGGCAAGTTGCTTGTATCCATGTATAATAATTAAACACTTAAAAAGTAGTTTGTATAAGACTCTCTTTCACGGCACGCATAGAAAGAGTTCCAATTCAGGGTTCAGGTTCTGGAGAAGGGCCACACACAAATGAAGAGACTTGAGACTTGAAGAAATTCAACTTGGTGATATGGGGGGCCAGGCGGTAGTCCAACTCTAGTGGGAGAACTAACCCTGCTCTGGCCCTGCCATCCCCTTTTATTGAGGCTTTGGGGAAAACATCTTAGGCAACATAAACAGAAATTTACAGGCAGGAAAAAACAGAAACTTACAAGGGACAAAATAAGGTGGAGGCTGCTTCAGCTTAACAATGTCTCAACTAAAGGTTAGAACAATTAAGGTTGTTGACCAACCTTCCTGGCTTCCTGTTAACATCTCTTTTTTAAGTGAAACTTATTTGTTTTCCAGCAGTAGTTATCTTGCCCGGCTGGTGTGTCTCAGTGGTTGAGCCTCCACTCATGTGCCAAGAGGTCCCTAGTTCGATTCCCAGTCAGGGCACATGCCTGAGGTGCTGGATTGATCCCCAGAAGGGGGTGTGCAAAAGGCAACCAATTGATGTCACTCTTTCATCAATGTTTCTATCTCTCTATCCCTTTCCCTTCCTCTCTCTCTAAAAGAGCAATAAGAAACATATTTTCTTAAAAAGTAGCTATCTTAAATAGATTAATCATCACCCTACAAATGAGTTTGCACCACTGATTTCCAGTGAGCCAACAAACAAGGACCTGTCTAGGAGTCCACCTCATCATTCTTAGAACCACGTAGTGTATCCCTGGACTTAAATTACATAAAACTTGCCCCCCTTCTTTCTAGTTAACCTGGTTTTCCATTACCCACTTTCTTGCTAAAGCATCAGGGATGTTATGGGAGAAACTAAGAACTAATGGGAACCATTATTCCTCCTTCTCTCAGTACTGGCAGAATGTTCTGAATTAAGTAAACTTGTATTGACTTTTGCTTTAATTTTCTCCAATATATCTTAGTAAATCAAGACCTTTGGCAAATAACTATAGTAAAAACAACAATCTGGGAATGAATGGAGGCTCCCAGATTAACAAGTGGATGAAAGAAACAAGCATAGTTGAAGAATTGAAATAAGTTGAATATTTACACCTTGTGTTGGACAATATTGGAAAGTAAAGTTTCTGTTCTGTTGGGAGAAGGTTATAAAGAACTTTTTGTTGAAAAAAAATTGGGGGAGGGGGAATTATCTTTTAACCCCAAGATTACTTGATCCTACTTTATAGTATAAAAATATGTTTTAGCCGAAACCGGTTTGGCTCAGTGGTAGAACGTCGGTCTGTAGACTGAAAGGTCCTGGGTTCGATTCCGGTCAAGGGCATGTACATTGGTTGCGGGCACATCCCCAGTAGGGTGTGTGCAAGAGGCAGCTGGTCGATGTTTCTCTCTCATTGACGTTTCTAGCTCTCTATCTCTCTCTCTTCCTCTCTGTAAAATATCAATAAAATATATTTTTTAAAAAGATAAACAAACAAAAAATATGTTTTACATATAAAATTTTATAATTGCTATTTTGTTTATTAGCTTAAACAGTCTTACATGCCTGGGTAAAAAGATTACAACAGGAGGAAAACAAAAAGAATGCTGAGCATTCTCTATGAATGACTAGATCCTTACCTCCTGCCCATTCCCCAGTAAGTAGACAAAAGAGAAAAGGCTCTAAAATATTATTTCTATTTGAGTCAATTCAAGGAATTAGACTTAAAATCAAAATACTTCTAAGTAAAGAAAAAGGTATTACTTATATTTGTATAGTATTAATTAATTATAAGTTCATATTGACTCGGGATATAAAATAAACTCTTGCTGTGGCCTCATGGCTCAGTTGGTTGGAGCATAGTCCTGAACACCAAAAGGTTCAGGTATGATTCTCAGTCAGGACACACACCTAGGTTGTGAGTTTGACCCTCTCTCCCCCCAGTTTTGTACAGGAAGCAACCAATCAATATATCTCTCTCATCTCTCTCTCCTCTCCTCTCCTCTCCTCTCCTCTTCTCTTCTCTCTCTCTCTCTCTCTCTCTCTCTCTCTCTCTCTCTCTCTCTCTTTCCCTGTCTCCCTCCCTCTCTCAAAAATCAACAAACACATATCCTTCGGTGAGGATTAAAAAATACTTCCCCTTTAAAAAAATAAAATAAACTCTGATTTATTATTCAAGAAGGACAACCAATGTTTTGTAAAACAGTTGGTTATGATTAGTGCAAAAACCAGATAATTAAAAATTAAGCTAAGTACCATGAGATTTATGGACATTTTATGTAGATGTAAGCATCACAGACAAGAGAGGCAAAATAGAAAGGAATCACTTAGGAAAACAAAAGTTACTAACCACTGATGTGATTGATATGTTTTCTTAAATAGGTTATTGTCTTTCTGTATAAAAGAAACTAATTAGAGGGTTATATAAGTTTCTAATTAAGACTTTCTGTAGCTAAGAAACTTGACTCTTTTAAATGTAAATTGCAAACAAGCCAGAGTTCTGAGTGGCAAGCTCATCAGTGCATGTATCCACCCCATCCAATGGTCAATCTCTCCACATCCACAATGGAAGCGAAACTATTTCACGAGTGTGGCTGAAGGGGCCGCAAATCATAGGTGAGGATTTATGCTTTAAAAAGGAACCTAGAGAAAAATTATACATTATAGGAATTTCAAACACTTTAAAGTCAGAGATTTCCAAGTTCAAATGCAAGCCCTAACATTTACAGTCACTAAATGTTAGAGCTTGGGTAACTGCTCTAAACTACATATTCTCAAATAGCAAGTGGAAATTACAGCAGGATCCTTGTGAGATGGGAGAGTGACATGGGTATTCCATTAATAAAGCTATAAATTTTAAAATGTGTTTTTATTGATATCTTTTGAGGGGGAGAGAGAGAAACATCGATTGGTTGCCTCCCACATGCACCCTGACCAGCGATCAGCCTTCAACCCGTGCATGTGCCCTGACCAGGAATTGAACTGGATACCTTTCACTACATGCGATGATGCTCAACCAACTGAGCCACACTGTCCAGGGCAAAGCTATAAATTTTAAATATTTTATCATGATAGTAATGCTCACTAAAGAAAACATATAGATAAAATATTAAAATACATTAATAACCTCAAGAAATAACCATTGCTAACTTTCTGGTATCTACTTGTTAGATGTATATAAATACTATTTTAAATTTTTATGATTTTTTAATAGTTCAGTAGGTTTTTCAGATATTTAATTTAATGTATCAGTATTTATTTGTATATTTTATCTTTTATTATTCACCTTTTGAAGCATTTAATCACCTTAAAGTCATAAACATTCACTTAAGTTCTTATTTTCTTTTTTTAATGAATTAAAAATTTAATTCTGAACCATTTTTATAACTGTATTTTCTCTTGAAGCATTATATCACACAGCAGGTTACAACAACTTTGGGATAAAAGGCAACTGGTAAACTGTCCAAAACAAGGTTCCAATAACACCTACTACTGACTTACCCTACCCATACATATCCCAAATACAGTTTTTTATAAAAAAAAAATATGAAGTAGATCTACCTGCTTTGTGAACATGCTTTCTCCTCAGGGTCCATACCACTCCCAATGGGGAAAAAAACTATTTGTTGTTATAACTGTTCATGACACTCCAAAGGGCTATAATACATGAGTAGACAGAGAATACCAAATATTATAAAATTTGCAGGAAGTTGGAATGAATTAAAAAATATATATATAAATTTTAAGTATTTTCTGATTATGATAATAATGCTTACTAAAGAAAATGTGTAGATAAAAAGGCTCCTCGCAGGCTAAAATAAAAACGTTGGTTAGAAATACTGATCTAGAAACTACCTTGATGTATGAAATGAGATGTAAGAAATCTAGTCTTTCATAAATGTTTAGTCTGGTGGCCTAAAATCATTTCCTGAACAAAATATCTTCCCTCACTAATTTGAAGTGACACTATCATACCCTAAATTTTTATCTATTCCTGAGTATGTTGCTCAACTTCCTTCCTATTATGCTTCAGCTTCCACATGTATTAATTTTTAATAGGGCTTACAGTGTGTGTTTTACATGTTATGAAACTTAATGTACATAACTTAGAAGAAATAAGATATTGTGCATGGTTTTCTATGTAAAATTAGTTTTAAGATAAGCACTAGTGGCCTTCCAGGTTATACTGACCTTTAACAAACCTACACAATATTAAAGGCAAAATGTTTGGAAAATTCCGAGAAAGGGTCCATCTTTATGCCACAGCAAAACACCACATCTTCATTCCATTACTCAATGAAAGCTCTCCTTTGTCCTAGCAATGCAACATATATTTCTGGACTTATCTTGCCAGGGACATAGTTACACACCACTAAGGGTACTGTCTTGATATTTCAAGTACTTCTAAAATTCTGGTGTATGTTTTGTCTCCCATAAAATGTAATTCTTATCTCAATTTTTTATAGATTTCTTGAGACAAGATTAGTATAGGAGCCACTGCAGAAAGCAATAACTCAAAATCACTTCAGTAACTTGAGTTCTAGAAATCACATGGGAAGGTTACCTTAGAAACCGTAACAAGAATTGCCTCCTACATTTGAAAGCAACTGCTGATCTGTCGAAGCATTGCATACGTTTGTTCAGCTTCCCAAATTTTAATGAGCGCAGGAATCCCTTGAGGAAGTTTGTTAAAATACAGATTCTGACTCAGAGGTTCTAGAGGAGGCCTGACATCCTGCATTTGGAATCAGGCCCCAAGCCATGGCCATACTGCTATTCCCGGACCATACTTGGAGAAGCAAGGAATCAGTTGGAACCTGTAATCCCATTTTAAATTAGCACCGTGGATGACCTAGAAATATATGGAGGGTAAAGAGCACCTAGTCAGCTGAAACCGGTTTGGCTCAGTGGATAGAGCATCGGTCTGTGGACTGAAAGGTCCCAGGTTCGATTCCTGTCAAGGGCATGTACATTGGTTGCGGGCACATCCCTGGTGGGGGGTGTGCAAGAGGCAGCTGGTCAATGTTTCTCTCTCATCGACGTTTCTAGCTCTCTCTCTCCCTTCCTCTCTGTAAAATATCAATAAAAATGTATTTTTTTAAAAAAGAGCACCTAGACAAAGAGATTAAAAACTTTGCTTTGAAAACACATCACCGCACACAGAGACAAACATACACACAAAGACAGCCGCTCTCACACACTCCAGCTTGAACTATTCTGATCAAAATAAGAAATTTCCAAGCTTCCTTTAAATGGCTTTCATTCTAATAATCCACTTTTTTTAAAGTCTGTAAAGATGGACTAGTGTATGTAAGGGACAAGGCTGGCCCTGCAATAGGTCCTAACAGAGGATCTGAAACAAAAGAGTGATGTCAGGAGCAAGTGGAGACAGAGTAATCATAGTCCCAAATGCCATTCTCTAGTGTTTCTGCCTCTCATGCCCAATTACTGCTAAATGCTTTCAAGATTTATTTTACTGGCTAAGAATTGGAAGAAAAATATTTCAATTAATTTTGTAATAGAATCTCTCAAAACTGTTTACCTTGAAGAATACTCAACTTAATGTCTCGGTTTACAAATTAAGTTTCAAAATTAAAAACCTCTTAGACCCCTAGCAAATTTGTATTAAAATGTAATAATGTCATATGGATGTATTATGTGCTTTCCTTTTCACTAAAGCAGAGTTTTATGTAAATATTTCATTTTACCTCTGCTAAATTAAGTCTGCTATGAGTATATTTCACTTCTTAAAAATGTGTCTATGGCTCCTATGCATTATGAAGTTCCATGTGCTTTCTAAACGTGCACATAACTGGCCCTATGGCTGCTCAATCACCTCCCTGGGAAATGGCTCAGAAAATTGCATTTTTAATAAGCGACCCAAGTCACTCTAATTCATATTAAAACATTCATTTATTTTACTTTCATTATTTTGTATTTTTAGATATATTTTGCTAACAAATTCTGAACTGACATGAACACATTTTTTCTTGAGTCTGTATGAACTTGAGTGGTGACTCTCCAGAAGATATGTCCACATCAAACATGAACAAGTAAATATCTTTTAAAAATAAATATCTTGAGAGGAGACCAGCCTGGATTATCAGGTGGGCTCTAAATCCTTTACAAAAGTCCCTATAATAAGAGAGAAGACAAGCACAAGGAAAAAGGAAATCCAAAGATGGAGGCAGAGAACGGGATAATAGATCTACAGGCCAAGCAACACAAAGAATTGTCAGAAGCCACCAGAAGCTAAGAGAGAGGCACAGAACAGATTTGCTCTCAGGAACCTGCAGCAGAAACCAACCCTACCCAAACCGATTGTGAACTCCTCGCTTCCAGAGCTGTGAGAAAAGAGATTGCTGTTAGCCGAAACCGGTTAGGCTCAGTGGATAGAGCATAGGTCTGTGGACTGAAGGGTCCTAGGTTGGATTCAAGTCAAGGGCATGTACCTTGGTTGCGGGCATATCCCCAGTAGGGGAGTACAGGAGGCAGCTGATTGATGATTCTCTCTCATCAATGTTTCTAACTCTCCCTCTCTCTTCCTCTCTGTAAAAAAATCAATAAAATATATTTTTAAAAAGAGAGAGAGTAAGAGAGAGATTGCTATAATTCAAGCCACGCAGTTTTTGGTAATTTGTTACAAAAATTCTAGGAAACAAATAGAGTCTTACAAAATATATAGATTATCTGCCACTAATAATAAAAATAATAATAGGTAATATGTGTTTATTTGTATGCCAAGAACAATGCCTAGGACAAACAATCCAGACTGTAAGTAGATGTTTGGCTAATTGTAACGTTCAGTCTCTTTCATCTTAACACTTCCTGGATCCTGTCAATAACCACTCCCTCCTCAAGCTTCTTTCCTACTTATTTGTTTCCTCTTCTTCTGGGGTAGTAAGTGGAACAAATGTTCTTTGATGTCTAAGAACTTCATGTGCCAGCCCATGTATCTGAGATAGAAGTGAGCCAATTTCCAAACACATGGGATGAGTTGAGAAGTCATCTGCAAAGCTGTATTCTAATGTCAGAACTACAAAACACTGTTGCATAAAGTCAATTTTAAATGTCATAGAGAAAATGTTTGCCCTGACAGGTTTGGCTCAGTGGAAAGAGCATAGAGCACTGGCATGTGGACTGAATGGTCCCCGGTTCGGTTCTGGTCAAGGCATGTACTTTGGTTGTGGGCACATCCCCAGTAAAGGGTGTGCAGGAGGCAGCTGATTGATATTTCTCTCTCATTGATGTTTCTAACTCTCTCTCATTTCCTCTCTGTAAAAAAAATAAATAAGTAAATAAAATATTTTTTAAAAGAAAATGTTTGATCCCCAAATTGAATATTTCTGAAAATTTTACTTATATTTTGAGAAAAGCATTTTTTATATCAACCTCAAAAGTTATCTATGAAAATATTCAGGGGGATAGATATGAGTATAGATATACATAATATATATATATATATATATATATATATATATATATATATGCTATTGTGAATGAAAACAGCCATTTGCTGACCTGATGAGCTCAGGGAAGGCCTGCGTGGCAGTCTTGCAGACTGAGAGACCTGAAGTAACCACAAAGGATGGTTTGAAAATTAAATATCTTACTTCCAACAGGTTATAGTGGGCAGTCATTTTCTAGGCCAATGTTTCCCAGACAAAGATCAGCTTGATCTTTACTGAGCCCATCTGCCTTCCTGCCTCTAAGATAACCTATCTGTGAGATGTCTGAGTAACCTGTAACTTCCCTTTTCTCTGGAGCCCCTGGGGTAAAACCGAATGTGGTGGGCGCCAGGACAGATGCCTCAAATTCCTTCATTATCATGTTAATTGTTCCTGCACTCACCTAAGTATCCCAGGGCTTTCCCACCGGCTTGCTTTCTCCCGCCTCCTTACTCCATCACCAATGAATATTCATGTAACCCACCTATGTCCCTCCTTTGATTGCAATGTATAAATACAGAAATGTAACCCGCCATTCTCCGGAGCATAATCTCAATCCGTTGAGGTTCTGCTTCCCGGCAATTGTCGACAGTTTTTGGCTCAAATAAACTCACAAAAAATTCCTTTACAGGACACAAAATCTAGGAATCACCCAGCTACCATGGCTCAGTGGTTGAGCATCAACCTGTGAATGGTTCATTTCCTGATGAGGGCACATGCCTGGGCTGCAGGCTCTATTTCCAGTGGAGGGAGTACACAACGCAGCCGATCAATAACTATCTCTCATCATTGATGTTTCTCCCTCTCCTCTCCCTTCCTGTCTAAAATCAATAAAAATATATTTTAAGAAATATAAAAATCTTATTTTTGTGATACTTAGGGTATATTTCTATTTCCTTACAACAAGTAACCAGTCAATTAATGAAACTATAATATTTATCCTATTTCTGTGTTTATAACATGCTAGTGAAGTTATAACTAGGCAAAAGCCATAAGAAGTCCAGAGAATATGGACTCTGCATTTAGACTGATCAGAGATTGAATCCACAGATCTCTCTCTCCAGGTCTGCTTCAGCTTCCCTTAGCCATGAGTGAAAGTATAAGAGTAACTGCCATTGAGTGTGTACTGTTAGAAAATAGTATGTCAATTAATTAAATTAATCCTTGCAAAGTTAGGTTTTATATAATTCACTTTTTTTCAGTTCAGAAATTAAGAATCAGGCTATATACATTTCCCAAGGTCACATAGCTACTTAGATGTAATTACAGAATTGAAACTCAAGGACGTTTGCACTCCAAGCTTGGCATTTGTAACCATTACCCCAATGCTTCCTTTCTTTACTGTTATTAAAGTAAGGCAGCTAATTATTGCTTATGTTTGTAAAAATCTATTCCTGACATAGCAACCAAATCAACTGTTCACACTTTCAAAAGTAGCCCCAAGGGCTGATTTAGGACCATTATCTCCAATGACTTCAGAACATCAATGGCAAATGGCATCAGTTTTCAGAAAAGTTAACATTGTGAGATGTGATGGGAAGCCTGCTGGGGTGACTTCTTGGGAGGGTTTTCCTCTGGATGAAAGCAATGCTCCGGAAACAGCAGCACATCCTGCCTTGGTTGTGGTTGAAAGAGAAGAAAACGCCAGTAGCTGCAGCGGCAATATTGTGACCACATGGGAGCCAGCCAGAGGCAGAAAGCCCCCAGGCTCAGGAATGCAGGGCAGAAAGATGAAAAGCAGTAAGTTCTTTGATGATTTGGGCACCACTTTACTCTAAATTTGTAATAAGGAAATGGTGTATCTCTGTTGTTTGTGCCACTAATGTCAGTTAATAACTCTAACACCGCCTGAACCACAAAGCAGCCTGAATGATAAAAGCAACAACTCCAAACGTTCTCTAACAACTGTATATTACTTCAGCAGGGTAACGCCAATATTTCATTAAAATACACGTATTTAAAAGTAAAACTGACGCCCAAGGGTTTGACTCAGTGGATAGAACGTCGGTCTGCAGACTGAGGGGTCCCAGGTTCGATTCTGGTCAAGGGCATGTACATTGGTTGCAGGCACATATCTGGTAGGGGGTGTACAGGAGGCAGCTGGTGGATGTTTCTCTCAAATCGACGTTTCTAGCTCTCTGTCCCTCTCCCTTCTTCTCTGTGGAAAATCAATAAAATATATTTATAAAAATAAAAAAATTAAAAAGTAAAACTGACCATAACCCAGAAAAAAAATCAGCCTTTAGTTTACTTCTTTTAATGATGTCATTTAATTTTTAAAAATTAATTATTCAAGTTTTATTTGTGTTATAGTTAAACTTAAAGGCAGCCTATTGGGAAAGCTAGTAAATCACTGAAAGACCAAATAAAAACCAATATTATTCCTGATAACTTTTAAATGGCAAAAGCCCATATTTGATACCTGGAAAGAGATTCAAATATATCATTAATCTCCATTATGCCAAAATCTCAGGGATACCCATAAGCAAACTTTCTATTCCATTAAGATAGCAGAGATTATAAAAAACAGTCTGCAAGTGATTTATTCTGAAATACGCTATTCTGAGTTACATGCCCCTGAGATTGCTCTGCAAATATGTTAAAATTCATTCATGGCTAACCATTATTTTCTCAGATTGCTAAATCTTTATCTACATTATTCCTATCTGTCTATATCCCAGGGATGCTACTTGAAATGGTAGAAAGTATAAGCATCCTAAAGAATATAGTACTAATCTTCAACACAGAATTAAAGAGACAACAAGGCTGTCTGTACCCAGATGTAACCAGACTCTGTGCTAAGGTGCCCCAAAGGGCTGAGTGGGCCAATATGTCAGCATACCAGTGGGTCCTCATACACCAGGTAAGGAATCCTGGTGCAGAACACATTTGACAGTAATTAACACAAAATACCGTGATTTAAAGAGGGAATCTTCTGCTAAGAACAGAAGACACCACTAAGATGACAGTAAGCAAAGGCAGGGAGATGAGGGGAGGAGAGTGGCAGGTTGGGGTGAGAATTCATCCAAAAGCAGAATGCATCAAAAGCAAATCTATTGTTTTGGGACATGAGCTTGGTGTTGGCAAGAAATAAATTTGAGCGAGGCATTTAGGTATCGTCATTTAGGTACTTTTTAAATCTAGATTGATGGAAATGTTTCCAGATTATTTAATGGGGTTCCAAAAACAAAGCAGTTCTGTGGAGGCCCTCAAGAGAACCAGGCAGAGAACTCACTTAAGAACTAGTAAGAAATGTAAGAAGTTATAGTCACTCATAGGACACATGTAAGTCACAAAATACATTTTGCTTATGATTTTTTAAATGTTTGGTGAAGCCGAAACCGGTTTGGCTCAGTGGTAGAGCGTAGGTCTGTGGACTGAAAGGTCCCGGGTTCAATTCCGGTCAAGGGCATGTACATTGGTTGCGGGCACATCCCCGGAGTGGGATGTGCAGGAGGCAGCTGGTCGATGTATCTGTCTCATCGATGTTTCTGGCTCTCTGTCTCTCTCCCTTTCTCTCTGTAAAATGTCAATAAAATATATTTTTAAAATGTTTGGTGAAGACTTTCCCTGTATAATTATGAAGGGGACTATGCATACATTATTGTATGACTCTTCATGGTATAGATATTCTTTTCCATGTTTTAATGATCCAATTTCAGATATTTTGGGTTGGTTCTAATCTCTTTTACCCTTATTACTTGCAATGTGAATTCTCTAGTATTTACTTTGCTGTTATTCTTTTTCCCTTTGATAACACATTTGGTTTTAGGGGCCGTGCACTAAAAATTTAAGTCAAATTTGTAAATATGCATTGAGTTACTATCTGCAAAAGACAATTCTGAAGGTTCTTAATGAGTACAAAGTAGATAGCATTAAACATTAAAGTTGTATATGTTACTGGTGGTTTCACAAGCTAACACATTAAGTCTGAACTCTATAGTAAGTATACTGATATCAATAAATTTGGTCATATTTACTGTTATATTCTGCCTTCTGCCCCCTATGGCCTAGTGTCTTTCACATCCACGCTTACTCATGTTCCCCGGAGTTCTAAAAATATGCAACAGAAAAGTCTTGTAGAGTTCTTTTGTGTGTAAACTGTGCACCTGTGCCCTGACCCTTCTGAGATTTCCCCTTTTCAGTAAACTTAGAAATAACCAGGATTGTTGAGGTAAGTCTTAAAAAGAATGAATACCTGCTTTAAAGCATTTTTCCCAGGTGAGGTTATCAGAAAATTTACAAACAAGGACAAAATAGTCACTTCAGATATGGGAAGGCAAAGTACTTTGTGGTAAGGGAGGTTCAGGGTAATTTGAGGTTCAAGACAGTCATTATTGGTGGGTCCAACTATATGCTCCCATTCTAAGTTCCAGACTATTCTTTCCCAATTAATACCCTATTTTTCAAGTACAAAATGTGGTAAAACTGTGAATTAATTGATATTAACATTCTATACAGCTCAATTTTACATTTAAGTTTAGCAATCTTAGCCTTGTGGCTCCAATACACAAGATAATATTTAGCTATGTCATGGAAGTTCTTTGGTTCTCCGACCATGACTTCAACAGAGGGTTGAAGGCCCTCAGCTCATTTTCTTTCTGGAAGCTCTCAAGGTTCTCAGTACAGTCCATCCCACATCATATTTCTTATAGATATCTTACTGCCATAATATTCAAATGTTGAAGTCATGTGATCTTCCAAGGCACTTGCTTTACATGGCTTTTCATCACAATCAACCATTGGTGATAACTTGATTAATTATTATATGTCTGCATGCAATAAAAACTGGCATCCCGTTTCCCACTGGCAAACAGCTCAGCATTGAGGTGCCATCTTAGGGCATGAGTAAACCAAATCAAAATTCCAGTCTCCTACACCAATCCAGTAGCAATTCTATATCAATCAGAAGACAGAAACCATCTAGCAATTTTACCAGAAAAAGTTCAATATAAAGAATTAACAAGAGATATCTATAAAGGGATAAAGAGAAATCTAAATGATATAGAAATAGTGTATACAGGGGGGGAAAATCTCAGTCCTCCACTCCTCCCAGGACTGAGAACAGACATCATTACAAAGGACACAGTTATGACACAGTTATGGCCTCTTGCTGATGGGAGTCTGCTTGAAGTGCCTTAAGCTAGGGCTAGCAAGAAGAAAACCACTTTATGTGGGGCCAGCAGCCCACTGAGGCTGCAAAACTCTCTGGTCCCACAGGGACCACAGGGAAACAGTCAGTCCCACAAACAGTTCCACAGGGAAACTGTTCTGAACTTTGCCAGAGAAAGTCCTCAGGATGCTTCTTGCAAAGGTGTTGCCACTGAAACCCTCTGGGGATGAGTGTCAGTAGATGTCCTGCAAGCTAACCAAGTAACATAGGAGCAAGCACATAGAATCACCCTGGGACTAAGAACAGAAGTGCCTTCCTCCTGCAGTGTCCTTCCAGGACCTTCTACCAACAATAGTTAACTAACATCATGCCAGCAAGCGAAGAAGAAATGATCACATGGTCCAGATCCAGTTTCATGAGTGAGACAGTGATGAGTGGATTTGGAATGAATGGCAATAAATGTATAAGTGGCCCAGCGTAATTAACTTATGCATATTTAAGTAGTGAAAACTGAAAACAACATAATCCCCTTTCCCTGTAATAACAGTACTGGGACCATGTGTAGTTTCCTATCTCTAAATTAACCAACACTTTGACCAAACAAAAAGAATTTAGTTGTGTGCTCCAGGAATTTCCTACTCCTGGACAGTAAGACTGTGAGCAGCTAAAGATGCTACTTACCAGGAGTTAATAGTTTGCTCATTAATATTTGTTTCAACAGCCTCACCTTCATTATCTACATCCCACATGGTGGCTCTTAGCTAAAATCTCTGAAAATTCTAACCATATTCCTACCTGCAAGCTCCATCATAAACCATCCAGTCCAGACCTAAAGCCCTAATAATATGCTCCCCTTACTTCCATTTTCTGAGACTCTAACAAAATGGTATCCTCCCTTCTTGCAGCAAACTTCATTGATTCAGCCTCCCCAATCCTAAATTTTTCTGGTGGTCTATTAGGGAGTTGAGAGTCAACAATAGAATCCATAATCCTATTGGAAGAGGCTGTTGGACTTGTGCTTGGGGGTAATATAAAAAGCTGTTTAGCTAAAGGCAGAAATGCCTCTGCATATTTGCTTGCCTTTCAGTGAAGAGCAAATGAAGAATCGGTTTAAATGAGAAGGCTCTGGTTAATACTGGGTACAAATAGTGCTTTTTCAGGATCTAAATGTAGCATTCGATAAAGGGTTGGAGTCAGGAAAATTCTCTTTCTGCCTCAATGACTGACAGCTATGAGACCAACAAAAGACAAGAGCTCAGAGACTAGACATGTGCTCCCTCAGGATGAGAAGTCATCATCCCAGAGGCAACAGTGACGCCTTTTATGCAGCTTATCGGAAACCAGAGGCAGACACGAAGCAGATGGGGACTGAATTTTAGAACTGCACACCAGGGTAATGGGTGAAAGGGAGAGTAGATAGCAATGGTAAATTAATGTATATTAAAAAGGCAGAGAACTAAGTACATGAAAAAGATGTTCATCATTATTAGCCATTAAGAAAATGAAGAGAAGAGCCACAATGAGATGTCAGTATACACCTATCAGAACAGCCTAAGTAAAAAGTAGTAATTGCATGAAATGCTAGCAAGGACACAGGGAAAGTGAATCACTCATACGTTGCTGATGGGAATGTAAAATGATACAGCCACTCTGGAAAATAATTTGGTAGTTTCTTGTAAAACTAAGCATGCAATTACCATAAGCCCCAGCTATTGCGATTTTGAGTATTTATCTCAGTGTAATCAAAACTATATTCACCCATAAATCTGTAGACAAAAATTTATAGTAGCTTTATTCCTAACTAGAGGCCTGTTGCATGAAGATTCATGAGAAAGGCCTTCCTTCTCCTGCATGCCGGCATTGGTTTTCCTCCATTGCTCTGGCCATAGCAGAGAAACCCTGCCTCTTCAGTCTTCAGCCTTCAGTCATCTTCAGTCTTCACTCTGCGCCCACATATGCAAATTAACCCACCATATTTGTTGGGTTATTTGTATACTCACTCCTGATTGGCTGGTAGTCATCATCACCGAGGTGTGGTAAATTTGCATATTTCTATTTTATTAGTGTAGATAATAAAAAAATGGAAATGACCCAGATGTTCTCCAATGACTGAATTACTACACAAACTCTGGTACAAATCCATGCCATAGTATGGTACCAGCAATAGTAATGACTAAACTATTGATTAACACACAACTTGGATACATCTCAAAAGAATTATGCTAACTGAAAACCAGTCGATTCCAAAAGGTTAAATACTGTATAATTCCATTTATACAGAATTCTTGAAATTAATAAAATTATAAAAATGGAGAACAGACCATTGGCTATCAGAAATCAAGGATGCTGGAAGGCAACATGAGAGATCTTGAGATGATAAATCTATCTTGGCTTTAATCAATGTTAATATCCTGGTAGTGATGTTACACTAGAGTTTTATCAAATGTCACCATTTGGGCCGAAACTGGTTTGGCTCAGTGGATAGAGCATCGGCCTGGGGATTGAAGGGTTCCGAGTTCAATTCTGGTCAAGGGCATGTACCTTGGTTGTGGGCACATCCCCAGTGGGAGGTGTGCAAGAGGCAGCTGATCGATGATTCTCTCTCATCGATGTTTCTAACTCTCTCTCTCTCTCTCTTCCTCTCTGTAAGAAATCAATAAAATATATATATTTTTTAAATGTCACCATTTGGGAAACTGGATAAATGGTTCTTGGGTTCCATCTCTATTATTTCTTACAACTTCATATGAAACTACAATTTATCTCAAAATGAAACGTTTTATTAGAAAAATAATAAAAGCAAGGAACTACCAGTAAAAAAAAAAAAAAGAGAGACAGCACCACTTGCTTAGTTATCAACCCCACAGACTCACAGAAAGAACCTAGGTGGGCTAAAACTTTGTTTCTTTGTTGATTTTTTGTTTGGAGGGTAGTGGTCTAAAAAAGAGAAGAGAAGAGGATTGTTACAGCTTTGGCTGTTGTATGAAGTCTCTTTCTGCCCTCAGCAATTTCAGAATTGATTTGTTTTTCAAGTCCCTTAGTATTTGGATGGGGGTTTGTTTTAAATTCAACAATGTGTAGAGCTAATATGAAATTGAATGCCCTGCCTCACCACAGAAGGTCTCAACAAGCTGAAGTTATAAAAGAACCATGAACTTGGGGTCACTCAAATGCACCAGAGCTTCACTGGACCTAAATGAAAACCCTTGCCTGACCAGAGAACAAAAGGATTTGCTTTGAACAACAGGATTTGTTTTAACCAACTTTGTACAGATCTGTGAATTCATTTGTCCTACTTAGAGAACAAATTTTCATCACTGAACTAGTATGACTACACTAAATTGTGCTTTTTACCACTTGAAATCTCCTCAGGTTGCCATTTTGGTAAATTATTTAGTGAGGGGTGTGTGTGTGTGTGTGTGTGTGTGTGCGCGCGCGCGCACTTGCTCTTGCATGTTTGTCCTTACCAGGTAAATAAATTTTCCTTTAATTTCATTCATCTTTTTTTATTTCTTGTGCAGTTTCCATAAGTGTTTTTTATGAGAACACATAATGATCACTAACTCATATCAGTAGATATACATAATATTTACTTAATGAAAAAATGTCAAAATATTTCTCACTTTGAATCTTCTAAAATATGTCTTATATAAAATAAAGCCATACAACATAAAGAATAAAAAAATCATTAATCGAGTACATAGATAAACTAATACTAAAGAAAACTTTCTCAAGCTTTTTGTAAAAAATATATATATTTTATTTATTTTTTACCGAGAGGAAGGGAGAGGGATAGAGAGTTAGAAACATCAACCAGCCGCCTCCTACACACCCCCTACTGGGGATGTGCCCATAACCAAGGTACATGCCCTTGACTGGAATCAAACCTGGGACCCTTTAGTCCACAGGCCAACGCTCTATCCACTGAGCCAAACTAGTTAGGGCTTTTTCAAGCTTTTGAGAACAATTTACCTCACACACAGGTGGAAGTAAGTAACAGAAGACTCATGTTTATTCCTAAGTGCATGCTGCATTGGGTTCTGCTCTGTAAGCATTTACTAAGCACTATATTTAAAAGGGGCTTTAGTATAGTTTGATATTAGGTAACATGATTTCTCCAACTGTTCTTCTTTCTCAAGATTCCTGTGGCTATTAGGGATCTTTGGTGGTTCCATAAATTTTTGAAATATTAGTTGTAGTTCTGTGAAATACTTCATTGGTATCTTGATAGGAACTGCATTGATTCTATAGATTGCTTTGGGTAATAAGGACATTTTAATCATGTTAATTCTCCCTATCGATGAACACAGTATATGCTTCCACTTATTGTATCCTCTTCAGTTTCTTCAGTGTCTTGAAATTTTCTGAGTATATGACTTTTATACCTTGGTTAAATTTATTCCCAGGTATTTTTGTTTTTAATACAACTGTGAATTGAGACTGTTTTCCTAGTTTCTGTCTCCGATAGTTCCTTATTGGTGTATGAAAATGAAAATGATTTCTAGATATCTATGGTGTATCCCACTACTTTACTGAATTCATTTATCAATGCTAGTGGTTTTTGGTGGAATCTTTCGGTTTTCTACATATAGTATGATGTCCTCTGCAAATAATTACAGTTTTACTTTATCCTTTCCAATTTGATTGCCTTTTATTTCTTTGAATCTGATTGCTATGGCTAGGGTTTCCAGTACTATGTTGAATAACAGTTGTAAAAAGAGACATCAGTGTCTTTTTCCTGATCTTGAGAGTATGTCATATATGGCCTTTATTACATTGAGGTATGTTCTATCCATATCTCTTTGATGAGAGGAGTTTTTTTGTTGTTTTTTTTAATATATTTTATTGATATTTTACAGAGAGGAAGGGAGAGAGATAGAGAGCTAGAAACGTCGATGAGAGAGAAACATCGACCAGCCGCCTCCTGCACACACCCGACCAGGGATGTGCCCACAACCAATGTACATGCCCTTGACCGGAACACAACCCAGGACCTTTCAGTCCGCAGACCAGACCGACGCTCTACCACTGAGCCAAACCAGTTTTGGCTGATGAGAGTTTTTAATCATAAATGGGTGCTGGGATTTATTAAAAAAAATATTTTTCTGCATCTATTGATATGACAATGTGATTTTTATCCTTCACTTTTTTGTGATGTATCATACTACAAGGCTATAGAAACCAAAAACAGTGTGATTCTGTGATTCTGGCATTAAAACAGACATCTCTTTCAGCAAGGGAAACAAAAGAAAAAATAATAAATGGGACTACATCAAACTAAAAAAGCTTCTGCACAGCAAAAGAAACCATAAAGAAAATGAAAAGATAACCCATTAAATGGGAGAACATGCTCACCAATAATACATCTGAAAAGGGGTTAATATAAATTTAAAAAGAACTTATAAAATTCATCAGTAAAATAACAATCCAATTTTTAACATGGAGAAGTGAATAGACTCTTCTCCAAAGAGGACAAAGAGATGGCCAATAGACATATGGGGAAAAGCTCATCATCACTAATTATCAGAGATGCAAATTAAAACCACACTGAGATATCACCTCACACCAAATGGCTATCATTAATAAATCAATAAACAGATCTTGGTAAGGATGGAGAGAAAAGGGAACTTTTTTACTGTTGGTAGGACTGCATACTGGTGCAGCCACTGTGAAAAGATGTATGGTCTTACCTCAACAAATTAAAATGAACTGCCCTTTGGCCCAGCAACCCTACTTTTGAGAATATATCCGGGGGGGGGGGGGGGGGGGAACAAATTTGAAAGAATATATGCACCTCTACATTTCTTCTTTTTTTAAAATATATTTTATTGATATTTTACAGAGAGGAAGGGAGAGAGAATTTAATGAGCAAAATAAACTAACAAAATAGAAGCAGATACATAGATACAGAGAACACAATGACAGCTGTAAGAGGGGTGAGATATTGGGGGACTGGGTGAAATAGGTACAGGGATTAAGCAAAAAGTTTAAAAAAAAAAAACAGGGCTGGTGATAGTGATAAATATTTTACACCGTTCTTACCTGTGAGGGGTTTACACTTTAGTTAAACTTTGGTAAAATTACCTAAGTAGTATGCTATTTCTGCTTTCTAAAAAATCAGGGCATACATCTGTCTTTATACTATTTATAGAAATGAGGTACAGATAATGATGGCTGAATTACACTAAATCTTTAATTTGCATCATAATCTTCTGAGAGTAAAAGGAAAGATGAAAGAAAAATACTATCTAGTTCAAAATCATTTCCCCAATCTGACCCAGATTATCACATAGCCCTCATAGATATCATCCAAATCAATTATACCATATTTTATCAAATCTCAGAAAGTAGTATCCATCAGTATGTTCTGTTCTGCTTAAAAAGGGTAAATACTGACAATTATACTATGATTTACCATCAAATTTAACCTACTACATAAATTTTAAGAAGTATTCTGATTTCAGAGATGGTAAAATATTTTTTTTACCTTCACCCAAGTATATATTTGTTGACTTTATGGGGGCGCTGAGAGAGAGAGAGACAGAGAGAGAAATATCAATGTGATAGAGAAACTTTGATCAATTGCTTCCTGTAAACACTCTGATCTGGGATGGAACCCACAAGGTAGGTATGTGTCCTGACTGGAATCAAATCCACAATCTTCTGGGGTACAGGAAGATGCTTTCAACCTAGTGAGGCAGCCAATGCTGATAAAATATTATTTTAAATGTTCATATTAGGGAGGGAAATCGGCGATATCTGTAATACTACCATAAATAAATAAATAAATAAATAAATAAATAAATAAGCAAACTTATTAGAAATTATGAAATACAAAGTTCCTTACATGTTAGATAGAAAGCAAAAGATCGACTTACTAGTATCCACAATTCTGTGTACATAACCTATATAACTGTGCCATAAACTAAGTTTTTTAAACACTATTCAATTTAGAAAGAAACAGGAACTAAAGGGCATGAGCAAAGCCTCACTTATACATTGAAGCAATCAAAAACGTTCCTCCAGAATCCTCTCCTCTCTAACCTGAGAATACTGATTATTAAAAATAACAACAAAATAATATATGCATTGCAGGAAGCCACCGTTTGCCAATTCTACCATGAGAGTGCACCAAGGCAGGCAGAAGGCTGATGGACCTTGAGTGTTAGCAGGGCTGACGCTAAGCACTGATTGTTCGTGTTGAGAAAGTGGTGGCTCGAAGCAATTTCCTGACCTGATAGCCTTCAAGTAAATGTTTACTGGATCTTTACTGATTTTTACTGACCTTAGAAGTTGTCCACCACCTGTTTGCTGTGCTTTACTGAGGGCAAGATGTGTATCTAGAACTGAATAAAAAGTGGACAAGCCCAAGTCTCAGTGTGTTTCTTCAAGAAAGAAGCTCCACTTGGCCCCCACCCCTTAATAATTCATATTTCTGTCTAGTATTTTCATTTGTGCATTGGCCCATCCTTCAGATCCAGAACCCAACCATGCAGGTTGCAGCGATGTCATGATTGTAACAGAACAATAATAAAACAGTAGTTTTTGTACTGAAATAAAATTAGACTCTTAAATTTTCTTTACTCCCCAGCATTACTTTTTAAAAAAATATCTGCCTTGATGTTTTAGGCTACATTTATCAACATGTAAATAGATACTTAATATCTATCAAAGGGTGTTCAAATATAAACTATTTTATGTTAAACAGCAAGCTTTAATATAAATAGCTTTCCTACCAAGATATACATAAATTAATCACCTAAAATAAACACTATGCCTTGACCATATTTTTTATAACTAATGTTTCTCATTATACCATTAAAAAGAACCAAATACATTTTCATCATATTATTTAAATCAAATTCAAAAACTTAACTTTTTTATGTTGTATAATAAACAGAAAATACATGAAGTTAACTCTTACTCTACCATACATAAGTCCAGAATTCTCAGGGTTATTCTTTGCTTTCCCATTTAATTACACTACATTTTTCTTTAATTGACCTCCCAAAAATTAACATAACTATGATTCAATTATTTCAATTCCTAAATACCATGGGCTATTTTCACATATTTTGTCTCGAAACCATATGCTATCTAACTATTGTTGTTCTATTTTATGGATGTTCTGTTAAACTTTGTCTTGTCTACCTTACTCTGGAAGATATTAAACACAGATTGGCATACTGTCTTCCTACTCTTAATGATTTCAATAAAAGTATATTAGATAATTAAGCAACAGATATATTATAATAACAAGAATAACTTTCAACTGTGAGCAATTGTCCATTTTACTATGATTTCCCAGACTAAGGATTTTACTCTCTAGTCACTGAACCACAGAACTTAAGAGATCAAAAGCACTTAAGAATCAATCCATTTATTTTATGGATGATTTTCACCCATCAATAGTAACTATTTTCTGGTGACTTACCATGTACCAAGCACTCTAGAAAATGCTCAGCTTAAGGAACTTCATTCAGTCCTCATAATGATCCAGGATATAATTACTGGAACCATTTCACAAATTAGAAACCTAGATATCAGAGAAGTTAAGAAATTGGTCCAAGGCCACCCCACCCCCTAATGGCCATTAGAACTACCATTATATTGCTGATGTTCCCATTCATACTGGAGTGTGAACTCCTTTCACTATACTTTCTGTCAACAAGGTCATCAACAACAAATGCTTAAATGTATCCTAAACCCTTGTACCAACACTGATTGGCATCTCTCCCTTTCTTCCCTTTTATTTCTTTACAGTTCTTTTCTGAATAAAAGTAACAGTATTATCACTTTTCCTTAATATAAAACAATGAAAATCTTATTCATAGTCTACCATTAATCATTAAAACATGTTCTTCTTGAAGATATTGGACTAAATTAAATATCAATAAGTCATTTCTTTGAATTATTTAATCATTTTTCTAATCAGGTTGTCTATTTTTCCAAGTTATTTGATGACATCTGAAAGATGTAACTTTGGTTTTATTAAGCTTTGCCTAATTAATTTCATTGCATATTTTAATGATGTACTGATGTATTAGCCCACCAAGTAATACTAATAGAAACTCCTAATTGCATATACCAATTAGAAAGTAAAAATGGTAAACATTAAATTAAATGAAAATAAAGCCTTTAAAGATGGTGTATAGTTGTGTGTTGCTTCCATACATTTTTTATATTGAACTTCTTACTTTGTTAAGAGGTAAAAAGCGACAACAAGATGGCGGCAGAGGTAAAAGCCTAACTGCAGCCGCCCTCAACAATTTAAAAAAATACAACTAAAATATAGAGTGGACACTATCCAGAACTACAGGAAAGTTGACTGACTGGAAATTCTACAACTAGAAGGAAAGAGAAAACCAGAAGGAAAACCAGAGGAGCTGTAAAAGCCTAAGGTACGGAGGCACGGTACGCGCGGGGAGAGGACGGAGCCGGAGAGGAGGGGCGGCTGAGTGCCTGGCTGGCGTTCCCCAGCGGGAAGGAGATAAAAGCCCCGGACTGTGCTGAACCCCAACTCTGACTGCACTGAACCCCAGTTCTGGGCGAGACCCCGGGGGTCCCAGGCTCATACAGGGGGAATCTGGGCTGTAAGGCGGAAGCTCAGCCGAGCGGCGAGAAAGGCAGATCCCCGGAGTCGCGCACATTGCGCGCAGAGGAGGGACTGTTCCCTGAGCTGCTGAATTGCCCCAGCGGGAAGGACTCAAAAGCTCAGGACTGTGCTGAGCCCCAGTTCTGACTGCACTGAACCCCAGTCCTGGGCAAGACCCTCGGGCCCCAGCCTCATACATGGGGAATCTGGGCTGTAAGGCAGAAGCTCAGGGGAGCGAAAAGCAGAGCCCCTGAGTCGCGCACATTGCGCGCACAGAGGACAGACTGTTGTTTGGGCCGCGAGATCGCCCTAGCGGGAAGGAGACATAAGCTCCGGACTGTTCTTAACCCCACTTCCAACTGCTCTGAACCCCAGTGGTGGGCTTGTTGGGGGAGAGACTACACTGTCTGGAAGCGGGCGAAGCTCCAGGGCGCCTTTCTCTCAGAGGTGCTTGCAGCGAGTACCAAAGGACACTGAGGTACACTGAGACTCAGGAACCTCCGAGGGCGGGGCTAACCGGAAGCCAAGGCTGTAGGTTCCGCCCTGAAACTCTGCCCCATCCAAGCTGAACTCAGAGAGGCTTTTGCAGGTTTCCAAGTCTAGTGGAATAAGGTTATCTCCTGGCATAGACACAGCTGATCCTCCCAACCTACCAACTCAGGGAAGCAGCGAAAATGTCGAAACGAGGAAACAGATCACAAACGAAAGAAATGGAGGACAAAAAGCGACTGGATATAGAGTTCAAAACCACGCTTATAAGGTTGTTCAACAATCTCCTAGAAAAGGCCGATAAAATAAATGAGACCTATGAGGATATGAAAAAAGATCAACAAGAAATAATAAAGGGTCAACAAGAAATAATAAAAGGTCAACTAGAAATAAAGAATACAATCTCTGAAATAAATAATATTATACAGAGTCCTAAAAACAGAATGGAAGATTGTAAGAATCAAGTCCAAGATTTGCAACACAAAGAGCCAGAGGACACTCCTCCACAGAAGCAAGAAGACAAGAGAATCCAGAAAGTTGAAGATAATGTAAGAAACCTCTGGGACAACTTCAAGCGAACCAACATCAGAATTATGGGCATCCCAGAAGATGACAGAGAGCAAAATACCGAAAACATATTGAAAGAAATAGTGACAGAAAACTTCCCCCACCTGGTGAAAGAAATAGATTTACATGTCCAGGAAGCACACAGAACCCCAAACAAAAGGAATCCAAAAAGAACCACACCAAGACACATCATCATTAAAATTCCAAGAGCTAAAGACAAAGAGAGAATATTAAAAGCAGCAAGACAAAAGCAGGTAGTTACCTATAAAGGGGCACCCATACGACTGTCAGCTGATTTCTCAACAGAAACCATGCAGGCCAGACGGGAATGGCAAGAAATATTCAAGGTGATGAATAACAAGAACCTACAGCCAAAAATACTCTACCCAGCAAAGCTATCACTCAGAATCGAAGGCCAGATAAAGAGCTTCACAAATAAATTTAAGCTAAAGGAATTCATCACTGCCAAGCCAGAATTATATGAATTGTTAAAAGGGGTTCTTTAGGAAGAGGAAGAAAATAAAGATAAAAATTATGAACAAACACGTAACTATCAACAAGTGAGTCTAAAAACCAAGGGAAGTAAAAATGATGAACAATATTAACTGGTGAATATAATAGAATCAGAGGTATGGGAGGGGAGTGGACTGATGATTCTTGGGGAAATGGAGAGTGGAGCGGGGCGGGAAGAGACTGAACATAAACTGCACCTATGGATGAGGACAATGGGGGATGGGGAAAGGGCAGAGAATTGAATGGAAACTTGGTGTAGGGGAGCAATGGGGTGGGGGGGGAAATGAGGAACATTTGTAATAATATGAACAATAAAGATTTATTTAAAAATAAAAAAAAAATAAAAAAAATAAAAATGACATATGGCTTTAGCAGTCTTTACAAAAAAAAAAAAAAAAAAAAAAAGAGGTAAAAAGCTTCTAATATCAGAAACTGTGTGTAATGACCTTCATACCTGGGATTCTAGTGAATCTTCTCTCCCAGTCCCTTTATATCTCCACCTACACTCTCTCCTAAATAATCTCATGGATTCTAATGGTTTCAGGTTTAAATTTTACATGTACACTCTCTCTACCATCAATCTCTATTCCAGGATATCCAATCAAGTTGGCAAGGAAGGGGTAGTTGGGGGAGACCTGGCCGACAACAGGGGATAGTTAGGGGTGACCAGGCCAGCAGGGGAGGAACTTAGGGACAATCAGGCCGGCACAGAGAGGCAGTGAGAGGCGATCGGGCTGGCAGGGTGGGGCAGTTAGGGGTGACAAGGCAGGAAGGAAAACAATTAGGAGTCAGCAGTCCAGGATTGTGAGAGGGATGTCCAATTGCCAGTCGGGCATCCCCCAAGGGTTCCCAGATTGGAGAGGGTGCAGGCTGGGCTGAGGGGGAAACCCCACACACACAGATTTTGTGTACCTGGCCTCTAATTGTAAATAATGCTGCAATGAACATAGGTATGCATATATTTTCAAATTAGTGTTTTCATTTTCTTCAGATAAATACACAGAAGTAAAATTGTTGGATCATGGTAGTTCTATTTTTAATTTTTCAAGGAACTTCCATACCATTTGCTATGTATGCTAAGATGTTTGTGTTTTAGAAATACGTTTGTTTCCTTTCAATTAAACAAGCAAGAGTCACATAGATCCAGATAAATTGCCTGACTTTTACTTCATTAATTGAAAGAAAAAACGCATTTCTAAAACATAAACATCTTTATATTACAAAGAATGGCATCTTTAAATGCCTCTGACCTATTTGCAAAAGAAACAGTCTTGCACTGAAAAGAAAACCTTTACAAAAAACATAATTAAATAGTATGACTAAAGGCAGCATATATTTTATGAAAATTTTAAGGCTTATCGAAATTTCTGATCATAAAATTACTAAGTTTCTTAACAGAAACTGAGTTAGGGATTGCCTTAGTATATGCAACAGCCTTTTTGGCATGATACCTAATGTTAATTTCAACCTAGTTTTCTGTTTACTGAATAATGTACAATTATATTGGTTACTGACACTCAATTAGACATAAACTTGACTTAGAGCCATTTGAGGGCATCAAAATTTCAGTTTCTATATTGCTTTACATGATATATATTTCTATGCTGTACCATTTATTTACATAGTGCTTTCAAAGCTAAATACATAGCTGCTATTTTCTTCTACTATAGATTTGTAGCTAGAAAAGTATAATATATTAATTTTAATTTTATTGAGATCATGACACTACCCTAAATAATCTGCAAGAAAAACATTTGCATTATTCATTGAAAAAATAGATTCCATTTTTCATTTCCACGGCAATTTTAATATTACATAAATCTATGCTAAATCAATGGGTTTCAGAGGATAATAATCTGGAGTCATATTATCCAAATACTAGCAATCAAGCCAAAATCAAAGCATGCTATGGAAAAGGACTTTGGCGTTTACTAACCCAGAATATTATCTGAATATTAGTAATTAAGTAAAGAAGATAAATATATCTAAGAATATGATCCATATTATTTTACAATAAAAATAAAATAAAATTGCTATATGTCAATACATTCAGATATCCACTGAATTGATGAAAGCATTGATTCTAAAATAATTTCAAATTAATGTAATTACTGATAAAAAGAAGAATCACTTTATTTCTTCAATTATAAGATAAACGCTTCAAAATTATATTCTACATTCAGAAAGACAAGAAACATGGAAGGAAAAAAGAAAATATAGCCGAAACCAGTTTGGCTCAGTGGTAGAGCATCGGTCTGCGGAGTGAAGGGTCCCAGGTTTGATTCCGGTCAAGGGCATGTACCTTGGCTGGGGGCACATCCCCAGTGGGGGGTGTGCAAGAGGCAGCTGGTCGATGTTTCTCTCTCATCGACGTTTCTGGCTCTCTATCTCTCTCCCTTCCTCTCTGTAAAATAGCAATAAAAAATATATTTTAAAAAAAGAAAATATAAACCAACAGTTTAAAAATTGTGATAAAGAAGATATATATATGCCATATATATATATATATATATATATATATATATAGAGAGAGAGAGAGAGAGAGAGAGAGAGAGAGAGAGAGAGAGAGCACCAGGCTCCATAACACCCAAAATGAACAAAGGCTCGACCGAAAGCCCAGGCTGCACAGGCAGTAGGCTCTGGTGGATGGGGACTTGTGGTGGCAGTGGGGATTGGACCAGGGGAGGCTGGGTGGCACTCATACTCACAACTACACGCACACACACAAACGATGCCCACCAGCTCACAGCTTACCCCCCCCCTTTTTCCCTCCCTCCAGCTTGCTCTCAAAACCTTCTCTCAGAATGAGGCCCCAGGGTGGACAGAGGGTGGAGCTGCCCACACTGGCCCCACCCCCTCCCAGCCTGGAAAGAGGAAGACGAAGAGAGGGAGGCAGGGAGGCCTGGAGGACTGCTGAGAAAAACAAAGAGAGACAGAGACTGGGAGAGACTAAGATGGAAAGATGGAAACAAAACAGAATGGGTCTGAAGAGGCCTTGATGGAAGGGAGGCACGTGGGGGCCAGGAACTCTAATGTGGGCCCCTGGCAGCTTGCAGAGTGGAACTCTGGGTATCACCAGATCAGGGTCATGGCTTGCCTTCAAACTGGACCCCAATAGGAAGGAGGAAGGGGCCCCATTCCTCACAGAATCAGCCATTGGATACCTTGCTGTCACCAGCCTGCCAGCCATGAATCCCATTCACCTGCACCTGGACCCTAACAGCAGGGAGGAGGGAATATGTCTAAAGACCAACTATTAAAATGAAATACTTCTGAAGCAAAAGGAGCCGGCGTCAGTGACAGAATATGACTGAAGACCAAGGATTGGCACAACGTACCTCCGCAGCCAAAAGAAAGTGACAGTGTCAACAGAATATGTCTCAAGAGCAACTCTATTAGCACAATGTTCCTCTGAAGCCGAAAGAAGACAGCATGGGCAACAGAATGAATCTGAAGATCAACGATTGGTAGAACATACTCTGGAGCCAAAAGAAGGCCAGCGTTATCAACAGAAAATGTCTGAAGACCAACGTGTCTCTGACGTTGAAAGAAGGCGGTAGTGACGAAGAAATATGTCTAAAGTATAATTGTCATCAACAAGTACCACCAATACTCGTAGGAACTGCCTTCACATAAAAAATGGAGTAAACTAGGATGCAGTTATTGAACATAGTTGTGGGGTAATGTCTGTTAGATGTCAATTTTGCCTATCACTAAATTCCTCTGATGAAAAACCATCTGATGGAAAATTTACTCAATGTTGTAGCAAAGGTAAAGTTTGTCCAAATGATATACATTTTCCAGAATACCCAGTATATTTTTTAAAAATTTAATGATAAATAAAGATTCTAACAGTAAAAGTTTCATGGAAAATATTTGTTCAATAAATAGTTCTTTTGCTTTTGCGTCATTGGGTAAAAATATTGCATCGCCATCAGGATATAGGCCATACTGTTTTAGAATACACAGACAAGTTTATCACCCTATGGAACTTTACATCCTTCGGATGGTGTTTCTCAAAAGTTTGCTTAACTCTGTACTTTAAATATGGTTGAAGCGACAAGTAAAAGATTAGCAATGCCAGAAAACCAAGGAAGCTCAGAAAGATGCATGATCAATAACAACAATCTCATGCATGAAATAAATGAATTAACAATACCATACAAGATGCTATATGAAGTAGGAAAGGAAGCCGAATCTGAAGCAGCAGCAAAAGATATTACTCCCACCAAAGTAATGGTGATTAAATACAATCATAACAGTGACCCAGGTACACATAATTCTCCCTGTGTAACCAAAGTTGCTGTCGTATTCAGAAACGAAGATAGAGAACCTCCTTTGGAAAGGGACTTACTTGCTCATTCATTGTAAACCAGATCCCAATAATTCGAATGCCACTAAAATGAAACAAATCCGAAACCTGTTTCCTACATTAGATGCAATGACATATCCTATTCTTTTCCCACATGGTGAAAAGGCTGGGGAACAGATATTGCATTAAGATTCAAGAGACAACAGTGTAATCTACAATAATACTAGAGAAAATATAAGGACACGAGTCACACAAATGCAGTATTATGGATTTCATCTCTCTCTGTGGGACACATTCGACCCTATTTTAAATGTAGGAAAATTAATTCAACAGCTTATTGCCAATTCATATTCAAAAACGGAAGACAATAAAATGAATTTCATTAAAGCAAACCAATCTAAGTTGAGAATTGAAGAATATAGTAGTTTGATGGATTATCTCACATCTAGATCTGAAAATGACAATGTGCTGATTGGTAAAATGATAATACTTCCATCATCTTTTGAGGATAGTCCCATAAATATGCAGCAGTAATGTCAGGATGCTATGGCAATTGTAATGAAGTTTGGCAAACCCGATTTATTCATAACCATGACATGCAACCCCAAAAGGGCAGATATTACAAACAATTTACACTAGCAAAAAGTTGAAAACAGACCTGACTTGATAGCCAGAGTTTTTAATATTAAGCTGAATGCTCTTTTAAATGATATGTGTAAATTCCATTTATTTGGCAAAGTAATAGCTAAAATTAATGTCATTGAATTTCAGAATTGCAGACTGCCGCATGCTCACATATTATTGATATTAGATAGTGAATCCAAATTATGAACTGAAGATGACATGGACTGTAAAGTTAAGGCAAAAATTCCAGATAAAGACCAGTGTCCTAGACTCTTTCAAATTGTAAAATCAAATATATACATAGACCATGTGGAATACAAAATCCAAATAGTCCATGTATGGAAAATGTTCAAAGGGATATCTGAAAGAATTTCAAAATGCAATGATTGGAAATATTGATGGATATCCCAAATACAAATGAAGGTCTGGTAGCACCATGTCTATTAGAAATAAAGTTGTCGATAACACTTGGATTGTCCCTTATAACCCATATCTGTGCCTTACATATAACTGTCATATAAACGTTGAAGTATGCTCATTGATTAAGAGTGTTAAGTATTTATTTAATTACATCTATAAAGGGCACTATTGCACAAATATTCAAATTTCTGGAAAAAATGTATCAATCATGACGAAGTACAGGACTTCATTGACTCCAGGTATGTGAGTGCTCCTGAGACTGTTTGGGGACTTTTTACAATGCAAACGCATGACTAATCTCATGCAATCACAAGATTAGCTATTCATTTGCCAAATGAACAAAATTTGGATTTTCATACTGATGATTTTGCTTAAGTTATAGATTGGGCTAAGAGGCATAACTCAACTTTGATGGCTTGGATTTTGTTGAATAGGGAAGATTCAAATGCATGTAATTATTATTATTGGGAGATTCCACAACATTATGTGTTTAATAACTCTTTGTGCAGAAAATTCCAAAAAGACGGGAATAAAGTATTAGACTATTCACTGTCAGCTTTAGAGAACCAGAGAGATATTACCTTAGACTTTTGCTTCTGTGTGTAAAAGGTGCAATAAGTTTGGATGATCTGCAAACTGTAGGAGACATGACTTATGATACATTTCATGAAACTGCTGAACATCAAAAACTACTAGATGGTGACCCTATCTGGAAAGATACAATTGATGGTCATCCTTAATATGCCCAAACAACTATAGCAATTTGTGTGTGTGTGTGTGTGTGTGTGTGTGTGTGTGTGTGTGTGTGTGTGTGTGTTTGGATGTTCTTCTGATGCAGACAAATTATGGGATAAAAATAAATCTTATTTTATTGAAGATTTTTGTTGGAAATTATACCGAAGAGAAGGTGCCTGTGTGAATTGTGAAATGCATACCCTTAAAGAAATTCAAGAGATATTCACATTGCATGGAATGAAATGTTCACATTTCAAACTTCCAGAATATCTTTATACATTGTAATGAACCATATGAGCAACAATAGGCAGAGGTTTTGATAAATTCTCTGAACGATGAACAGTTGGAAGCCTTTCAGACTATAATTTCACCCATAGAAGATCAAACTGTATACCCCAAATGCTTTTTCTTGGATGGTCCAGGTGGTAGTGGAAAAATATATCTTTATAAAGTTTTAATGCATTATATTAGAAGTCGTGGTGGTACTGTTTTACCCATGACATCTACAGGATTTGCTCCAAATTTGCTTCTTGATAGAAGAGCCTTTCATTCCCCAAAAAATTACCAATTCCATTAAATGAAACTTCAATTTTTAGACTCAATATAAAGAATGAAGTTGCTAAAAACAAAAAGTCCAAATTTCTCATTACTGATGAATGCACCATGGCATCCAGTCATGCTATAAAGGCCATAGGCAGATTACTAAGAGAAATTATGAATTTGAATGTTGCATTTGCTTTGAAAGTGCTCCCTCTCGAAGGAGATTTTTGGCAATGTCTCAGTATCGTGCAGCATGCTTTGCAATCAGCCATAGTCCAAAGAGCTTAAAGTACTATAATGTTTGGGGGATGTTTCAGAAAGTTGTGTCTTTAAATAACCATGAGATAAGAGGATTTTGCTTATAGCGAATGGTTAGTAAAACTTGAGATGACAAACTGGATAGCAGTTTTTATTTAGGAATGGATATTACTGAAATATTTAAAAAATGGCCAAAATAGGTACCTATCAATAACAACCTTAAAGGTAAATGGGTTAAATTCTCCAATAAAAAGACATAGGGTGTCCTGGCCAGTGTGGTTCAGCGGTTGATCATCAACTTAAAAATCAGGAGGTCATAGTTCAATTCCCAATGAGAGTACATGCCCAGGTCCTGGCCTCAAGTCCCAGTAGGGGGCATGCAGGAGGCAGCCAATCAATGATTCTCTCTCATCATTGATGTATCTCTTTTTCCCTCTCTCTTCTTCTCTGAAGTAAGTATGTATACTTTTTTTGAAAGACATAGGGTGGCAGAATGGATAAGAAAACATAAGCCATATCTATGCTGTCTATAAGAGACCCACCTCAGAGCAAACAGGTTGAAAGTGAGCCTTTTTTTGTGATTTCACATTTTCTTTATTCTGTGTTGGGTATGAGATTTGTGGATTGTTTGTTTCAATACCATCAGAAAAATTATCACTATAGCTCAATGTCTTGAACTCTGATGCATAAAAGTTGGCAAAGACAGCATTGAAAAATGAGAATAAAATCTAATCTCATTCAAGATTAAAGCTGAAAATATTTTCAGCAATATATAGAAAAAATGTGCCACAATGAAATGAAGTTCAATCCTATAAAATTAAGATGGGTTTAATATTAACTTAATAATATTAACGCAGCTTATTAGAGGTCAGGGAAGAGAATCACAGTATTTTGTAATTTTCATTACCTGTTCATGATAAAATCTCATAGTAAACTAGTATGAATAGAATAAAGAACACTATCTCAAGCTTTCAGTATGAGTACAAGACTAGAATCTTATTGGTTTAAAATCAGAAATAAGAGAATAGTGTTTGTAATTTATTACTTTTTATTATTAACAAAAGTTCTACTCAGTATATTAACTCAAACAATAAGTGACAAAGATAAAAATATGTAAAAAACTAAGAAAATAAATGTGCAGTTAATTTGTAAGCTTATTGTCACTATATGTGTTTATATACGTATGTATACCTAGGATTTCTATGAATAAGGAAGAGAAGGGCAGGTCCACTTTCGAGTTTTCAACTGTAATAACAGAAAATTAGTTTCTGTTCTTCCAAAGTCAATTTATACTTAAATCATATATAGAATCGTGAAGCATTACAACATTGGCGAGACACTATATAATCTATAATGGCCTTCCAGGGCGAAAGCTGCTATGTCTTTTTAGCAGGGCAGACTCTTTTTTTCCACACAAAACAATTTTATTATTGTGATTTCATTCTAATTCTCAGAGGGGAACAGCTAAAAGGAGATGCTGTTTCTTTTTTTCATTAAAAATAATAAAGCACAGAGAATATTTCATCTGAAATATCCCTCACCCCCATTTTCATTAACTCTACTATTCAAGATGTCAACTCTCTGATTCAGTTGGAAGAAGTATGTTTTAGAGGACTCCAAATCTGTTATTTCAGAATAACATACATGATTCAAGTCCCTAATGACCTCTACATTAACATCTACTGTACTGAGCAGGTGTCTGGGAAAAGGTTTATGGCAATTACTCAAGTACAATCATAGACCCGTTTAGGTTTGCTTCCTAGGGGAGGTCTTTGCTGACCATGTTAGGTACCCTTTTATAACACTCTCAGAGCCTCTCTCAATAGTCTGCAGTATTCTTCATCACCTTTCAGACCTGCCTTCCCCAGGACTGATCCACAAAGTGGAAGGCTGAGATCCTTTTGTTTCCTGAAAAGCCCTAACTCTGAGATCATGATGGGAACTAAGGGCACTTTTAATTACAGATTATAATGGAGGTTTTATTAAAAAATACAAGCTGATCAATTGAGGGAATAAAAATAGAGCTCGTTCTAGTAAAAATTCTATCCCTCCAACTAATTTTCTCTGGCCCAATGATTATACGGCTTCCTTGAAAATAACTGGAAACGAATTGGAAAGAACAGGAAGACCTTGAGAAGCACAGTGTTTTGAAAAAGTCTCCTGGCTGAATCTAGCCTCCCAGTCAGCTCTTGGCTAGCCCTTCCCTGCGGTCACCATATCCACTCCTGCTTTAAATCTGCCCACATAGGTCTCTTCTTACCTCCCAATCGTCAACTCATAGTTCAAAAATCCTCTTATGTCCAATATATCCAGGCTATCCTTCTAACCGTAGATTTTCAAAACCTCTTGTCTTTGAGAATCTATGCTATTCTGACCACCTACACGCTTAATTTCCTTTCTCCATTAATAATTTATCAATCTTATATATGTTTTCTATTCTCTTCATTAGTGTATACATCTTTTAATCAGGGGCACCATTTTATTGTTTCTCTTTCTTACCTACTAACTTCACCAAAGCTTAAAATGACTCATTCAGTCGAAACCGGTTTGGCTCAGTGGATAGAGCGTCGGCCTGCGGACTGAAAGGTCCCGGGTTCGATTCCGGTTGAGGGCATGTGCCTTGGTTGCGGGCACATCCCCAGTGGGGGGTGTGCAGGAGGCAGCTGATTGATGTTTCTTTCTCATCGATGTTTCTAACTCTCTATCCCTCTCAATTCCTCTCTGTGTAAAATCAATAAAATATATTAAAAAATAATAAAAAAATAAAATGACTCATTGGTAAGACATTCAAAACAAATAGCAGAAAACTGATGTAAATGAATAAACCAAGCCTCATAGGAAGTACAGCATTCCCCCTCTTATGCACAGGAGATGCATTCCAAGACCACATGGGTGCCTGAAACCAGGGGAAGCACTGAGCCCTATATATACTCTTCCTTTTCCTCTACATACACACGCTTTTACTTAAAGAAAGCCCTTTCTGGCTTCTCTTCGCCATATCCAAAATGCCAGCATCATTATTCTTGCACTTTGAGCCATTATTAAGCAGAGTAATCCGCACACAAGCACTGTGATATCCAGACCGCTATACCTCTGATAGCCAAGAGGGCTACTAAGCGACTAGTGGATACGGAGCGTACACACACAGTCTGGATACCAGGACAAAGGGATGATTCACCTCCCGGGCAGGGTACAGCAGGACAAGCTGAGATTTCATCTCTATACTCAGAAATGGCATAAAATTTAAAACATATGAATTGGTTATTTCCAGAATTTTTTTGTTTCATATTTTCAGACCACAGTTAACCACAAGTAACTGAAACTGCAGAAACACGAAACCATGGACAAAGGAGGACTACTGTCAAAACTTCCTAAAATGTCTGATCACCAGAAACTTTACTGACAAAAACTTAAATATGTGCTGGAATAAATTAGCAACAGCGTTCATTTATTTTGGAACTTAACTCTCTTTGGTACTTGTCTCCATCCAGAATCATTTGGTTGGTTGATCTGGAAGCATCTTCCAGCATGTGGATTATACAAATGCTTAACTGTTACCCTTCCAAGGCCATTTGCAATCCCGTGGTTCTCACACAGAGCTTTAATAGTAACATGCATAAAATGAATATTCAGAAATTTTTGTCGAAATTATAGTAAACTCTTCACTCAAGTGTCAGTTTTCCTAATCTGCCCCTCTATTTCCCCCCAATAAGGAGTTAACTGAGTTTCTTACAACCACTTGCCTAATTCCCATGCCCAGTCATGAAATGCTCAGGGACTGCTTGAATAGATTTGAAAAACCTCAATTAGCTGTAACCCCACAAAAATGTTCTTGTGACAAAATCCTGTCACTGCAAGGAACACATTAAGTCTTCTTTGTGGAAAAAGCCCGAGAGACTCGTGGAAAGACAGGAAAGGAACAGAGTGTTTTCCGGCTGCCCTCCCTAATCTGAAAGCATGAGAAAACATTCGAGTGGAAGGGCAAATATACAGAGAAACTAAGTAAAAAGGAAGAGTCTGACCCAAAGCATCTACCCTCTAAAGTTTAAGCACACATACCGGCTCCTATTCAGAGTGCACTTGGCACAGTTTCTTCTGAAGCTGCTACTCTTGTATAACTAGCGAGGAGAAAGAGAAACACATAACAAGGGCTAAGCTCTGAATGAGGACTGAGTACAGACAGCTGTTTTCCGACACGTTACAAGCGTGCCTCACAACGACACATCTCCCTCGGTTTCCTTCCACAGAGCGAGGCATGTGTTCCTAAAGGAGCCTGTGGCAACAGCCTTCAATATTTATACCAAATACCTTGCCTTTGTGATGTGTTTTTTTTTTTAAACAGCCACTTTTCCCCAGTAGCTCGGAGAAAGAAACTAGGTCAGCCCTGAATTGTCACAGGGGGATAAAGTCCTATGATTTTTTGCTTCATTCAAAATGACTTCTAAAAAGTCATTTCAACGTTCTCGAATCACTCAGATAACCACAGCTATTCAAAACACATCAAGCTTTCTTGGGAGTCAAAACAGGGGAGCACTATTTGTAAATCATTTTTGTGCAAGCGTCAGTACCACAAAGCAAGACTTGAAACGCAATGGGCTGCCATTACATGTAAGCTCTAAATCAATTCATCGTGGCTCAAAGAGGTACCAGGAAGCTCGCTCGGACCGCTCTTCCAGTGGCATTCTTCAAAGCTGGAGCCAGCAGTCACTGAGGGACCCAAGAGAAATGTTCTCAAATAGCTCCCGAAGGGTGGACAATTTGGGGTATTTGATATTAGCAGCGAGAGCCTGAGACTGTTATCTTTGCTTCAGTTTACTTTTTACTTAAGAAAATCAATCAAACTATTCCAAAGCCTAGCTCCTCTACTGGCTCATATCCTGTGGGAACCAGAATAACCATGGTCTGGTCTGGTTTGCAGTAAACTTAATGCACTGGATTTCACAAAGGCCAATGCGCACCCGGGCTATTGTTACATAGGACAATGCGTTATACAACAGTATGGTGGGTCTTGCTATGGGAGTGGCTGATAAAGAAGAAATCAGAGAAAATTTAGGATTATTTAGGAAAATAATCTTCCAGACTTTTTTTCTTTTTTTAAATGAGGCAGCACATCAATCATCAGCTACTATGCCAGGCATTACTGGCCCTACACTAGAGGTCAAATGAGTTCTGAATGAGGAAGGAAAAACCTAAGTTGTTGCATTTGTTAGTCATGGAATAAATATCCTCACACCAGCTGTCAAGATGCATCAATCTTCTAAAATCCCTCCAGCCAGCCAGCTCCAGCAAACCTCTCTGCCCAAGGACATCAAATGGTGACTGCATGTCGAAATGGACAGTGGGACGAGTTTAGCATTTAGATTAGGACCCAGGTCAAGACTGCAGAGCAAGGATTGATAGCCCAAGCTCAGACCAACCTGACTAAACATGCGATCAGAGGAGAGGATAATAAAAGTAACCAGGATCTTGTTCCATAGCCAAAGTCCCCAAGGGAAAATCACTGGGACACTTATAAGGACCACTGGCTACTAGTTTACTACCACTAGAGGAAGAAATCCAAATAAAAGATATCATTTTAACACAAAGGAAAACTACCCTCTACATCTTACAGATCTAACACTGTCTTCTATCATCCACCTACCTATCAATTATCTACAAAGTTAACAATACTAGAATTATTGTTGTTTTTATTTAAAACTAGCACTTTCTGCATGATTGCTTTTTTGGGGCACAATGGAAAACTTTATCCTAATTCTCCTTGACAATCCCATGAAGTATAGACTTTTACTATTCCATTCTATCTAATAAAAGGAGAATATGCTAATTGACCCTCACACCATCACAAATATAGCAGTACCCACAGCCAATAGGGAGGGAATATGCTAATGAACTGCCCACACCCTCAAAGATGGCTGCATCCACAGCCACAAGATGGCGGTGCCCAGACCCCTCAGCCCCAGCAGGATGGCAGGTGGGACCAGCCATGCCATGCACCTGCCTCCGGAGTCTCTCAGTCCCCTCAGCCTCCCAGCCCCCCAGGACTGGCCCAAGGCACAGGTGAGACTCAGATGGCTCAGATAACCAGGTCCGGCTGAGGCTTGTGCTGCCAGCAGTGTCATCAGAGAGGTGTGATGGGGACATTGCCTTCCCCTAATCGCTGGATCACCTCCTGACCCTGAGGCCTCCTGGACTGTGAGAGGGATCAGGCCAGGCTGAGGGACCTACCACACCAGTGTATGAATTTTTATGTACCGCGCCTCTAGTTTTACAAATAAGACCACTAAAAAAGGCCTAGATATGTGGTTCAGTTGGTTAGAGCATTGTCCCATACGCCACAAAGCCTTTTGGTTTGATTCCCAGTCAGGGCACATACCTAGGTTTTGAGTCCAATTCCAGTCAGTTTGTATACAAGAGGCAACTGATAGATCTCTCTCTCTCTCTCTCTCTCTCTCTCTCTCCCAATCTCTCTCTCTCTCCCTCCTTCTCTAAGATCAATAAACATATCCTCAAGTTAGGATTAAATTTTTTTTTCTAAATTCATTGAAACATAAATTTCCTCAAAGCACAAGGATAAAATTTTAAGCTTGACCTTAAATCTGTGTATCCCTTCAAAGTTTGTGATTTTAATGATTTTACTTCCTCTTCTTTACTTTGCATTCAGGATAAATATAATAAAACTTTTTTAAAAAATAAAAATCAAACAACATATGCATCTTCATATGTCACTTTTTAAGTAACATAGGTAAATATAAAAGTAATCTTAATTTACATGAAACTCAATGTTTAAGAAGTCAGGAATAAAATAAATAAATGGACAAATACCTAAGCTGCCTCACAAGTCATACATTAATAAGCAAAACAAAATATGTCATTCAAAAAAAAAAAAAAACTAAGAAGGAGTTTCGCTCTATGTACAATTGCATTGACATTTCAAACCTAAAGTATAAGGATCACAAGTCAGTTTTTATTTATTATTCTGAAAACTCTCACATCCAGCAGAGAACAGTGCCTATGAAAATGATGTGTCATAGCCCCTGACATGGAGACTTGTGTTCATTTGACAAGTTCTCAGTTCCCTTTAGAAGGCAAATCTCCTTGTCAATCATATAAAGCCAAGATAAAGGCAAAATTTAAATCAAGGTTTCCTGGCTCTAAATCTCCAAATGCAGCTTCCTGTAACCAATTTCTAAGACAGTATTAGATGTTTCTTTCTCTTTGTAGAAATTGGTGTTGCCTTCCCTGTATTTCAACCGACCAAATACTCATACTGCCACACAATCACGCAAGACTATCTCTTTTCTCACCACTCTCCTTCGCTGAAAGTAAAAAGTTTTTTAAACAGAGGGCAAATCAAACACATCTTTCTATTCCCAATGTCTAGCATAGTATATCCCATGAGTGTTTATTAAATGTTGATAAAACCAATGACTGTTTTAGATATAGTTTTAAAAGATGAACTAGTACATCTCACATACATATAAAATATTTCTCTCCCTGTGTCTCCACCCCACCTCCTCCTTCAAATGAGCTAATGAGATATTATTTTGAACCACTCAACCAAATTTTTGGTAGGGCCATACCTTTTGCTATCGGCTGAAAATTTTCCATCGTATCTCCTATTTTATCATTTCCATGCATTTAACCCCCAATCCATCTTTTCAGTTAAGTACTGCCCCTGCAGCAGACCCCAATACTTGCTGTATTAATTCAATTGTTTCTATCTTTAGGGACAGAGGACAAATGTTTAATGTCTCCCTTTTCCTGACCCCCCCCCCAGATTATGTAGCTCTTGTGTAATAAATATTGTAAGCCATCTATTGATATTCTGCCAGGGCTGACCAGCAGCCCTTGAAGGTCAGATGGACCGATTACTCCAACACAGTTTCATTATGAAAGAGAAGGCTAAGGGATGGCCTGGCTGAAGGAGTCAGGCAACCTCAATTGCCTGCCTTGTTAGCCTTTTATTGTAACAGCATTTTGAGCTAAAGTTTATCTTTTAGATGCAATCAGTAGGGTAAATCATTTTGGGAGGATACATGTGTTTGTAATGTCCTTTAGGCAAGGACACCCAAAGATTTAGGCGTAAGGATTCCAGTAAGCATCCGGGCATCTGCTATGCACAGATTTATTTGGAAAGGAATAAATAAAGATTTATTTGGTCAAGGAATAATTAGGGGCGGCTCCTTCAACACTCCCCTAAGTCGGAATCCTGATAAACAGGGCAGGTGGCCTTCCATACACTTCCCTTTTCTCAAGAATGTCCCCCTTACAATTTTCGAACCAAGTTTCATGTTTCCCCACACTATTCTTTACTTTCCCCTCCCTCAATTGCTGATTGAAGGCCCAAGTTTATGATAACTTCCAAGTGAAACATTATTGTTAGAGAAGTACTAACAATAGTTGTAGTGATGTGAAAAATGGATCCTAAGCTATACTTACATTAAATCAAAAGTAGCTCATACATTGAGACAACACCAATGGAATCACGGAACTTCTGGATACGAGATACACCCTTTCTGTTCTCTCCTCTACCCATGCCACTAACCTTACTCTTTTTTCCATATCCAGTAAAAATGCCACAGATCATTTTTAGAAAGAGGCAGTGTATAAAATGTAAATAATAACATTATTCCCCCAGTTTACAGTTTTGTAATAACCATAGTTTCAAGAAATACGGCAGCAATCAAGCAGTTTCAGAAATGTGATTTTTGCTGGTACTAACATTCAGTAAGCTTCCAACATTACAATAATCTAAATAACGGTATACACAGCAATGAATTGCAATGCAAATTAACCAATAACTTTTAGAAGTCATTAAGGCACTAACATTTTAACATTCTTTACCTTATTTATTGATTGCGCAATTATCTTTACTAAATCCTTTAAGATGCTCCAAAATTTTCATGACAGAATATTCATATTTCTGTGGGGAAAGTATAATCCTTCTAAATTTATGGACTTTTTATTTCCAAGAAAATGATACATAGTTGCTTTGGATTCAGAAATAGACTGTACATATACACAGAGAAGGGGAGGAAGGATGCAAACTGAAAAGATCCAGAGGACATTAATTATGCACATAAGTATTAATAAATATATTTGTGACACTCAGTGTATTAAGCTATAGGAACTTCAGGGTCTACATTTGCATTCCTGACTTTGGCAGCAATAGTAAAATGACATCTTTTCCTCAGTAAGACAAGTTGCTGTTGTTTTTAAGTTAGGTGGTAGACATGCTTGTAATTTCAATTGTTTTGACATTTTTAAGAAAATGGGAATGGGTATATAACTAAACAAACAGGCATTTATATATTTCACTCTTACTAATTATAAGATGTCATAATCAGCAAATGGCTCCAGGAAAGAATGAATACCTGTTCTCTCCTCTATAAGCTGAGAGTGTCCTCAGTTCTAGGGCAGTAGCAGCAGTTAATCCCAGGCTGCCCCAGTAAGAGCCAAAGGGTTATGGGGCTTGAAGAACTGCATTCGAGCCCGACCGGACCAGTGTGGCTCGGTGGTTGAACATTGGAGCTATGTACCAGGAAGTTACAGTTTGATTCCTGTGCAGGGCATATGCCCGGGTTGCAGGCTAAATCCAATCTGTGGGGCATACAGGAGGCAGCTGATCAATAATTCTCTCTCATCATTGATGTTTCTCTCTCTTCCTCTCCTTCCTTTCTGAAATATATATATTAAAAGAACTGCCTTCCACCTGGTCTCTAACCCAGGATGAAGTCAAGTGCAAAGCTGCCCAAATAACCTCAAGAAAATCAGCCTAGTCACTGAGGAAAATAGTCACCATGTGAGCAGAATATAATTAATGACACTTCTCCTTGAAAAATAAGGTAGTAAATATATTTTAGAAATACAGTTGCACAGGGGGCAGTCAGAATTTAATTTTTATTAAAAATAGGCCTAGGATGATCTGAATTTATTTCTTACTTAAGTATCTTCATTTGCTGAAATGAAAATCTGATGTCTTAATATTCCAACCACAATACACCCATCAAACAATCACACCATGCTGAATTAAGAGGTAACATAAAGAAACACACTAAGCCAAAATACTTCTTTAAAGTGAGAATTTCAACTGTGGAGCATCAGAGACAGGTGTTAAACCAAGATTCCAAAGCTGTGGGGTTCCATCATGGCTCTAAGGCTAACACAGTGTGAAACATCTGAGTCTCAGTTTTCTCACTGCAAAATGCTGGCACTGAGAATGTGAATATGAATTTTAAAGGATCTGAGATATTATTCATTCCTTTAACAGCTCATTTTACAGATTTTTTTAATAATCAAAGATTGTCCCTATTTGTAGCTTTCCCCCTGAATTATTATTTTACATCAACAAGGTCATAGGTCCTTAACAAAAGAATGCACAGCTATAAAGGAAATCTATATTTGATTTTGTTTTGAAACTATAAGGTCTTTCAAGTTAAATGTCATTGTTACAGACAAGTTTATAAGTGGCACCCTAGGCTGGCAAGAAATAATGTAGAGAAGGAAGGAAGGAAAGGAAAGAAACAGTATTTCTCTATGATGGCTCATATTTAACTAAGCTATCTGTATAAAAGGCCCTGGCAATGTTCTTTGGCATATGTTTATATTTCTCTCTCACATTACACAGTTTCTTCAGCTTCAATTCCTAGAATAACCTTGAATATTACGGAGCTTAAATGAAAAGCAGAGGAACCCAGCAAGATTTGCATTGTGTTAAGTCTATGTTTTACATTAAATTTTCTGAATTGGTTTCAGTTCTTATGGAACACTGCCAGCCCGACAACCGAGAAACCAAGCCTTGTCTGTTTATTCACAAGAAGGAAAATAAAGAGAAACAGCAGAGTAGATGCCAAATGTAAACAAGTGGTTTGGCCATGTTCCAGGTGGCAAAAGGTAATTCAATCATCATTGCAATTCAGCTTGGGAGTTTATTTTAAATCTCCACAAGAATACCAATTAAAGAGTTACAGTTTATTACACATAAATGCAACTGCTAGCATTTGAAATTAGATTATGAAAACTAATTTAAATGCCCAAATCCCCAAATAATCATTACATTATAATGATATGTGATTGTAACTTTTAGTTACCCAAAACCACCAATCATCATTTCTACAGAAAGTCATTAATTTGTTGCATGTCTATTAAACTATCCTAACGTAGCAAGCAATGACAGGTTTACCTTATTACCATTTAAAAACAAGCAATCTGCCTTATATTAGTCAGAGTTCTCCAGACAAACAGAATCAATAGGCTCTGTAAGGAGAAAGATTTATTTTTAAAAATTGCCTCATGCCACTGTGGGGGCTAACATTCCAAAACCTGCAGGACAGACCTGCAGGCTAGAAACCCAGAAAGAAAAAGGAAGTTAATGCTGCAGGCATAAGTCCTAAGGCAGAATTCCCACTTCCTCAGGGGACCCCATTCTTTCTCCCCTAAGGCCTTCAACAGATTGCATGGGCTGCACTCACATTGTTTCAAATTCCACTGATTTCAGGGTTAATCACGGCTAAAAACTACCTACACAGCAACATCTAGACTGGTGTGTAACCAAACATCTGGGCATGAGAGATTAGCCAGATTGACACAAAATCAACCATCACACAAATGTTACATTTCGATTTAACGCATTTATTAATGCAGGCAATCAGCCTAAGGTATATAGAAATCATTTACATGACGATAAGCCTTTCCATTTTTCAATAATTTATGTAACATTAAAAATCAATTTCTATTTCACTCTATAACATGTTGGGAGCGTCAAGATTTCTATAAGCTGAGAGCCCTTTATGTAAAGCAGTGTTCTTTTCAATGATTCCACTATTTCCAGTTTTCTGGATTGAATGATCAAACCTCTATGGAGCTGCTACCAATCCCCAGCCAGACAATGTTATCCTGTGTGTCTTTCATTAACAATTTCTATTGTTGTACTTCTAGACTCCTGGATTTTCCTAGTCTTCCTTCATTAAATTTTGATAAATTCTTGCCCTACCTGGTTTGGCTACGTGAATAGATCATCGGCCTGTGGACTGAAGGGTCCTGGGTTCAATTCCAGTCAAGGGCATGGTACCTCAGTTGTAGGCTGGATCCCTGGTACATGCAGGAGGCAACCAATCCATGTGTCTCTCTTATATCAATGTTTCTCTCTGTCTTTCCCCTCCCTTCCATTCTCTATAAAAATCAGTGGAAAAAACATCCTTGGGTGAAGATTAACAAAACAAGAACAAATTTTGATAAATTCTCTATTTCATTAATTTTTTTATAAGTTCTCTTAAAATTAATTTTTCTTTTCAATATAATGTACTCTGGAGTTCTATTCAAAACCGGTTTGCTATTACAAAGTAATTATCTCCTGTGAAAATCATTCAGGCTTTAGCTACCCAGGTAAACACCAACTGCTCCATCTAAAAACCCTGATTCCCATCCTATCTTTAATGATTATGTAATTCCCATATCATAAAAATGTAACTGGCTCATTTAAGGTAAAAATGTGCAAATGAATCAAGAAAGAGAGGGTCATGATTCAGCTTTGTCTTTACTTCCCAATGGTACAGGGATATGGAGCAGATAGAATTATAGGGTACAAAGATTGGACAATAACTTACCTGCCATAGACACTATTACATAAGATATTTGAAAATAAGTCACTAAAATACTTTCAACAGGTCAGTCCTTTCTAGAAAAAATAAAATATTTCATTTTAACTACTTCACTGAAAAGGTTATGAAAGTTAATGAACTCTTTTCAAAAGATCCTCTATTGCAAACTAAATCTCCAGGATATGAGTGCTAATAAAATTTTGTGAGAGCTGACACAGTATCAAGACGTAAGTCAGACAGTTTGAGCACTATTTTCAGATTTGCAATTTGCTCATTGGCCTAAGAATGCCATTATCAGAAAATCTGTAACCCTCCACCTACTGATATGAGATATGAAGTGTTGCCTGAATCAGTGTGTAGCCCTGAATAGCAAGTATCCATTACTTAAGTTTTTCTTTGAAAATTAAACTTTTAAAAAATTATGCTTAAAAATGTTATATATTTTAACTTGCTTTACTGAAGTATGATAATATACAAAAAGCTGTAGATATTGAATGTATACAATGAGTTTGGTGACAAGTTTATATCCATGAAACCAACATCTCTATCAGTGCCATGTGCTTACCCATCACCTCCAAAAGTTTCTTCCTGCAACCTGTGATATTTTTTTCCCTTTGGTGATAAGAGTGCTTAACATATTATATGGCCTCTTAGCAAAAGTTGAAGAATATAATACTTAATTGTAGGCTCTAGGTTGCACAGTGTATCTCTAAAACTTATTTATTTTGCATAAGTGAACGTTTGTACCCTTTGAACAATACCTCCCCTTTTCTCCCTCCTCCCAGTCCCCCACAATCATGATTTGACTCTCTTCTTCTACATATTTAATTACTTTACATTCCACATATAAGTGAAAGCATGCAGTATTTGTCTTTCTAATCTGGATTATTTCACTTTACTTCATGTTCTCCACTGTTCACCTATATTGTCATAAATGTCAGGATTTCCTCGTTTTTAAAGGCTGAATGATATTCTTTTGTACGTGTGTGTGTGTGTGTGTGTGTGTGTGTGTGTGTATGTGTAGACAGATAGATAGACAGACATATGTACGTATATTTTACATTGTGTGTGAATTTTTGGGAATGCTAGACATGACCAATCTGTAGCCATTCATCAGCTCTTTTCCAGATATTTCCACCTTGTATTCATGAATAAATTTGAGGACAAGAGAAAAATTACCTACTGTGGATACATAAAGTAGGCAACAAACTGAAACTAGAGATGGCCGCCACAAGATGGCCGGTAGGGGAGGGCAGTTGGGAAGGACCAGGCCAACAGAGGAGGGCAGTAGGGAGGGACCAGGCTTGTAGGGGACGGCAGTTGGCAGGGACCAGGTGTGTAGTGGAGGGCAGTTGGAGGTAACCAGGCCTGCAGGGGAGGGCTGTAGGAGGGAACTAGGCCTGCAGGGGAGGGCAGTTGGGGGAGACCAGGCCAGCAGGGGAGGACAGTTAGGGGTAACTTGGCTGGCAGCAGAGCAGTTAGGCATTGATCAGGCTGGCATGGGAGTGGTTAGGGGGTGATCAGGCTGGCAGCTAGAAGTGGTTAGCAGTAATCAGGCAGGCGAGCAGGCAAGCAGTTGGGAGCCAGTAGTTCTGAATGGTGAGAGGGAGGTCTGACTGCCCATTTAGGCAGTTGGACATCCCTCAAGGGGTCCCAGATTAGCGAGGATGCAGGCTGGGCTAAAGGGACATACACCCCCATGCACGAATTTTGTGCACTAGCCCTCAAGTTCCTAATAAATGAGAGATCAAAGAAATGGGAATGTATGTAAATGAATGGGTGTGTGTGTGGTTTGTGCATACATTTCATATATTTAAAAAGTAACATCATAATAGAAAGGAGAAAGGAAATACTTCTGAGACAAGAGATTAACTACAAACTCAAATATAACCTAAAGGGATAAAAGTGTTTTTTGTGTGTGTTTTTTTAGATAACTATAAATAACCCAGAAAAGATCATATTGAAATGGCTTACCTCTCAGTAAAGATAACCTTCTGTGCATGAAAGCAGTATATTCTAAGAAATATCAAGAGAACAAAATAGTATCTAGTTAGATAACACATTATGTAATATATAGTATCCTATATAAGAAAAGCCAAATATGCACATTTCCCCTTGACCGGGATTTCGATGGCTCACTATGACCATCAGGGAGTGGCACGGAACATGGCAGGCATCAGTGGCACTGGCAGCAGGTGGCAGTGGAGGCGCTGCCAGCCCTGATGGGCTCCAATTAGAGCGAGACCACAGCAGGAGGGTGGAGCAGGTGAGCGGGTACACCAGGCCAAGGCAGGTGCGAGCAGGGCCCAATTGCCCCACCAATTGCCCTGCAGATTGCAAACAGCACTGGCAGCGGGGGTGGGGTTGCCACCTAGCTCCCAGGCACTGAGGGAGCCAGGCAGGCGCCCGGTGACTCAGGCTGAGGCGGGTGCATGGGGCCCAGGTACTTCCCAGGGCCCAGGGGTCAGCTGGGACCTGCCCTTCCACACCAGACTCTAGCACTTTGATCTCCATCCAGGCCTAGGGACCGCACGAGAGCGCAAATTTCATGCCCCAGGCCTCTAGTATAATATAACATTATGTTATATAATATGTAAAGTATTAAGATAAACCTTTTAATCCTTAACACCCCAATAGAAATAAATGACATGGAATGAACTAATAATTTATAAAAGAAATATAATCTATATTAATAAAAGCCCAGCAACCAAATGGCAGAATGATCAAAACAACCGGAGTGACCTGTCGCCATGATGCACACTGTGGCAGCCAATCAGCCTGATCAGAATTCGATCAGCACCCCCCACACTCCCGCGCCTCCTCCCCACAGCTGTCCCTGCCCCTGTTGGCCCCTCTACCCCTCTCTCCCATTGTGAGGTGCCCAAGAGCTGCCTGAGGTATGGAGCCCCAGAGGGGAGGGGCTCGGTTCCCGGCTGTGCTCCTTCAGATTCCAAGAGCACCAAATTACAAATGCAGCTGCCACGTGGGAGGCCTGGCCAGGAATTGGGAGGAATGCACAACAGAGGGTGATAACTGAGGAAAAGCCTGATTGGAAGAACCCACACTAGGGGCAGCCATGCCCCCCACCCCCAACTCCAGCCCAGCCCTTGATAGATGCTACTGAGAGGTGGGTGCCAGGAGGGCTTCCTGGGTATGCGGGGGGAGGGGGTACACACTGCGACCCCAGTATACCACTACTGCCTCTCACTAACCTGTGCCCACGCCACCCTACTGCGCACCCATGCCAAAGCCACTGCCTCCTCACACTCATGCTGCTGCTGCAGCCACCAAAGCCTCCTCCTCCTGTGCTGTCCCCCTGGCCAGGTTCTGGAGCCCCTTTCTCACCCCTACCTGCCTCTGCCTGTTTACAATGATTGGGACAAACAGAACAGGTTAGCCCAGCACTCAAGTGCATTCCATCCTCCTACCATAGCCAGCTTCCTGGGTCCTACACTCTGCATTGACAGATAAGGCAGACCTGAGCAAATGCCCAGTGCCCTCGAGCAGGGGACCCCAGGAGGCGTAGTTCTCGGAAACCCAGAGCCCAGTCCACAGGAGAGCCCTTTGGGGAGGAAGCACACTGCAATTCCCAGTAAGCACTGAAGCTCACAGAGGAGACTGAGGGAGTGCACAAATGAAGTATCATGCTGGTGCACCTGGACAGTTCCTAGTCTTGGAAGACTGGCTGGGACTGCCTACAGCCCCTCTCCCCCCACCCCCCTCGCCAGCCCTGCCTCTGATCACGCCCCCAACCCTGATCTGGGGCAGGACTGGGTGGCCAACCACCTGCAGCCCCTTCCCATGGCCGGCCCTGCCCCGATTGGCCCTCCCTATCCCTATTGGAGGTGGGGCTGACCAACCCAACCTCCCCAGGCTGGCACTGCCCCTTATCTGCCCCCTCATTCAGGGCGGGGCTGGCCAACATCCACAGCCCCTTCCCCTGCTGGCCCAGCCCGATGGCCCCCATCAGGGCAGGCCAGCAGACCTCACCCATGCAAGAATTTGTGCACTGGGCCTCTAGTTAGCTAATAAAAACTACTAGAAAAGTTAGTATGCTTCAATTAGAAATAAATGCAATAGAAATTTCTACAGTGAAATTAACAAAAACTATAAAAAAAATATGTACCCATTACTTGAGGGGCTACAGGAAAATGGAATCTGCGGAATAATCTTGATGGGATATATATGTTTAAATGCAACCTTTCTGGGAAACAATTTGGTAATGTCCAAGATCTTTATAAATGTTCAGAATTTTTTTAGAAAGAAAAACTAAGGTATGGGTAGAAATTTTACGTCTCTTGATGTTTACCACATTTCACATTCCCAGAGTTTGCCAGACACAATGACTGTAAGTGGGAAGACTGTGGAACCAGACATCCTGGTTTTAAATTCAAATTCTGCAACTTCCCAGCTGCATGAGGTGAGGCAAACCCAAACATCCATGTGTTTCCATTTTCACATCTGCATAATCAGAACAACAGCACCCACTTATGAGGCTGTTTTGCAGATTAAGCAAGATAATATCTCTCAAGGCTTAGAGCAGCTCCTAGCAGAAAATAATCACAATATAGAGGATAGCTATAATTATTGTTTATAATTCGTCATTGAAAAGAGCAAGAGTTTATCATAAAAAATGTATGTATGTAATCTTCTGTAGCTCTCCAATATTTTTCCAAAGGTTATTTAATAAGTAACAATAAAAAAATAATTATATATAATATGCTTTATAAATAAAAGAGTGTGAAGCAGAGGAAAATGATAAACGGTGAATACTTCAAATATTATTAAAACTATGTAGGAATGGTGATGTTATAAGTAACAACTGTGAACAGACACTTGGCTTACTTAGATAATGGCATTTATCACCAGTGGGATCAGAAATATTGCAATGAAATCATCAATTTCTTTTATATCCAGTGAGTTAATCTTGTATATTTAAACCTTTTAGGTGTAGCTGGTGTAAGAACAAGAAATTCTTATAAACTATACATCTATAGTAATAAAAGCATAGTATGCTAATTAGATAGGACGTCCTTCCTTCCAAACAAAGCCACAGTGGACAGGGTCTGAGGCAGAGGAGGCAGAGGCCCCTGGCAGCAGCAGTGGGCAGGGTCAAGGCCCTTGCATGATTTCGTGCATCAGGCCTCTAGTTAATTATTAAGTAAATATTACTTGACTATATCCCCAATATAAGACAAGTACATGCAAATGTTAAAATAGATAATTATTTTAAGTAGTCCTATATAATTGAATATGACTTTACAAAATGTTACTTTAGGAAAGAGGATAAAGAAACCTAAGTGGGAAACATCTTAACATAAGCTCTTTTTAGCATTTATTGTTATATATTAATGTTATTCTCGTCTAATATGAAAAACAAGGTCTCAAAATGAAATATTGCTTTATTGGCATTCTAAAATGAGGTTATTAATCACATTTACTTTTCATTAATATATATTGTAGCATACATAATTTCTTAAACAATGGAGTTTTCATAAAAATGCCATAAAATATGGATATCTCACTACTTGAATTCTTAAAATACAAGTGTCTTTAAGGTGCATTTTTATCACTTTAAATTAAAGACTTAATTGAAGCAACTTGGCCAAGTACATTGGGTTAGTCATCATTTTGAACTTAAATTTGTTTGCACATGAGGTTCAGTGAGGCAGTTTGACATGAGATGGAAATTTTAATAGCACTGAGAATTGCATGTTTTTGAGTTTACCACTAATATGAAATATTTAAGAAGTTCTCCTTCCTGTATTTTTTATTTGAGCATTAAAAAATAACATCTTAGAGTTGTAGGGAATATGTGAGATAACTCGAACAACCTCCTCCTTCTAGTAATCACTTCAACAATTTGGATGTTACTCCAGACTTTGAGACAATTCTCAAGGGTCAGAAATCTCCTATAGCACTTTACCATATAACCTACAACCCTTTTCAGTTTGATTACTATGATTTGGATTACAGTATGGAGGTTGGCACATGGGCTTTGGGGTCAGAGCAGGGAACCCTAGCTTGGGTGTTTTCTAACCTTATAATGATCTCGTTGGGCAAATTACTTAATTCTTCCAGATCCGCAGGCAATCCTTATTGTTAAAATGGGCTTAACTATGGAATAGCTGTGATTCTGTGTAAATTGTATATTTTTATTTAATTTTTTTATGTAAATCTTTAATACTTTACAATTTGTACATCTCTTTAACAGTGAGATATGAAGTAACAAATTAAAAACTGATGTGTGTTTCTCTCTGTCTTTCCCTCTCTCTTTCACTCTATAACTCTAAAACATATATATATGTTTTATATATAAGAGTAAGTTTTAAGACTAAAAAGTATTTTAAATATTTTTTATTGATTTTAGAGAGTAAGGAAGTGAGAGACAGAGAGAGAGAGAGAGAAATATCGTCAACTGCCTCCTGTACGCTCTCTACTAAGGATTGAGCCTGTAACCTGGGCATGTGCCCTGACCAGGAATCTGAACCAGTGACCTTTCGGTGTACCAGATTATGTCCAACCAACTGAGCCATACCAGCCAGGGCTGTCTAAAAAGTATTTTAAAGACAGTGATAGGCCTTTTCAATCAAGTACATCTTCAGTGTTTTCAGTATTCATCTTACTTTAAACAACTTTACATATGCTAGGAAAGAAAACTTTCAGAAAAGCACACACAATATAATTTCATGTTGACATATAGTTGTTTATTCACAAGTTTACACATCTTCGAAATTGAGCAGATGCATAGTTGATTATATATATATATATATATATATATATATATATATTCAAATGCTAACCAATATTTACCTTGTGACTGGGGGTTTAAAATTAATAGGACAATTTGACTTGCATTTTCTATGCAATTATTTTATAACTAAAGGCCTGGTGCATGACATTTGTGCACAGGGCGGGGGGGGGGTATCCCTCAGCCCAGCCTGTACCCTATCTAATCTGGGACTCCTCGAAGGATATCCAACTGCTCCTTTAGGCCCAATCCAGGAAAGGGCCTAAATGGGCAGTCGGACATCCCTCTCACAATCTAGGACTGCTGGCTCCCAACTGCTCGCCTGCCTGCCTTCCTGATTGCCCCTAACTGCTTCTGCCTGCCAGCCTAATCACCCCCTAACCACTCCCATGCCAGCCTGATTGATGTCTAACTGCTCCCCTGCTAGCCCATTTGCCCCCAACTTCCCTCTTCTACCAGCCTGGTAACCCCTAACTGCCCTCCCCTACAGGATTGATCACCTTCAACTGCCCTCCCTTGCAGACCTGGTGCCTCCCAACTGCCCTCCCTTGCAGACCTGGTGCCTCCCAACTGCCCTCCCTTGTAGGCCTGGTGCCTCTCAACTGCCCTCCCCTGTTGGCCATATTGTGTCCACATAGGGGCAGGATCTTTGACCACATGCGGGCAGCCATATTGTGTGTTGGAGTGATGGTCAATCTGCATATTACTTTTTATTAGATAGGATAGAGGCCTGGTGCATGGGTGGGGGCCAGCTGGTTTGCCCTGAAGGGTGTCCTGGATCAGGGTGGGGGTTTCCTTGGGGCATGAGGCAGTCTGAGTGAAGGGGCCTGTGGTGGTTTGCAGGCTGGCCATCCCCCCAGGAGACCCAAGTGGGGCCCCTGGTATCTGGGATTTATCTTCTACAATTGAAACTTTGTAGCCTGGAGGGAAGCCAAGCCTCCTGCTCACTCTATGGCCCCCATGGCAGCAGCCATTCCTTGTTTACCTTCTATAATTGAAACTTTGTAGCCTGGAGTGGAGGCTTAGGCCTACTAGGGCAGGCAGAAAGCTTGGCTTCTTCCATTGCCAGAGAAACACAAACCTCTGTGGCCACAGCCATCTTGGTTGGGGTTAATTTTCATACATGCTCTGACTGGCTTGTGGGTCTGGCTTGTGGGCATGGCTTGTGGAGTGGAGTGATGGTTAATTTGCATAGTACTCTTTTATTAGGTAGGATTTTTAATATAGTGGACATGTTGCTTTTATAATAAAATTTAAATTCTTGGATAATTGTTATAATAGGCAAATATCAGTTAATTTAATAAACAGGAAAAACTCAGAAGATCATGTTTTATGATCTAAGCTATTAATAGAAATCATAGATGGAAGATAGCCCATTATATTTTTAAATTTATAATGACATATATGCTTTTTATTTTAAATATGCTTGAAATATTTTATTCAAATCATTTGCCTTTCTCAAGCACTCTGGTTTTAAAGTATTTTCTACTTCATCATATGGAAGCATTTTTTACTTATCTCTTCGTTAACTACTTTTCTTCTACATTATCCACAAACTCAAAGAGCTTTTTGGCACATTGCTCTTTCAGGCTTTCAGAATTATATGCAATTTTGTGGTATCCCGCTGTACCCTGTTAATAGGATGAGCAGGAACCAATCCTGATAAAATTGGGAATCCAGACTATACTTCAATAGAACAGGAAATTCATTACTAAAATCCATAGAAGCAAGAGAGCAAGATTAATGGCCTTAAACATTAAATAAGTAAGATAAAGCTGAAGAGATAACAAAAGCATTGATATATTTTTCATTTTCTCCTCAATTTCAAATATATTTATTTTGTTTAGAATTACTTTTATGAGTCTCTATTTAAATTAATGAAATAATCACTCATCTTTAAAGAGCAACAAGTTTAATTCTAAGGAGTAATGTAGTAAGAGAATGTAGAATTGGGAATCAGAAGACCTTGACTTAAATATGCCACTTAACATATTGGTATTACCTGAGATTTAATCAAAAGACTGTATTTGAGAATGTAAATGTGTCTGAAATATTTTTTAAAGGAGTTTTCCAGTTAAAATGGAGTCCCAAGTCATACACTTACAAATTTCCCCTACCAAATTCCATATAAATAACAGTGAGGGAAACAAAAATGTGTGAAGGGCAAAAAATAAGAAAAGAAACAACCATAGATAAGACTGATTAACAAAATGTTGGACAATGAGAACAGCAAGAAGTCATGGTAAGTGACTTCAAACACATTTGACTAGTAGGTTTATTTTAGTTTAATGTTGCGAAACTTAAACAAAAAGTTGACTTTTACTTCTGGATTGAATCGGCTTAGCACAGAGCTAGAACACAGTGAGCTAAAAGCCCAAAAGCTAGAGGAGGACATGGGAACAAAGGCCCCCACTACCAGACTTTGGGGAAAGGGCCTTAAAAATCCAGAAATGATAAAATTGGGTTCAAGTCAATTGTATTTAGATATCATAATGACAGGAGTGTTTATCCAATATAATCCTATATATTCTTAGGTCTGCTTCTATATGTTCTTACATATTGTTCTTTACATGAGAATCCTCCCCAATACCTATATCATGTGTGTCTAATTGCTCACAAGGAAAAGAAGGAATCACCAGCAGAAAGAATAGGATGGCCAGATAGACTGATTAAGGCTCTCCTTATTCTCACTGGCCAAAGAGACTTCTCTGTTTCTATATACCTTGTCATTTACTGCTCACATAGTGATTAAATTCTCTGAGCCAGGAAGACCATCCTAATTTAAGGACATAACAGTGAATAAAATTAAGTCCCTATCTTTAAACATTTGCATTCTGGTAAGAGACAGACAATAAGCATGTTGAAAATGTGTGGTCATAAGAAAAAGAGAGGCATATGCCTGGCCAGTGTGGGTCAGTGGTTTAGTGTCAACCTATGAACCAGGAGGTTATGGTTTGAGTCCCAGTCAGGGTACCTGCTCAGGCTCAACCTCCAGTGTGGAGCCAATCAATGATTATCTCTCGTCATTGATATATTTGTCTCTCCCTCTCCCTCTCCCTCTCCCTCTCCCTCTCCCTCTCCCTCTTCCTCTCCCTCTCCCTCTCTCTCTCTCTCAATGATTATCTCTCATCATTGATATATTTCTCTCTCTTTCTCTCTCTCTCTCTCTCTCTCTCTCTCTCTCTCTCTCTCTCTCTTCCTCTCTGAAATTAAACAAATATATTTTTTAAAGAAAAAGATATAAATGGTGACAAGAATAGAAGTGGTGATCTATTTGATACAGAGTAGAGAAAAACTTATCTTATAAAGCTGTTTGTGAGCAAAGAACTAAAATGCAATGAGAACATGATCCGGAGGCTAAGGGAAGAGTTTCCTGGAAGAGAGAACGTTAAGCGCAAACAAAACACAAAAACGAGTCCAGAAGACAAAATCAGGAAGTGGCTGCTGTCATGGCGCTTACTTCCTAGAGAGAGAGACAGACAAGAAACAAACACGTGTGTTTTAGACCGTAGTAATTTGTACATGGAAAATGAATATATCCTAAGTTACAGAAAGTGGCTCCATGTGTCTATTTTAGATTGAGGCATTAGGAACGACCAGCCTATAGGGTTGAGATTAGGAAAGCTGCCACAGTAGAGCTGCCTTTGAAAAGTGGCAGGAAAGTAACTGCCAGACAAGCCCCCAGGAGGAGAGAGGAAAACAAACAAAACTAGCTAAAGGGGAAATAAACTCATTCCAATGCCACTGGAATCTACATGGCTCAGCAAATGTGAGGCAGGAATTTTTTTTTAAAAAAAGCAAAGCAACCATGAACCATCTGAAAAAAAAGAAGTGACAGGAAAACAACTGAAACCAAAGTGTTAAGGAAATCTGAATCTTCAAGACATTTTGGACAAACAAGATAGAGCAAAAGTGCCTTAGAGGAGTATTTAGAGAGTTAGTCAGCAACAAACCACAGTGTTTCTCTTTCTCACATCCAAGTTTTATCCTTGCCTTTCTTGTCCTTTCACTTTTCTTACCCTCTCGTGTTTCAGTGTTCCTTCCTTGATCGGGACTTAGATTTTCGTCCTGTAAGACCCATCTCCACTCAGAAAAGGAGAGGGAGGGAGGGAAGCGGAGAGGGAGGGGAGCGGAGAGGGAGACACAGAAATAGTGATCTGTTGTTCACTTACTTAAGCATAAGTATATGCCCATCAAATTCCACCATACCAAAACTGAATTTAATGGACCTAAAAATCTCTTTCTATCCTTGCCTAACAAGTGTCCAGTTATCTTAGGTAGAATCTCAAAGCCATCTTTGACTTTTTCTCCCTTGCAGACCACAGCTTGACAATGTCCATGTCCAGCCAACTTGACCTCCAAAAAAATCATCTCTGGCCCTGCTTCTCTTAAATTCCTTGGCATGCCCTGAGTCCACTCCTTGACATCCATCCCCTGAATTATGAAGCAGTTTCCTAATTGACTCCCCTATTGTTACAGTCACTTGTCCTCCACTCTCCTGGGAGTTATCTTTTAAAAACAAAAGTATGACTCTTTTACTACCATATTTAAAAATATGATGTTCTCCCAGATTCCTCAACCTACATTTCTGCCCTTCCTGTCATCTCCCCATTGTAAGGTTCTCCCTCCTCCCAACTGATGGGCAGAGCTACCACATTATTGGCACCTGTCACAGAGACATTTCCAAGACATTGAACCATCAATCAGCATGTGCCAAAGTGTCCTTAGAGCCCACCCCTTCCTGTTCGCCCTGGGTCCAACCCCCTTCTGTTCCGATCCTTAAAAGGACCCCCAAGCTTGCCAAGTGCTGCTGCTCCTCCATGTCCAGGAGGCAGCCCGGATGGGTCCCCTGCCCCCTCCCCACTCCTTCAATCCTGATTTCTCTACCTCCGTAATGTGTCCCGCTCATTATGGGGGAATAAACTTTACTTTAAAATCCCCTGGTGGTCTGTTTCCTGCTTCCCTTCAAACCTAACACCCATGCCCCTAGCTGGCCTGCCTCAGTTCACATTCTCGTCACTTTTACATAAATCATTAGATCATGGCTCATTAAACCTCTCAACCTCTGCGTACCCAGTTCCCTCTGTCCTCAGGCAAGTTGATTTTTTTCCTCCTTTATTGGTTCAGTCAGTCAGTCAATCAGACAGCAACCTAACTTCCTGGGAGCAAAAGGAAAAAGAAAGTAAAACAATAAGAAAATAACTTCATAATGATAAGCATGATAAAGTAAACACAAAGGGGACTTTACATAGGTATCTCTAAAAGCCAAGCCAAGCTGGCTCAGTGGTTGAGCATAACCTATGAACCAGAAGGTGACAGTTGCCAGGATTGCAGGCTCAGTCCCCAGTGTGGATCAAGCCTGCAATAAATAAAAGGCAAGACCTCATCAATGACCAAGAAGTAGCAATATAAACCTGGGGGCGGAGGGGAGGCTGCTATGATGAAGCAGTAATCAGAGGAAACAGCCCTAAGATGAAAAGGAGCCTAGAAACCACATTGAGGAGTTTGCATTAGAAGACATGGAAAAATACTGGGCAGGTGGGTAAACCTTCACATTAAAATGAAAACTGAGGGAAAGGGCAGATATAACTTATTCCCACTTTTTTTTTAATGATTGAAATATTTGGTGATTATTATGATTCCCACTTTTACTTTAACTAAATTTAATCAATCCTATATAATAAAGAGGTAATATGCAAATTTACCATCATGCCCTCACACAAGATAGCCACCCCCATGTGGTTACCAAATGGCCTCCACAAGATGGCCAACAGGGGAGGGCAGTTGGGGGTGACCAGGCCAGCAGGGGAGGGCAGTTGGGGGTGACTGGGCCAGCAGTGGAAGACAGTTAGGGGGGACCAGGCCAGCAGGGGAGGGCAGTTGGAGGTGACCGGACTGGCAGGGGAAGGCAGTTGGGGGTAACTGGGCCAGCAGGGGAGTGCAGTTGAGGGCAATCAGGCTGGCAGGGGAGTATTTAGGTGTCAATCAGGCTGGCAGGGGGAGTGTTAGGGGGTGATCAGGCTGGTAGGCAGGTGAATGGTTGGGAGCCAGCAGTCCAGAATGTGAGAAGGATGTCCCACTGCAGGTTTAGGTTTGGAGAGGTGCAGGCTGGGCTGATGGACACCCCCCACCACCACCACCAGTGCACAAATTTCATGCACCGGGCCTCTAGTTTCTTTATAAATATGGACATCAATATCATTAATGATGATCCCCAAACTGTTGCCCCACCTTCCTTATAGAGCAGCATTTTCAGGGCTTTACCTTCAACTCCTCAACACTATGCCTCAATCTCAATTATGCTACTTCATAAAGAATGATATTGATTTAATTTTTGTATTGAAATTTTTTTAGAGAGAGAAAGGGAGAGATGGAAGGAAAGAAGAGAAGAGGGACAGGTAGGATGAGAAGGGGGGAGAGGGGTGAGGGAGGGAGAGAGAAAAGGAGAGACATGGATTTGTTGTTCTACTTACTTAAGTATTCATTGGTTGGTTGCTTGTATGTGCCCTGACAGGGGATTGAACCAGCCACCCTGGCTTATAGGGACTCACTCACCAACTGAGCTCCCAGGCGAGGGCCAAAATGGTATTGATTTCTATGGAATAATTTGTGCAGATTAATTTGTAAAAATTTTTTTTAATTAGGAGAATGAGTATAAACTATATTTATAAAATCAAGCTAAATGCAGTAAATATATAGGTTTGGAGCATGAAGGGGAGAAATATATTTAAAACAAAACAAAAAAATTTACTGTGTCAGCCATCCCTTGTAAAGGAATTAGAACAAGGAGAGAAATAATGAGTCATTATTCAGAGAACATTACAGAAAGTAACAAAGTTGGCAGGCCAGACTAATTTGATGACTTTTTTTCTTCACAGTAGAGAATTTGCTAGTTTTTAAAAAAATCAGAAGCATAAACTAGATCTGACTTCAGTAAGATACCTGACACATAATAATCTACAGAAAGATTTTAAATCAAGTTTGTTTGGACAGAAATACGATTAAAATGACTCAAAGCTAGATCTATGTATGACATTGTAAAGAATAATTATAAATGGCCATACATCTTTCTTAGTAGTTATACAAGCATTGTTTCATAAAGGCCATTACTGGTTTTAAATATCTTTAAAAAAAAAACAAGCTAGAAGATAGCAAAAAAAGTGTATTAATTGTTTATTCACATATCTATAAAACGGAAGAAAATAAGCAGAGAAGCAATAGGCATCTGAGGAAAAATTGGTTAATGAGAATATTTAGAATCAGAAGATGCAACTTCAAGTCAAGAATATGTCACTTACCGAAACCGGTTTGGCTCAGTGGTAGAGCGTCGGTCTGCAGACTGAAAGGTCCCGGGTTCGATTCCGGTCAAGGGCATGTACATTGGTTGCGGGCACATCCCCGGTAGGGGGTGTGCAAGAGGCAACTGGTCGATGTTTCTCTCTCATCGATGTTTCTAGCTCTCTATCTCTCTCCCTTTCGCTCTGTAAAATATCAATAAAATACATATTTTTTTAAAAAAAAGAACATGTCACTTACTAAGCATTCCTAAAATGTAAATGCTGATGTAGTTTGAAATTTTAGTTTCAATTTTTTTAACTGTATTCTTCTACAGATGCAATTTTGTTTTAAGAATGTGTACTTACTATCAACACTGCATTTCCCAATCAGATTATTATTCCTCATCTAAAGTTAGCTATAGAAGATCACAAGATTCATTATTTGTTTTAATCCTCAGTCGAGGATACTTTTCCATTGATTTTTAGAGAGAGTGGGAGAGAGCGAGAAAGACAGAAAGAAACATGGATGTGAGAGAAACATATCAATTGGTTGCCTCCTACACGAGCTCCAACCAGGGCCCAGAACAAGGAGGAGCCTGCAACTAAGGTTCTTCCTCTCGACTGGAATATAACCTAAGACCCTCGGTCTGTAGGTTGACACTCTATCCACTGAGCAAACCATCTAGGGCAAGATTCATTCTTTTTTAAAAAATTTTAATTTAAATGCTTTATTCTTTGAAGTATTATTACACATGTTTTTTTTTCCACTGACCTCTCCCTAGACTCTCCCACCCCCAGCACATGCCCTCACCCCCCTACTGTCTGTGTCCACTGGTAATACATGCATGCATACAAGCCCTTTGGTTGATCTCTTACCCCCGCCACCCATCTGTTTAATGCTTCTACATCTCTGGGTCTATTTTTGTTCATCAGTTTATGTTGTTCATTTTTTTCCACAAATGAATGATATCCTCTGATATTTATCTTTCTCCAACTGGCATATTTCGCTTAGCATAATGCTCTCCAGGTCCATCATGCTGTTGCAAATGGTAGTAACTCCTCCTTTTTTTACAGATGCTTAGTATTCCATTATGTAGATGTACCACAGTTTTTTAATACACTCATCTGCTGATGGGATCCTTTGCTGTTTCCAAATCATAGCTATTGTAAATTATACTGCTATGAACACAGGGGTGCATATATACTTTCTGATTGTTGTTTCTGATTAGAAGATTCCATAGGCAGCAAAATATCAGACATATGTCATAGCAATATCTTTACCGATACAGCTCCTAGGACAATGGGAACTAAGAAGAAAATAAACAAATGGGACTATATCAAAATAAAAAGCTTCTGCACAGCAAAAGAAGCCATCAACAAAACAACAAGAGAGCCCACTGCATGGGAGAACATATTTGCCAATGATATCTCTGTAAGGGTTTAATCTCCAAAATTTATAGGGAACTCATACAACTCAACAAAGAGAAGATAAACAACCCAATCAAAAAATGGGCAAAGGAACTAAATAGACACTTTTGAAAGTGAATATACAGAAGGCCAAGTGATATATGAAAACATGCTTCAAGTCAATAATCATCCAAGAGATGTTAATCAAAACAACAATGAGGTACCATCTCACACCTGTCAGAATGGCTATCATCAAATCAACAAGGGACAAGTACTAGGGAGGGTGTGGAAAAAAGGGAACCCTCTTGCACTTCTGGAGGGAATGCAGACTGGTGCACAGCCACTGTGGAAGACAGTATGGAGTTTCCTCAAAATGTTAAACATGGAGCTCCCATTGGACCAAGATTCATCCCTTACTAGTGTTTCTTTGTTTCCCTGTCTTAGAAGAAGTGTTGGGGGCACTATGTCAAGTAGAAAAGTGAGAGAAGACATTACAAGAAAATGCAAAGCTTTGCAAGCCATCTTGGGGAATAGTTTTCCAGGCAGAGGAAAAAAAACGTACGTCAAAGCCCATTAGATTCCTAATGTGCTGGAAGAAAAGGAAGGAGGCTACTGTTGCTGAAACAGCATGAGATCATAGGAGAGAGGTTCCAGATGACATCGGAGAGATGTGTGGATTGAGGGGAGCCTCGTAAACCATAGCAGGGCTCTTTTACTGCAAATGAAATGGGAGCCACTGGAGGAATTTGAGCAGAGGAGTAATATTATCTCACACTCAAAACCTTCCTCACACACCACCCTGGCTGCTGTATTGGGAACAGACTATAGGAATCAAGAACAGAAACAGGAGAATTCACTTTTAAAAAAAATAACAGAACCAGTCTGGTGGTGGGAGGGGTAAAATGTAATCAGATTACAGGTATATTTGGACTGGAGCCAGTAACACATGTTCAGATTGGGTAGAGGTATGAGAGAAAGACCAGAAGTAAGGATGACTCTAGAAGAGAAATTCCATTAATTAAATAGAAAAGATTTTCAATGAAGCTACTTGGGAAGTAAGACCAGGAGCTCAGTTTGGAGTCTGGGATATCTATTAGAAATTCAAGTGGAAATGTCGAGTTGGATATCTAAGTCAGCAGTTCAGAACAGAGGTGCAGAGTAAAGATAACCATTTTGAACTTTGAAGCCCTAGAACTTGGTGAGATCATTTAAAAAAAAGTGAGAACACATGAAAAAAAGAGTAAAATTAAGAATTAAACCTTGGTGCAATTTGAAGATTTACACTGGAGGAGATGAGGAGGAACCAGCAAAAGAGAGTAAACAAAGGCAATCAGTCAGCAATGGAAGAGAAAGAAACTAGAAAATGTGTATCCTGGGAATCAAGTGAAAAAATATTGTTCAAAGAGAAGGAAGTGATCAACCTGCCACATGCTGCTGACAAGTCACTTAAGATGAAGACAGAAAATAGGATTTAACAATTGGTTTAACACTGTGGAGATCACTGGGGATGTTGACAAGAAATGTTTCTTTGAAAGTCTGTTACAATAGATTCAAAAGACAGCAGGGAGAGAGAAACCATAGACAGCAAACGTAGACAGGCCTTTCAAGGACATTCTACAAGAAAATAAAGTGGAGCGGCAAAAGATGAAAACAATTCCTTCAAAATATATTTTATGTGATGAAACAAATTATGTCAATGGGCCTGAATAAAGAGAAAAGAACATTAATGTAAAAAAAAGCAAAAGTAGAGAATGCAAGAGAATTATTATAATGATTGGCAATAAACCTGCTTAAAAAGGAGGACCATGAGAATATGAGGGCTGAGAGAAAGTGAAAAGGGGGTATAGATCAATGGCATCAAAGATCACTAAGTAGTTCTCAGGAGAAGCAACTAGGAAAAATAGGTGGTGCTATGCTTGAAACAAGTTGTTACAGGTATTTGTAATGATAAGGACTATGGTATGTTCATGGGGCAAGAGGTTGAAAGAACACAAAAGGACAAGAATATTAGAAGAAAGGACATTAAGTAGCCAAAAAGTTAGCATATTAGAAGGATCACCTTGTTGTTATTTAAATCACCAAAAATCATGACCACCAAGAAATAATATTTAGAGACCATAACAATGAGCCAAATGTTTCAATTTTCAGAGAATGAAAAAAGAAGACATTGTCCATCAAAGAACCTTCCAAACTAGTGAGTCAGTTATATATAAGTATATAAATTTAATATAATATAAAAAGTGCTAAAACAGAGATCTGAACCAAGCCTCATGGGATGATAGAGGAAGAATTGTTAGATCCTCAATAGACATCAAATGAGTGAATTGAATGAATGAATGAACGAACAAACTGTGGCTTTGGTGAGTATAGTGTGCTAAATAGTGGTTTCCCAAAAGATATGTCTTCCCAGAACCTATAAATGTGACCTTATTTGAAAAAAAAAGGGGGGGCAGGGGGAGGCGCGAGGTCTTTGAAGATAAAATTAAGGGTGTTGAGATGAGAACACCTGGGCCCTAAATGCAATGACTTACAAGACATAAAGGCAAAAACAACATAGAGATATTAAAAGGAAGCAGAGGTTCTAGTTACCCAGGCACGAGGCAAGAAATACCTGGAGCCAGCATAAGCTGGAAGAGGCAAGAACCAAATCTCTCTAGAGTCTCTAGACCAGCCGTGGGCAAACTACAGCCCACGGGCCAGATCCGGCCTGTTCAGCTGTTCTATCCCACCCACGGAGGCGAAAGAGAGGAGGGTTCTCTTGCTCTCCCCTCGCTCCTTCACCAGCAGCCCAAGATGAGAGTGCCAGCATGGTCAGGTTGCTTTTGTTCTGGCCCTCCGGTCCAGTTTAAGAACCCATTGTGGCCCTCCAGTCAAAAAGTTTGCCCACCCCTGCTCTAGACCCTCCAGCTGGCCCTGCTAACAACCTGATTTTGTTCTTCTGGCCTCCACAACTTGGTGTGTGGTAATTTGTGACATAAATGAATACAATGAGGAAAAATCTCACAGGGACATCTCAACTGAATCTTGGAAGAGGAATAGAAGTTTGAAAAGGCAAGAAGTTAAAGTGAGTAATGAAGTAGTATTCCATACAGTATATGCAAGGACAAAGAGTAATAAAGGGACACGGTGTGTTTCAGGAAAAAACAAAGGTCGAAGGTAGCTAGACATGTGGTTCTAGAATGTAAAACTAGGTTATATAACCTTGTATAGCAAAGAGGAAGCAAGAAAGTAAGTTTTTGACTGTTTTCCTTGATGATGCAACTTGTACATTTAATGATTTCTCTCTGAGCTGGACCTAGATAGATTGTAAAATAAGTTAAATATGCATCCATCTTTTCTTCAAACATATTTACTGCTATTGTGCTAAAGACTGAAGCCCTACTTTAAAATGTAAATTGGGTAATAACACTAACAGTCAATTAACATTTATTCATAATTAGTTTACCACATCACTTAACAAACACCTATCCAGGCTAATAAGTAAACCTAAAGACTAAAAAGTCTTGATAAGGATTGGAAATGAAATTAAAAAAAAAAAACCGGAATAGAAATGGCGGAAGAGCAGATGGGCGGTTTCTGAGTCTTGTCCCGAGGAAGAGAGAGAAAGCAGCTGAGGATCGCGCTAGGAGTGCTCGTCAACAAGCCAGGAGACTAGCAAACACCAGAGGAAATTTGGGGTCTGCTGATTAGGGAGCCACCAGCAGCTGAACACCCACAGCTGGGTCCCTTGCCGGAGATACTTGCCGGCGCGGACGGGAAATCTCGCCATCTTGGAAGGGAGGAGGTTCGAGTGTCGGAGGCCTGATTATCCCCAGCCCCAAGGAACACCAAATGAACATAGTTGGCGCGAACCCTTGATCTCAGAGGAGCTCAGATTTCGCAGCGATCAGGTGGGTGAGTTCCCCTCGGACCGGTAGTTCTGACTGAGTTCCACTCGGCGCAGCAACACCCCCCCCCCCCCCCTGCGCACCAGCGCGCGCGGCGCACGGAGGCTGAGGGACTGGGACCGGTAGTTCTGACCGAGTTCCACTCGGCACAGCAACACCCCCCCCCCCCTGCGCACCAGCTCCCGCGGCGCACAGAGGCTGAGGGACTGGTCGTGGATTTACTTCTCAGCTGGAGGCGCGCCTGTCTGTGGACAGGGCTCCTAAGACTAGGGATATCTGGGGAGCAGCACAGCTGGATCTGAGTCCGGGAGGTGGCCGCGGAATTGCAGGGGAGTGCAGCCAGCTCCGGACCGCCCCACCCCCAGCCATCAAAGACACAGAGAAGAGGAAAAAGCTAGAAAGGCTTTAGAGTCCTGGAAGTCATCCAGAAACACTGCCACCCAGAGGCTAAAGCACATAGGGTCTCTAGATTGGCTTAAAAATCAGGTCTTGTAATCAACACGGAGGAACGGTGAAACACAGTGAACTGCCACTACCGCCCAGACTGGGAACAGGCGTGCGAGACATAGCAACACAGAAAGTGAATGACCTTCATTACTGCAAATTTTGTTTAATTTTTAATTTTCAATTTTTATTTTTTTAACTGTTGAATTTTTGTTTTTTACCTACTTTAATTGCAAAGTTTACTCAAGAAATTTTTTTCATCTGCCATCACTAGATTTTACCTTTTTAATTAATTCATTTTTATAGGTAATCAACATTATTACTACTACTATTTTACCTTTTTTATCTTTTTTATCTTATTTTCTTTTGTTTATTTTTATTACTACTTTTTAAGTGTCATATTATAATCCTTTTTTTTTGCTTTCTATTTTTTTTTTTCCTTTTTCCTCTATTTCCTTTTTTCTCTATTTCCTCCTGCGGGATTATTATTCTAAAAACTATTCATACCTTGCCTTCTCCAACGCTCTATTCTATCTCAAACCTACCTTTATGACATCTCTCTATTCCTAACCCTTTACCTTTGGTGTCCTGCTTATCTTAACCCTTTACTGCTATAGATTTTCCTTACTCTTTCTGTTTACCCTCTCCAAAATTTTCACCTGTCCTGTGTATATATAATTCCCAACCCCCTGCTCCAATCCCATTCACACCTACCTTGCCACTGCCCCCCCACCAAAAAAAAAAAAAGCCTTCTCTCTACCCCTTTGTTGTATGTTGAATGCTAACTATATCAAAGGTTTATGCTTTTTTGTGTGTGTGTAAGATTGGTTTGCTTATTCTTTTTATTGGATTGTATGTTCTTGTTATCTGGGTTCTAGACACCTTTATTGGAGGATATTAATATTGCAAACACATTTCTGTCCAGTGCCTTGTGTGTTGTACCTGGTTGTGTTGTATTTTGTGCCTTTAAATCAAAGCAGGAGGGAGAGAACTACGTTACCAGGCACCCTATAAAGAGAGAGCATGGGGAGACTAAGAAACAACCCGCCTGTGAAAGAAAATCAACCATCACCAGAAAATGAAGTAAACGAGTTAGAGGCAAGCAACCTACCAGAGCAAGAATTCAGAGTAATGATCATAAGTTGGCTAAAAAGAATGGAAGACAAATTTGACAATATGAATAAGACCCAAGAGGAAATGAAGAAGACCCAAGAGGAAATGAAGGTGACCCAAGAGGAAATGAAGGTGACCCAAGAAGAAATGAAAAATGACATCGCTACTATGAAGAACTCAATAGAAAGCATCAAGAGTAGACTAGATGAAGCAGAAGACCGCATCAGTGAGCTAGAAGACAAAATGGAAAAAAATACCCAATTACAGCAGTTGCTAGAAAAAAAAATTAAAAAACAGGAGGAGAGCCTAAGGGAGCTTTGGGACAATACAAAACAAAACAATATTAGAATAATAGGGGTTCCAGAAGGAAAGGAAACTGAGCAAGATATGGAAAAAGTATTTCAAGAAATAATGACAGAAAACTTTCCTGAGATAGAGAAGAAAAAACCAACACAAATCCAAGATGCTCGAAGGGTCCCCAACAAAATGAACCCCCAAAGATCAACACCCAGACACATTATAATTAAACTGGCAAAAAACATCGACAAAACCAGAATCTTAAAAGCAGCCAGAGAGAGACAGAAAGTTACATATAAAGGAAACCCCATCAGACTAGCAACTGATTTCTCAACAGAAACTCATCAGGCCAGAAGGGAATGGGATGACATATACAAAGTCATGCAAAGGAAGGGTCTGAACCCAAGAATACTGTACCCCGCAAGGCTGTCAATCAAAATTGAAGGTGTAATCAGGAGCTTCACCGACAAAAACAGACTAAAGGAATTTATCTCCAACAAACCAGCAATGCAAGAAATGCTAAAGGGTCTACTGTAATAATAAAGAAATAGGAAGTGAAGAAGGAACACAGGGGGATAGAATAAAAATGGCATCAAATACCTACCTTTCAATAATTACTTTAAATGTAAATGGTTTAAATGCTCCAATTAAAAGACATAGGGTAACAGAATGGATAAGAAAGCAAAACCCATTCATCTGCTGTCTACAAGAAACCCACCTCAGAAAAACAGACGCCCACAGACTGAAGGTGAAAGGATGGAAAAAGATTTTCCAGGCAAACGGAAACGAAAAAAAAGCTGGGGTAGCAATACTTATATCTGACAAACTAGATCTCAAAGTGAAGGACATAACAAGAGATAAGGAAGGCCACTTCATAATACTAAAGGGTGTAATCCAACAAGAAGAAATAACCCTGGTAAACATATATGCACCCAATTTGGGAGCACCCAAATACATAAAGAAACTGCTGGAGGACATTAAGGGACAGATTAATAGCAATGCTATCATAGTAGGAGATTTTAATACTCCATTGTCACCTCTGGACAAATCATCTAAACAAAAAATCAGTAAAGAAACGTCAATTCTAAATGACGTATTAGACCAGATGGAATTAATTGACATCTTCAGAACATTTCATCCCAAAGCCACAGAATATACATTCTTCTCAAGTGCACACGGGTCATTCTCAAAGATAGACCACATATTGGGACATAGGCAAAGTCTCTTCAAATTCAAGAAGATAGAAATCTTATCAAGCATTTTCTCAGATCACAGTGCCATAAAATTGGAAATCAACTACAATAATAATAAGCCAAAGAAATTAAACACATGGAGACTAAATAGCATGCTATTGAACAAAGACTGGGTTACCAGAGAAATCAAGGAAGAAATCAAAAACATCATGGCAACTAATGACAATGAAAACACAACAATCCAAAATCTATGGGACACAGTAAAAGCTGTTTTGAGAGGGAAGTTCATATCCCTACAAGCCTATTGCAAAAAACAAGAAAGAATGGTAACAAATTATCTTACCCTACAACTCAAACAGTTAGAAAAAGAACAGCAAGAAAGGCCCACTGTAAGCAGAAGGAAGGAAATAATAAAAATCAGAGCGGAGATTAACGACATAGAGACCAAAGACACAATACATAAGATCAACAAAACCAAGAGCTGGTTCTTTGAAAGGATTAACAAGATTGATGAGCCTCTAGCCAGGCTAACCAAGAAACAAAGAGAGAGGACCCAAATAAACAAAATTAGAAATGAAAGAGGTGAAATAACAACAGACCCCGCCGAAATACAAAGGATTGTTACAAAATACTATGAACAACTATATTCCAACAAACAGGACAACCTGGAGGAAATGGACATATTCCTAGAAAAATACAACCTTCCAAAACTCAATCAGGAAGAATCTAAAAATCTCAATAGACCAGTAACTTGGGAAGAAATTGAAGCAGTCATCAAAAAGCTTCCAGCAAACAAAAGCCCAGGGCCAGATGGCTTCACAGGAGAGTTTTACCAAACATTCAAGGAAGAACTAAAACCTATCCTCCTCAGACTTTTCCAAAAAATTCAAGAGGAAGGAACACTGCCAAACTCCTTTTATGAAGCCAGCATCACCCTAATACCAAAACCAGATAAAGACAACTCAATGAAAGAGAATTACAGGCCAATATCCCTCATGAACATAGATGCCAAAATCCTCAACAAAATTCTAGCAAATCGGCTCCAGCAGTACATCAGGAAGATCATACACCATGACCAAGTAGGTTTTATACCAGGAATGCAAGGATGGTACAATATTCGCAAATCAATAAACGTGATACATCACATAAACAAATTGAGAGATAAAAATCATATGGTCATATCTATCGATGCAGAAAAGGCATTTGATAAAATCCAACACCCTTTCCTGATAAAAACTCTCAACAAGGTGGGAGTACAAGGATCATACCTCAACATAATAAAAGCTATATATGATAAACCCACAGCCAACATCATGCTCAATGGGCAAAAACTAAAACCATTCCCTCTAAGAACAGGAACAAGACAGGGATGCCCACTCTCACCACTCCTCTTTGACATAGTACTGGAAGTACTCGCCATCGCAATTAGACAAGAAGAGGAAATAAAAGGCATCAAAATCGGAAAAGAAGAAGTAAAGCTGTCACTATTTGCAGATGACATGATATTGTACATAAAAAACCCAAGAGACTCCATCAAAAAGCTAATAGACTTAATAAACGAATTTGGCAATGTAGCAGGATACAAAATAAATGCCAAGAAATCAATGGCATTTCTCTACACCAATAGTGAACTTACAGAAACAGAGACTAAAAAAGCAATCCCGTTTACCATCGCACCAAAAAAATTAAGTTACCTAGGAATAAACTTAACCAAGGAGGTAAAAGACCTATATGCAGAAAACTACAGGACACTGAAAAAAGAAATAGAGAAAGATGTAAACAGATGGAAGAACATACCATGTTCATGGATTGGTAGAATCAACATCATCAAAATGTCCATACTTCCCAAAGCAATATATAAGTTCAATGCACTCCCCATGAAAATACCATGGACATACTTCACAGACCTAGAAAGAACTCTCCAAAAATTCATTTGGAACAATAAAAGACCCCGAATAGCCTCAGCAATCTTAAGAAATAAGAGTAAAGTAGGAGGAATCTCAATACCAGAATTCAAGCTGTATTACAAAGCAACTGTTCTCAAAACAGCCTGGTACTGGCACAAGAACAGACATATTGATCAATGGAATAGATTAGAGAATCCAGACATCAACCCAAATCAATATGCTCAATTAATATTTGACAAAGGAGGCACGAACATACAATGGAGTCAAGACAGTCTTTTTAATAAATGGTGTTGGGAAAATTGGACACATACATGTAAAAGAATGAAACTAGATCACCAACTTACACCATACACAAAAATAAACTCAAAATGGATACAGGACTTAAACATAAGACGGGAAACCATAAAAATACTAGAGGCATCCACAGGCAGCAAAATCTCAGACATATGCCTAAAGAACTTCTTCACTGATACTAACCCTAGGGCAATGGAAGCTAAAGAGAAAATAAACAAATGGGACTACATCAAAATAAAAAGCTTTTTTACGTCAAAAGAAACCATCAACAAAACAACAAGAAAACCCACTGTATGGGAGAACATATTTGCAAACGATATCACTGATAAAGGTTTAATCTCCAACATCTACAGACAGCTTATACAACTCAATAAAAGGAAAATGAATGAGCCAATTAAAAAATGGGCAATGGACCTAAATAGAATCCTCTCAAAAGAAGACAGAAGGAAGGCCAAGAGGCACATGAAAACATGCTCCAAGTCACTAATTATCCGAGAGATGCAAATCAAAACAACAATGCGGTACCATCTCACACCTGTCAGAATGGCCAACATCAACAAAACAACAAACAACAAATGTTGGCGAGGTTGTGGAGAAAAAGGAACCCTCGTGCACTGCTGGTGGGATTGTAGGTTGGTGCAACCACTGTGGAAAACAGTATGGAGCTTCCTCAAAAAACTGAAAATGGAACTCCCATTTGACCCAGTAATCCCACTACTAGGAATATACCCCAAGAAACTAGAAAGACCAATCAGAAAGGATATATGCACCCCTATGTTCATAGCAGCACAATTTACAATAGCTAGGACTTGGAAACAGCCTAGGTGCCCGTCAGCAGATGAATGGATCAGAAAACTATGGTACATCTACACCATGGAATACTATGCTGCCATAAAAAGGAAGGAATTCTCATCATTTGCAGTAACTTGGATGGAATTGGAGAGCATCATGCTGAGTGAAATAAGCCAGTCAATGAAAGAGAAACACTACATGACCTCACTCATTTATGGATATTAAAGATCATTATAAACGAATGAACAGAAAGATTGATATAGTGACAGTAAAACAACAGGCAGTCTGTCAAATGACAGCGGGGGGGGGGGGTAGGGAGATCTGGGGGAGATAAGAGATCAACCAAAGGACTGGTATGCTTGCATATAAGAATAGCCAATGGACACAAAACTCTGGGGAGGGAGGGCATATATTGGGGGGGGGGGCAATGATAAGCTATGTATACAGATAATACCTTAATAAAAAAAAAATAAAAAAAAAATAAAAAAAAAAAAAACCCTCAGTGAATGCTACCTAAATATCCTAACCCACTATCTGCCTGTTTTATTTAAAATACAAAATCATTACCTTTCCCCTAGAACTAAGTCTAAACTTTCTTATTTCTCAGCGATACTCTTTTTTTTCTCTATGTCCAGGCCTGAAAACTTCAGGTTTTTTCTCTCCACCATCAAGAAAAGTGCCTGAAAAATTCATCCTAGTACACATTTTTCCAATTCATCTACTTTTCTCTATTTCCATCCATCACCCTAGTATAGCATTTTAAACTTCCTAACTCCAATGTGCTCCCTCCAACTCTTCAAACTTGTGCAAAAGACAATGTTCTGATTTACACACATCATTCCTTACCATAATAATGATTATATTATCCCTTATCAATAGTCAGACTGTATTTTAAAGTTGGCATGTAACTAAACATACAAAGTCTGTGGTGCTTACACCATCTGTAACTTATATGATGCCCCCTTCACTGTTAATCATTCATATATGCATGTGATACAAATTTTCAAAGATACTTTAAGAATGCACATCTCCCTTCCATCCCTGCTCCTATCTTACCTGATTTCTCTACTAAGAGACCATTACATTGATAATAGTTGTACTGCACCAGCACAGGCAAGGGTTTGGCAATCCTGAGGAAGGGCTAGTGGAGGATGAAGAAAAGACAAAGAGAATAAACTGGGTCTAGGTGGATCTTCTGTGGGTGACTAAGACCACAGAACAGATCCAGACTGCAAGCTTATGCTTTATTTTATAGTCAGAGGTAAACAAGGCAATTTACAATGTTCTTGTAAGTTTCACTTGTTTTGGCAGCACTTGCTGCACCTCCCACAGCCCATTAGCTACCCAGGAAGGATCTAGGGAGCATCACAAGATCAAGCTTAATTATGCTAAGAGGGCTGTGCCCTCTAAGGTGGGACTTGTTTGCAGTTTTTCCAGCAGGTGGATCCGAGGCTTATTCCTATAACCACTCCCTAGAAATAGTAATCTGGAACTTCATCTGTTCTCCCAGAGCAGTTAGGTTTTGTTGAAATGTTCCACACACAAACATTTTTCTTATTTAAAAAAAAGCAAAGGGGGGAGTGGTAGACTTGGCTCCTTTAAACTATAGGATGTTGTATAAGATGGCAACTAAAACAATTTTTAAATAATTCTTTGGAATAAACAAATTAAAAGTTGAAGAATCGTGGAAAATTATTTAGATGGTTTTAAAAAATGAACACTCACTCAGACTGAAATAATTTTAAAAGAAAAAATAATTTGTTTAAGCCATATCTACCAACTCATTTGGTCATCCATTTATTCATTAACACACTTCAGACTCTGTTTTGTGCTATTTATATTTATCTTTTCCTTAAGAAACAACTCAAATTGTTCCAACTTCCCTGAGGAAACCACTTAGCTCTTCTAATATCCCATAGCAAATGTCATATTTTGGAATTATAAATTAGTACCTTACAACATTATTAAGGTATAAAGTGAAAACAAAAAATAATATAGTCTAAATAACTCTTCTCAACCTCTATAATCACCCATGAAAGAGAGAATCTCAGTTCTACATAAACTCAACTCAAAAAGATGCTGTATACTGAGTAAACAATGATGACCATAAATCCTATAAGAAGAATGTGGAGAATTTTTAAGCTGGTCCATTTCTCTCCCATCAAAATATTTAATGTTACATGTATTTCTCTCTTGGTCTCCCTCTCCCCACTCAAAAACTTATAGGCCTACCCAGTGTGGCTCAGTGATTGAGGGTTGACTTATATTCCTGGAGTTCAAGGTTTGATTCACCATCAAGTCACATGCCCAGGTTACTGGCTGGATCCCTAGTTGGGGAGGGGGGTGGTGGTGGGAGGCAGCCAATTGATGGTTGTCTCTCAACATTAATGTTTCTTTCTCTCTCTCCCTCTTTGAAATCAATTAATAAATACATTAAAAATGCAATTTATTGAATTAAAAGTCTGTACAATGTAATTTCTCTGAACGTACTACCTTGCTTGTTGTTCTATAGACCTACCTCCTTTACTATAATGCAAATATCCCCCCAAAAAACACTGTGAGTACCCAGTGTTTGAATGTTACACATGGTAATTACATGGCAAATACTAATTGATAATATTAATTAGTAGGATAATATTAACATATTGGTGATGCAGTGAGGACAAAATCAAGAATAAGAAATGGGGCCAGAGGAAAATTAAACACAAGCTTTACCTGAAACAACTCAAATTGTTTGATAAATGAAGGAGAAACAAAGATAACAGATTTCCCAATGACATGGTTAAAGTTTAAACTTCTCACCTCAAAAATAAGCAGTCCCATGGAGCACTCAGAGATTAATAAGGATATCAAGTCTGAATCAAAGCTTAATTTGGATATTTTTATTTCTCAGATACACCTTATATAATCTTCAATTCCCAAGTTCCAATTCCAGTCACATATTTTGTTGTGTAGGAAGATAGCCTTGGCAGAGTCACCCCAAGCAGCATGTTAGAGAATCTATGAACTATTCTGCAACTTAACCCAACCATCACCTGTTTCTCCGTTCAGTACAATAAACAGAATCATCTTTGCTATATCCCTCCAGAATAAACTCTCTGAGTTAAATAAGAAAGTATTCCTCATTCCAAGTCATTAACCTTTTCTCATACTTATCTATCTATCTATCTATATCTATATCTATATCTATATCTAAGCCTAAGTGATAGAATGACCAAATGACCAATGGACAGGTCACTGCGCCATACAATGACCACCAGGGGGCAGACGCTCAATGCAGGAGCTGCCCCCTAGTGGTTAGTGTGTTCCCACAGCAGGAACACCACTCAGCTTCCAGACACCGGGTTCACAGCTGGCAAATGCAGCAGTGGCATGCAGAAATCAGGCTCAAACTGACATCCCCCTATGAGTCCCAGATTGCAAGAGGCACAGGCCAGGCTGAGGGACCCCACCAGTGCACAAATCTGTGCACTGGGCCTCTCATAACTAAATAATAGACATGACATTTGTCCTACTTAGGGTTTATTTTAAAGCCACATTTGGGTTTGCTTGCTTGCTTGCTTGCTTGCTTTTACTTTCCTCAAAGATAGCTTTAACTGAGCAAGGTTCATGCTGGCTTTGTCTTATCTTGTTTCAAAGACACCAACATCAGGAAATAGCTAGTCTCAATAATTTTCTCATTCTTTCTTAGTTTTTCCCCATCCCTAATCCTGGCAAGCCAGTATCAAAGTTAGCCTAAGGAATAACCAACCTTGCAGCTGACTAAACAGCCTTATTTGAGGGTTACTGGCAAGGTCCCTAGAAAGAACCCAATGGTTTAACACCATTACAACTATTTTGCTACATTAAGTTTTATTCAAATGTACTTAAAAGGTTCAGTGAGGGGAAAAAGAAGGTCAATGTCTATTTGAAAAGCAGTTTGGCTTGAATAGAGAGGCAAATAACAAATTGCAGTGTTCTGAATTGGTAAAGACCAATTCACCATGAAGGAACTGGATAGGGATGGGAATTAGAATGAGCCCAGTGGTTAGTCTAACAAGAAGAGGAACAAACTAGTGCTAGTACTAGAATCTTGGTTACCCAGGTAATTACAGACAGGTAAGAAACTAGATAGTACAGGATCTTAACTAGAATAAAAAGAGAATGGGTTGTTATTACTGTTACTAGTTCACTTGTTTTTAATTGTTTTGGTTCTGACATGGATGAAATTGAAAAAATCAGTACATAGAGGGGTGGGGATCTGTAAAGGTATAGACACAAATATACCAAATTATTTGGGATAATTTTACATTTGAACTGAAGATTACACAGTGATCCAGGGCAATGCTTCTCCAACTTCAATGTGCAAATGGATCTCCTGGTGATCTTGGTAAAATGAGGATTGTGTTTCTATTGATAAGGGAGAAGGCTTGAGATTCTGCCTTTCTAATAAGTGCTCAGGTGATGCCCAGGTTGCTGATCTGTAGGCCATACTTTCAGTAAATATTTCTTGATATATATAAAACTTAAAATTTATTTTTATCTTAAGTAATCAAAACAATAATCTTATTAGGTAGGCAGAATATTTTTCCTCTTTTTTTTCTTTTTCTAAAAAGAAATTAAGGTACAGAGAGGTTGAGAATCCTTCCAGAATCACAGAGATAGTAAGATTTGCCATGCCCTAATACTTTGTACTTGATTCTATTGCTTTACTTTTTTCATCATACTATTTCTCAATATGTCACAATGTTCTCTTCAATACATCAAAAATTAGCCTAATAATCAAATGAGATATCACAGAGTGAATGCCCCCCAAAACAGTGTCAAAACATTTTAGTGAAAAGAGCTCATTTAAGGAAAAAAAAATACATTCAACAAATTTAATTTGTTATACTAGGAAATAAATTGCCACTTTTTAAAGTAAAACTTAGCTTTAATTTGGCAATGCTGTCTCAAAAATTATTATGAAGGTAATATTAAAGATCAATAATAAATTTAGGGAAGGTATGAGGTATGTAATTTAATACTAGTCTATAACATTCTCCACTACCTCCTTGAAATTAGAATAATTAAACCAAGTTAAGTTAAAGTGATCCGCATTTCTAAAAGTGTTTGACCAGATATTACACCTCTAAGTCAGAAATATTAGTAGATAAGCTTAATGTAAACCCCATCCCAGTGGAAATCATAGGCACCCAGAATGACCATGCTCAGGTGGAAGCATTTAATTACCAGGAAAAGTAGGGATGAGTGTTACAATAGCAGTCCTGAGGGTGCATAGAACAGTGTGACATACAGAGGTTCCTAAATTTGATTAATTAATCAATATCTATCCATAAATAAAATATGTATGTACTTTATTCACATATGTACTTTATACACACATATATACGAATATATAATATGTATAGTATAAAGGTATAACACCCATACATATTATATATTCGTATATATGTGTATAAAGTTCATGAGTTTATATTTAAAAGTATATATTCACAAAGTACATGGAGGATATATGTGTGTTCATATATACGTACATATATTGTGTAATTTACTTCCATGTCTTCTTCCATTTTCTATTACTATTATTCCATATCTATGGACATTCAACAAAGAATAATAATGTAACTAGTAGAGAAATAAAAATCACCAAGAGATCCTGGACTCAGAGAACATTAGTGCCATGACCCTGGCTCTCCATGCAACAGCTGAAGTGACCATGGATCGTCTCCAAGGAGGAAGGACTGGTGTAAGCACACATGCCTTGTTTAGCCAAAGGTTAGAGAGCACTAGTCACAAAATGTGTGACGGTCCAATTCCCTTAGGGGCTATGTGTGTATGTACTGATCTCAGTCACTGGCTACAACTGAATAACCTAATGCAACCTGACACAAACTGACCCAACATGATTCTCTCTCACAGAACTTAAAATTCAACAATAAAACAAATAGACAGAGGGAGCTTGGTGCTGTCATGATTAGGACCAGGTTCGAGAGAAAATTTCCCCAAACTTTGGCTAAGAGCATCCTTGTTCTTTGCTTTGTTAAGGTTTAGTTCAACATTTTCTTTAAATTGAGATTACACCAATTTTTTCCCAACATATCCATTCTTTAGCATAAACACAAAAGACTGAGATACAGATGCTTACAGTCAACAAAAAATACAGTTCTAAAAACCATAATATTAATCTGTAATATGTATCCTAAAAATACCCAGAAATTCCAAAAATTTAAAAATTAGTAACACTAAAGGCTATTTGATGTCTACAAAGTTTTTTCCAAGTTATCCCTCAATTCTGAAATATCCTGTTTCCATTCTCAACCCACTTTTTTCAGAAAGAGCCTAACAGAATTTCTACTCAATATGTCTTTATAGACATCTAACTGCAATATTTATTGAGGGTGCAGTAAATTATTTAAAAAGTTTTACAAAAGAGACTTTTAGGAGTAAGTAATGAATAGTCAAGCTGGATTTGGCAACAGATTATACAAAGTGGTTTTCCTACTCATTTATGTAATGGCAGCTCAACTATGTCTGACCACACATCACTCTTTATAAAAAGGCATGTACATGCGATGAAAGACTTAACACTGAGAGAAACCTGCAGCAGGGAAATTTAGAATTTAATTGATTAGTGTTCTACTTCTCTCTCTGTTCCGTAAAACTGATCATCTATTTTAGGAGATATGTCTTGTCTATAGTATAGCTATTTGTGTGCATAAATGAAAATATGCTTATATTTTACACAATATACATTTCCTTGCAAAAGCCTAAAACAATTCAGATGTGACCAACCTGCCCAGATGAAGTACTCTTCTTTGTCAAAAAGTTTCTAATTATTATTTCTGTTTAGAACATATTTAGGTCTGATATGTATATACCCAATGCATACACAGAGATTCCAATTTCATAGAAGAATCTATTAGGACTACACTCTTCACATAAAGTAGATAAAGCATACAACTTATACTCACTTCTAATTCTGAAAATGTATATAGTCCAAAGAGTTTATCATTTTTTTTTTTGGTCACACATAATTTCAGCAGGTTTCTACCTTTAAATTTTACCGTCCACTGAGAATATTAAAGTCATAGAAAAAAATGAACTCTTTCTACTTTCTCTCATTTTAAGTCTATTATAAATTTACTAGAGGCCTGGTGCACAAAATTCATGCACTGGTGGGGGAGGGGTGTCCCTCAACCCAGCCTGCACCCTCTCCAATCTAGGATACCTCAGGGGATGTCTGACTGCTGAACATTCCTCTCACAATCCAGGACTGCTGGCTCCTAACCCTCGCCTGCCTGCCTGATTGCACCTAACCGCTTCTGCCTGCCAGCCAGATCACCCCCTAACTGCTCCCCCTAGCTAATACCTAGCTGCTCCCCCTGTTTGCCTGATCGCCCCCAACTGCCCTCCCCTGCTGAACTGGTCGCCCCCAACTGCCCTCCCCTGCCTGCCTGATCTTACCTCCAAACTGTCCTCCTCTGCTAGCCAATTTGGTTCTGATTGGTTGGTTTCTATGCCAGTAAGCATCAAAATCTCTGCCTCCTAGGTAGCCATTGGCTCCTCACACTTGACCCAGATTTGGTTCTGATTGGTTGGTTTCTATGCCAGTTAGCATCTCTGGGCCTATAAATGGGGCCTGATTAGAAAGGCAGGGCTGATTGGCAGCCCTGGTGAATATCTAGAGAAATGGAGGTGTGGCTGCTGGCCAGGTCCAGAGAGAAAGAAGGCAAGTGCTGATCAACAGCTGACACAGAGGCTATGGATCAGAGCCTGCTTCTCTCTTCAGGCCTCTCTCCAGGCATGATTCACAGCCCCCTCAGCAGTCAGTTCTGGTTGCCACAGCAACTCAGTGCTAACTACACAACTGACTTCCAGTTGGTCAAGCCTTCAGCCAGGGTTTTTATATATTAGGATTGTCAATTAGTATTGGCAGGTATGCTGAATTTAGGAAATGAGGCTATACTCTATTTAATTCAACAATTTTTTTGAATCTCCTGTTATTCCTAAGAACTTGCATTGGAAATTTGCTCATTTCCTATTATAAAACCAACAATTGCAATTTAAACTGCATGATTCAAAGATATATGTAGTTAGCCATAATAAAAATTTTAAGACTATCCTGTTAGTGACATTGTAAGCTTTACCAGCCTTCCGTCTCTTTTTCTATTATCTATTACCAGATCCTGTTTCTCTTTACTTTCACCCTCAGAAGCTCAAACACTTCATAATTGCTGTCAAAGCGTTCTGAAGGAACCCCTTTCCTCAGAAACAGACAGTGTACAATTAAGTCTCTACTCAACTATATTATTTCATTCTTCACAACCATGTACCTCTTCCCCCATTCTATTTTATTTTTTTAAAATATTTTATTGATTTTTCACAGAGAGGAAGGGAGAGGGATAGAGAGCTGGAAACATCGATGAGAGAGACACATCGACCAGCTGCCTCCTGCACACCCCCTACCGGGGATGTGCCCACAACCGATGTACATGCCGGAATCGAACCCGGGACCTTTAGTCCGCAGGTCGACGCTCTATCCACTGAGCCGAACCAGTTTCGGCCTCTTCCCCCATTTTAAAACTCACTCGTTTAATGAAAGGTTAGATGCTCTCATGGAATAAGGTTTAGTTTTCAGATATAAATGACCACGAGTACCAAAATCTCAAAATTTTCTAACAAATGAAAATTATTATTAATTAAAGTGAAGAATAAATAACATGACCAAAATCACATTGTTAGTGAACAAATCTGTTGACTTACACTTAATACTCCTGATTCATAGCTGATTTCTATATTATTGTTTCTCTCATCGTTATACATCAATTACATTAAAACAAGGAAAAGTAAATAATTTAATAAAAATATATTTCTATGAGCATTCAAAATCCAAGTGTTTATGGTAAGAAACTATTTTGAAATTGATTTTTTATAGAGAGGAAGCAAGAGGGATAGAGAGTTAGAGACATAGATCAGCTGCCTCCTGCATATTCCCTACTGGAGATGTGCCCGCAACCAAGATACATGCCCTTGATTGGAATTGAACCCAGGACCTTTCAGTCCATAGCCCGATGTTCTATCTACTGAGCCAAACTGGTCAGGGCAACAAACTTTTTAAATAAAGTTTTCAAAATACAAATGTAATAAACAATTAAGAAGTAATACATATGGTAAATAAAAATTTGGATGATTGAAACTACAATACTTAACTGGTAATGTATAAAATGGCCTAAGTTATATCTTAAATAATAATAAGTACATTTCATTACCTACATATTTTTTTAGCATTAGAAAAAAAATAAGATAACCAGGGAGAAAAATGATTCAAAGGGAAGATAAGAAAGTGAAATTAAATAGGTGAAACTGTTCATCTTAATAACATATTTAAGTGATTCTTTGGAGATACAAATTAAATTTATGAATGCACACACCAGGCAAGCCCTTCAAAAGGATACCTTTCTTATAATTGTAATGGATTGATTCCCTTCTTCAAAGAAAAGAGTAATGCTACATTTCAGGTATAAAGATTAACTTTTTCTCCTCAAGTTTCTGTGACTTTTTAAAATATGGGTAAGTTTAACAGTGAAATGAAATGAAAAAAATAACTCAAAATAGATAATTTTCATATTAAAAGTTCATTTTACATTGTATTATGTAATCTAAATATTAATACTTTTTTTCCCCTCCAAATCCACTCAGGAAATTTTTCCATATGAAAGAACCATAAATAACATAGAGTCTTTTTGTGCATCAAAAGACCATCCTCTTTCTCATTTTTATTTTTAAAGCAAACTTCTTGAAAGACTGGCTTTTTCTCAAGGCTTCTATTTTGTTATCACAACCCACTGTTATTGAACTTCTAACTAACCACCAGTCCCTCCTAAATGTTTTGCCCTGGTTTCTAAAGACCTAAATGCCAGACATACAACAATGTGGGCATCGCATTTGGCCTCACTTGGTCATCTTAGTGTCCTACTCCATTCCTCTGATATCTCACTCTTGCTTCCCTGACACTGCTCTGGCTGGACACTCACCAAGCCCCTTATACACTTCATTTTCACACCAGGAATCCATCTCATCTGCAGCCCTTTTCTTTGTCCAACCTTTGCATTCTTCCTGGCCAATTTCACCGTGAAAGATAAATCCATCTTTTGGCTATTCCCAAATCTCTATCTTCTCCAAAATATCTCCTCAACACTGGACTCCCCCTTTCAGTGGACACCTCAGTACCTCCTCAAGTAGAGGATCAGAAGCATGTCACCCACAGCACATGGAACACAGAATTTATGCTCTCCCCTAAACTGTTGGCCCATGTTCTTAAATTCTCTCTTCTATGAGCATTTAAGCCAGAACCCCAAGGAGCCTCTTGGACTCTTCTCTTCCCCTCAGCAATGCCTGCAAATTCGTGACCCCAAACCCTGACCGTGTGACCTCCGACCTCACTCTCAGGTCAATCACTCCTGCCACTGCTTTAGTTCAGGGCCCCATCATTTGTGGCCTAAATTGTTACAGTGTCCTTATTTCCTTTTTAATGAAATGCATCTCTTATTACAAAAGCAATGTAATTTTACTGCAGAAAAGTTCAAACTAAAGATAATAGAAAGTAAAATTAGAACCATAATCTTTATCCAAAGATAAATATTCTTAATACTTCAATATATATCCTTCCACAAAATGTTCTTGCTTCTATAGCACATTTTCCTGTCATCTATAATCCTCCTTCTAATCCATCCTTCACAGGAGGACAGTGATGTTATAAAATTCAAATGTGACTGTAATTTCCCTGTTTAAAATCCCTGTGTGTGTCCAATACTGCCTTCAGGATTCAAGTTCAGAATCCATAGCACGGATCACTTGTCAGCTGCCCTGGCCTCTGACTTCATTTCCACCACATTCTTTACCTCAGCCATCTCCGCTTTCTTGCCTTCTTTGTATATATGACTCTATACACTGTGGCCTCTGCTTAGTGAGACCCATCCTGTCTTCCTTCTGCATAACGATCATTTGTCCTAATAGTAGTTCAGCTAATCTTGCAACCGCTTGCCTCAATTAGTGTGAGCAGAGGGATCCTGCTGTGTTCTCACTATTTTCTCATAATTCCCTGAGCATACCTTTTATAGACCTTATGGCCTGCGCATTGTAATTGCCTTTTTCTGGCCCCACTGTTAAAGGAAAACCCAATTCAAAGGCATCTTCTTTATTAGCCTTTAGCAATATGGTCAAACCCATGTATTTTGGAATCAGGTCTGGGTTTTAATCCCAAATCTGTTATTTACCTCAATGTAGCTATAGGTCAGGTAGTCTTGCTGAGCCTAAATGTCCCCATCTGTAAAATAAAGTGATCCCCAATTTCAAAAAACATCAGTACATGAGAAGTCAGTGGTTCTCAGTGGTGGGTGATTTTGCTTCCCAGGGGACATACTAGTCAGGCAATGTCTGGGGACAGTTTGGGCTGTATTGGCTGAGAGGGGGAAGGTGCTATTGGCATCTAGTGAGTAAAGGCCCAGGATGCTGCTAATCATCCTACAGTGCACAGAACGACCTCCCACAACAAAGGGGAGGCGGACTCCAAATGTCAGTAATTCCATGGTTGAAAAAGCCGTAAGGCAATGCAGGCATGCTTTTAGCATAGTGCACACTGATTTCAGTGCTTGATAAGTGATAGAGATTATTATCATTAAGAGATTCATATATTCCACGTTCTTAAAAATGTTTGTGTTGTGCTTTTACATTTTTTACATTTTCCATGTGTTAGATTAGCACTCTCCAGCAAGCATTTGCTCCCTGCAGAAATATACCCTCTTATCCATTGAACTGCTTTGAACAATAGAATACAGACATAAGTGACAGTGGGCCAGCTGTGAGTCACATCTTTAACAGCACCACAAGTTCCAACTTTCTCTCCACACGCCTGCCAACAACCATAAGAAGAGTTTTCTCCTAAGCAGTTACTTTCATTTCATCTGAGCCCCAAAATGAGCACACAGGAAACAAATATAAGCACCTCCCTGAGAGCCAAAGCCTGGAATAGACCTCCGTGGACCCAACCCAGAGTTCAGAACAGAGCCGAGAAGAACCAAGCCTAGATCAGCCAAACCCTGACTGATCTGCAGACATATGAGCAGCAAGTAAATGCTGACATATGAGCAACAAGTAAATGCAGACATATGAGCAACAATTAAATGCTTGCTATACAGCTATTATTCACTGATTAAACATATTCTTTTGTACCTTTATTTTGCACAATTTCTCCCACACTAAAAATAAACACATAGGTGGATTAATTAATTAATTAAATATAAAAGAAAATAACACCAAGACTTTTTTTTCCAGAGTGGGATCTCTCATAGAGAAACACACAATAAGCATATTAACACCATCTACTAAATGCTTTCTTTTTCATTTTATGTTCAGGTTTATATAGTTTCATATATACCAGTATATGAAAAGTGTCCAAAGTGACCACAATGTGGCTATTAGGAAATATTTACAAACAGCATGGGAGAGGGATGAAATAAGAAACAAAGTAACAGCTGGAATATAGTTTTGGGCATAAAACTATATGACAAAAGAATATTGTAAAAGAAAATATACATTGAAGATGGCAGCATAGGTAAACACCTGAACTTGCCGCCAAGCACAACCATATCAAAACTACAACTAAAAGACAAAACGAATATCATCCAGAACCACAGGAAGGATGGCTGAGTGGAATTTCCATAAAAAAAAGGAAAGAGAAAAGCACATTGAATCTGGTAGAAGGGGCAGAGGTGTGAAAGGGGCTGGCAACTGAGTACGCTGTTGTCTTTTTCAACTGGGAGGGAGATACAAACTCCTGATTGCTCTGAACTCCAGTTCCAGGCAAGACTCTGAGGACCCAGACTCATACAGGGGGAAACTGGACTGTCTGGCATCGAGCCGGAACATGAGAGCGGCTTTCTCTCAGATGTGCTTGCAGCGATCATTGTTTCTGTCCGATGCCTTGGAACACAGAGACCCAGGGGCTTCTTTAGGGAAGGGTTGATGGTCAGGGCTGCTGTTTGCTCCACTCTGGCGATTCCCTGAGACCCCCCTGCCCCACCCAATTTACAACCCCACCGAAGGTGTGCACAGAGGCTTTTGCATATGAATGGCCCGGCCTTTTGCAATCTAAACCTAACAACCTGCAGCTGGGTTAGAGAGCCCCAGAGCCTCCAAAAGAAGGCCCAAAGCTCCACAGCAGCTTCCACTGCTTCACAGCTGGGCCTCATCTGGGCACCTCTAAACCTCAAATAAAGAGGAGGCATTTTCAGATCTCTCTGAAGCTCCTGTTGAGTGGCTTCAGGCAGTGGCTGACTTTGCACTTTTTTGGAGATCTAAGAGCCAGTGTACCCAGTGGTCAGAGCGAGACCATCCAGATCGCAACTCTTCCCATCCATAAGAGAGACACTCAGAGGGCACACTCATTGAGCGCCAAAGCCCCACTGAAGCAAGTCTTATCCCATAAGGGTATCTCCAGCACAGAAGTTCTCCTATTGTAGACAAAACTGGTCCTCACAGCCCATTGGCCTGGAGGTCAATTCCTCCCAGTGATACCAAAAACAATCAAGGCTTAACTACAACAAGACTGTGCAGCCGAAACCGGTTTGGCTCAGTGGTAGAGCGTCGGTCTGTGGACTGAGGGGTCCCGGGTTCGATTCCAGTCAAGGGCATGTACATTGGTTGCTGGCACATCCCCAGTAGGGGGTGTGCAGGAGGCGGCTGGTTGATGTTTCTCTCTCATCGACGTTTCTAGCTCTCTATCTCTCTCCCTTCCTCTCTGTAAAATATCAATAAAATATATTAAAAAAAAAAAAAAAAGACTGTGCACACAGCCCACAAAGGGGTGCACCAAGAGCGTCCACCTCAGGTAATTAGGGAGGCTGAGCCACTGGAACCTATAGGTCACCTAGCACACAATGCCACTCTATCAACACAGGAAAGTAGCCAAATGCGGAGACAAAGAAACAGGTCACAAATGAAAGAAATGGAGGAAAGCAAACTACTAGATATAGAGTTCAAAGCCACAATTATAAAGTTACTTAAGAATCATCTAAAAACCTCTGAGAAATTTAGTGAGACCCTTAAGGATATGAAAAAAGACCAAGTAGAAATTAAGCATACATTGATTGAAATAAAAAATAATATACAGAGATCCAACAGCAGACTAGAGGATCCCAACAATCGAGTCAAAGATTTGAAACACAAAGAAGCAAAAAACACTCAACCAGAAAAGAAAAAAGAAAAAAGAATCCCAAAAATATGAAGATAGTGTAAGGAACTTCTGAGACAACTTCAAGTGTACCAACATCTGAATTATGGGGGTGCCAGAAGAAGAGAGAGAGCATGATATTGAAAACCTATTTGAAGAAATAATGACAGAAAACTTCCACTAACTGGTGAAAGAAACAGACTTACAAGTCCAGGAAGCACAGAGAACCCCAAACAAAAGGAATCCAAAGAGGACCACACCAAGAGCAAAAGACAAAGAGAGAATATTAAAAGCAGCAAGAGAAAAACTACAAGGGAGCACCCATACAACTGTCAGCTGGCTTTCCAACAGAAACCATGCAGGCCAGAGGGGAGTGGCAAGAAATATTCAAAATGATGAACAGCAAGAACCTTCAACCTAGATTACTCTATTCAGCAAAGCCATCATTTAGAATTAAATGTCAGATAAAGAGCTTCACAGATAAGAAAAAACTAAAGGAGTTCATCACTGCCAAATCAGTACTATATGAAATGCTGAAAGGTATTCTTTAAGAAGAGGAAAAAGAAAAAGGTAAAGATAAAAATTATGATCAACAAAGTGACAACAAATACATATCTATCAACAAGTGAAACTAAAAATCAAATAAATAAAAAATCTGACAAACAGAATAAACTGGTGAATATAATAGAATCAGGGGCATGGAAGGGGAGTGGACTGACAATTCTAGGGAGGAAGCAGGTATTGAGGATGCGGGAAGAGACTGGACAAAAATCGTAGACCTATGGACAAGGACAGTAGTGGGTAAGGACAGGGGGTGGGGTGGGAACCGAGTGGAGGGGAGCTATGGGGAGAGGGAAAAAGAGGAACAACTGTAATAATCTGAACAATAAACATTTATTTTTTAAAAATAAAATGTACATTAAAATCAACTTCTCTGAAGGGGAATAATAAGTAACTCTACTCACAATATTTTAAGTTATAGTTCAACTTTAAACATTTGATATCTGTTTGCTCTATGTCTTATTTCTTTGGTACTTGATTTCTTATTGTTTATACGCTATAAATTAAGGACATTAAACAAAGGATCTACAAATTATCTTTTTATGGCCTTGTATGGTACAAACTTTAATAGCAGTCATCCATGTTAAGTGTTTTCATAGCAAAATAAATCACTACCAATCACATATGTCTTTAGTTTCTAGCACAACTGCTATCAAAATATTCATAATTAATTAAAAATTATAAACTATAACTGTGAAAGTCCCTAAAAATTGTGGTCCCATTAATATAACAATGCTTAGCAATCATTTTCCCTTTCTTTTTAGCAAAATATTGTTAGAGATAGTCATCCTAAATTGTTAGACAAATTTTGCCTGTAAGTTGGAGGCTAGCATATTTTGTTACATTACTTTCATTATGTACATGAATATAATCAAATGTATCAAACTCTCAACAGTAAATGTAGAAAGAGAAAGATAAATTGATAGATTTTTGGCTATTAAGGAAGAATTACTCATATAACCACATGCAAGAATCTACATCTCCTTCTTTAAATAAATAAATAAATAAATAAATAAATAAAGGTGAAAAAGGTGTTACTTTTCTTTAGATAGATATTGATAAACCAAGTTAATATTTTAGTTAAATAATCTGTAATAATATAAGAAAATGATTGGAGTTCAAGGACATGAAGATTTTTGGTACTATATTCTTCTAAGAACTTCTTGCCAAGAAAAGTGTGGATTTATAAAGTACAAACATGTAAACTATTTTTTATCACAAATGAATTATTATATAAATTTTTCTGTTGAGCAAACTGATTTAACTAAAAAAATCAAAATGGCATCGGCACAATAGTACACAAGCAAAGCTTACAATATCCCTTTCCCCCCCACAGTTCACCCCTAGGCCTCTCAACTTCCAACTTCCCCAAATGCATTTCAATTTTAATGGAAACAACACAGTTTTTAGAATGAAGGGGAAAGATTACAATATTCTTTCATGCAGAGGGAAGATTCAGTTAACGAGCAATAATTAATCATAATGACTTGCTTCAAACTACCTTCTTGTCGAGAATTATGCAGACTCTATAAAATTGATAGCCTAGAGTGCTCTAGGAAAACAAGAAAACTATTTCTCCATGGTATGCTTGCTCAACTATCATCACTAAAAGATGAAGCATCATAGCCTGAAAGGAGAGAAATAGCTGTCATAAACAGGTTCCTTACTGTTCCTGGCGTATAAATAAAATTTTGAACTGCCTGTTTAAGCTTCTTTTCTTTGCTAGTAATATTCTGGTTTGTAGCTTTGTTGATGGATGCCAAACTCTCAGTATCACCTGCGAAGGAGATAAAACTCAAGTTTACAGTGAGTTATACGACTGTGTCATGACTAGGAAGATTTGGTACAACAATCTCACAGCAGCCAGAAAAAATATGTTTGTGCTTAATATCAAACATATGGAAATAAAAAGAAATATAACAACCAAATTACAATTAGAATTTTAAAAAGTGAACCTAGAAAACAATCTATACAACCAGCCCTGGCCAAGTTTCTTTTTTAAAGCCAATCACTCCAGTGTCTGGTCTGTATGTCTATTGCAGTGGTGCCCCCTCTCTACTGTGATTATTCATTACCTTCCTTATCTGAATATGACAGTCAGGGAGGAAAGACCTATGTCTGTGTTCCTGAACTTTTAGCACCTTGCAGTCTCAGGTCCAGAAGAAATATTAAACAGATGTTCCCTCAATTAAATTCAACAGTGAAATTATATCCCTCATTCTCCCAACTCTTCACTGTTATGTGATCAATGGCTAAGGCCCAAGGTCAGCCTGCAGATATATTTTTCTAATCTACTAAAAAAACAACAACAAAAACCAGTAAATCTCAGATTCTTCTTCTTATTAAGGAGTAATTTTTCAAAACAACAAAGTATGTTTTAAAAATATCAGATTCTAGAGAAGGCTACGTAAATCTAATTGTTTTAAATATTATATTTCATACATTAAAGGTGATGGGAGAAAAAACCTGGAAGTGAAAATAACAAGTATAAGAAAATTCTAAGCTTAATAGGCAAAATTATTTCTGATAATATTGGGGAGAGAGATAGAAAAGCTTATGAAGTATGAGTAATATAATAGGTAAATGGACAACTTTCCTACCAGATAATTTTTATAAGGATAAGTTTTATTATCATTTGACAAGGATACACTCTGTGGTAATAGCCGTATGCATATTTTTAAATATATTTTACCTAGTATTTAGTGGATTAATTGTAGTTTAAAAAATTCAAATGACAAATAATCGGTGTTAGGTAAATGATGGTGGTAATAGTGGTGTTAAGAGTAGTCATTCCATTATTAATAAGTAATACTATTAATCTTACAAACTTTTAGTAATCCAGCATTCCTACTAAAATCAGTACTTTATCAATATTTTTAGATACCAGTTCATTTAACTAGATAAATTATTTATGTATAGATAAATAGACACAGTATGGCTCAGTTGGTTGAGCATCCTCCCATGCATTGAGAAGTTGCTGGTTCGATTCCCAGTCAACTTGATCGAGGCACATGCCCAGGTTGCAGGTTCAATTCACAGTGGAGGACAGGTGTGCAGGAAGCAGCCATCGATGTTCTTTTATGAATGTTTCTCTATCTCCTTCTCCCTTTTTCTCTTCCTCTCTAACTCTGGTCAATAAAGACATTTTAAACACACACACACACACACACACACACACACACACACACAGAGGGGGGTTGGGAACATGTTGACGATGACTAGAAATAAAATAATACACGTAATTCCCCAACTAAGGTTTTTCTTCTCTACATATGTCACGCTACTGGAGATGTTCTTAGTAACATTAGCCTACAAAGATAGGGCATATACACAAAATCATAAAGATACCTAACTGAATACTTACTATATATCAGTCGCTCTTTCAAAGCCCTATACATGTATTGACTCATTTAGTCCTCGTAACAATTTTTTTACGTTAAAATAGTTTTAATTCCCTTTACAGATGAAGAAACTGAGACATAGAGACATTTGGTAAATTATCTAAGGTCATAAAATAAGAGAGCTAAAAGATAACCTGGACCGACTCTTTTTTAAAAATCACAGTAACCGAGCACCTACCATAGATTAGACACTCTGCTGAGGAAAGTGACAGAAACATGCCTTAGTCAATTTTGGCTGCTATATAAAAGTACACCAGAGACTGAGTAGTTAAAAACAGAAAAAAATATAGTGCCTCATACAGTTCTGAAGTCTGGAAAGTCCTAGATCAAGGACCTGGCAATGTGGCATTTGGTGAGGACTGCTTCTTACTTCCTACGTGGCCATGTTCATGCTGCATTCTCACATGGTGAGTGGGGTGAGGGAGCACTCTGGGATCTCTTTTATAGGGCACTCATCCCATTCATCAGAGCTCCACCCATATGATCTCACCTCCCAAAGACTCTGCCTCCTAAACCATTCCACTAGAGATCAGGTTTCAACATAGGAATTGGGAAGGGAGAACTCAAAAATGCAGTCTATAGGAAGATGGTTATAAAAGTAAGCATAACTCCTGTTCTTAAGAAGGTAACAATACTGCCCAAACTGGTCTGGCTCAGTGGATAGAGCATCAGTCTGTGGACTGAAAGTTCCCAGGTTCGATTCCAGTCAAGGGCATGTACATTGGTTGAGGGCACATCCCCAGTACGTGGTGTGCAAGAAGCAGCTAGTCGATGTTTCTCTCTCATCGATGTTGATAGCTCTCTATCCCTCTCCCTTCCTCTCTGTAAAAAGAAGAAAAATATATATATTTTTATTTTATTTTATTTTATATATATATATTTTTTAAGAAGGTAACAATACTGAGTGAACAGAGAACTCTTGGAATAGGACCTGCTAGTGGGGAAAAAAAGATGTGAAATGAATAAGAACTAATTGTGAACAGTTATAACAGAGATTATAGTGGACATCTAAAGCTATTAATATTACAAAGCATTTTAAGCAGAAGATACTGCAAAATACTAAAGAATTTTAAATTAGAGAATTACACATGAATATTTTAATTTAAAATCATAATCTGTGAGGTTACTTTGGATCAGCAGAGTTAGTCCAGTCAAGAAACTGTTGCAGTAAAAGAGAAAAGTGCAAAGAGGAACAGGAAAGAAGTAGTAAATTTGAGAAGAACTTTGTTTTTAGTTGACACGTGGAAGGAAAACAAGAGATATGAATCACTGACAGCTTTGAAGTTCTGAGTCTAGGACTCTGTGATACCAGGCACAGAGATGGAGATGTGGAGATGAAAAGTTGTTTTTGAGATTGGATGAGGAATTTACATTCAATTATAACATTGAACGTGTTAGTATAATATCCAGGTAGAAGTAAACATAGCAGATAGCCAAGAGACAGGAACTATATTAAGAATAAAACATGCAAAGAAGCAAAAATAGGAAGAGGAATGATGAAAAGATGAAGACATGATCTTAGAGTCAGGATGAGAGGTCAACACAGGGTATCAGATTCAAGGTAATGCAGGACAGTTTGGAAGCTGGAGAAGAGACCTTCAAGTCAGGAATGGAATTAAATACAAATGGAATGAAAAGCTACTATTTATTTTCCCCTATGAGTACCCTTCATCAAACTGTTGGACAGCATGAGAAAGTGGAATGCCATGCTACATCTGACATCCTCTCTCTTAACTTGTAGACATGTCCTGGAAAAGTATACTCTAGTAAGGCTGCAACACAGTTAAGTAAGGCAAAGTGAACTAAATTAATGTTCCTAAGCTTTACATTAAAGGTCCATTAATCTGTTTCACAGTAAGAATTGAATGTATTAAATGCATGAAAACACTATATTTAAAACTGAAATTACAATAAGTAATCAGGGAAACGTTATCTCCAAACGAAAAAACAGCAGGTGGTTCATGATCACCCGGAAAAATAACATTAAACATAAAGCAGAAATGTTAACTATAAAACCAGGTCCTGCCCCCAGAGGGGTGATGGCTATTAGAATCTCCGGCAAAACACCCGAAAGAAGGATCAGTCAAGAATAAATGCCCAAGTATAACATCTCACAAAACACTCAATTATTAGCAATTTTAATACAGAGGTAATCTATTCAATATCACAATACTTTTATAGTTCTTGTTTTTGTTGTTGTTTGTTGTGTATTTGTGTGTGTGTGTGTGTGTGTGTGTGTGTGTGTGTGTGTGTGTGTGTGTTTTGTAAGGTCGCAGTCATCTGTGCCTCATAGGAGTGATCAAAATTGGATTAGCAGACTTCTACAGTATGTTGATGATCACTTACAATAAAATCAGAATGAGAAAGGGAAATTGTCTGAGAGGACCATTGAGCCAGGTAATAGATTCAGTCTAATATATCCACACAGCAGGAACCAAATTAAAATGTAGATGGAATTCTAATATAGTCCAACTGGAAAGACTTGCTCCAGTTTCTTATACACAAGCTTGTTTGTTGTTTGCAAAGAGCTAATCCTGAAGACACAAAATTGGTTATATTAATTATTTTAGACACTACTACGTGTATAAGCATGTAAGTTAAAACAGCATCAAGGTCATAGTGCTTGAGATAAAAAGAGCAAAACAGCGGTTAGTGCCATTCTCTTACCTGACTCAAGATCAGGTCATAAAATAATATTTGCACAATTCAGAATAATGCAGATGATTTCGGTAGATCACAAATCTTGTACGTAAATGCAATATGCCTTCCAATGGCATCTAAGTTTTTCCTGAGAATAAAGCAGCATGAAATCTATTACTTTCCATCTTCCTCCTCCTGTCCAATTCTTTTCCTTATTTCCTTTCCCAGCTGAGCTGTGATATCACTATCAGCCTAGCCCCATCTGTAAAGAAAAGGAGAGTACTACTGAGCACTTTCCTATAACTTCTAAGGGACTGGTTTGAGAGACTTGGAGGGGTCTTATAGACAGGCCTTAGAGAGAGCTGTCTGAAGAAAATCACTGTTCTGCTTTAATGAAAACCAAGAGAAAGGAAAAGAAAGAATGAGAGTGAAAAAAGAGCATGTTCCTGGGTAAGACAATGAAAGAAAACATTTACAATGACAATCAACTTAGTATATTTTAGTGAAATTTTTCACATGGAAAATTTTCTATTTGAAATAACTTTGTAAAACTGACAATTATTCTAAGCATGAAAAAAACATACATGTTAAATATTGAATTATAGAGATCTTATTGGTTAAGTTTTCTAATTAAAATGTAATAAAATTAGAAATAAGTAAGAAGAATCTGACCAGGCATATCTTAAAGTTTTTGAAACGTATTTGTATTACTTCTTTAGGGCTGTAGTAACAGAGCACCACAAACTAGGTGACTCACACAACAGAACTGCATTGTCTCACAGTCTGGATGTGAGAGGACAAAGATCATGATGTCCATGGGGTTGGTTCCTTCTGTGGGCTGTGAACAAGAATCTGTTTCATGTGTCTTCCCTAACTTCTGACAGGCTCAGGCCTTCCTTGGCTTGTAGTTAGTGTTCTCCCATTCATATGTCAGGCTCTTTGTCCAAATTTCTCTTTTTTATAATGATATCAGTCATCTAGGATTATGGTGCAAATTAATGATTGCATTTGAACTTGAATACGTCTGTATTCCAAATAAAGTCACTTTGAAGTTATGATTCCATCATATCTTTGTGGTAGTGGGCGGCGGGGGGCAGAGTGGAGGGACATACATAATTCAACCCATATCAACATTCTCTAAGGTAGATTGCAATTTCCGATAAAACATGGTCTGTCCTCCTTGTGGGGGCGTTGGCAAGCACCACAGGACTTGCTCTGGCGGATGAGATGTGAGTGGAAGTAATTAATGTGTGCCTTTTCTAGGGAGGCACACAGGCAGCCAAGACCATCTTCTTTAGCCTGTGCCACCAGCGCCGTCATCTCAGACAGGGCTGCTCTGTCAGCCTGGGCAGGAGGAACCATCACCTATATCAAAAGGGCATGCAACCTCTGTGTGGATGTGAGCCAGATGTTCTGGGGTCATTAGAGCCTAACCAAAAACAGTCTAGATAGCCTCAAAAGAGAAAATCAAAACTCAATTTCAGACTTATCTGAAACAAAATAAATAGATTTCATATTAAAATCTATATGCTATATATAGTAAAGCCATAATCACACAAAAAATGTACCCCTGATAATACTTTCAGAATCAAATAAGGAAACTTAAAATGCTCAAAGTATTAATAACTATCTTAAGAAATCAAAAACTTACGAAAATTTTAAAAGGTAGCAAGAGAGAATTTTAAAAGATTAAGATAAACTTCATTGAAAACCAAAGGATTAAGTATAACTAAATCTAAAAAAATACTCTTGAAAAAAAATAGCATAAACATGGGCAAAACACTGATTATGACAATGGTAATAAGACAAAGCGAGGAAACTAGAGAAAAGACCAGGAGGAAGGAGAACATGAACAAGGAAGGTAAACATAAGAAAAAAAGAGCAAGAACAGAGAGAAGCAAAATTAGGAATGAGAAAATTTCCTGGGAAATTAAAATAACTAAAAGAGATTTCACATCTTCAGGCTTACTTCCTAAAACTCCCACCTTCCTCTGTTCCTGTGGGAGACTCTGGGCCCTTGAGCTCTCCACTCTGCATCTCTAGGACAGAAATTACCTGATCCTTGTTCTACAGCTAACGTCCCCATTTTCAAAACGTTTTACCCCCACCCGCTTCACTAGCAATCCACATCAAATGTCTTCTCTATGAGATCTTAACTCCATCATCGCACACTGAACGGTCATCATGTGTCAGTTTCCCACAAAATATTTTTAGCTTCTTGAAAGCAGCTAAATCTTTTTATTTTGAAAGCAGATATAATGAAAGGGTTTTAGAGACAGGAGAAGCGGTTTTAGGGAAAGGGGATCCATGGGAGAGGGATGCATACCTGATCTGCAGAGAGGGCTCCAAGCCACCAGATTGTTTACAAGAATGTCACAAGATAAGGGGAAGAAGAAGAGGGGCCACTGGGTGAGCTTTGAAACTTTAAAACTGATACCAAAAGGGAAAAGCGGGGGGGAGTGGCCAGTTAGGAAAGAAAGGGGAACAGAGAATAAGGAAGGGTCCAATTAGAAAGTGGAATGAACAGAGAAACTATGAACATTTATAAACCTACAGACAAAGAGCCTCACGGGACCAGTCTTTTCCCATTTTAGAGAGAGAGCAAGGCTCTCCATTTTGGGGACCCCTTCCCAAGGGGAGTTTGTATACGCTTGCAATAAACTTCCACACTTTTGCTTAAAATCTTTTAGTCTGAGAGTTTTATTCTTCAGACTTCATAGGACAAGCACCCGCAATTAGAGAGTCCAAGCTTGCCATTTGGGGTATCAATAATTTTCAGTCCTGTCTCTAAATGAAAAGCAGGCAGTCCTTGTTCTGCACTGCTCTTGGGTAACTAGATCATGGAGCCTGTAAAGCAAGAACCCAATTCAGATGTGCAGGTTTTCAGCTAACAAAAAACTGTGCCAATGGAAGACTTCCAGAATACACTACCGTGCCCAGCATTTGATATATATTAAATAAATATTAACAGGAGTGGAGGAGTTCTCTATAGTAGCTTACCCACCTAATAGAGTTGAATAAAACTTTCAAAAGAACTATATTAAAAACTCAGATAGAAATAAGAAAAATGAAGATATTGTAAATCAGCCCATGAATATATTATCTTACAAGACTCAATGTTTATCCTAGTCTCCTTCTTTCTAGTTCCACTCTATAGTCATTCAGTTATCCAGTCTTTTAATTTTTTTTCTAAATATACTTAGATCCCTTTTCTCCTCTACTCTCTATTACCACTGTCAAAACTCACTCCTTTGTCTTTTCTCTTCCTCCGACTATTAACTAGCCTAACTGAACATCCTACAATCAGAAGAAATCACCTGGCATCATAAATCAAAATATTTGACAACTGTATTTAAAAAAAACTCAGTTTTTAAAATTTTTAATATATTTTCATTCTTAAAAACATATGAAACAAAAAGGCATTGAAATGTGCCTATATTAAAAATAAAAGCAAGAAGGGAACTGAATAAATTAAACACTGGGTCTCAAACAATATTCATGATTTAAATTTTATTTGGTTAACTCAACTTGTGGGAATAATCCTTTGATAAATCTACTATTTTTATTCGAAAACATAGTATACTCTACTAGAATGCACTGAAATTGAAAATGATATGCAGGATTTAGATTTGGTGAAATACTCAAAAGAATCACATAGATGACTTATTTAATAGTTTTTGCTTAAGGGAAAAAAAAATAGAGAGATTCTCTAAATGAAAGCAGAAAAGGCAGAACCTGTGAAAATCTTTTGGCTGAAATATTGAGACACTACAATACCAAAATATTAGAATGATATTTTGCTTATTGACATCCAATTCCTCAGCACAATCTGTTGCAAAGGATATCCTTCCTAAATTGAATGGCATTTACACCTAGTTGGGTAGGTCTACTTTGGGATTCTCTAATCTATGCATCTATTCCTCTGTCTATATTGTAACTCACCCCATCATTTCTCTTACCTTGATTTTGTAAATGATGACCTATAAATTAACATGTAGCTATAGATAAACAACCTATTTATTTAAAGGAATCTATGAGCTAATTATGTGTTTAATATACTAATGTGTTCAATATAAACTCTTTCATTTATATATGTTCCAGTAAAATATATAAAATTGTTTGGTACATGTATTTTTAAGATACCTATATGGTATTGTGCTATATACCTCATTTTCTTTCTAATTGTCTTCACTCTACCTTATTTTTTAAAAGGCTATCCACATCATTTTATATGCATTCAGTTTATTATTCCTAATGATACATACTATTCCATAATGCATTATCTCAAAATTTTCCTTACCTTCCCCTCAATTACAGACACCATATTATCTCAACTCCCAAACACTACAATTAACATTCCTGTTCATGACCCTGTAAGGCTGGTCTCTATAAAAATTTTTCCAATTTAAATAACCAATAGAAGGCTCAGAAAGAGAGAGAAACACATTTTAACCACGTGCTGTCAAACTGCTTTCCAGAAGAGCAGCACCAGTGTATACTACCAATTGTTAAATATAGTCTTAATTTGCATTCAAAATATATGATCTCATTAAAATGAAAAATACACTAAATATATTTAGTAAGCATTGCCAAATATATAATTTAATTTAAACCTTCTTTGAAGGTTTGTAATAAAAACAAATTAAGCAGTTGGCCTAGATTACCTAAAGTATTGCCCTGGGACCACAGCTAAAAAGTAAGCACATTAAGCCCCGATTTGAAAAATCAGAACATGAAGGAAACATTTATTGTCCCTTCTTGAACCAGCGTACATTTTTACCACACCCTTCTGACTCTTTTTACAAATCATACTTCCCAGACACTGTAAGTGCCCACTGATGTCCAGATTGTCTTTCCTCTCAAAATACATTGCAGACAAGTAATATTTCACATTTTCAACATGTAGGACATGCAACTATCAGGTAATTTTGTGAATTGTAATTTTATGAATCAATAATTAGCAACATTGCACAGACGGCATGGCTCAGTGGGTGAATGTTGACCCATGAACCAGGAGTCACAGTTCAATTCCCACTCAGGGCACATGCCCAGGTTATGGGCTCTATCCCCAGTAGAGGGCATGCAGGAGGCAGCCAATCAATGATTCTATCTCATGATTGAAGTTTCTCTCCCTCTCCCTCCCTCTCTCTCAAAAAAATTAAAACATTATATATATAATCTTACCTAATAATAGATAAACGTGTAAACTGACCTTTATCTCTGCTACACACCAGCCAATCAGGAGTGATATGCAAATTAACCCAACAAAAAATGGGGGTTAATTTGCATACACAGGAGCAGAGTGAGGGGGGGTAGGATGCTTGTGTCATTGCCATGGTGATGACGCAGGCATTCTGTCCCACCCCCAGTCTCTCAGGGTCTCTGGACAGCGTGGGAAGGTGGGGCTGGAGCAGAAAGAGGTGGCTCCTGGAGCGGAAAGAGGCAGCTCCAGGGCTTGAGCAGAAAGGGGCTGGGTCAGAGTGGAAAGGTGGTGCTGGCAGCCAGGGAAAGGAAAGCTCATTCTAGCATGAATCTTCATGCATCGGCTTCTAATATATATATATATATATATATATATATATATATATATATATATATATAAAGCCAAAGACATTATATATATATATATATATATATATATATATATATATATATATATATATATATATAAAGCCAAAGACCAATGTTAACACAACCATAATGACTGGTCACTATGACACTCACTGTGGCCAGCAAACCAGCCTGACCCAGGCTCATTGCCCCCAACACCCAGATTAGAGGAGGGCCAGCCAGCCAACCACCTTGGCTGGCAGAAATTTGGGGTCCAGGGACCTTGGAGTTGCTCAGACTCAGTCTCGGGCAGCTGCACACGTAAAGCTCTCCTTTGGTGGAAGTGGACCCGGGATCGGGTGCTGGAGTCAGGGTTTGGGTGGGGAGGCTTTCCTAGGGGCCACAGTAGTCCTTGTGAGCCACACACAGCACCTGGGTATTTGGCCCCGGTCAGAACAATGGCAGGAAGAGGGGCCACGGGGTACAAGGGGCAGCGGCACACGGGAACCAGGAGGTGCGAGGCCCGATGGACTCTTACCCCACCCGCTGGGCCCAGCAGCAACAGCAGGTGGGCCATGATGTACAGCGAGGCACCGGGCCACAGAAAGGAGGGGAAGCGAGCCAGGAGGGCAAGTCCCCAAGCCAGACAGAGCCCTGGGCGGCATGGGCAGTGCTGGAGCTGGAAACCCCGGTAGCTTTTCAGCCTTGTCCTTGGAATTCAGAGGTCAGCCCCCCTTCAAGAGAGAGGAAGTGGCGGAAAGTGGTAAGGCCACAGGAGGGATAGGAAATGTTGTGGCCATCTTCAGGAAACACAGCTGCCACGGTCTTCAGTAACTATGAACAGATAATCTTTGGTCTCGGTTCTCCAGAAGAGGAAGCTGAGACTCAACGAAGGGAGCCTCCCACAACACTCCACCCACTGCTCAGACCCGACCCTGTGTGGCATTGCTTTCATTGACAGCAGAGGATCCAAATTTTTTGTTAGATTTTTGCTATTTTAGGCAGGAAATAATTTATCACAGGGAATTGGTGCTTGTGAAATCATCGGAAAGCTGGAGGAGTGGGTATAGACAAGTTTGGCTATAACCCCAAGCACTTGCAACATGAATCTGGCAACCCTATCAGGAGGAATAATCCAAGGAAGCATCTAGGAGTTTAGATCCCAAGGCCCTTCTCCTGCCTGACCACTACAGCACATCTGACAACTGACTTTATACAATTTCCCATACATACTTAGAGAAACGCCATCAGACAATTTCTACCCTGAAATGTTTTACTGCCAATCAAATATTAGGAAAAAATAAGCACCATGAATAAAGGAGGAAAAAGAATAGCTAGCATATACTGAGTGCTTGTCATGTACCAGCCACCATGCTAACTACTTTATTACCTCAATCAATTCTCACTAATTGCAGCCAAGAAGAAGGTACTATCATTATTTCATTCTACAAGCAAGGAAAATGAGGCCCAGCTAGAAAACCTTGAGATGGGATTCAAACTCAGATCCTGACTCTAGGACCCTTGTTCTTAAACTCTTAAGTGTATTGTCTATGTAATCACAATAATCAATAAAGGTTTTCCCACAACAAAGGCCAGTGTTTGTTCTATTATGGAGCATCTTCCTCTTGCTTCTACTTACAGGGGGAAAAAATGAACATGTTTCCTAAATTAACATTCAAGTCAAGTCTATACCCTGAGGTGATGTAGTCAAACAAATAGTACAAGAGAGCAATATCCTTTAAGGTGTAAAAGTTCAATTATCTTTGTTTATATAAAAGTTAGCCCACAGGCAGAATTATCCTGGAACAAAAGAAGGGCAGCCTAGCTATCCAACAATTACCCTTTATTTACTGTTATGGCTCTCTGGATCCTGAGATGCCATTTCAAGCCCTTTGCCTTCTGCATAGCAGCTATACATATATCCCATTTATTGCTAGAGATACTTTATGTTAAAAAGCATGGAGATGTGCATGGATAATTTTCCATTATGAACAGCTACACTGAGGAATGGCTATAAAATTAAAGTCCTCTATCTGTCTGAGGAAACAGGGGTATCTTATTTCCCATTATTGCTTACCACTTTACCAATTAAATATTATGGCCAATGACTTAATATTTTCATCTTAAGCCACTCTTCTCCCAAGGCTATAGAGGAAAAACATTTGACTATTAATAACATTTCCACATTTTTAATAAACAAATTATTATATCGCTTAATAATTTTTAAGTTGACAATAATGCTAATTACATGTACTGCAAGTATTTCTAATTAGGTTAAGAGATGATATGATAAAAGATACACAAATGATGAATAACTATTGATACTGTTTTGTAAGCAGAACTTAGTTCTTCTTTGATTCATATAAAAATAGCAAATGTGTTATTGGTATTACGATAATTACCACCAAGACTTCAAAATTGAATCACAAGAGCCTTAAATCATCACAGAACCTTGTTTGCTACCTGGATTACTGGCTAATAAATAAGTTACTTTGCAATTTTATGCAACCATGTTATATATTTTATAATTAAATAAAGCTTCAAATAAATTTCTCATATACAGTCATAATTTTTACCATAATTACTATTATGCCACTTTATTCAACATTATCTAATTACATGCTTTCTCCTATCAATGCTCCAAGTGTCTTTACAAATTTCATGCAAGTTGATTTTGTTTATTTATGTGTTATTTCTCTATAATACCCTTCACTTAAATTATGCTAAAATTTGATACGTTTCATTGTGCACAATCATGAGTTCTTCAATAATTTTATTTTATTTTCATATTTATATATATGCTATTATAGAAGCAATATCTCTAACACTCTACAGAGCCAAATCATAGGAAGGAGTGGGAGCGCGGTGCCAAAGGTCACCTCCTCCAATACATTTGTGGCACAGACTGTAGGGAAGGTTTCACGATGTATGCTGACCTCCCAACTCATCAAGTTGCATACATCAAATAGGTAAAGCTTTTTGTATGTCAACCATAGTCCAATAAAGTGGTTTAAGTATATATATATTGGCTTCCATCAGATAATCAATAAATGCCCCTGTCATGCCCACCAACTTCCTTTCATTGAGAACTTTAGACACAGGTGACAGTTTGTCTCACCCCAACTCTACCACCAGATTCAGAGATTCCAAAATCCGTGGAGAAACCAATCCTACATCCCCAGCATCTTTACCTCGCCTGCACTATAGCCAGACATCTAACCCTCAGACACACCTTGGGTATATTTGACCACAACCTGCCACTTCTTGGCCTCAATTATTTCCTACTATGCCCCAGGGCCCACTGATGACTGTAACACAGGGGTTGGCAAAAATAGGTTAACAGTTGTAAGTACAAAAAAACAGGGAACACTGGCTTATTCCATGCAAAACATTGGGGGAAGGGAGCCAACAAAGAGATCGATGCATGCCCTGTAAAGTTCAGGTGACCTAGGAAAGATACTTGTCTGTCAGTCACACCTGGGGACAGATTGTTGTCCAGGATAGGCTTGCTTACTGTAGGTGGGTGAACATTTGGGAACATAAAATCCCCTAAACAAAGAAGTTCCTTCTCTTGGGCATTTGGGACTCTTGTTTCTCCGGATGCTCTTTTTCTGGTTTTCTTGCATTTACCCTATGGCCCATAGGCATTCAGACCCAAATGCAACGGACTAATGGACCGCAGTGGGAAACTCAAGCTACGCTAGCCTGGTGGTGGACTGGATCTGGCTCAGCTTTTCGCTCTGATGAAACCCCAGCTACATTTTTTCTCCGATTGAACTAAAAGAAATGGGACTTTAGAAACCCAGGGATATAATGCCACAGAAATAAAGCTTCCTATCTTATCTCATCTCCCCCCACTCCCCATGCGAGTCTCAGAGGTAGGTTTTGAAATTGGAGCTTCCTAGGGAAGTTGTACAAATGACATGCCTATAATAACTGGTCTTTCCTTTCTTTCTTTCCTATTATGAATAATTAATGTACACCTTAAATTTACACAATGTTACTACAATGTTACATGTCTATGATATCTCAATAAAACTGAGAAAAAAGGTTTTAAAAATAAAATAGGGAATTTAATATTAAATAAGGGTATCAGAATAAATTCACTCTCAGAGCCACATGATTGTTATCTAACATATCCATGCTTACATGATACATGTAAAATCTAGAAGATATATTATTTCACTACCTAGGGAGGTAAGGAGTATTACACAAGAGGTGGGAGATATAAGGACCAGAGAGAACAATGTGAGGATGTTACCTTTATGGGGTGATGGTGGAGAGAGAGCTGTAATATACTTACAAATATAGAAATAAATGTTCAACTTAAAATTATTCTGATTTTTCATATTTGATCTTCCTTTATAACCAGCATCTCATAAAATGTATTTTATACATACATCTTAGGTTAATATGTGTTCATATATGTGTAAACCATGGAGGTGGGAATTTTATTTTAGTTTTCATCTTAATTAGTGCAATAAGAGACAAAGGCAAATGAAAAGAGGCAGGCGTAACCATGTGACTGCAAGCCAGGGGAATGTGCAGAAAACTTATGAAAAGCTTGGATTTTTGCAAAATATGGGAAGAGATTTGAATTATTTTAGCTAAAACTTTAAGATGTGGCAATAGAAAAAAATGTAAATGTGTATAAAATACCCACATCATAGTAAATATCCTCTAAGTCAGTGATTTACAACCCTTTTTATCTCATGGCATTCATAAACTAATTACTAAAATTCTGTGGCACACCAAAAATATATTTGTTCCATTTCTGATTTTTAAAAATAGTTATAATTTTTATTCACTCATACTATATGACTATTGTGATGGTTGTTCCCAATTTTTTTTCACTATCTAAGGGAAAAGAGATAAGTGCCCCTGACTAAATAGTCAAGTATTGCATGTTTTAAAAATTCATAGGCACCACAGGTGAAAATGGCTTCTCTATGTGTATATATATAGGTTCATATATATATGAAAATGAAGAACACACAAAGTAAAGAACAGTTTGTGAAAAGACATTCAGACTCCCCAATAACAGGAAACCACATAGTTTGAAAATAAGATATCATTCCATATCAGTTCAGCAAATCTTTTAAAATTCTGACAATACTATTGGGAAAGATGTGGAAAAATGACAGAGCATACCAACTGTTTGTGGGAGTTTAAATTGGTTCAGTGCCTTAGAGGAGCTATTCAGCAAAATCTAGGAAAGCTGACAATATTCACAGCCTATAAGCCACTATTTCACTTCTATGTCTAAATCCTAGAGAAGCATGTGCCTATGGAGACATGAACAAGAATGTTCACTGCAGCGCTGTAAGTGTAAAACTAAGTTGAAAAGGAGAATGAACAAATGTCGCATATCTATAAAGAGAAATTTTATAAATACTGTAATTTATAAATTTATAAATATGGATGAATAAGAGACAGAGGGAAAGATAAATCTCAAAAACATAGCTGGTTTTAATTACTCACATGTACCTTCTGTTACTCAAAGCAGAGATAGCTTTTGAGAGTCATTCCTTTTGATCCCTTATGCAAAAACAAGATTAAACTAATATAAAGATAACCATATGATAATATGATAAAGAATCAGATGATCAGATTCAATGAACTAACATGCAAAATAGAAACAGCTGACAGGTGTGGGGCTGCATAGGGCGATAGAAAGATTGAGCAAAAAAATGAAAAGAGAAAGAACTAATGAAATGTCAACTTTTCTAGTCAATAAATGTACAGTTCTTGCATTGAAAAGACTGAACTGAAATTGTGTTTAATATAAAATCAAGAAAAAATATTTAGCCTACTGTCAATGGGTTACTATGCTTTCTAGATAAGATTGCCATGGCAATATGTGGTATTATAAGCTATCATAAGTCAGAATTAAAATAACTAAAAGTGCTGGAACCAGTTTGGCTCAGTGGATAGAGCGTTGGCCTGTGGACTAAAAGGTCCCTGGTTCGATTCCAGTCAAGGGCATGCACCTTGGTTGCGGGTACATCCCCAGTAGGGGGTGTGCAGGAGGCAGCTGGTAGATATTTCTCTCTCATTGATGTTTATACCTCTCTATCCCTCTCCATTCCTCTCTGTAAAAAAAATCAATAAAATATATATTTTTAAAACAACTAAAAATTTACTTCTTAAATTTTTAAAAATGGATTTTACATAGTTAACCCAATGTTCAATTTATATTTATTTTCCTCTGTAGATAATTCTTCCTTCAAAGCAAGCTTTATTTCTAGCTGAAAAGTAATTTAAGCTCTTGCAACTTTTATGTATAATACAGGGAAATCACTCATTTTCATAATTAAGAGAAGCCTGATGATATAGATTCAAAAGAAACATTTTTTAAATCCTCAACCAAGGATATTTTTTCCATTAATTTTTTTTTTTTTAGAGAGAATGGAAGGGCAGGGGAGAGACAGAGAGAAACATCTATATAAGAGAGACACATCGACTGGTCGCTGACCGTACATGCCGCAACCTGGCCTAGAATTGAGCCTGCAATTGAGGTATGTACCCTTGACTGGAATTGAACCTGTGATCCTTCAGTCCACAGGCCAATGCTCTAACCACTGGGCAAAAACAACTAGGGCCAAAAAAAAAAAAACAAGTTTTAACATTTCAGAGATAAAAGATAGTTGAATAAAGACCAATTGCATTGATAGCTTGTCAACACACTAACCCATACCTAAAACTAAATGGGAAAATAATTGTAATCACATTTATAAGGAATGCCACTGACAGGAACACTATAATGTGCACCTTTCTAGTTCATAAAATCAATAAATCAATGTTGGCATGCTAGAAGTGTGAAGGGGTCAATGAAAATAAAATAGATATGAATTTTAGACACTGTACAATCAAGCACCTGACAGTGTTGGCACACAGTAGATGTTTCACAGATATATTAATTGCATCAACAGAGAAGTAAAGAAAAGAAAAAAGAATGAAGGCAGCGAGGGAGGGAATCTGTCATTTTATTTCAGAACCATCTTCCTGCTAAGTCCTATTCATATCTTCATTTCTTCATGCAGTTCATTTTTTTTTAAATATACACTGAGCCGAAACCGGTTTGGCTCAGTGGTAGAGCGTCGGTCTGCGGACTGAAAGGTCCCGGGTTCGATTCCGGTCAAGGGCATGTACACTGGATGCGGGCACATCCCCGGTAGGGGGTGTGCAAGAGGCAGCTGGTCGATGTTCCTCTCTCAGCTGGTTGATGTTCCTCTCTCATCGACATTTCTAGCTCTCTATCTCTCTCCCTTCCTCTCTGTAAAATATCAATAAAATATATTTAAAAAAAAAATATACACTGAATGGCCAGATTATTATGATCTCTGAATGCATAATAATCTGGCCACTCAGTGTAGACTGACCACAGAGTTGGGAATTTAAAATAAATGTATAAAAACTGCATTATGGATAGTTAGAAAGAAGCAGAGGATTTACTAGCGGGAGGCTGGGCCACTATCTCCTGGTCCCTTGACATATCAAGATTTGCAAGCTTTCCCTTATACATAAGTACACTAAGTGGCCAGGTTATTATGCGTTCAGAGAGCATAATAACCTGGCCACTCGGTGTATATTTTTATTGATTTCAAAGATAAATGGAGAGGGAGAAAAAGAAACATCAATGATGAGAGAGAACCATTAATTGGCTGCCTCCTACAGGACCCTGAGCCTGCAACCCAGGCATGCGCCCTGACCGGGAATCAAGCCAGGACTTTCTAGTTCATAGGTCAATGCTTAACCACTGAGTGACACCAGCTCGGCTCATGCAGGTCATTTAATTACATCTATTGAGTATCTGCTCTAGGTGCTAGCAAAAAGGGAAAATAAACAAGTCTCCTCAACACTGCCAGCCTAAGGCTACCAGCTCTCTTACCATTGGATTTTTGACCAGATAAGTCTCAGTGTTGGGAATAGCGTTATTCCTTTATCCTTCTACTTAATGCTCTTCCAGGAAATAATTTCAAATATTTCCCACCTCTGTGAACCAAATAAGAATAAAGTATTTCATGCTAAATATAAATCCACTTATTCACCTATATCTTTCTATAATCAAATATTTGCTATATCCTTATGCCTTTGACTATGTGTACACACACAAACACACATGCTTTAAACTGGTTTTACAGTAGCTGTACAGTTTACAGTAGCTAATATCTGTTAGTGTGAAGGAGGACAATCCATTAATTATATTCTCACCCTTAATTCACCTGCTTTTGAAATATATTTAATTTTGAACATATTCCTATGTTGCATTAAAAATAGGAATACATTTTTATTAAATTCCCAAATCTAGTATTTCAACCCAAGAGGACAAGCTTGTCAATCTTTCAGGTACTTACAATCAAAAACTGAAAAGTTAGATAGCTAAGAGAATGAAATAATTAATAAAGATGTTAAATCCTTCCTGGGCTAAATATCATTTGTCACTCAGACTTTGGTAATAATGTATATTTTTAATTTTTATAGAAAAATTGAAACTTCCAGAATAAAGACTTAGTATCTACCACATAGTTTTAAAATATTTGAGCTACTTGAAGATGAAGAAATAGGAAAAGGTACATCTCAAAAGAAATATATAATTTCTTAACCTTAACTTGCCAATGTTTTTTTAAAAAATGCTTCCAATAGTATTCTCCCAAGTGGTCATTCATTTTATTTTTGAAAGTGATGCTGAAAATTTATAGTGTTAAATTTTAAAAACTAAACTATTATCTCATTGAAATGGAGATTTAAAAACTTGAAAGTTGGATGAGAGTTGCTTTTTCACAGCAGGTTACATATTCTCTGTCAACTTCCACTATTTCTTCATAAGTCACACCATACTTTAGTGCAGAAATAAATAAAAACTTTGCAAGGAATATTTTTCAAAATACTTTTAAAGCAGTCAATCCCAGCTCACAGTAAAACAGATGAAGAGAAACAAATTTACACGACTCTCAGGCTGCTCTACTTTATTTGTTTTTAATATATTTTATTGATCTTTTACAGAGAGGAAGGAAGAGATAGACAGTCAGAAACATGGATGAGAGAGAAACATTGATGAGCTGCCTCCTGCACACTCCCTAATGGGGATGTGCCCGCAACCAAGGTATATGCCCTTGACCAGAATCGAACCTTACAGTCCGAAGGCCGATGCTCTATCTACTAAGCTAAACCGGTTTTGGCAGCTGCTCTACTTTAATCATGAACAGTCCCTGAAAATGAAGAACACTTTGCCCTGTGACAAAGTCCCTCTGAAAACAGCACCACTTCCTCACGAACAGCACCAGACACAGGGCATCAGCTTGTGCCTGTGATCTTACAGAACTCTGCACGCTGCATGAATGACTACCCTTACGATGGAGTAAATTCCCACGTCATAATGATGGGTCCTTCCAAAACAAATCTTTGTCTTGTTGTTCTGTTTGTTTTACGAAAATATGACTTTGAAAAAAAACACACCAACCAATTCCTTAAAAGAAAAAAATGGAAGAGTTGTCGCAGCAGACTGATGCCAACCCCACTGGTATATATCATCCAGTGCTGAATCCCAGAGCTGAATGTGGACTGGACACATGATAACCTTGTGTCCTCGCCCACCAGTTGCCAGTACTGTTTGCTCTCTCCCCTAAACAATCCCTTCATCTCACAAAACCATGGGGCTCACTGAATCTATAGACCCAAGTGATTGTCTCCACCAGGAAAATCTAAAGAGTTGCTTCAAAAATGTATTTCCATTGGCATCCATAAGATCCATGAAAGAAGAGACCATACTGAATCCCAGTCAAAAATCTTTCATAACCCAGAATACCACTAAAAAAAACAAAACAGTTTAATATTGCTGAAGTAGAAGACATAAATGAAATATTTAAAAATCAAAATATCCAAAATTTAGCAAACCTGCTTAAAACATTTGAGAAGTGAACTGATTTTCCCATTAAATTTCTCTCAATTAGACTTGTTTCCCAATAAAATGTGCTTAGATTCTTTCTTCTTAGAAAAAATAATGACTTTGATTTGTTTTCAGATATTTGATTACACAGAAAATAGATGGAGGGCATTTTACTTACTGATAAAGTAGCCCCTGCTCAGTTATCATAGAGTAAATGTGATTTATAAAATTACTTTTAGTGCATATATTTAAATTTGTTTGCATGGAAATAAGCCTAAACTTATTATTATGTTCATTAAATTAAAAACAGTTATTCTTCTTCTAAGATAATTTGTTCCAGTAAATTAGGCTTTAGGCAAATTTCTTCTAAGTCTGCCTTGCCTTCTCATAATTCTCAAATAAAACTCAGCATTCCACAAAGGTAGAAAACAATATTTGATTATAACAAATCACATATAAGTAAGTCCAATCCCTACCATTTTCATTTTTTTTGATGAATACTTAAATAAATACCAAAACTGAACCCCTTGAATCCAGCACATACAATTTATTAAATAGAAAATAATTTTTAAATTTACATAAAATTACCTGCCACTCTGGTAGACAGAGATGACCCCATATATTTCTAGTACTTAGGTAGTTATCACCAAACTTACAGCAATATCAATAAAATCTTTCAGCAGCCTAAAAGTATAAATAAGTAATTCAGGGTTTGTGTTTTTCCCAATCTTTTGAACTCAATTTTCTCTATTTTAATCAATTTATCCAAAAATATGTGAAAAGTTTGCTACAATATCTTTCAAGACAGAAGAAATGTTCTACCAATGTTGAAATAATGCCTAAGTGTTAATAACTGTTGGCACTTTCTTTCACCTAGTTAGTTAACACTGTTATCCAAAAAAAATTAGGTTTGCTTTGTAGTGATTCTCTTCAGTCATGTATTCTTACTTGAGGGATTTAGGTTTCATATTAAAAGAGAAGAAATCATAATTAAGTTTCCCTGTTCAAAAATCTTTAAAGACTCTCTCAAACCCAAGTTAATGATTTTTTTAAAATTCTTTAAAATGTATTTCTCAATTACAGCTGACACACATTATATTAGTTTCAGATGTACAACACAGTGATTAGACATTTAATACCTTATGAAGTGATCTCTTGATAAGCCTAGTACCCAATGTACTCTATGGACAATTATTACATTACTAGAGGACAAGTGCACTGGAATACTTGGCCTGGTCTATGGGGATCGGGTCAAAATCAACTCTCTGACACACCCCAGGGGGTCCCAGATTGCAAGAGGGCACAGGCCAGGCTGAGGGACCCCACCAGTGCATGATCGGGGCTGGGGAGGGACCGTAGAGGGCTCCAGGGAATTTTCAGCCAATCTGGCCCAGTCCCAATCAGCTGGACCCCAGAAGCAAGCTAATCTACTGGTCAGGGCATCTGCCTCCTGATGGTCAGTGCATGTCATAGCGATTGGTCAAACGGTCAACCAGTCGGAGGGACAATTAGCATATTAGGCTTTTATATATATATATTGACTCTACTCCCTATGCTTTACTTACATCTCATGACCATTTTTATAAATGGAAATTTATACTTCTTGATCCCTTTCACCTTTTCAAAAATTACTCAACCCACTTACCATCTTGTGACCATGAACTTGTTTTTCTGTATCTATGACTTTTTTTTTTCATTGATTTTGTTCATTAGATGCCACATATAAATAAAATCATATGGTGTTTATCTTTCTCTGTCTGTCTTATTTCACTTAGCATAATACTCTCTAGGTCCATCTATGCCGTACCATACAGTAAGATTTCATTCTATTTTATGGCTAGTATTCACCTTCTTTATTTAATTGTCCATTGATGAGCACTGGGATAGCTTCCATGTCTTGGCTATCTATAATAATAAAAGCACAATATGCTAATTAGACTGGATGTCCTTCCGGGGCTGCAAGGGCCAAGTCCCTTGCACGAATTTCGTGCACCAGGCCTCTAGTTATAAATAATGCTGTAATGAACACAGGTGTGTATATATCTATCTTAATTAGCATTTAAGATTTCTTCAGATAACTACCTACCCAGAACTGGAATTGCTGAATCCTTTCGTAGTTCTATTTTTAAGTTTTTGAGGAACCTCCATACTATTTTCCATAGTAGTTGCACAAATTTACAAACCCACCAACAGTGCACCAATATCCACAAATCAATTAAGATGATACACCACATATCAAGTAAACATCTCACTGGATGGAGAATAAACATTTGACAAAATCCAACATCCATTTATAATAAAAACTCTTAGCAAAGTGGGAAGAGAGGGAACATACTTCAACATAATAAAGCACACATATGACAAACCCACAGGTAACTTATTCTGTGGTAAAAAGCTGAAAGCTTTCTTTTAAGATCAGGAATAAGACAAAGATGTCCACTTTCACCACTTTTATACAACAAAGTATTAGGACTAGCAACAATAATCGGTCAAGAAAGAAAAAAGACATCCAGATTGGAAAGTAAGTACTAAAACTATCATTATTTGCAGATGATTTAATAATATAGAGAGAACCCTGAAGGTTACACCAAAAACTGATAAATGAATTCAGAAAAGTAACAGGATATGAAATTAATATTCAGAATTCAGTTGCATTTTTATATGCCAATAACAAAATATTAAAAAGAGAAATAAAACAATCCCATTTACAACTGCATCAAAAAGAATAAAATACCTAGGAATAAATTTAACCAATGAGGTAAAAAACCTGTACTTGGAAAGTTGTAAGACAAGACAATAAAGAAAGAAATTAAAGATAAAAATAAATTGAAATATATACCATGCTTAGGAACAGAAAGAATTAACATCACTAAAATGCCCATACTACTCAAACCAATCTACACATTCAGTGTAACCCCTATCAAAATACCAAAGGCTTTTTTCACAGAACTAAATCAAGTTGATGTTTTAAGTTTTTTCCAAATGAGTCCAACTCACCTTTTCAAGCATGTGATCCACCATCCCCATCTATAACCCCTTGCTCTGGCTAACCTGGTCTATTTATCTCTAAGATGTATTTTCCATATTATACATACTATCATGTTCATGAGGGGGAAAAATCACTCCACAGCTGTCTGTGTGTCTAGTTCAGCCAGTTCAAATCACAAATCTTTGCTTAAAAAGCATAACAATATGCTTTCCTCCAACAACTGTACATGATTAAATTCCATAACAGAAATAACATTGTTTTCTAACATATCTAAAAGACCACTAAATTAATAACACCTTAAAATCTGACGTTTTATAGTTTCTATAAAAAAATCATCAATTAATCATGAACTACATTTTAATTCAAATTTTATCCTGATTTATGTATTCATTTCATTTAATATATAGTATAATTTTAAAAATTAATCAGCTTTGTGATTTAGTTCTGTATATAAACATAGCACAAATTATTTAGATCGATATTAATACACTTTTTAAAAAGAAATCCTAACAGAAGTTATATTTTGCATTGAACAAAAACAATAAATTTATTTGAAAAGCCATATAATATAAATATTTATTCCAATCATATAATGAATAACTAATGCTTTATAAGGGGGAAAAATAAATTAAGCTATTTTATTGTAGTAATAAGGTATTTTATAGAGGAGATGATTAAAGTAAGGAAAAAATATATTTTGTAATGTGCCTTGTAATTTCATAACCCATTAATTTTATATATAAACATATTGTTTGAATTAAGGTTGAGTTCTGATCTTAGCTGAACCTTAAACATCTAATTAATAGTTCCTACTTTACTATTTATCAGACTCGTTTGCACATTGATATATCATATTGTTCTTTTGAGAATCACATGAGGTTGCAAGGGAAAATATTAGACAAACATTTCTTAAAATCAGATTTTTAAAAACAATTACACACTTAAAGATAATGACATTTTATGTTATCAAATATTTTAATAAAATTTAATAATTATGTCCATTCATATTTAAGTAAATCCATGGGTCAGAATATTGGGGACCTGGAAGAATCATTCATTGAAGGGCATATATTTCCAAAGACCATTTCATTAACAAAACAGTTTCTTTAGTCCCGTGGTTGGCAAACTGTGGCTCGCGAGCCACATGCAGCTCTTTGGCCCCAGGAATGTGGCTCTTCCACAAAATACCACGGCCTGGTGAGTCTATTTTGAAGAAGTGGTTTTAGAAGAAGTTTAAGTTTAAAAAAATTTGGCTCTCAAAAGAAATTTTAATCATTGTACTTTTGATATTTGGCTCTGTTGACTAATGAGTTTGCCAACCACTGCCCTAGTCCAACTCAATATATATATATATATATATATATATATATATATATATATATATTGATTTGGCCTTAGAAACAATTTTTGAAGGCTCAAAAAATTTAAAACCTCATTTATACCGAAATAATATACAAAGACAGAGAAGGAAATACAGCTGAGTTTATCAATAAAATGACGTCAGTCAGATTACATAACAAGGCTTGTCCTTAGTGTCCTAACTCGAGATAAATTTACCTTGAAAAACAGCTGCATTTCGAGATATTAGAAACTTTAATGTAGAGCTGGATGCTTGAAGCGCCTGCTGCATGTCTTGGCGAGCTGCAATTTGATATCGTTCCTCCATCTTCCTGGTGCAACATGTAGGTTTTTTGGATACACAAACCTGAAGATCAGATCCTGGAAAACATACAAGATTTTTCAGAATAATTATCTGCTCATTTAACAAACATTACATATTACAGGTCAGGCATGAATGATCAGCACAGCACTGCACATAAAGAGTTTGTGTTCTATGTGAGGAACTGATTTACCAGAGCACTTGCTATTAAAATATTTATTTCTTGTTCATGAACCTAAACGTGAAACAAAATATTCTCAACCATTAACTCTTTGCTCAAATAGTTTATTAACTTTTTGATCAAATATTAAGTATGTCCACTCAATTAATTAACTATTAACAAATAGACTATATAAAACAAATTAACTACTATATAAGTACATAGCTAAATAAAGAAATTTTATTTTTGCTTATTTTACCCAGCTAAAATGATTTGCACCAAAGATAGTAGAGAAAAATATATGGGCTAAAACAATTGTTTTTCTTGAGGAAATAAAATCAAATTTTGTCCATCGGGTAAAGGTAAAACATCTTCGCCTGATTTCTCATTTACAGTATCATGCTTGTGTTTCTTGTGAATAAGTGATGATCAGCAAACATGATATGAATCAAGACCACCACATGGGCCCAAATCCAGCACCCAATATTCTACTCATCCCCTAGCTTGCTAGAGACAGCTCCTATGACTTTGGGTGGTGAGCACACAATATAGATGTGTCATATAATTGTAGACTCAAACCTATATAATTTTTATACTCTATGCATAGGCACTTTACTTTGTTGTTGTTATTGTTGTTTATTTATTTTTAATTCTTTATTGCTTAAAGTATTACATATGTATTACCTATGTCTCCTTTTTTTCCCTATTGACCTCTCCCAGGCCATCCCCACATTCACCACACATGTCCTTACCCCCCTACTGTGTCCATGGGCATGCGTACAAATCCTTTGGTTGATCTCTTACCATCCCTACCGCCATGCCTCGCCCTCCCTCTGAAGTTTGGCAGTCTGTTTTATTCTTCTCTGTCTCTGGATCTATTTATGTTCATCAGTTTATGTTGTTTATTATATCCCATAAATGAGTGAGATTATGTGATATTTCTCTTTCTCCTATATAAACCTATATAATTTTATTAATCAATGTCACCCCCAATAAATTCAAATTTTTTAAAAGTGCTTTTAGTTTTCTAAGCAATTCAGAAACTGTGAAATTATTAAACATATGTAATAGTGTGGTTAAAAATTTGGCTAATATTGCCGAAACCGGTTTGGCTCAGTGGTAGAGCGTCGGTCTATGGACTGGAAGGTCCCGGGTTTGATTCCAGTCAGAGGCATGTACATTGGTTGCGGGTGCATCCCCCTGTGGGGGGGGGTGCAAGAGGCAGCTGGTCGATGTTTCTCTCTCATTGACGTTTCTAGCTCTCTATCTCTCTCCCTTCCTCTCTGTAAAATATCAATAAAATATATTTTTTTTAAAAGTTGGCTAATATGATTAGCAAACACCTCACACCCTGGATAAAGTCCCCCAGGGCAAGCACCTTTATACATAGCAGGTATGCTAGAGAAGGAAGGAGAAGGTACAGACATGTAGTGGCACCTAAAAGGGATACCCTGATGAGGGCATCGTGGGGAAGGTCCTAGGGCATTCCCAGGCTACCTGACTTTTATATAAAGCTTAGAACAATTGTCTTTTACAACGCCTAATATAATACAGTTACTCCCTTATTTTAGGGTAGGAAGAAGACTTATGGCCCTTGATCTCTGGGAAGTTTCATAGTTCCCATATTAGCCCTTTATTGACTAACTTTAGACCAGCAAATATATCTTACTCATACACACAAATACACACACATAACAGCCACTTTTCAAACTCTTCCTACTCTTTCACACAGAGTCGGCCTCAGAATCACATTTCCAAAAGTTAGTTCTGGGTAAGATCAAGACAACTGAAATCACTCCAGGACGCCGGGACCATTACTAACACATTTTACACATCAGGAAATAGACACATAGAGAAATATACAAATAGACACATAGAGAAGCTCTGAACACTGCCCAATGTCACACACCTACATGCTACAAAGTAGTGTTTGCAATGATTCCCAGACTATCTTCTTCACAATCACTCTACTGGGAGGAAAGCAATAGTCCTAAATCTATAAACGCTTCGTCTAGAGCCCTAACTGGCCATTTATAATCCCTCTTTTGAAAGAAGTCAGTTTGGTAAGTTGCAAGAAAATAAATTTTAGGTTAGGAACCATCAAAGGAATTATATTTAAAAATTAAAATAGGCCAAAATATCAAGTTATAGAGTTGCCATTGCTGTTTTTTTTATAAAAATTTAAGTGAGAAAGTACACTTAGAAAGATGCTACAAATTGCCCTCACTGCTATCCTAAACACAGTGCAGGAGGGAGAGCTTCATGTCTCAGAAACTCTGAGTAAACATGGATAGCAATTTAGACAACTTAGAGCAAATACATTCTTCAAGATGATGAGAATCTGCATGAATTAATCCAGACTTTCATTTATACACCTTGGAAACTGGAAATGACAACATAAAACTAAACTCCAAAACAAATCAGGACTGTAAGTCAGAGATTAGTTATGTTTAATCAGCACAACATTTTCAACAGCATCAACTATGACATGTGCTTAAGTAACTTGGAATTTGGGTTGCAGTGAATGGGGAAGAGAGTCTGCAAGAAACTAGTTCCCTTGCTTCCTGAATCAGCCCAAAAGACAGGTGAGATGAACTAAACCTCCTCAGGGAAAGGATTCTATCTTACATTTTATTCTCAGCATAACCACAAAGGACATTAAAAAGATGCTCGCTGACAAAGAGCCCAGGCTACAGTTCTCCTGTTGTAAAAAAGAACAAGCATTGTAAGAAAGCAAAGCCAGATGGAATCCAAACAGATACTATATGGCAACAAGACACGTTTCAAAAATATTTCAAAGCCTGACTTCAAAAAACATGGCACAACTAAGGATGCCGTGAAACAGAGTACACAACCCAGGCTCAAAGGCAATAGTCGTGTTTCTTCACAGCAGTCATGTTTCTGAACAGTGAAATCAAACTCCACAAGAATTAAAGCACTGAAAATAAACGAAATTAAACATAAAACAACAGGTTCCTTGCTGAAAGGGGCCCCCCAACCAGAACTGTGGGAGCTTTGTTTTTTTCATTGCTCACCAAGGAACAGCAGTATTGGTTAGTATGCCTTCCTTTCTGTTAACCAGTGTACAAAACTGTTATGGCCATCTGTCTGTGGGTGTTGTTCTAGAAGAGTTAACACTGGAATGTTGAGAGGCATGGTGGAAAGATGGTGGTAGTGGCGACACAGTTTCCACTCTCTCCAGATCTTCATATAGAACTAGAAAATAAATCCCGAAAAGACAACGAAACGACATGCCATAATACTCCCAATGCAGACTCTGGGTAGGAGGGAGAATAAAGCAGTGGGGTACTGTCTGAAGAACCTGGAGACAAAAGAACCCCCAAATAATCAACGGCAATTCACGGGGAAGCACAGAAGGCTAATTTGAGAATACCAGCTGAAACCTGGAGTGTTTTCCCCTCTTGACTATCAAATGTTTGAAAGGACCACTGGTGGAAAGGAGTGAATGAGCAGGAGCGAGCCAGACCCCTACAACATCTCTAAGTGGATCCAGCAGGCTCCTTTCCAGGAAGCACCTCACACAGGAAAGAAAATTCCACAGGAAGTGGAATCAAAACTCAACAGAGGATGCATCTAAGAGACATAGAAAAGGTCTAGATAGAATAATGTGGGAGGGGGAATAAATTCAGAAGATTTCAGAAAACAAGCAGCCATACTTTTAAACATTACACAAAAATAACAGAGGAGAAAGCTCTACAAAGTTAGAAAAAGCTACTTTGAATCCATTCTTGATTGAAATTTTCAGGAAAAAAAAAAGCTAACCTCATATAAAATGAACAACAATAAAATAGGTCACATTTCACATCAACTTATTATAATAAAAAAGAGAATTAAGAACAAAATAATATCCCCATAAAGAAAACATGTCAGAAAAGACATTCCCCACCAAAAAAGATCAAAGATATAACCATACCATTTCAAAACAAGCTAAAAGATAATGACACAAAGCATGAAAGAACAACATAAATCAAAATTATTAGAAAATCTCAAATATTGAACTCAAGAAGTAATTAAAGATGAAAGAAAAACTTCTGAAATGAAGACTAAATGAGAAGGAAACGGGAGGCAATCACACGAAGGTTATGCATTTTAAAAAAATAGAAGACCGAAAATAAGAAGTTCTGAAAAATCAAAAGGAATGAAAACATTTGAAAGATGGTAACAACAGATATTGTTAACAATGTAAGCCCTGAGGAGGAAAACAGGACAAATAGAATCTATATTTCATGTAAGCTAAAACAGTTGTGAGAGCAATATGAAATTCAAAACAAACAATTATGCAATACTCACTTTCTTATTTTCTAAGACTTGTTGTCTAAGACTAAACTGTATCCTTGAAAATTAGGACTTTTAAGTGTGGAAGAAAAGAGGTATAGGCCTAATAAAGAAGAGGTTAAGCAAAACTCTGTGATTTTTGAATTTGGAGTATCAATATGAAATTATGAAGAAATTTACCTTCAATAAATATATATTTCCTAGCATCACTGAAAATACCTAGAACCATGACTAACCAAGTGGCAAAGGGCATTCCTCATGCCTAGATGATGGTCTTGAAATATCATTTCTCTCAGGAAGAAATCAGTGCTTCATACAGGAATGACTCACTCTAGATCAGGGGAATGAAATATATAAGATGACAGACCAGCTAAAACTTCTTGTACACCAGATAGCAGAGAAACCACCAAATAACTCCAGGATCGTATCAAAAGCACTCAGGAGCTATGATAGCCTGCTAGCGCTGCCATTAGAAAGTCACACACCAGTGGCTTAAATAAGAGAAATTTATTTTCTCACAATTCTAGAGGCTGCATGTCCAAGATCAAAATACTGGCAAGTTTGAGACCCCTCTTCGTGACTTGCATATGGCCGCCTTTTCTCATGTCCTCACATGGTACAGTCTGGTGTCTTTTTTCTTATAAAGTCACCAGTCACATTGGATTAAAGCCTATTCGTATGGCCTCGTTTCACCGTAATTACCTCCATAAAGGTCCTATCTCCCAAATAAGTCAGATTGGGTGTTAGGGCTTCAATTTAGGACTTTTGTAGAGGACACAATGTAGCCCATATCAGAAATGTTTCTACCGGCAAACATGAGACAATCTGACCTTCAATAATAATAATAGCAATGAACTGCCACCAGTGAAATATGCTTAAATCCAAGGGTTTTCTATAGCTATGCTTTATTTTATAATTTTTAAAACAGACTTTTAAAATGGGACTGCTGGTTGACAATAAGCATTCTCCTTTTGTTTCAAACATTTATCTCTCCCATAGTCGACTTAGAGGATTTTTACATTTGCGGCACATACCAGCTTTAGTGATGGTTGACATAGGAAAGGGCCCTTGGTAAAGACAATGAGATTAAGATATATTTTAGGTTTGCTAGATGATTGTTAAATTCATAAAATACCAGATATACCACTTTCTTTTATGATTTATTCCAGAACTTCAAGAGGACTTGATACTAAATGAGGGGAGTCTCATAATACTCTTTTAATGGCTGCTCAAGTTTCCTGCTCTGTAGTGAGAATAAGCTTGGTATGTCCAAGAGACAAGAGCTCCAGTTGCAATATGGCAGTGCCGTTCACACAGAGCAATCACTAACTTTGTACAAAATTTTTTTTTATGTCTTGAAAGCTCCAGACTGTTAACAAAAGTAGAAAGTTCCTAAAAGGGAGTGAAGCCCTACTGGTATGGCCCAGCTGGTTGGGCATTGTCCTGTGTACCAAAATATTGCCAGTTTGATTCCCGGTCAGGGCACATGCCTGGGTTTAGGGCTCAATTGCTCATAGAGGGTATGCAGGAGGCAGCCAATAGATGTTGCACTCTCACATAGACATTTCTCTCTTGCTCTCCCTCTCCCTCTCCCTCCTATCCTCTCTTTCTAAAAATATATATATATCAATATTTGGAAGAAGGGAGAAGCATAGGATTATCTTCTCATCTGTGTCTTTTAGCCTGGGGACAGTTCATGTATAAAGTGACTAAATTCCAATTTAAAAACACTAACAGTCATTCAGGACTCAGGAACTAAAAGGTATCAATCAGAGCAATCACAGCTACTAGAAAGAGGTGGGGAAATACCGGGAAAGGGAGGGCCAGTGAGAGGGAACCCCAATTTCTGTGTGTACACTCTCAAATCTCTGCTGACTCCTGACCATATCTCATAGAGCAGACTGTAAGCAGCCCAATATTGGCAAGCTCAGGAAGAAAGAACTAAAATTACAGTGGCTGCCCAAGAGACACAGTTGACAGTTTGAGTCCAATAAAGTTCATTTTCTCCAAAGTCAAACATATTAACATTCTTTGGAGGAATATAATAGAATCCAGAGTCACCATAACATAACATTTACAGCATCCAGGAGACGATCCAAAATTACTGAACATATGAAGAATCAGTATGTGACCCATTTTAAGAGATAAAATAATAAAGTAAGACCAACTCCAGATGCCCCAGATGTTAGAATAAACACAGACGAGCTCTAAAACAGCAATTACAACTATGTTCAATGAGGTAAAAGGAACATGTTGTTGAAAATAAATTATAGGAAAAGGAATCTCAGAAGACAAAGAAACTATACAAAATGAAAATTCTGTAATTAAAATATATAATACTTAAAAGAAAAATTTCAAAGGATGGGCTTAGTAGTGAATAGAGATGAAAAAGAGCAGATCAGAGAATTTAAAGGTAGATCAATATAAAGTATCAAAAAATCCGAAGAAGGAAGATAAAAAGATTGAAAATCCTATACATAGTACATGCCTAGGATTTTATGTATGCATTCATAGATCAGAGGGCAAATAGCATAAAATTAAAAATAGATATGATCGGAGTCCCAGAAAGCAAAAAGAAAAGAGAGAGAGAACGAGAGCAAGAGAGCGAGAGCGAGAGAGAGAGAGAGAGAGAGAGAGAGAGAGAGAGAGAGAGGGAGAGAGAGATTAAACACTCCATGAAATAATGACTATAAAATTTTCAAATTTTATAAGAAACACAAATTACCAGATTTCAAAAGTTCACTGAACCCCAATCAAAATAAACAGAAGCAAAATCATGCCTAAGGATATTATTTCCTCCTTTTCCAAAAAAGATAGAAATATAAGAAATGAAGTCAATTCACTTAATGCCTTGGAGATCACATTTAGGAGGGATTTTATTACAGTGATAAGGGAAGAAACTTCATTTGATTTGTTTATTAAAAGTTCACTCTAATTGCTATTTTGAGAATAAGCATTTCTGTATTGCAAAGGAGAATTAGGACTGTGATAAAAGATAAAAAGTGATTATATTAGATATATATTGAAGGTAGAAGGTAACTTGGAATAGATGTCTGGGATGAAATTGGACAGGTGAGGAAGAGACAGGAATAAAAAGTAACCCTTAGATTTTTGCCTGAGAAGCTGGATGCCTAAATTGTACCATCAATAGAAAAGGAGGCCGAAACCGGTTTGGCTCAGTGGATAGAGCATCAGCCTGCGGACTAAAGGGTCCCAGGCTCGATTCCGGTCAAGGGCATGTACCTTGGTTGCGGGCACATCAGTAGGGGGTGTGCAGGAGGCAGCTGATTGATGTTTCTCTCTCATCGATGTTTCTGGCTTTCTATCCCTCTCTCTTCCTCTCTGTAAAAACTCAATAAAATATGGGTTGTTTTTTTTTTTTCAAATAGAAAAGGAGAGCACATAAGAAGGATCAGGTTTAAGGAAAAAAATACAATTCAGATTTGGAACTGAGATGCCTATTAGGAATGCAACTGAAAATGTAGAAATACTATTTGAATATGCAAGACTTAAGTCTAGGAGAGATATCCAGAGTACATACATTAATTTGGGAGTTTTAAGTACAAACTGGTATAAATACTGAGGGTTTCAATAAGACCATCTAAGGAAAGAGTTCAGTTTATAAAAGTAAGAAGGTTTCTCAACCTCAGCACTATTAACAAGGGAAGCCAAATAATTCTTTTTGTGGGGGAGTTGTCCTGTACAGGAATGTTTAGCATTATTCCTGAACTCTACCCACTAGATGCCAGGAACACCCTCCCCAGATGTGACCATCAAAATGTGCCAGATATTGCTAAGTAAATCACCTCTGAGTGAGAACCGTTGGCCAAGATGAAAGTACAGCAACATGAATTGGGACAGAGGAGAATCCCCTCAAAAGAGCCTGAAAAAGAAGCAGTCAATGAGCTAGGAGGATTAAAATGAGTTGGTGTCGGGGGAGGAGATAAGAGGAAAAGAGTATGGTGTCCTGAAAAAGTTATAAAAAGTGAGAAATCGGCTGCCCTGCGCAGAACAGCAACATTTAAGAAGCCAGTACTTTTCAAAGATCTGTAATCTCCGGGCTACCATTGGGTTGCTTTCTCAACTCTAACTAAATTGTGACTACATGAGCAAGCACATTGAATTTGGGATCCTATTAATTATGAGAAATAGTTATAAGCTCAGTTCAACTCACTGAAAGTTGTGCTAAAACCCATTTAACGGTTTTAATGCCCATTACTTTCTAACTTCTGCCAATCCTGAACAGAAGGGATGCCTAATAGCCCCTAATATTGCTCCGCATCCTGGTGCTTTCCAGAACATTTGCTTCTGTGTACTTAATTGATTCTATGTAATTTTTGTTTCTCTCCCAAGACGGCAAGTTTCAACAGCAAAAGGACCACCACCGCCGTGTTCCCAATGTCTTGTACATGACTGGCACAGTGCCTGGGAGAAAAGTTCCTCACTGAGGCATTCGTCTCTTTCCCTTTCTCCGTACTTGCACATAAATATTTAGTAAGAGACCTAGGAAGGCACTTTCATGGCTTAAAATTAATGAGATAGTTTTAAATATAGATCCAGAATGAGCATATTGCTGAGGACATTAAAAACTGGTTCAATAAGCCATTTGAAATAGTATTTGTGGTCAAAGTACTTATATTTTTGCAAATATTCCTCATGTCAGTGAGCCATCATTTATTGATCCATCTCTTCTTTTCTTTGTGGAATATAGGCACTGTCCTATAACAGTAAAGGTTGATGTTACTCATTAAAATTTTTTAAAAAAACAGATGTTTTTTTTTCCAGAAGAGTATTAAGTATTTCCAAAAAAAATTATGATTTTTTTTCTGGTTGTGTACTCCATAAAAACATAAGTAACATTTGGCAACCTACAGATTTAGACAAATAGGGTCAGCATAAAACTCACAGGGAGAACTGTAAAGCTGTCCCTCATGTATATAAGTGGCAGCATTGATCCTTCAACAGATAATGTACTAGAGTTGTTTCTCCAGCAATGGTTGATTAACGTTCACACAAAATCACATATTTGAATCCTTACTTTTATACAAATAGCAAACAGTGGTATAATGAAAGTATATATACTGTGTCAGTGAAGCAGGGGTAAGTTGTACAAATAGAAGGCTTTCTCAAACCTAAAGTCATGAATTCAGAGTCAATATTTTGTAACACATGAACCAGTTGAGGAGACAAAAGGCCTAAATGTAAGTTAATACATATTTATTTCAAGAAATAGCAGTGATATAGACTGCTACTTAAGATGAAAAAAATAATTACAATCTCATCCCCTCGATTTAAAAGAAGTCCCATATTGTTCTATCGCTTTTGAACCACCTTACCTAGAAATACCATTATCAATAGCCAACAATCACGCTATTTCTCTAAAGGAAGCCAGGCCCTTGAGCTATCTGGCACAGAAATTAAGATCCACACCTCGATCTACTTGTATCCACTGATGTATAAGAACTAAAGACCTTGCTGGTGGTCGGGCGAAGTGTGGGGAAAGGTAAGAACCTCTCAGACATGAATGGAGTTCACATGAAAATGACTTATTAGGCCACATTTCCTTGGAATCAGTCCACCTCATAATAATGCCCCTTCCCTCTTAGAACAGCTCTCTCAACACCTCCAATGAGAGAGGACCCTGCCAGCCACATGTGTGCATGTGACCTCACATTTGATTACAGTGTACTGTGTGTGGCTATTCATATGGCATATGATTCTCACTATATAGTCAATATATCCTAAAGTGTAGGTTCCTTCAAATTATTTGTGAGTGAAAACCAGAACATACAGATACAGTGCCATCTGAGAAGTTAGAATTGGGACACAGAAGTAGTCTGGTTTATTTGCCATCAGAACTGTTTTCTATGTAATTTAGGAGTGACGTGTCCATGTTATTTCACCATCGAGTCAAACAGCTGAGCATACAAAGTGGACAAATGAAGGCAAAACTGTCAGAGCTCTCTGTAGTTCCTGCTTTAGTTTGTTTTTATACTTTGCGGTTTCATGAAATACACATAAAGGCTTATAATAAGCTATGTTTATATTAGACCAAGTTAGTTTGTGTTTCTTGCAACCAAAGTGCCTAAGCTGATACTCTCATCAAGGGCATAGCAGGAAAGGATGACTTAAGTTATACAGAAGACTCTCTATCAAGTATAAGAAGTTTACTCTTAAACTCTGTTACCATAGATGGGGGTGAGAGTGTTGTTTACAATAAAATTATCTCTAATACCCAATATGTTCCTAATGCTGATTTTAGTCAGTTTCTCTTTGGGTTGCATCTTTAAAATGTTCTCCTTTGAAACTTTGGGTGACAATTCCACCCTGTTTATTGCTATTATCCTCCTCTCTTAAAACCCAAATATTCCACATGGGTCTTCTCTATTGGTTAAAGACATCTCCCCAATGGCTTAAATTGTTTCTATCATTACATAATCTATTCTAGAAAGAACCACTGAAAACATCTTGCTCACTGTTTGTTCTTTTGTGCTAATAACTACTCTAAATCATGTAACTAATTGCATTATTCTTTTTTAGTGCCTAATAGGGAACACCAAGACAAAATCTTCATCCCACTATTATTTCAGGCATATGATCTCTGTACAGTGATTTAAACTAACATTGAAAGAGCTAAGATACAAATGCACACATAAAATAGAAATAGTAGCTAATTGAAAACAATTAAGACACAGAATAACTTAACTCCTTCTGGCTAAAATTATTAGCTTCTCTAGAAATTTTATAACTCACTCCCAAATAGTTATAAGGGGTCTACAGTATAAGAATATATTTAACTATGCAGTAAGAAGCATATGTCATAGGAATGGTCACACACAACATGCAATATAATTAAGGTTATTTAAAAGCCCATGAATTCAAGGTCGATATGTTCCTCTAATCTTTCTGGCTGATTTCAGCTGGATGTACAACTTAAACAAATATATTGGGAGCACTTGAGTAGATTCATTTTGCAAGATAAGTAGAAGAAAGAAATCAAAATCATATTGATTCAACCTCTTGAACAATTTTCAAATTTACTTCTTTCCATCTATACTACCACCATTCTAATATTACCCTTAGAAAAGACATTTTGAATGGATACCTGAGGGACAAGAAGGTCTTTTAAAAATACAAACCCAATTATGGCACTTATGCTAAAAGAGTTCCAATGGCTTTCTATTGCTCTTGGTATTGTTACTGGAGAAATCAAATTCCTCCCTCAATTGTAAGAGTGGGATTCTTACAATGTCTTTAGAAAATAATTTTCTAAGATTTATAAGGGAGAGTGGGTGGTTTTTTATTGGTGTATGGTTACATTTCTCAGGTCCCAAAGTCCTATGGCCCTTAAACAAACCCTGAAAGAGGAGCAGCTGGGGTTTCAGTAGATCCAAAAGAAGGACTAGTTTCCATGTTGCTGTCAGGTCCAGTTCAGCACCAAGCCAATTAAAGTTCATGCTCTGGAGCAGAGAAACCAAGATGGCGGCATAAGGTAAACACATAAATGAGCCTACTACAACAATTTTAAAATTACAACTGGAAAACAGAGCAAACGTCACCCTGAACCACCAGAAGGCTGGCTGAGTGGAAGCTCCACCATCTAGGAAGGGAAGAGAAAGGATGCTGAGCCTCAGGAGCTGTGAAGGTGCGGAGATCTGTGCACGCAGAAAGGGTGGCTGTTGAATACACTGCTAGCTTACTAGCAGCAAGCATGGAGAAGGTGGGCAGCTAAGGCATAGCTAGCTTTCTTGTTTGGGAGGAAAACAAAACCTCCCTATTGCACTGATAGCCAGCTCCAGTCAAGGAGAAATTGGACTGTCAGGCAGTGGGCAAAACTTCCTCAGAGGTGCGCGTGGCCAGCAGCCATTACTGCAGGACTCAGGAACAGGACCCTTTTAGAGCGGTGCTAACAGGAAACCAAAGCTTGTCTGAGCCACACAGAGACTCCGCCCCATCCAAATGAAGTACAGAAGCCCTCCCAGTGGCTAGCTTTCTCATTCAGGAGAAAAACAAAGCCTCCCAACTGCGCTGATAGCCAGCTCTGGTCTGGGAAGAAACTGACTGTCAGAGAGCAGGCAAAACTGGAGAACAGCCTTCCCCCAAGTGGTGCACACACCAGCAGCCAGTGTTGCGGGATTTGGCAAATAGGACCCTTTTAAGGCAGGGCTGACAGGAAACCAAAGCTTGTCTGTACCACTGCAAGACTCCACTCAATCCAAGCTGAGCACAGAAGCCCTCCTAGCTGATCCTCGGAGCCAATTGGCTTGGAAATCAACTCTGCCCAGTGATACCAACAACAAGCAACACTTAACAACAAGACTGCACACACAGCCCACAAAGGGCTGCACCAAGATTGACCACCTCAGGTAACTGGGAAGGCTGAGCTACTGGGCCCTGCTAGGACACCTAGCACACAAAGCTACTCCATCAACTCAGGGAGCAGCTAAAATGCAGAGACAAAGAGGCAGGCCACAAAGGAAGGAAATGGAGGAAAGCAAAATAATAGACATAGAGTTCAAAACCATAGTTATAAGGTTTTTCAAAAATTTAGTAGAAAATCCGATAAAATAAATGAGACATTTGAGGATATGAAAAGGGAACAACTAGAAATAAAGCATACACTGACTGAAATAAAAAATATTATACAGAGTCCTAAAAACAGACTGGAAAATCGCAAGAATTAAGTCAAAGATTTGAAACACAAAGAGCCAGAGGATACTCCTCTGCAGAAGCAAGAAGAGGAGAGAATTCAGAAAGTTGAAGATAATGTAAGAAGCCTCTGGGACAACTTCAAGCAAACAAACATCAGAATTATGTGGGTGCCAGAAGAAGAGAGAGAGCAAGGCAATGAAAACATATTGGAAGAAATAGTGACAGAAAACTTCTGTCTCAGTGAGATCTACTCCCAGTTCACTTACATACCTAATGATCCCCATGTCTTTACTGATAACACTCTCAAGTAATAGTTAGACCCACATTTCCAGATATCTATTCTGAATTCCACCGTGATATAACACAGTAGACTCAATACTGATACGCCCATGTTACACTCTCCTCCCTACAGGGCATCTTCTACTCTACTAAAAACAAAGCAAAACAAACACTTTGGAATCATACTAGACTCCTCCTTCCCCTCAAAGTTTCTAATAATTCTACTTCCTATGACTCTCCATCAGCTCCATCCACTTTTTCAAGAAGGGCTTTTCTCTAACTGATATTAAGTGTGTGTGTGTGGGGGGGGGGGGTGTCACAGAGCAATGATAGAAGTGAGCTAAAAAAAAAAAAAAAAAACTCTTGTCATAGCAAGTGAATTTGTTTTCTTAATAATCAAATAAATAGATTCTCCCAAGTATAGTACTTCTCATAGCTTTAATATGCTAATATGCACTGTGACTTTTAAGAAGCATGTTCAGCATGCAGCATTTTTTCCTAAGAGTTAAAGGAAGTAATATGCAATAGAGCACAATTTGGGTTTTGCTAGTTATTCTTTTTGAGGTCAACTTAACCAGAGTTCTTAAAAATGGCATCATAAAAATTGATAAGTGTGTAAGCTTCTATGTTGTGGCTGGGCTAGAGCACCCCCCATCACCACCCACCTTGCTCCTTCTCAAGGGACTATTCACAGGAGATGCCGAGTCTTCATTCCACCTGTGCTAAATTATAGAGTAATTTCCTGTTCTTTATTTTAATTAATAAATCAAATGAATTCATCAAATATTGATTAAACACCTGTTCTGCACAAGACACTCTGATAGTTATTAAAGATACCAAGAAGGATAAAAAGCAGTTTTGTCCCTCCAAGGCTTAGTCTAGCGGGAAACATATTTGTAAAAAATTTAATTAATGTGACAAAGTGTTGTGAAAGAACTATGCACTGAGTTCTGAGGGAGCTCAGAGGCAGAAATAATTTCCTCTTCTGGGAGAGACAATAGAGTGGGTCACAGGAGAGTTTCAGCAATGTCTTTAATAATTTTTTAAGTAGGTCCTTCATGGTCTCCCTCCCAAAAAAATACAAGATAGAAAATATTCTTAGTTTGTAAATGAGAAGAAGTTGAGTCTCTCATGATTAAATTCATCTTAGTTCACAAATGTAATAAGTAGCAAAAAGAAACTCAGATTGGCCAGACAAGATTGAGGAAGAGAAGGGGGTATGATATCACAAAAGAGTGGCAACAATAGACAAAATACATGAAAAAACACATGGTTCTTTAGGGATTGAGGTATGAGCTACACAATGAAATACTATGCTGCTGTAAAAAGGAACTCCTACCATTTGCAACAACATAGATAGACCTGGAGAGCATTATGCTAAGTGAAATAAGTCAGTTGGAGAAAGAGGAATATGACATGATCTCACTCATTTGTGGAATATAATGAGCAACATAAACTGATGGACAAAAACGGATCCAGAGACAGAGAAGCACTGATCAGACCGTTAAACCTCAGAGGAAAAGGTAAGGGAGGGTGGGGGTAAGGAGGAGAGAGCAATCAAAGGACTTGTATGCATGCATATGAACCTAACCAATGGACACAGACACAAGGGGGGTGAAGGCAATGGGGGATATGGACACATGTAATACCTTAATCAATAGTGTGGGGAGGGGAGTATTGAGGTATGACTTAAATGGAAAACCAGTTCTGCATGTGGTATGGTCTGGAGGAAATTGTTGGGATGTTGTGCAGGGTCCAGGAGTTCTTCCTACTTGCAAGTCAACAAGCTAGCATGATGCTATCAGAAGACAAGAGACTCACCTCACAGTAAGCAAGCAGCATGAGTATGCATTGGTTACCCTGCTCTGCAGGGTGTGCTAGATGAATGCGTGCACATGCAGTCGATTGCATTACAGGGGAGGAATACTGATGGGGGATTGCCATTTTTATATCTAGTGGAAACAATCTGTTCTTTGTCCTAGGAGAAACTAGCTCTCAAGGCTGCTTGTTGCAAGCACAACACTGAGAAATGGCCCAAGTAAAGGGAAGTCGGAGCCTTGCATTCTTGGCATATGCAGGACACTCAGGGTCCAGGCAGATGACCTCACTTAACAGGAAGGTGAGCTAGGAGAGAGCAGAAGGACCATAGGAGACAGGACTGGAAAAGAAGGAAGGAATTATATCACTGAGAAATTTAAAAGCAATACATAGGAGTTTGAGCTTTGGGGGACCATGAGAGATGTTTTAAGATTTATGCTAACCCCCACTGGATATGTATGTATGACTTGAAATGATTCCTAGGACATCCTCCTTCTCGTGCCCCCAACTCATCTTTACAGTGAAAAAACTGCTGAACACTATATAGTAATCTCTTCCCCGAAATTTATTAAATTTGCAACCATTTCTCCCTTTTGGGGGGAGGCTATATGGCAGTCATATTTTCTACCATACGAAGGTTTTTACTGTGACAAAAGGAATCCTAAAGCAACCAAGAGCAAGAGATCTGCACACATTCTAGTCTCCATTTTCATTTCTTTAGCATATCTGCATCTCTGCTCTTTCTTTGCCCTTCACCATCCCTTAAGATATCTTGATATACTTCCAATGCATTCTTTTCATAATTTATGGCAATTGAACTTTTGGCTTATGTCACTTGAATCTAAAAGTGTGATCTAGTTTAGAAGAGCAATATTTTCAGGTTTATCAATTAAAAGCATCGTCACATTTTTAGCAATATGGAAAACGGCTTCTCATTAAGACAAACTGGAAACGAGACCAATGTACTATCACAATAGTCCAAGAGAGAAATTACTATGTTGCTATTTGCTCTTAAGGACATGCCATAATTAGGTACTTGTGATTCAGAGATAACTTTAGAAATAATAAGATAGTTTAAAGCACCTCGCTAGTTGAGGACAATTTTACTTACAGTAGCTCAGGATCAAAAACTGACTCTTCCAAATGAGGAGAAAAAGAGCATATAAAACTGAAGAAAAAGGATAAGAACATGAAGGATCTAATAAGACATGAAAGTCAGTGGGATCAAGAGCAATGGGACTCCCTGTTTCATTGTTGCCATTGAACTCAAGCCCAGAAGCCCAGAAGACATAGTACTTATACAGAGAAACTAAGAGGCTCTGGTCAGGTAGGTCAGTTGGTTAGAGCATCATGCCAATACACCAAAGTTTCAGGTTCAATCCCTGGCCAGGGCACATGTAAGAATCAACCAATGAACACAATATTTGTCTTTCTCTCTCCATTCTCTCTCTAAAATCAATCAATAAAAAATCTTTTAAAAGGACAGAATGATAGAATTATAAGGGCTTCATGGACACAAACAATAGTGTGGTGAAAGCCTGGGGTGAGGGCGGCTAGATGGAGTCTATGAGGCGGGGGGGAAAAGGGAGACATATGTAATACTTTCAACAATAAAGATTTTTTATTTTTTTTATTTTTTTTAATTTTTTTATTAAATTATTATTTGTGTACATATATTACCATTGCCCCCCCCCCAAAAAAAAAACATTCCCTCCCTCCCCAGTTTTGTGTCCATTGGTTATACTTATATGCATGTGTACAAGTCCTTCGGTTGATCTCTTATTTCCCTCATATTTCCCTCCCCTCCCCGCTGTAATTAGACAATCTGTTGCTTTACTGTCGCTATATTTAACTTATGGTTTATCAGTTTATAATGTTCTTTATTATTCATAAATGAGTGAAGTCATGTGGTGTTTCTCTTTCATTGACTGGCTTATTTCACTCAGCATGATATTCTCCAATTCCATCCAGGTTGCTGCAAATGATGAGAATTCCTTCTTTTTATGGCAGCATAGTATTCCATTGTGTAGATGTACCATAGTTTTTTTATCCAATCATCTGCTGATGGACACCTAGGCTGTTTCCAAATCTTAGCTATTGTAAATTGTGCTGCTATGAACATAGGGGTGCATATATCCTTTCTGATTGGTGCTCCTATTTTCTTGGGATATATTCCTAGGAGTGGGATTACTGGGTCAAATGGGAGTTCCATTTTCAGTTTTTTGAGGAAACTCCATACTGTTCTCCACAGTGGTTGCACCAGTCTGCATTCCCACCAGCAGTGCACGAGGGTAACAATAAAGATTTTTTAAAGAAACTGTAAGGTCTTCATTTTGGTAGTCCTATAAGTATGAATCACAAACACTTAAAAGTTCACTTATTTATGGGCAAACTAAAAATTCTGATTCATTAAAAAAAAATCATACTTTTCAAGAATTCTAAAGACATAGGAATTTATGAAGTGCATTTTGCTTCTTAACTGCTATTTCCTCCTCCTAATTCTACTCTTCAAGGCTATCTACTCGCTATCTACCCTTTTTCTTAATCTTTATTGTTGAGAGAATTACAGATTCCCCCTTTTCTCATTTCCCCCCTCCAGTTGTTTCCTGCCCCACCCAGGCCTTCACTACCCTATTGTCTATAGCCATAGGTAATCCATATATGCATATAAGACCTTTGGTTAATCTCTTCCCGCTCCCCTCACCCTCCTTCCTTCTGAGATCCATCAGTCTGTTCCATGTTTCCATGCCTCCAGTTCTGTTATTCACCACTTTGTTTTGTTCATTAGATTCCTTGTTCCTTTATTTTTATTTTTAGATTTGATTATTGATAGATATGTATTTATTGCCATTTTCTTCTTCTTCCTTCTTCTTTCTTCTTCCTCTTCCTTTTCCTCTTCTAAAAAAATACTCTTCAACATTTCATGTAATACTGGTTTGGTGGTGATGAACTCCTTTAGTTTTTTCTTGTTTGAGAAGCTTTTTATCTGACTTTCAATTCTAAATGATAGCTTTGCTGGGTAGAGTAATCATGGTTGTAGGTCCATGCCATTCATCATTTTAAATATATCTTACCATTTCTTTCTATCCTGCATAGATTCTGTTGAGAAATCAGCTGACAGTCATAAGTGTGCTCCCCTGTAGGTAACTAACTGCTTTTCTCTTGCTACTTTTAAGAGTCTCTCTTTGTCTTTAAACCTTGGCATTTTAATTATGATATGTCTTGATGTGGGATTTTTTGCGTTCTTCCTGTTAGGAATTCTCTGCACTCCCTAGACTTGTCTATGTCTTTCACCAAGTGGGGGAAGTTTTCTGTCATTATTTCTTCAAATATGTTTTCAATTTCTTGCTTTTTCTCTTCTCTTTCTGGCACACCTATAATGAGAATGTTGGTATACTTGAAGTTGTCCCAGAAACACCTTACACTATCTTCATATTTTGGAGGCCATTTTTACTTTTGCTCTTCTGCTTGGTTTTGTTTCATCTTATTCCAAATCGATTCTTTAATTCTCAGAATCATTAACTTTATTATTGAATCCTTATAAATTATTATTTATTTCAATTAGTTTATGCTTAATTTCTGACTGGTCCTTTTTGATGTCTTTGAAATTCTCACTAAGATCCATGAAAGTCTCACTAAGTCCCTTGAAGCTCTCATTACGATCTTGAGCAATCTTATAATTATTGTTTTGAACTCTCTATCTAATAGTTTGTTTGCTTCCATTTTATTTTAAGATTTCTTCTTTTCTTTCATTTGTGGCACGTTTCTTTGCCTCCATATTTTGGTTGCGAAGTGTTTGTTTCTATGTATTAGGTAGAGCTGCTATGTCTCCTGGAATAGGTAGAGTGGCCTTGTGCAGCAGGTGTCCTATGGGGCCCAGTGGCTCAGCCTCCCTTCACCTGAGTTGGGCACTTTAGGCCTGCCTGTGTGTGGAATGTGTGCAGCCTTGTTGTAGTTAATTCTTGAATACTGTTGGCATCACTGTGAGGAGTTGACCTCCAGGCAAATTGGCTGTGGGGACCAACAGCTACTACACTGGAAGAGCTGCTATGCAGGAGACACCCCTGTGGAACAGGACTTACTTCAGTGGGGCTTTGTTGCTACCTGAATCTGCCCCTTGAGTGTGTAACTTGCTTGTGGAAGTATAGAGTTGTAATCAGGTATGGTCTAAAGCTGTCCTCCAGGTCTCCTAGTAGGGGCAATGTGAGCCACTGCTTGGGGCTAACTGCAGGAGCTACAGTGCTATCTTCAGATGGCTGCTACTGGTATTGGGCTTGAAAGTGCCAAGGTGAGGCTAAGCTGTGAAGCACGACAGGCTGCTGCTTGTGCTAAGTTTTGGGCCTCTTACTGGTAGGTATGGGGCATGCTGATGCCAGCTGATGCCCATTCGGTCCTCACACTGCCCTCCACTGTAGGCCTTGTCCCTCCCAACTGCACTGGGCTGGGGGTCTGGTGTGGGGCTGGGAATCCTTGCTTCTCACAGGAGGCCTCCACATGAAGATATCCTTCCTGGTTTAAAACACACACACACACACACACACACACACACACACACACACACACATAGGTAGGTATCAGACCAGCTTGCTCAGCGCCTCCACCCCTCCTACTAGTCTCAATATACTTTCTTCTTTACTTCTCTAAGTAAAGAAGTCTCTAGTGGTAGGACTTCCATTCAGCCAAATTTCAGACAGTTCTGATGGCTGTCCTGTATTTTAGTTGTAATTTTGATGTGGTTGTGGGATGTGGCAAATAACAGCATTTACCTATGCCACCATCTTGGTTCTCCCATTAATTGGATTTTGTGTACTTTGTTTTGGGGTATGTTCAAACATAAATTAATACTCAAGAAGGTTCCTTTCTAATCACCCCATAGTTTGCTTTTTTCCTCTCAACATACAGTAAGTCGCTTGTTCTTGTTCTTTAGTGATATAGATTTACCTCTTTTAGTTTAAACACACAAATATCCATAATTAATCATTTAATATGCATTTACATAGCTACAAATTTACATAGCAATAAATATGTTTAAATCTACCCAATTACTTTGTTTAAATATTTTCCTATAAATTAGAGTTGCTAGGCAAAGGGTAGACCCAATTTAAATTAACTCTGCTATAACTGCAAAATTCCCACTTAATGTAGAGAAAGTCTTCATCAGTCTTTTCTTTTACTATATTTAAGTGAGCACTCTATTTCCTACCATCACAGGAACATTAGATATCAGTGCTTTTAATGTTTCACAATGTGATATTCCTATGAAATTGCTTTTCCCTTGTTAATGTTGAGCTTAATCATCCTCACATATCCTTATTAGTCATTTACAGGATGTAAGTTTCCTCTTTATTCTCTTCTTTCATTTCCCTTAGAATATTAGTGTTTTCGCTACCATTTATAACAGCTCGTTGGTGATTAAGAATGCTAACATTGTGGCTGCTGTTCATTACAGATAAAATGCCACAGGGTATGTTTCCCCCCATTTATTTCACTATTATGTTTATTCTGTTTATTTATTATACAGAAGTTATGTATTCAAATATAATCATGATCTTTTTCTTTTTTTTAAGCAAGGCAATGGAAAATCATTAAAGGGCTTAACACAAGAAATAAAGATGAGATCTGAGTTCTACTGGGAACTCAATTGGGAGTTAATTGGCACATAGACTGACAAGGAAAGGACCCAGAGTAGATGCAGGCTGATTTAGTTATCCAGCCATGAAAATGCACTAGATTAAAGCATAGTGGTGATGATGGTAGTGGGTAGGGAAATTATAGGGAGATTTGTAGAACAGAATCTAGAGAATTTGTTGATTGGTTAAATTCATGGAGTGGGTGTGGATAAAACAACTGTGCTATTATGGCATATCATTGATTTAGTCATATTTCCAACTGGAATCTAAAGAATCACCTACCGCCGAAACCGGTTTAGCTCAGTGGATAGAGCATCGGCCTGCAGACTCAAGAGTCCCAGGTTCGATTCTGGTCAAGGGCATGTACCTGGGTTGCGGGCATATTCCCAGTGGGGAGTGTACAGGAGGCGACTAATCGATGTTTCTTTCTCATCAGTGTTTCTAGTTCTCTATCCCTCTCCCTTCATCTCTGTAAAAAAATCAATAAAATATATATATTTTTTAAAAAGAATCACATACCACCATAGTTCTTAATAAAGGGGATGGGAGGGGAAAGGGACAGAACGAAACAATTAATTATCAAAACATGATCACAAGGCAACCACAGATGAGTAGAGAAATCATTATTGATTGGAACTTCTAAAAATGTTTATGAATGAACTCTGGAACAGATTTATGTTTCTATACATTTTAATTACAAATAAAATTATCTCTAAAATCTGTGGACTTTAATATTTAAATTATATAAAGTTTTGTCACATAGGACACTGGAAGGAAATAAATTGCTACTCTCAATGGCAGGGGATAGAAAAACTATAAGGAATACTATAGTATATTCTACTACCCCTTAGAAGCCAGGGGGAGAAAGTAGGATCCAGAGAGAATTGTGAAGTCACTTGACAGGAGCTGTATGCTTAGATTAAAGTAACATACATAGCAGCCTGCAGTGACTCCACAAGGTAAGATCTGGGAACCAACACACTCCACTTGCCCAATCCCCTCTCCAGTAATGCTCTCCCTCAGCTGCTAGAGAATGCCCACTGATATAGCCTAAGAGCAGAGCACAATGGAGAGATTATCTGAAGGGGCAAATACAGACTTGCCAGCACATTGTACCTTTGTGCCCTTCACCTGGAAGAGAAGGTCTTACCCTCAGTCTACGCAACACACAGAAGCCTGCCAGTGCAATGACATGCAAGAACGTGATAAAACACACTAGAAAATTAATTCCATCACATAGCCTCTCCCTGCTCATATTTACTCAGCATATTTCCAGGCAAAGTACCTTCTGCTTAATCTTAACTGAGTTAATGTAAATAACAGCATTTTTCAAAAGACCGGTCTTTAGTTTTAAACTACATAATATGAATAAACAAATTTTAAAAAATATATTTTTATTGATTTTTCACAGAAAGGAAGGGAGAGGGATAAACAGTTAGAAACATCAATGAGAGAGAGACATCAATGAGCGGCCTCTTGCACACCCCCTATTAGGGATGTGCCCGCAACCAAGGTACATGCCCTTGACTGGAATCAAACCTGGGTCCCTTTAGTTCGCAGGCTGACACTCTATCCACTGAGCCAAACTGGCTTTGGTAAATAAACAAATTTTATTTTACCAAAGAATTAAACTATAAATAATAAATTGTTTATTTATTAACTAAAGAATTAAAACACTGTTGTGAGTACTAATCCTCAAAGGATTAGTACTTTGAGGATGAGTTATGGGAGAAAAATATTTAACAGTTTGTTACTTTATTAGCTAAAAAAATTTATCCTATATTGTGTTAAAGATCTTTTTTATTAGAAATAAAGAAGAAGAAAAAACAATAGAAAAGATCAACAAAACCAAGAGCTGGTTCTTTGAAAGGATAAACAAGATTGATGAACCTCTAGCCAGGCTAACCAAGAAACAAAGAGAGAGGACCCAAATAAACAAAATCAGAAATGAAAGAGGCGAAATAACAACAGACTCCACAGAAATACAAAGGATTGTTAAAAATACTATTAAAAACTCTATTCCAACAAACTGGACAACCTGGAGGAAATGGACATATTCCTATAAAAATACAACCTTCCAAAACCCAATCAGGAAGAATCTAAACATCACAATAAGCCAATAACTACGGAAGAAATTAAAGCAGTCATCAAAAAGCTTCCAGCAAACAAAAGCCCAGGGCCAGATGGCTTCACAGGGGAGTTTTACCAAACATTCAAGGAAGAACTAAAACCTATCCCGCTCAGACTATTCCAAAAAATTCAAGAGGAAGGAACACTTCCAAACTCCTTCTATGAAGCCAGCATCACCCTAATACCAAAACCAGATAAAGATAACACAATGAAAGAGAATTACAGGCCAATATCCCTCATGAACATAGATGCCAAAATCCTCAACAAAATTCTAGCAAATCGGCTCCAGCAGCACATCAGAAAGATCATACACCATGACCAAGCAGGATTTATCCCAGGGATGCAAAGATGGTACAATATCTGCAAATCAATAAATGTGATACATCACATAAACAAATTGAGAGATAAAAATCACAGTCATATCAATTGATGCAGGAAAAGCATTTGACAAAATCCAACACCCTTTCTTGTTAAAAACTCTCAACAAAATGGGAATAGAAGGATCATACCTCAACATAATAAAAGCCATATATGATAAACCCATAGCTAACATCATACTCAATGGGCAAAAACTAAAACCATTTCCCCTAAGAACAAGACAGGGATGCTGACTCTCACACTTCTGTTTGACATAGTACTGGAAGTTTTAGTCATTGCTATTAGACAAGAAGAAAAAAATAAAAGGCATCCATATTGGAAAAGAAGAAGTAAAACTGTCCTTATTTGCAGATGACATGATATTGTACATTAAAAAATCTTAAAGACTCCATCAAAGAGCTATTAAACTTAATAAATTAATTTGGCAATGTAGCAGGATACAAAATTAAAGGCAAGAAATCTATGGCATTTCTATAAACCAACAGTGAATTTACAGAAAGAGAGAATAAAAAAGCAGTCCCATTTACCACTACACCAAAAAAAAAAATTAAGATACCTAGGAATAAACTTAACTAAGGAGGGAAAAGACCTACACTCGGAAAACTATAGGACACTGAAAAAAAGATAGAGGAAGATGTAAACAAACGGAATAACATACCATTTTCATGGATTGGTAGAATCAACATTAAAATGTCCATACTACCCAAAGCAATCTATAGATTCAATGTATTCCCCATTAAAATACCAACGGTATATTTCACAGACCTAGAAAGAACTCTCCAAAAATTCATCTGGAATAATAAAAAAAAGACCCTGAATATCCACAGCAATCCTGAAAAAGAAGAACAAAGTAGGTGGGATCTCAATACAAGATTTCAAGCTGTATTACAAAGCCACTGTTCTCAAAACAGCCTGGTATTGGCACAAGAACAGACATATAGACCAACGGAATATAGAACCGAGAAATCACCCCAAACAACTATGCTCAATTAATATTTGACAAAGGAGGCATAAACATACAATGAAGTCAAGACAGTCTCTTCAATAAATGGTGCTAGGAAAATTGGGCAAATACATGCAAAAAAATGAAACTAGACCACCAACTTACAACATACACAAAAATAAACTCAAAATGGATAAAGGGCTTAAACATAAGACTGGAAACCATAAAAATACTAGAGGAATCCACAGGTAGAGAAATCTCAGACATATGCCAAAGCAATTTCTTCAAGATACCACTCCTAGAGCAATGGAAAGTAAAGAGAAAATGAACAAATGAGACTACATCAAAATAAAAAGCTTTTGCACAGCAAAAGAAACCATCAACAAAACAAGAAAGCCCACTGCATGGGAGAACATATTTACAAATGTTATCACTGATAAAGGTTTAATCTCCAACATCTACAGGGAACTTACATAACTTAATAAAGGAAGATAAATGGTCCAATAAAAAATGGGCAATGGAACTAAATAGAATCTAAAAAAATGAACGAAGACAGAAGGATGGCCAAGAGACATGTGAAAACATGCTCAAAGTCACTAATTATCTGAGAGATGCAAATAAAAATTACAATGCAGTACCATCTCACACCTGTCAGAATGGCTATCATCAATAAATCAATAAACAACAAGTCCTAGAGAGGATGCAGAGAAAAAGGAACCCTTGTGCACTGCTAGTGGGAAGACAGACTGGTGCAGCCACTGTAGAGAACAGTATGGAGTTTGCTCCAAAAACTAAAAATGAAACTCCTATTTGACCCAGTAATCCCACTTCTAGGAATATATCCCAAGAAACTAAAAACACCAATCAGAAAAGATATATGCACCCCTATGTTCATAGCAGCACAATTTACAATAGCTAGGATTTGGAAACAGCCTAGGTGCCCATCAACAGATGAATGGATCAGAAAACTATGGTACATCTACACCATGGAATACTATGCTGCCATAAAAAGGAAGGAATTCTCATCATTTGCAGTAACCTGGATGGAATTGGAGAGCATCATGCTAAGTGAAATAAGCCCGGCAATGAAAGAAAAATACCACATGATCTCATTCATTTATGGAAAATAAAGAACATTACAACTTGATGAACAAAAAGATAGATATATAAGCAGTAAAGCACCGAACAGACTGTCAAATTACAGCGGGAAGGCTGGGGAGTGTTGGAGAGGAGACGGAAAGAGATCAACCAAAGAACTTGTATGCATGCATATAAGCACAACCAATAGGCACAAGACACTGTGGAGGTGGGTGGGATGAGGGCATGCAACAAGGGATAGGGGAGGCTGGGGGAAGAAAAGAAGATATGTAATACTTTAAACAATAAAAAAATAATTGAATGAAGAAAGAAAGAAGGGAGAGGGAGAGAGAGAAACATCAATGTGAGAGCAATACATTGATCGGCTGCCTCTTGCACACCTCCTAGTGGGAATAGAGCCTGCAACCCAGGCATGGGTCCTGACCAGGAATCCATCTGGTAGCCTTTTTGGTGCACAGAATGATGCCCAACCCACTGACCCACACCAGCCAGGGCTCTTCTATGATCTCTTTGCTCCCTGATTGAGTATAACTTTTTTTAATATATCTGAGACCACTTGTGATAGATTTATGTAAAATTAATGTTATAACTTTTGTAGAAAATATTGCTATATACAAATCTCTATCACCATACCATATGATCCTCAAAACTACTGAAAGGGAAAAGGAACAAGCCTATAACACCATGTGTGTGAAGAAAGAAAAACATTTTCTGAGAGAGTGAGCTATTTGCTAAAGGTCACATGGCTAATAAGTGATGGAGTCAAGACTAAGCTATTTCAAAACTATAAGTTCATTATTATTCACTAAAATGTGTGACCATAATATGAGACAAATTGTAAGTTAAAATATCTGCTTTACCCATTTTTTATTCCATGATATTTCAATGCTTTGTCATACCTACTATTTTTCCTTATTTTGTATGTAAGACATTTCCAAAGATGAACAGAATGTTAAGTACTTAATAGCCTAAAGCTTTCTCTTGCCTCTGAACTTATAAAAGTAAAATGTAGTCTTATTTTTGTAACAAAAGCTTTTAACTCATATGTATAGATAAACACATATCTACATATCTTCACCTGACAAATAGTATCCTGAAGAACTCATGGAATTCTTCAGCTTTTTGACACTTTCAATGTTATTCCTACTTTCTTTACATTTTAAGTTTATCAAAAAAACCTCATTTAAGAATTACTTTTTTTTCCAAAGTAAAATGTATCCCAACTCTGGTGAGAATAGACTGTTAATCTCTTCATTTTATTGACCTACTTCAGTTTTGGCTCATTAAACACAGACATTTTCAATGATCAAAAGCAAACCAAATGTAACTTAGTATAACCTTACTAAATAAGAGAGTTGTTCAAAAAGCAAATAAATCTGAACTGGTAATTTAATATTGACAATCTTCTATTTAAAGAAAATATATAGAGAGAGAACAAGGACATCCAGGAATAATTTTTACATTCCTTTGATCTATGAAGCCTTTTTATCCAACACTCTTCTCAGTTCTAACCTCTCTTAAAATGAATATTGAAGGAATTATGAACTACTGTCCCTTGAAACTGCAAAACAAGGAAAAGCAAAGGACTATGAGCTCTAGAAAGATATCTGCAAAGATAATTTAATTATATTGCCATATGGAATTATAAAACCTAAATAAATTTGGTTATAGCACAGAAGAGGAAAACTAGTAATCCAAACCCATTATCCTAATAAGAGTAATAAACAATTTAAATTATGAAATAAGAAATAGTAACTATTGAATATGACTGTATTTGAAACACATTTAAGTTAATACCTGAATCATATCAAAATATGCATGTCTCATAGGAAATGACACAGGTAATCCTACTAAGGTAAAATTTCCTAATGCCTCTATAAGCTGTCCCAAATAAATAACCAACCACACTCTATACAGAAAAAAAAAAGATGTGTTTTTTTCTAAGATATTATTGAAGAGAGATCCTACACACTTGGTATTTCAAAAATTGGAAATGCTGAAATAATTTAGAGAGAGATTATCTCTGCTTCCAAATATCATGCTTTACAATTTGGCAGCAATTATTTGTTTGCTTATTATGAAAGGCTGTGATCTCACTACTTGGTCTACATGGAGTCTGGATCAGCATCCATTAATAAATATTCCCAGCTAAGGAGTAATTATATAAATGATGTGAGTATTGTTCCAAACAAGGGCAGGCAATGGAAAAAATAAATCATTTTTGAGATCCTTACTATTAATTTCCTCATGGAAAGAAACACTTTACAAGAAAAATCCTATCTAATAAAAGAGTAATATGCAAATTGACTGTCACTCCAAGACACAAAATGACTGCCCCCATGTGGACACAAGACGGCCACCATAAAATGGCCAACAGGGGACGGAAGTTGTGGGCACTTAGGGGTGACCAGTCCAGCAGAAGAGGGCAGGTGGGGGTGACAAAGCTGGTAGAGGAGAGCAGTTGGTGAGAGGAAAAGCAGTTGGGGGGGACCCAGGCCTGCAGAGGAAGGCAGTTGGGGGCAAGCAGGCAAGCAGGGAGGGCAGTTAGGTATGACTGGACCAGCAGAGGAGGACAGTTGGGAGAGACCAGGTCAGCAGAGGAGGGCAATTTCAGGGGACCAGGCCTGCAGGGGAGGGCAGTTGGTGGGGACCAGGACAGCAGGGGAGGGTAGTTGGAGAGGGGGAGCCAGACCTACATGGGAGGGCAGTTGGGGGGGGACTAGGCCTATAGTGGAGAACAGTTGGGGGGACCCAGGCCTGCAGGGGAGGGCAGTTGTGGGCAATAAGGCCAGCAGGGAAGGTATTTAGGGGTGACTGGGCCAGCAGAGGAAGGCAGTTAGGGGAAACCAGGCCAGCAGGGGAAGGCAGCTCTGGGGGACCAGGCCAGCAGGGAAGGGCAGTTGGGAGCAACCAAGCCTGCAGGAGAAGACAGATAGGAGCAGTTAGGCATCAATCAGGCTGACAGGCAAAAGCAGTTAGGGGCAATCAGGCAGAGGCAGGCGAGCATTTGGGAGCCAGCAGTCCTGGATTGTGATAGAGATGTTCAACTGGCCATTTAGGCATGATCCCACTGGCAGTTGGACATCCCTCAAGGGGTCCCAGATTGGAGAGGGTGCAGGCTGGGCTAAGGGACACTCCCAGCCCCCTCTCCCAGCTTGGTGCACAAATTTTGTGTACCAGGCCTCTAGTATTCATATAAAATACAAACCAACCAATCCAGAGCCAAATGTAAATTATGTTTGGTCACCTTTATTTTTCTCCATTCTCCTAATAATATTCTCAACAGCATTTATTGAAGAGACTGTCTTTACTCCATTGTATGCTCTTATCTCCTTTGTCAAACATTAATTGAGTATAATGACTTGGGTTGATTTCTGGGTTCTCTGTTCTGTTCCATTGATCTATATGCCTGTTCTTGTGCCAGTACCAGGCTGTTGATTAAAATGGCTTTGTAGTATGATTTTATATTCGGTATTATGAAAAAAAGGCTCAAAGTCACTAATCATCAGAGAGATGAAAATTAAAATGACAATGGAGTATCACCTCACACCTGCCAGAAGGGCTACCATCAACAAGTCAATAAATAACAAGTGCTGGTGAGGATGTGGAAAAAAAGGAACCCTAGTACACTGCTGGTGGGTATGCAAACTATTACAGCTACCATAAAAAACAGTATGAAATTTTCTCAAAAAATTAAATATGGAACTGCCAATTTGACTCAGTGATTCCACTCCTAGGAATATAGCCTAAGAATCCCAAAACACCAATCAGAAAGAATATATGCACCCCTGTGTTCATAGCAGTGCTATTTACAATAGCTAGGATCTGCTCAAGTGCCCATAAGTAGAAAAGTGGATAAAAAAGATGTGGCACATTTAACAATGGAATATTATGCAGCTATATAAAAGAAGAATTTCCTACCCATTGAGACAGCATGGAGGGATCTGGAGAGTGTTATGCTAAGCAAAATAAGCCAGTCAAGGAAAGATAAGTATCACATGATCTCACTCATTTGTAGAATCTAATGAACAGAATAAACTGAAGAACAAAATAGATCCAGAGACAAAGAAGCATGGAACAGACTGACAAATCTCAGAGAGAAGTGGGGAGGAGGGGCAGAAAGAGGTTAACCAAATAATTTATATGCATGTATGCATAACCTATGGACACAGACAATAATGTGGTGGAGGCCTGGGGGAGGGGTGTAGAGAGGATCAATGGGGAAACAGGGAGAAATCTGTAATACTTTCAACAATAAAGATAATTTTTTAAAACTGTGGCAGCATGGAGGGCAGTTAGGGGTGACTGGGCCAGCACAGGAGGGCAGTTAGGGGAGACCTGGCCAGCAGGGGAGGGCAGTTAGTATTTAAAATGTTAAATAATCTTCCTTTCCTTGAAGAACAGAGTTGAGGAAACTTTTTTACAGACATTTGTTTGGCAATAAATTCATTTAGTCCATTTCAAACATGTTAGATAATATAGATTAAAATTCCTTTAAATTTAAACTTAAAAGGGTTGGGTCACTTTATAGAATGTGTGGTAGAGTTACATAAGAAAACATTAACTCCATAAAACAATTTACTGAGCCCAGATCAAAACATATTTTTAAAAACTTCAACTTCTACATTTTTCGTTCTATTATGATTAAGCATAGAAAACATAATTAAACACAAGAAATTTAGCCTATTAGATAACTGTGCATATAAGATTAAATCTAAAGAATAGACATAAAGACCAATGGAATAGAATAGAGAACTGAGGTATTAACCCAAACCACTACACTCAATTAATATTTGACAAAAGAGGCATGAACATACAATGGAGCAAGACAGTCTCTTCAATAAATGGTGTTGGTGAAATTGGAAAGATGTATGCAAAAAAATATGAAACTAGACCACCAACTTACACCATACACAAAAATAAACTCAAAATGGATAAAGGACTTAAACATAACACCGGAAACCATAAAAATACTTGAGGAATCCACAGGTAGAGAAATCTCAGACATATGCCAAAGCAATTTCTTCACAGATACTAGAGTAATGGAACCTAAAGAGAAAATAAACAAATAGTACTACATCAAAATAAAAAGCTTTTGCACAGCAAAAGAAAACAACAAGAAAGCCCACTGTATGAGAGAACATATTTGCAAATGTTATCAACGATAAAGATTTAATCTCTAACATTTACAGGGAACTCACACAACTTAATAAAAAGAAGATAAATGATCCAATAAAAAAACGGGCAACAGACCTAAATAGAAACTTTCTGAAAGAAGACAGAAGACCAAGAGACATATGAAAACATCCTTAAAATCACTAATTATCTGAGAGATGCAAATCAAAAGAACAATGTGATACCATTTCACACCTGTGAGAATGGCTATCATCAACAAATCAACAAGCAACAAGTGCTGGTGAGGATGCAGAGAAAAAGGAACCCTCGTGCACTGCTGGTGGGATTGCAGGTTGGTGCAGCCACTGTGGAGAACAGTATGGAGTTTGTTCGAAAAACTAAAAATGGAACTCCCATTTGACCCAGTAATCTCACTTCTAGGAATATATCCTAAGAAGCTAGAAACACCCATCAGAAAGGATATATGTACCCCTATGTTCATAGCAGCACAATTCACTATAGCTAAGATTTGGAAAAAGCCTAAATGCCCATCAGCAGATGAATAGATTAGAAAACTGTGGTACATCTACACAATGGAATATTATGCTGCTATGAAAAAGAAGAAATTCTTACCATTTGCAGCAGCATGGATGGAACTGGAGAGCATTATGATAAGTGAAATAAGCCCGGCAATGAAAGAAAAATACCACATTATCTCACTCATTTATGGAAAATAAAGAACATTATAACCTGATGAACAAAAAGATAGATACAAAGGCAGTAAAGCACCGAACAGACTGTCAAATTACAGCGGGAAGGCTGGGGAGTGTTGGGGAGGAGAGGGAAAGAGATCAACCAAAGGAATTGTATGCATGCATATAAGCACAACCAGTGGACACAAGACACTGGGGGGCTGGGATGAGGATATGTGACAGGGGTTAGGGGAGCCTGAGGGAAGGTTATTGGGGGGGAGGGGAGGAGGAGATATATGTACTACTATATGTAATACCTTAAACAATAAAAAAGATTAAATCTATAACCCAAATGTATTTATTAATATTGTCCTAATCACAGAACAAAAAGATACATCACAGATCCTGCTCTCAAGTAGCCTAAAGGGAAAGAGCTATATTTAAAATCAGTATTGCTGCATTGAACCCCTATCTTATATTAGAAATATCTAAGTAATGACTATGTGTGGTGAGTGCCCAGATTTCAGGGATGATAAAGAAAAACCCAGTGCTCACAATGGCAGTTGGGAAGAGCTTTATTTGGACTGTACTTTGACAGGAGATTGCAGAAGCGGGACTACGACCCAAAAGAGGAAAGGGGCAAGGGGACCCCCAGAGGAGAGGAGAGCTGGAGAGGGGACTCACATGTCTCGGTGATATCAACTCAGCAGCAAGATGGGAAGTCTCTGGATCAGACAGCTCCCAAGGACAGCCCCAGAGTTCCTTTCACCTCTAACAAGCAGAAGTTGGGTGAGGTTTTGTGGGATGCAATGCAAGCAAGCTCTAAGTGACTACAAATGTGCTTACTTAAGCATATTTAAAGCAATGGGGTGTATAAACATTTGCATTTGGCACTGGTGGTCTTTGGGCAATGATTCCAATCTGCTGTGAACAAGTAACATACAGAGGGGCCAAGCTCTAACCATTTACATAACACTATAAAACATTTAAAAGTGTCATTGTATCTAGATAGCGGAATAATGCAGATTCCATACCCATGGATTGATGTCAACAAATATTTCAACTTTTATTCCATGTCACACACTGTGCTGGGCACCAGATATTCTGCGGGGAACAAGGTACACAACAGGACAGGCTACCTAATTTGCAAGGCCCAATGCAAAAGGAAAATGCAGGACCCTGTGTTCAAACTTCAAGATGGCGACAGAACAATATTAGACCAGGCAGGGGGTTCCTCTGAGTGGGAGATCCTGTGTGACTGCACAGGTTACATGCTTATGAAACTGCCCCAGTAAGCATGTTCTCTATTCTCATCATGTACACAATCTGGTGATGAACCATCAACAGTAAAAAGAAAGAAAATATGTCACCTTGATAACTGGGAAACACAAGTTCAGTGAACCTCAAGAAAGGCCTCTTAGAAGAGCTGGCATTTAAGCTAAGTCCTAAAGCATGCAAACCAGCCAGCTATATAATGTGTGTGTGTGGAGAAAGAGAGAGAAAGAGAGAGAGAGAGAGAGAGAGAGAGAGAGAGAGAGAGAGAGAGGAGCCACAGGTTGGACAGCTTATGACAGTGGTTCTCAATGAGTTTGATGTTGCCTCCCATGGGACATTTAGCAATATCTGACATTTTCGTTGTCACAATTGGGCAACAGAGGATGATGCTACTGGTATCTAGTGGGTGAAAGTCATGGAAGCTTCTAAACATCCTACGATGCACAGGACACCTGCCCACCACCCACCCACCACCAAGCCCCGCACAACGAAGAATTATTCAGCCCGTACATTAATGGTGCTGATATTGAAAAACCTTAATGTAAAATGAATGTATATCATGGGCAAAGCCATAAGCGGTGTCAGAGTTTAGCACACTTACCTTTCATGTCCTTAGTCCTATGAGTTCAAGGTAGTGAATATTGGAAACCCATATTCCAATAACAAGGGAGAATTCAATTTATGATGCAGTGATTCAGTGAAATACTATACTATCACTAAAAAATACATGCCTAGATGGATGTTTAATGTCATGGGAAATACTGATAGATTCATAATTAGTTACAAAGAATAATAAAGTTGTTCTATATACCTTCACAGAATATTTATGTGCTTAGCAGAGCATTAATAAGAACATTGAAAGATGAATGCAAAGGGTTTTTGGTGGTTATTTCTGGGTGGTAGTTACTTTACTTTATGTTTTTCAGTGCTTTAAATTTTTAGGAGAACCTGTGTTCGTTCATAAAACCACAAAAGCACAAAAATCTCATTTTCTTTCTTTAAAAGTACATTATACATTCCACTTACAAAGCAGCCATATGTGAACCTGATATGGCTAATCAAAACTGCCCTATTTAGTGTGATTCATAGAATGACTAATCACTTTAGAATGATTTCAGCAGTATTATTAGTGAAATCTGAAATACCTAAGGCTGTGAAGGAGAAGAAATGAGGGCACAATGGCTGCAGTCATTTCTTCCAGCTGAAGGTCAGGCTTTTACAAAAGAAAGACAGACGTGGGAAATGGCTACTTTCCATGAAATTGTTATTATTACTTAACCGAGTAGATCAGGTACCATATTCACAATCCAGTTCAGCAAAGCACACGACTGAAGTTTCTCATGACTCCATTAAAACACAGTGAATTTATAAAGTGTGCCTGTTTAGAAGAGGCATCTGGTTGTTGGAATGTTACTTTTGTCTTATACCAGTTAACAATAATAATAATAATAGTAATAAATGTTATAAACATAGGAGGTGTTCTTATCAAATGTGGAAAGCAAATTATATACACACAAATAGAGAAAACAAAAATTCATATTTCAAAAAATCTAGACAAGCTGGGAATGGGGTTCAGGGGGAGTAGAAAAATCATGAAATGCTACTTATAAGTTCCCCAAATTGCACCCCTCCTGACACCAATTACACAAATACAAAATGCATTGACAAAAGGGAACTGAAATTATGGGGAGGAGGGATGGGTACACACACAACATTTACATTTGTTAGTAAACAATGAGAAAGTAGGGCGTGATTATTACAACACCGGCTCCTAACGGACAGTCATACTCCATAGCCCAAAAGTAAAAATTATACTCACTTTAAGTTTTACTCCCCATCACTAACTTTTACTAAAAGGCCTGGATAAAAATGAAACCCATGATTCTCTTAGACATCAAAGCTCACACTGGACTGTCTAGAGGAGAAAGTGACAAACTTCCCTGGCACTGGAAGGAGGCCTTAATGTTTACAACTCAACACAGACGTCATGCATGGAATAAGACAACAATGATCAGACAAAACCCTTGAGACCTGTGGTGCATCAGGGGAGCCACAAGGAGACTCTACAAACCCCAAAAATAACTAAACGCCCCACTATTTCCACCAACAAGAGTGAGTACTGCTTTTCATTAATGATAACTATTCACACCTTAATCTTCCTAACACATAAGGTATACATTACAAAGATGCCCAATTCCTGAACTGTCCTACTAATTAAACTAAACCCTCCTTGTGATCACCTGGCACAGCCCAATTCCCATAGAAACCCCCTCTCAATCACCTCTTACCAAGACACCCACAGTTCCTGCGGAGTGCAATCCTCCTTGACGCAGAAAGCAAAATGAACCTAATTTATTTAACAAAAGGTGTCTTTCTGGTGATTCTTGGCTGATGGATTTCAATAGAGGCAATCCTGACAATGATCTTCCCAAATGTCAGACCATGGGTCCCTCTTATGGCTTTGAAAATTCAATTGCCATAATTATGCCTTTCCCTCAACCACAGGGGTTAGTTCTTGAGAAACAATAATTTGAGATTGCTGTCAAAGAGTCACTATGGCCACCAGCCATCTCATTGTGTAACTCTCTAAGCTACTCCGTTCACACCACATCACCTCCCTGAAGACCGGCAGCAGACTGGTGGTGATGTCAGCGGGGGCAGTAGCTTTGGGTGCTGCCACTAACAGCTGTGTAGGCTCATTTCCTTCTTAGAGTTTCCATTAGTTCACAAAAAGAAACAAAGTAGTGGCCATAACCCAATAAATGCCATTTCAGATAGAAACATGTTTCCCAACTTTAAAAACAATCATTTGTGACCTAAAACAAAACAAAACACTAGGATGCTATAAATACATCTGATATATAGAGATTTAAAACTAAAATTTCACCCTTAAACGTCAATCCAGTTAAAATCAACACACTAAAGAAAAACTCTAATGACAACAATGCATTTTTGAGCACTTACTATACGCCTGGATTTGTGCTATTTTACATACATCCATTATTTCATATCACCTATGCAGCAACCCTTACCGAGCTATTAATGTTCCCATTTTGCAGATGGGGAAACAGAGGTTCAAAGAAGAGGACTCATTAACCTAGGTCACCGAGCTTCCAGTGTCAGAACCAAGTTTTGAAGTCCAAATGTCTATAATTCCAAACTCCACAGTTACCAGATAGATTGTTTCTCTTGAGTGTGAAAATAAAATGACACTGTCCTTGAAGAGATTATAAGGTTTGATTACAATGAAAGCAGTTAAAAATTAAAATGATAGAGCTCTACTCAAAGTGTCCTATAGTATCATGATTTCATTCTGTCACATCAAGTTTATTTTTTATCCCATTTATGGCCAAAAGCTACCAAGAAAAAGTTGTCTTTCACCAACTACTCTTTGTATCAACGAACATGCACATTTTAAAAACCAGTTTGTATATAAATTAACTGAATGTTGTCTTGGACTTTTTATAAGCCTCTCCTTTCTGAATTATCTTCTTTTAAAAAGGAAATAATACATGTGTGAACAATGCACGTGTGAAGAGAATTTCAATGGGAAAGCATTCTGCCTCTTCCCCAATAAATAACATAAAAATAAAAGGACCTTTAAAAGACACTTTCTCTAACAGTGCTTTTCCGAATAAAATAAACAAGAGCAACGGGCACCTTGACGACTACTTAGGAAATAAAATCAGAACACAGGGGAATCTGTAATTCTAATCACATTTACACCTTCTCTCCCTTTTTACATTTCTCATCCAAACATCCTTAGGAGCTCAATAGGCCTAAGGAATTGGGGCCCAGTGGAGAACAAAGGTCAGGGGAAGCTGAGAAACAGCTGAAATGACCCTTCTCGCCACCGTAATAATCTCAAATTGGTAAAGTAGTTTACTGGATTAAAAGTCACAAATGTAGGAAGAAACTATAGCGAAAGACAAGTACCATAAGACTTCAGTCAATGTAAAATTTAACAAACTGAATTACCAAGCAAAATAGAGACCGTCTCATAGTTGAGAGCAAATGGGAGGGGTGGATTGGGGGTGGTGAAGGGATTGAGCCAAGAAGAAGAAATAGAAGAGAGAGAACTCATGAACATAAACAACAGTGTGGTGGTGATTGTGGTGGGGAGGTGGAAGAGGGCATGGAGAGGACAGACGGTGATGGAAATTTTTAAGTTAAAAGTTATTCTACATCTTATATTATTTTCAAAAAGCATTTTGGCTAGATAGCTCAGAAATGAACCTTTTGTGAACTAGAAATGCAAGAAAGCACTTAAAAATAAACTCTAAGGAAAACAAATATGCAATGTGAATGTATTAGCTTTCATCGATGAAAGCCTATGTGCTAAATAAATACATTTGTTACAGAGAATGTTAATATTTGTGCTTTAATGTGCAAATGACTACTTGTATATTACCTGTGCTCTCTCTCTTGAGACTGAGGATAATTTTAGAAAGCAAGATAGCCAACTACTATACTTAATCAAGCTAAATGTTAAAGAACATATAAAATTAACAAAAGCATCTACGCCACATGTCCTATGTGTGGTTTACTCAATTTGGGAATGAATTTTTTTTGTACTGGGAAGAAGAGAAATATCAATGTTAAAAGAAACAGCTCAACATTTCATTTAACTATTAAGATAACATTTGAACAACAATGCAGAGCCAAGGAAAGTGCAGAATTACATCAAACTCATAGGTGAGTGTGCCTTTTACTGGGTGATTCTAATTCAGAATAATTCTCTTCTATGGCTTTTTCTTATTGCAAATTTCAAAAGAAGTTAGCACTTCTTCCCACCAGCACCACTCATGTCCCTCAGAGTGCAACCCTGCACAGCCCCATTAGGAGGTGCTACTATAATTCCTCCATCTTCCTAAGCCACAGATCAATAAAGGTACTAGCAGTGGGGAAACAATCCAGAATGCCTCAGGAAAAAAAAAAAAAAAAAAAAGGTGACTGAATCCTGGCGCGCGCGCGTGTGTGTGTGTGTGTGTGTGTGTGTGTGTGTGTGTGATGTGTATCAAACCCAAATAAGTACAACCATTTCATTCTCTGCAGAGCAGAGCTTCCGTCTCTCCTTACATACTGGTAAAAGGCTACGATACGCCATGAAGTTCCTCTTTAGATGAGATGAAACACACACAAGGTCCTAGAAATGTGACACCTTCTAGTCCACGTGTTGCATCCAGTGGGTACCAGATATGAAAGCTGGGTGAAATCAAGGCCTTACTAGGGAGCTGTCGACATTCACTGAACCTATCAGCCAAAATTATGGTATATGAAAGGCAGAATCTAATAATGCAAGTGAGGATTTCACGGCTCAATGCCTTCACTGCATCCTCCTCCCCAACACACACACCCTGATAAGTAAGGTTTTATTAGCTACCGGTAAGTGAGGTTTATTTTTTAATGCAAAGAATGCACTGAAATAAGAAAGCAGATTTAAAGGGGGGTCCTATTGCACAGAATTGCTCTAAACTGAGAATTTCAACTACTATGTTGTTTCAAACAGCACAGAAAAAGTACCTAGTACTGAACAGGTAGTCAAGTAAAATATTTGTGCCTGTTTAAAAGACTGGCCACATAGACTAAAATGGATTCAGTGTTGCCAAATGCCTAGATTGTCCTTGTAGGATGACTCCAGAACTGAGTTCATAACCAGCAAAGCCATCAAGCAAAAACAGCTACTCCGTGGCGCTCACGGCAAGTCTCCTTCCTCATCCTAAAAACTCAAGCAGGGAACGGATTTTAGACTCAAACGTCCTCCACAAGTTCTCTGTTAACCGATACTGTGCGCTCCTGGTACTCGTCTGTGTTGGCTTCATCGTCAGGGTACACTGTTCCAGGAGGATCTCAGCTCCAGACACCTGCTATCGCGTTTGACAATTGAAACCTATTCGCTTCCAAGCCTAACCTAAAGGGGAGCTTCCACGCCAGCTGAAGGAAATTTGCACAGTAAGGGCCGGGAGCAGGGGGCAGGGAGCAGGGAGCAGGGGGCAGGGACATGGACACTGGAGCACAGGAAAGGCGCTTCCAGGAAGCAGAATCTACGCTGACCACACTTACTGTGCTCTCTCCCCTTCAACCTTTGGTGCATCTCCTCCCAGTTCAGTGGCTCCCCGATTCGCCTGTTGCCATCACAGCTTTCAGGAGTTGAAACTACCAGGTGATCCCGAGAGACAGACAGTACTGGCCAGTTGGGCTACAGACGGAGGCGGGCGGGTGGACCGTGCCCCGGTGCTAACTGCAGAGGAGACGGGCTGCCCCGCTCTTCTTTGTCTCCAGCAAAGAGCAGTACCGCAGGCAGGCTTGCATGGTTTTTAGTACCAAACTTGGAGCGACCAACCCAACTCCATCCACCAAAAGACAGCACACACAGGGGACCCCCGGCGGGGCGCCGGTGAAATCCCCACTCGGAAGAGCTGTCTGCCTCACTGGCTGTTCCCACACATCAGCCCAAACTCAGGGCGCGGGCGGGAAGCAAATGCCCAAAGCACGAACTGGCCGCCGACTATCCCGGTGGTCCAGGAGACCCGAACCTGCGCGGCGCTCGTGATGGCCACACTTACTGTGTTCTCTTCCTCCAGAGCTTCCCCCGGAGGCCTCCCTGATTCCCCTGGAGCGGCCGAAGGGCCTGAAAGGCCACCTTCCCCCACCAAGGGCCACCCCGGAGGCTGGGCGCAGCGTCCGCGCCCCGGGCGCACCGCGCGGCGCGGGCAGCACTGCCTTACCTGGCCTCGGCGAGTCCGGCAGCCCCTTGACCGCTCCCACCAGGCGCCACTGGAAAAGTTTCCGAACTTCCTCGCAGCTCTGCGCGCCTTCGCTTCGGGGAAACACAGCCAGAGCCAGGAGGAGGAGGCAGCAACAGCCCACGCGCCGCCAGGTCGGGGTGCCCATCCTCGGTGTCCGATCACCCCCTTTCCCCACCGCGGACCCCACTCCCCCGCGCGCCGGGCGCTGAGCGCTCTAGGGAAGGCGCGGAGGTCCAGGCTCCCCCAGAGGGGCTGTCAGTCCGGCGGCGGCGTGCGTTCCGGGACCGCCGGGGACACGGGCTGCACCTGCGAGCGCTGAGCTCTCCCCGGAGGAGCCCGAGGCTGAGACACCGAGTTCTCCGGGAGCGCGCCGCCGCCGCGGCTCCCCCTCCGGCGGGCGGGGGCGGGCTGGAGCTGGCGCTGCGCGGGAGGGCGATGCAGCGGGGGCCGCACGGAGCCCGCGGGCATCCGGATCTGGCCGCCGCCGCGGTAGCCACAGGCTCTGCTGGGAACCGCCAACCTGGTCCGCGCCAGCCCGCGGCGCCCCGCGGCAAGCCCCGCCCCCGCGGCCAGGCCCCGCCCCTCCCGCGGGCAGGCCACGCCCCCTCCAGGCCACGCCCTCGCGCCCTGCCCGGAGCCTCAGAGCCCTGCTTGCTGCTCTAATGCGGGGATCCGCGCAGGAGAGGCCGGACAGCGAGGCTTCCTGGAGCAAAGAAACAAATCAATGAAATCCAACGCGGTCCTCGCTCGGCCAGCCAATAGCGGGGACAGTCTGAAAAGAAAAAAAAAAAAAAGAAAGAGCGAATGTATGTAGAGGCTCAGAGAACACAAGACGAGAAGCACAAACTAGAAGGAAGATGAAAATTTTTCCTGTAAACCTAGGTCCTCTGTCCATAGGACTCTGTGATTCACATTGCATGCAAAAGTGTCTAGGCATAATATAAAAGGCAGGAACGGTTTACAGTGAAAGATCCCAATTGAGAGGCTGAACAGCACTTACAGGTTTTAAGAGCGTACTTGAGAAGTTACTTTTTTAATTGTTTTATGTTCTGCTCTGAAACATTTTTCTGTGGCATTATGATTTTCTGAATTTAGAAGTCATAAAAATTACATTCAAATCTTATCACAGTGAAGCTGTTTATTATCCATTTAGCACCATATATATATATAATTTATTTCAGAGAGAAAGGAAGAAGGGGAGATAGAAACATCAATGATGAGTATCATTGATTGGCTGCCTCCCGCAGGCCCCCTACTGGGGATCCAGCCCGTGACCAGGGCATATTCCCTGAAGGGGAATGGAACCAAGACCTCCTAGTTTGTAGGTGGTGCTCAACCACTGAGCCACACCTGCTGGGCTAGCATCGTACTTTGCATTTCAATAATTTGTATCTTTAAGGACCCACTTCTGGAATTTCTTTAACACTTCTCAAAGAATTACTAACGTTAGAGTGGTCAGGAGACTTTTTCACAAGGAAGATAGAAAAATAAAGACTGTAAGCAATTTTTCAATGACAAAGGGATTTTCTCAGTTTATAATTTACGAAAGGAATGCATTAGAAACCATAAAGCGAAGGGCCAGATACAGTTTATTTTCCTTTCTTTTTTTTTTTTTTTGCCCTCTTCTGTTTGATTGAGGTAACGTTGGTTAATAACACGTGTTTCAGATGTACAGCATTATAATTTGGTACCTGTATGCACTACAGCGTGCTCACTGCCGAAAGTCTAGTTTGCATTCTTAACCATACACTGCACTTCCTTTACACGTTTTGCCTCCCCCTCTCCCTGCTTCCCCTCTGGTAACCAGCAATCTGCTATTTATATCTATGGGTTTGTTTTTATTTTTTGCTCTTTTGGGTTTTTTGTTGTTTTATATTCCATATGAGAGAAGTCATGTGGTTTTGTCCATTTCCCTCTGACTTATTTCACTTAACATAATACCTTCCAGGTCCGTCCATGTTTTCACAAATGGCAACTTTTAACTTTTTTATAGCTGGGTAGTATTGCATTTGTGGTATGTGTGTGTGTATGTACCACATCTTCGTTATCCATTCATTGTTGATGGACACTTAGGATGTGTCTGTATCTTGGCTATTATAAATAATGCAGCAATTAATTATTTTATATTTTTGTAAAATATATTTTTTCTATTTTATAAAAATATCTATTTATTTTTTCAAGTGAATGTTTTTATATTCTTTGGATAAATTCTCAGAAGGGGAATTGCTGTATCATATGCATTTTCTAAATGTGATTGCCTCAATACTAAGCCTGTGAGTGACAAGAGTGTCTGCATCTACAGGTACCTGAAGACAGGAGTCCTCCAGTAACACAAAACTCCTTAAAAGCATCAGGCAGAGGGGTACTAAATGCCTTAACCACTCAGAGGGAATTTAATCTCAAATTTGAACCCTTGCCAAGAGGTAGAGAGGAATAATTTTAAGTCTTAGTTAAGTGTCATGGGACTTTTAATGACCATATGATATCAAGGCAGTACTTTCAGCAGTAGATTGCTTGCTTCAAAACCATTCCAGGGCAATGGCTGAGATACTTCAGTGAAATAGCATTCATTTGGCTTTTGACATCAATTCCATCAATACTAGATTTTTTTTTGAGAAGCTCTCTTAATAAATGAGAATTGAAAAAAAATAGCTGCTTTTAAATTCAAGCAAAGCGTTATACATGTATGGGGAGCGGGGTTCCCCATGAATGTCTTCTTCTCTAGCCACCAAGTGTGGAAAGACTGCTCGAAAGTTAGCTGTATCTAAGAGAAGAAAAGACAACTATGAGGATGTCATAGTGCTTAGGTGCCAGATAATAGTCTAAGTGCTTCTTATGGATATCATTCATTCATTTAATCTTTACAACAACCCTTTAAAGAAGATGCTATTATCATTTTACAAATGAGCAAACAGACACAGAGAGGTGAAGTGACTTGCTCAAGGCCAACAGAGCTGTTAGGTAGTGGAACCAGGAGTTAAACCCACACATTAGAATCCATAACTCAAACTATTAACTCCAGGCTCTCCTGAGTTACTCATGGCACACCAAGGAACCTACTGAGTTACATCCAGTAACACCAAAGGCTATTTATTAACTTGTCAGACTTTTTATCATTAAATATACACAATTTTATTCTACTATAATTTTGTCTATGTTACTCTAAGACTAATATATCCCCAGATTTTTCTAAAGCTTCTTTTTTCCATACTAAGATCTCTTTGATAGATTTGATCATCATAGAGTATTAGCATTAAAAGAATTTTTAGAGATGACCCGGACCAATTTATTAACTTGGAATCTCTAAATCAACTTGTCTTACAAGGGTAAAAATCACAGACACAACAGAGAATTATTGATGGCTCAGTAAATCTAATCAACTAACAAAGACTGATTGCACACATACTATTTTTTTTAAAACCCACTATCCTAGACATAATAGGGATTATAGAGACATGTAAGCAAGTTCTCTTCTCAACATTTTTGCAACTCATTTCAACAGAACAATTAGGTGGTAAGTTGTATAGAGAAATGGAGTAGGGTCTAATGAGAAAATATAATTCACCCATATAAAATGTCTCCAATTGGAAAAAATAAATATTTTGCTGCTGCATCTTATCTCCTACTGCTACCACAGTGGATGCCCCAACAGTGGCTTCAAAGGGTTTATTTTTCTTCAGTGTCCCCCTAATGGACAGTTATGGGCTGACTATCCTGTGAAGCTTCAAGACAAGTTTCCTTCTTCTAAACAGAGTACAATACCAAAGTGCCTTTTATATGAACACTAGAGGCCAGATGCATGAAGATTTGTGCAAGAATGGGCCTTCCTTCCCCTGGCCGCCGGCACCACCTTTGCTCCAGCCTGGATCCGCCTTCCTGCCTCCCCACACTGCAGAGAGGTCCCAAGGGGCTGGAGTGGTGCAGAACACCTGCATCGTCACATGGCAATAATGCAAGCATCCAGCCCCTGGCCAATGGGCACCTGTGTATGCAAATTAGCCCCGCCATCTTTATTGTTAATTTGCATACCCATTCCTGATGGGTAGTGGGTGTCACAAAGGTATGGTCAATTTGCATCTTTCTCTTTTATTAGTGTAGATTCTAGAGCAATAGCAAAGTGCCTTTTATATGAACATACTATAATCTTTTGTTCAATTTACATGTAAATATTACAGATGAAGCTTGGGAGAAATTTCCATAATTTGATAGTGACGGTACCTCATTTTTCAAGGTCATACGATATACATGTATTGAATGCCTTTTGTGTAATAGGCACTGTGTTTTTGCTTTAAAAATATCAATACCCTTGCCGAAACCGGTTTGGCTCAGTGGTAGAGTGTCAGTCTGCGGACTGAAAGATCCCGGGTTCGATTCGGGTCAAGGGCATGTACACTGGTTGAGGGCACAACCCTGGTAGGGGGTGTGCGGCTGGTCGATGTTTCTCTCTCATCGACGGTTCTAGCTCTCTATCTCTCTCCCTTCCTCTCTGTAAAATATCAATAAAATATACTAAAAAAAAAAATCAATACCCTTACATAGGAAAGATCTCTAAATAATCATTACTTAAAATACACCTTAGTAATTTTATTTTTTTAAATATACTTTTATTGATTTCAGAGAGGGAGAGAGATAGAAACATCAATGATGAGAGAGAATCATTCATCTGCTGCCTCCTGCATGCCCCCAGCGGGGGTCAATCCCAAAATCCGGTCATGTGCTCTAACTGGGAATTAAACCATGATCTCCTAGTTCATAGATCAACAGTCAACCACTGAGCCACATCAGCTGGGCCTAGTAATCTTCTAAATGCAATACTTCTAAGTAACTCTTTACAGTATGACAACTCAAGACCTTGTAAAGAGAAATAAAGACTCACAAGTATGGCTAGGATGATATTAATGGTATCATGTTGCCCTTAACCATTACTACTACTTTAGGCTAAGACTGGTCACTGGTTATATTACCCCAGAAGCTGGTTGGGGTAACTTCTATACTCAAACAATAAGAATAGCTAATATTATTAAATAGTTACGGGTATTATCTCATTTAACATTTCAACCACCCCATAAGATAGTGACTGTTATACTAATAATGAAGAATCAGACTTACAGAGATTTAAAATAACTTTCCAAAATCCACAGATCTGATAAATACCCAAATTTTAGCCAGGCATGCATCTCCAATGCTCCTTCAGCCACTACACTCTCCTGCTCTGACAAACCAAACACCTGTCCTGTGGCCCCTTGGCTTACCCTATCTTATACGGGAGAAGGCCTGGTCCTCAGTGCGATTCCTTGTGGGCAGCCAGCCGGACCTCATCTTCACAGTAGTCCAGAGACCTACAGGGTTCTAACCCTGGCCCAATAGCACCTCCCTCCACAGTTAGACAAGGTACCACTTGCTTTGCCCTCTGCCCCCCACTAATCTTTTAATCATGAGAACTCCATTGTAAGGACTAAAAATCAATTTGCTGTCTTGATATCATTGAGCCTCTTGAGGGATCAAAGGCCTAGCCTTGGTTCTGCTCTTGCCAGATATGCACCCCCCTCTCACCAGCGGGAAAGGCTCCTCTCTCCACCAGACTAGCTCCATCCTGCCCTGTCTTCAACCGAACTAATTTTCCCTCCCAGCAACCTGTGAAATGATCAAACAAGTCAATCGCATTCTCCCATGGAACCAAGGGTCACCTAACCCTCTTGTCACTACAAAGCCTGCCTTCCAACGCCTTTACTGGTTCACTTTGCTCCCAAATGCAACCCTCCTTTAGCTCTGCATGACATGTTGTGTCTTCCTCCCCTGGATTGTGAGCATATGGAATGAAGAAACTGCTCTCCAGTGTCATGTGTTTAGCCATCTCATATTAATGAGGGTGAGTAGGAGGCTGTTAGAACAAGAATAGCCTCCATGCAGGTGCTTTCACTTAGCTATTTAAATTTTTTTTTTTTACTTTCGCCTTGCTGTCTTTCTACCTCTCCCAAGTGCAGGCTTTATCCCCGTAACTGCACTATTAAAGGGAGTCAAATTGGAGGTCAGCCCCAGATGAACTTAGTAATGAATTTCTGCCACCAAGTAACCAGAAGTAAATTGAGGGGTCCTCCCAGATGTCTCTTTGGGTCAAGAGAATAACGGCTGAGAAAAGGCTGCCTGCAGGAGGGAGCGCATAGGAAATATGACATTCCATAGAATGCTTAAAACCAGACACCATGTTGAAAGTTACATGAAAGCCATTTGGGAAACTGACCAGCAACACATTTTCAAGCAAATGCTTTCTAAAAATATATATCTACTGATTATATGTCCAATTCAAAAATCCTCATTGGCCGAAACCGGTTTGGCTCAGTGGTAGAGCAGACTGAAGGGTTCTATTCCGGTCAAGGGCATGTACATTTGGCTGCGGGCATGTCCCCAGTAGGGGGTGTGCAAGAGGCAGCTGGTCGACATTTCTCTCTCATCGATGTTTCTAGTTCTCTAGCTCTCTCCCTTTCTCTCTGTAAAATGTCAATAAAATATATCTAAAAAAAAATTATCACATTGTTTGTTTTTTTAAATCCTCATTGGCTTATCACCAGTATGCATTTATCCATGATTTTGAAATATATTCAATGTACTTATGCAAAGACAATGTAACTATTTCACAAAAAGCATTAGATAAATAAAACTGTGTGAAAATTTCAAAAGTATTTCATACTGTATTTAATTTAATAGTTTTTGTATTTGCAATTTCTAATAGATATTTTATTTCAGAGAATTTACTAATAAGAATATTAGTTGCTTTCTGAATGAGAATGAAAACATTAAAAAAGACACCAAGAAAAGTCGACAAGTTTATGAAACTAAATTTCTTCAAATAATTTTCTCTAGTTCATATCTAAAAATATGAAAATAGTGTCCTCAGATTTGTGATATACATCACATATGTAAATTCTATACATCATAATAGAAAGGAATACAGTACAAAGTTCTCTCATTTTCAAATATACTTTGTACTAACTAATATGATCCCAACTATTTTTTGTTTCCAAATGGAGCAAAATTTGCATCCAAAATTCAACTCCACCATTAATTATAATTATCTATAATAATAAAAGCCTAGGCAACCCTCCTGCCCTTGTGTCATCACAAGATGGCCATGTCGTCACAAGATGGCTGTACAAGATGGCTGGCAAGGGAGGGCAGCTGGGGGCAAACAGGCCAGCAGGGGAGTGGTTAGGGGGCAATCAGGCTTGCAAGTAGAATCGGTTAGGGGTAATCAGGCAGGCAGGCGAGTTAGGAGCCAACAGTCCCAGATTGTGAGTTGAACATCCCCCAAGGGGTCCCAGATTGGAGTGAGTGCAGGCTGGGCTGAGGGACACCCTTCCAGTGCACAAATTTTGTGCACTGCTTAAGAAAAGACGACTGTATGAACAAATAAATTTAGTTGTTATCTATATGAAATACATAATATTCCTTCATAAACAATAGAGACCTGGTGCACAAAATCCATGCATGAACTTACTTGAACAGCCTGTGAGTTCAACTTAGCCTGTCAGATCCACCTCTACTCTCAGCCCAGCCTGCGCCCTCCAGCAATCCAGGACCCCTTGGGTAGGATCCTGAGGCCTGGCCGGCAATCAGGGCCTATCGAGGCTTTCCTTTCCCCTGCTGCTGGCAGCTGGCCCCACCCCCCACCACTGCCACTGCTTGCCATCTGTGTGGTACTGTCCACTCTCCCTCCTGTTCCCCTCCCCCCCCCCACTGGACACCTCTCTCTGCAGGTGACAGGCATGGGGTGCGATCGCTTGGCTGGCCTGGACCTCCCTCTGCGGTATGACCGATCACAGGGCCCCAGATGGATCGCCCTGCAGAGAAAGGCCCAGCCCACCTGCAGCAGCACTGCCAGCCAGAGCTCTACTATTGACCACCACACAGAGGGTAGCGATTACGGAGCTTCCTCAACCCCAGTTGATTGCCCCACCAGCCAGTAGCCTGGGCCTCCCTCTGCAGGGCAATTGTGGGGCAATGGTGGGACCCCCCAACCAATCACATCGCACCCGCTTTGGCTGGCCTGGCACCAGTGTGGGTCATAGTGTGGTCGTCCAAAAGGTCATTCAGATGGTCATTCTGCCGTTTGGTCATTCAGTCGATTTGCATATTACACTTCTATTATTATAGATGTTTTCAAAAATTTAAATTAGTTTTAAAACAGCTTTTTTTTCTTTTTTGTGTGTGCTTATTTATTTCCTTTTTCTTTTTCCATCATCATTTATCTCCTCTATGCCTTCTTCCACCTCTACCCCCTACCCTGCAATCACCACACTATGGTCCTTATTGTATATTGGTTGTTTCATTTGAGAACTAGAGATCTATAAGCTTTTGAGTTCAAATAAGCCTGCCATATCCACCTCTATTCTTTTTTTAAAATATATATATTTTATTGATTTTTCACAGAGAGGAAGGGAGAGGGATAGAGAGTTAGAAACATCGATGAGAGAGAATCATAGATCAGCTGCCTCCTGCACACCCCCCACTGAGGATGTGCCCACAACCAATGTACATGCCCTTGACCGGAATCGAACCTGGGACTATTCAGTCCGCAGACTGACGCTCTATCCACTGAGCGAAACCGGTTTTCGCCCACCTCTATTCTTTAAGCAATGAATGACTATATACTGTGAACATCCCATGATTTTACTGAACAAATTCAGCCCCATAAGTTGACATCCTCATGTTTCTTGTATTACCTTTATCAGAATTGTTTATTTTTTAACACCATTCAACCCTTGAACTGCAACTTAATAACTAGATTTTTAAATTACTTGCAAAGTGCAACAGTATCAATAAACACCTTTAAAACCAAGTTAAAACTTCCCAATTAAAATTATGTATAAATCATTGTATTGCTTAGCATTTTACTTTCAACAAATCTGATTTCTGTTTCACTTATTTTCATTTACTTTTCCATGAAAAAGATGTGAAGTGGATGTCTTAAAAGTTTACTGTTACTTACAAATTAATTATGTAATCAAGAGTTAAAGAATTAGTTTTCCTAATTGTTTTCCTGAAACTTCTGACATTATAATATCTTAGTATCTCCAGATTAGATTAATTTTAATAGTACATACCAGATATTCTCCAAAATGATTATTAATTATTTTTGTCATCTTGGACAAGTTATTAAACCACTCTGACACTTTATTATGTAAAACAAGAGAAAAGGATAACTATGTTGCATTATCGATAAGGTTAACAGAGATAATATATGTGAAGTGTTTTGTATTAATCTTGGTTCATATAAACACTCAACAAATAGACATTGTTATTATTCTCTATTGGAAAAAATAACTGTTATTAGTTCCTGATCCATTAGTTACACTCTAGATGTAATTAGGATAATAAATCTGCTTCTCTGAATTCAACAACTACTGAAAACTAAAATCTTTTGGCCTCCTCATATTAATAGTATGGTTTCTTCATATTAATTAGCATTTATGCAACTATCAAATTATTTTTTTCAGTAGTGGAAAAAAATAAATATTATCTCAAGTCAATGCATGGACAGGAGAGTCTAAGTTGCCCAAGGTCATGAGCTAAGAGTCATTATTAAAATGGAAGAGTCTTTCCTCTCTGAACCTAATGAACACTTAGAGGAAGAACTGGAGACTAATTATCACCAGCTTTTTAAGATGCAAAGTGTAGACACTCGACTAATGATAAAGCCTCATAATTGATAATTATCTTTGATTAATGAGTAGGAAGTCTTCCAGAGGCTTTCACTGCTGTGTACCATTGTCATAATTGATCTTTAATTATTCCATCTAAAGATCGCTTTATCATATGTTTAATCTTTGCTATTTATAAATAAGGCCCATGTACAAGCCTTATTAAATATCCTTAGATGTGATATTACTTTACAAATGTCTGCAATTTAATTAGCATTCAGCATATTTCTTTATATTTGCATATGAAAAGGAATAAGCAGTTCATGCTCTCTGGCAGAAAGGAGAAATCCCATGCTCTGACCACTTTTCAAATGTCTCGATCCAGATTTTGTGGGAAGAGAAAACAATCCTCTCTCTGGATGCGTCCAGGGAGATTTTACATAATTGGCAACTTTGTGCTCTTGAAGGGGAACTGTATTCTGGCGTTTCCTATTTAGGGGAGAAAAAAACCCTCCATCTGATCTATTTCCTATATACTGTATCATTTTAGTTTTTCTTACTCTCCCTTTCCTTCCCACATTCCCAAATGATTATATATCTGCTCTCCTGATGTTCATAAATCATATCAGTCCAAAACCTAGTGGCCAATTTTTGCAAATATATGTTGAACCTGAGGTTGCGAAACACTCTCTTTTTGAAGTCTCTAACCTCTTCAGTGTCCCTGACAGTGCACTGTCCTCCTCCTCCTAGCTCTCCATCATTTCTTTCTCTAGTCTTTTGTCTGTTTCTCCCCCTTCCCCTTCCTATTGTCTCCTAATGGTTCACATTTTCCATTAGGACTTGCTCTTCTTTTTTACAAATTCCCAGAAAGATATACTAGATTAAATAGTGCTCCCCTCTCCCCAAAGTCATACCAACCCAGAACCTCAGAATTGGAAATAGAGTCTTCAGAGATGTATTTCATTAAGGGTCTCCAGATGAAATCACGCTGGGTGGTCCCTACAGCCAATGACTGGTGCCTTTATAAGAAGAGGAGAGGACACAGACAGAAAAGGGTGATGTGAAGACGAAGGCAGAGATTGGAGTGATGCCACTGAACCCAAGGAATGCTGAGATTGCTGACAACCCCCTGAAACTGGAAGAGAGGCCTGGATAACTTCTCACTGAGAGCTTTCAGGCTTGCCGACATCAGGATTTCAGGCTTCTGGCCTCTTCAACTGTGAGGAAAGAAAAATTATGTTGTTTTAAGCCACAGAATTGTGGCTATTGTGATAATTAGCTATGGCAATCCTAGGAAATGAATATCTATTGGTTCTCATAACTTCACCTCTGGCATCTATCACAGGCCTTTCCCTCTGGGACTGCTCTCTCATCTACCTCCTGTGCTCTTAAACTTGGGCTTCCTACCATTACCTCAGCTCTGTTTTTACCAAAGGGACCTGATCATCTTCTCCCCAGTTCAAATTCCTATTCCATTGATTTCAACAAACACAAGGCCCTGATGTTTGTTTGTTTTTATTAATAAAACCATCCTTGCTGACTCAGAATATTTTATTTTTATTTGCTAGTGGCCTGGTGCACAAAATTCGTGCATATTAAAAGAGAATTAGAGGAAATAGTTTAATATCACTACTAGCCCTTTCTCTATAATAGAAGTGTCAGAGATGAAAGAAAATTAGTAAAATGTATATGAAAATAATATATAAACTCATTGATAAATAAACAATCACAACATGATATAACAACAACAAAGACATAGTATTGAAACAACAAAAATATGATGTAAAAACAACACTGATGCAAACAATCATTTGTGAAAAAGCCAGGAGATTGCCAATCATATGTGAGAAAGCCAGGAGGCTCCCTCCTCCCTCCTGTCAGGGTCCGGTTTGAAGGCCGGCCATACCCCTGATCACGCAAGACCCAGAGTTCCACTGCACCTTGGTTGGGGCCCAGAGCTCCCTTCCTCCGCCGTGCCCAGGCCGGGGCCAGGAGGGAGTTCCCTCCCACCCGCAGCCTATTTGGTCATCCATCCAGTAGTTTAGGTCATGACGGCCCCTGGCTTTTTATATATTAAGATTGTTGACACTTTACAGATGCCACCCATTTCCCCTCATACCCTTTGCTCACCTCCACCCAGCCTCTAGCACCATCCCTCTGGCCATGTCTGTGTCCTTGAGCTATGTATATATGTTCTTTGGGGGGGAGGGGGAGGAGAGGGAGGAGGTATAGTAAGCATTTTATTATTACTATTATTACTTAGTATATTGTTTTGATTAAAGTAATTTTTAATGCAGATTTTGGAAACATTGAACTTTGTACATAAATGCAGATAATAGTCAATCAAAATGTTTTATTAAAATTCAACTAACACAAAAAATTTTTGAGATGTCTCTAATAAAGTAGGGCATCATTTGCGTTCTTCTAATATACTTTGTTCATTTATACTCACGAGTGTCAGGTAAATGTAGAATTACTTCCTTCTTCCTCTCTCTTTCATTAAAAACTCAAGTTTCTAATTCATCAGCTCATATGATTCTTTTCCACTTCTGAATGCCTGTAGCATATAATAGTGCCAATGATTATTTGCTGATCAATTGTATATCATTATTTAAGTCACCATATGGTGTGTTTTGTTTCCCTAAGAAAATCTTAAGATTCCTACTTCAGATTCCCCACGAGATCTAGGAACTCAGTAAATGTATGCTGAACCAATGCTTGAAAGAAAGACTACTAGTAAGAATAGCATCTGGAAAAACTAACCAATTATTTATTACAGATTAGATGTATGCTACCTCATTAGAAAGTAAACTAATATGAGTAAATGCTTATCTTCTTACTTATTCCACTGTAGTACAACTATGAAGCCTAAAAGATGATAATTTAATAATTAACATGTCTGATATTTGTTCTTCAGAAATCTGAGTGTAGATAGTTAGACATAATCTATCAATTTTATCATAGTTTACTAACCTAATAATAGCCATGGAATTAGTTTTAATACAACAAAAGTTAGCTAATCATCTGGAAAAATAATTATTATGTTTATAAAAGTACTAATATGTAGGAAGTGGTTATAGGGTTAGGCCTCAGCCTGACTGCTAGCAAAGTCTCAAACAAGTCCAAGATTAGAGGGCAGAGTCCTCTAAGCATAATTAAGCTTGATCTTGTAACTGGGTAGCTAGTGGGCTGTGGGAGGGGCACCAAGTGCTGCCAAAACAAGTGAAACTTACGAGAACATTGTAAATTACCTTATTTGTCCCTGACTATAAATAAAGCATCAGTTTTGCAGTCTGCATCTGTCCTGTGGCCTCAGTCAGGCACAGAAGATCGACCCAGCTTTTTCTCTTTGTCTATCAATTCTCCATCCTTGGTTGTTGCCCCCGCTCAGGCTTTCTGAACCCTTCGCTGTTCTGGCACAGCCCACTAATAGCCCTGTGCATGAATCTGTGCACCAGTAGCTCCATGCAGGGCCTGGCCAGAGGACCACCCATGGCTGGGCACGGAACACTAGCCTCATTGCCGGGGTGATGATGCAAGCGTTGTCCCCCCAGGCCACTCTGCACCCACTGCCCAGAGGCCCTCCTCAGCTGGGGTGGGACCCTTGCCTTGTCACCATGGCGACAAAGCATGCATCCACCAGGCCACTCATGCTGCCCGCTCTCAGCCTCCTCTCCCCCCGGGACTGGGGACTCTGGTGGGGCTGAGAGGACTGGGGATAGCCATCTTGTGGCTATGGGTGCCCCATCTTTGTGGCAGTGGGATGGTTCATTTGCATATTACCCTTTTATTAAATAGGAGGATAATTTTAGGCCCTGGCCAGGTAGATCAGTTGGTTAGAGCATTGTCCTGATATGCCAAGGTTTTGGGTTCAATTCCAAGTCAGGATATATACAAGAATCTACCAATACATACATAAATAAGTGGAACAAAAGTCAATGTTTCTCTCTCTCTTTCTTTCCCTCTCTCTCCCTGTCTCCCTTCCCTCCTCTAAAATCAATAACAATTTTTAAAAAGTATAATTTTAAAACTATACCAATAGTCATTACTCATTTTCAAATATAAATCAGTCCATTCATTCTGACAAATATATATTGAGCATAGCATATACTATGAAAATCAAAATATTTATTGCTTGGTACATGGCTTATTAACCATGGAAACTAAACATAGAATGATAACTATTACTCTTTTTAAAGAGGGAAACATAAATAAGCTGCAGAGAAATATATACACCATACAGATTCTATCAGCCTGCTTTATCATTTTAATCCATTAAATGTAAATAATCACAAATGATACTTTAAGAAGTTTTCTCTACAATCATAAAATAATGTGGTTTTATTTATTTAAATATGTTTATTAATTTTAGAGAGAAGAAGGGAGAGGTATAAAGAGGTAAAAGCATTGATGAGAGAGAAACATTGATAGGTTGCTTTTTGCAACCCAGGTATGTGCCCTCACTGGGAATGGAACTGTAACCTCCTGGTTCATAAGTCAACCCTCAACCACTGAGCCACAATGGCCAGGCAGTAACATGTGTTTTTAACTTATACTTCAACTTTCACTAATTAGTTTATGCACTCTCACTTCTCAGATGTTACATAGAAAAAAAAACCTGGAGAAACATTCATACTAGATCTCCAAAATCATTGCTGTCCAGATATTTAACACAGTGAATGTTTCATCAAAATTAAAAAAAAATTACCTAAAATACTCATTCAGCGCAAACCCCACTGACTTCTATTTTTTTAATCAACATTCAGTATGCCCTGATTCATTTCATGAATTCAAACATCAAAGTACCTACATGCCAGGCTCCCTTCCAACTACAAAACTAGGAATGTAGAGCTGAATCCCATGCAGTTCCTGCCCTCAAAAAAACTTATCAGTTCAGAACAATTGATAAGCACATAAACAAGGACCAAAAAATTTAGATGCCCTTATCAACAAAGGAAGGCTACAATGGCACAAGGCTCAGAAAGCAAGATTTTTTCCTTGCATAGTTGCTTAAGACATATCCTTCTGACTATTTCAAAATGCAATTTAATCAAATAGAAAATTGTAAATAAAGTACAAATAAATCCTTTATGATAATTCATTGTATCTAAGAGGGAATGCTAAAATCATAGGATGTGGAAAGCAGAGACTCATGCTTTCATTACCATTCACTCCACTTATCACATCATCGATAAGCTGGAATATAATGTAGTCAATAAAAAGGATACTTTAAAAGCTTCAAGTAACTTGAGGAATGATGGAGAGGGAAACTAAGATTTAAAACGTATATAGAATATGATTGCAGCTGTGATAAAATAAATTGCATTAAAAAGGGATGATATACTAACTGGTTATTTCTAGCTAATTTGTCTCTTTTTATTAGTTTCAAGTATTTTCCAAATTTATAGTTGTAACCTGAAAATAAGCATTTTGTGCAAATGAAGTTGTACATTATCCTAAAAAATAATAAGAAATCTACATTCCCCAACATTAGAGAATGAAAGGAAATATACTAAAAGATTAATGGAAGAAAGGAAGAGTGCTGAAAGGAAGGCTTGCATTTGCCTAACATTCCCATCACAATAGATTTTCAGATATTAATGGGAGCTTATGACTGCTCATTTTGCAGCTCAATAGATTTTTATTAAAAATGAATCTTTATATCCAAATTAATTCATGTACCTTAATGCAATTTTAGGAGTCTAAGTCAATGGGGCATTTGTAAAGTGGAAGCACACCAGGTTATATTATTAAAAATATGCTGAACTCCTGTTTCTACCCTTCTTCCCTTTGACTTCCACTGTGCCCCAGACCCCTTACTCCTGTCCCCGTGGCCTCAGACTCCTCTTCCCTCCACTAACTTGGCTCATTGGGAGTTAGAGAGGTGGACGAGAGGAGGCAAAAGGAAGTCGCTCTGAGCAGCCAATGGTGGAAATATAAGCAGTAAATCTCAACAAAGGGCCGAAGGGACTAAAGGACAAGTAATACTGGCATTTTTGCACTTTGAATGATACTACAATCAAAATGTTGTCCCTATTAATTTATCATTACTGGACCAGAGAATCCCATGTTTCTCTGCAATATTTTTTGTGTTAAGATTATTAGAAAGAAAATCATTTTAATCGCATTATTTTTTAAAAGCAAAATAATGTGAGAGAATCATCAGACCCTGGATCTAATAAAAATTTTCCCTTCATCTTTAATATTCTGTTACCTTGAACATCAAGCCTCTCAGAGCTTCTGGTTTCTCTAGAGAGACCAGATAAGATAAATAATCTGTTATCTGAAATTCCATATTTATTAAATGCTATTGGGTTTAAACAAGTAGTCTTGAAAAACAATAAGCAAAAAAAATGAATTATTCAAATGAATTAAGATATATTCTCCTTACTTAGGTAATTTGAAAAAAATGACACAATTAATTTTTTTCATTTTCATATGCCATTTCATATTCTCCAAGTATATAAAGAGAGCACTAAAATATATATAAATTGAAACAGACAATCATGGTAATAACATAGAAAATAAGCCTAACTCTGCCATAGAATGGGAGTAGGTAATTTTGCCTCATGATTTGGCTAATTCGGGAACTGAAATGATTTCACAGGATGCAAAAATCCAAGTTATTTTATTATACTTATTAGCATTACGAATACTAGCAATAGCATTTTTTTACTACTTACTATATGTCAGAATCTGTGCTAAGTGTTTAACACTCATTTTTAAATTTAATCCACATTGTAGCCTGTGAGTACAATCATAATCCCTGTTACGCAGATGAAAGAAATTAAGGCTCAGAGAAGGTTCAAGTACAATCACTTGATAAGGTCACAAAGCCAGTGAGCAGCAGACCCAGATCTGGAACACAGGTCTGTCTGGTTTGCCTGTGCTCATAACCATTGCCCTACCACTGTAACTCTGCTCATTAATGCCTCACCACTGTCCATTATACCGCCTACCTTTCCAAGTCCATCTTGAGCTGAGCCCCAGCCTACCTCTTCAGGGTTGTTTTCTATTGTTCTCTTGTATATGTGCTTCATTGAATTCATTGAAGTGAAACGCAATCGTTTTTTTTTTCTTTCTTTCTGTCTTTCTGCCATTGACTAAGCTATTTTTTCCTAGGCCTTCATTCTCAGTCCTTAAACATGTCTCAAATTATACTCATTGTTCATGAAACCAGGTTGCCTTATATGGAAGTAATGATTCCCCTCCTCGACTTTCATATTACCTCATTTGTTCCTCTTATATATAGCATTTATTACTTTGTTATTGGGTATTATAATTCGTATTTTGATTTATCATCTTCACTAGAATGAAATCCTTGTGTAGAGAATCAATGAAGAGTTCATTTTTGTCTCTTCAAGGGATTTAGCATAATAGGGAATATGGGTGTTTTAGAATAATATTAATATTTATTCTCAGATAATCAGAAAATTTCAAAGTAAATGTTTAGTTTGAAGGCCCATTAACAGGCATGATATGCTTGAGCCATTCCAATCAAGTAGTCATTTAAAGGGTGAAACACACATACAACGCACACACACACACACACACACACACAATTAAAGAAATTTAGTAAAATAGAAGTAGAACTATGAAAAGCTGATATTGTGTTTTGGGGTTTTTTTTTATTTGTTTGTTAGGGTGAATTTTCACCTAATCAAGGAAAATGGAGAAAGTCAACTTGGGCCATCAAATTCTAGGGCTTCCTTTTTTTTTTTTTTTTTTAAATCCTCAAGGAGAATTTTTTTTTCATTGATTTTTAGGGAAAGTGAAAGGGAGGGAGAAGAGCGGGGAGAGAGAGAAAGAGAGAAACAGCAATATGAGAAAGGTTGGTTGCCTCTGACGCATGCCCATCAGACCAGAAATCAAACCTACAACCAAGGTACATGCCCTTGACTGGGAATCCAACCTGAGACCTTTCAATTTGCAGGCCAACATTCTAACAACTGAGCAAAACTGGCCAGGGCAGTCTACCTTTTATTACATTTTTAATTTTCACAATTATTGATACCTTAGATAAAGTATTATAACCAATAATTTTTGTTTTATAAAAAATAATTTAACCGAAACTGGACTGAAAGATCCCAGGTTCGATTCTGGTCAAGGGCATGTACCTTGGTTGTGGGCACATCCCCAGTAGGAGGTGTGCAAGAGGCAGCTGATCAATGATTCTCTCTCATCGAAGTTTCTAACTCTCTATCCCTATCTTCTTCCTCTCTGTAAAAAATCAATAAAATATATTTAAAATAATAATAATTTAATATATTTACTCTTATTTACCTTTCTGGTTAATCTGTAGGACTCAAAATAAAAAGTGTAGCAGCATCTGCACAGTAAAACCTAAACATTTAGTTAAAGTTAAAACTTTCCTACCACAAGATTGTAGGTATAAGAAAAAACACAAATCAAATGAACTTTGAATGGACTTATGGAATTTGTCTGCTATCAGGCAATGGAGGTCTGGTATGGGAGACCTCAATATCAATAGCCAGCAATTTATGCCTCACAGCAAAATGTTGGCCGTAAAACACTGCTTTGGCGTTGTTTTCTGCTTACAATATACCTGTTCATTCTTAACTGTCTGCTTCACTTCCTAGAAAACTCTTCAAGAACTGAGTCAATCCATCAACCTTCTTCTCTCTAAATAATAATGCTCTCTTCATCAAGAAAAAGAAAATCATCTTGTCTAAGTGCCTGTTTCACTCTTTCATCACAATATTTCAGACTGAATCACTATCATCTTACTGTATTCTGTCGCTGATATTTCTATTTTAGCATCCACATGTAGTCAATCATTGTATCATCAATTCTCTATTCAGACATTTTCCGGGATTTGCTCTTCATCATTCTTACTACCTTCAGCCTAATACAAGCTTCAACTTCCCACAGCCCACCCATTCTACAGAGACCTCTGTGAACTACAGTGTGAAAGTTGGTCCCTTCAAAGACCATGGTAGTTAAATTCAAAAGAGATCGAAACATATAAATAGGAAATAAAATTAGTGAAAAGATATAAGGTGCTTATATACTGTAAGCACACAATAAATACTTATTGAATGTAGAGGTACAATCTACTCATAAACAGTTTAATGGATGGAGAATTAAAACATTAATGTAGCATATTCTTACTATATAATATCATATTTAGTTGTTCTCATGATGTCCTTCATAATATGTTCCTAGTTTCTGACTTATTCCAGAATTGTATTGTCTAGAAATAGATCTAACAGGTGTGGCCACAGGTGGTAAACGTTTATCAACTGAAAAACATCCAAGATACTAATCATTATACAAATATTTTTCTAGTAGTAGTTGCTGTTGGAATTGTTCCCAACTTACTGGTTTTTGTTTCCAACTTATTGGTTTTTGTTTCCTTTTTCTCCCTAAATCATTATTCCTGAATTAGACTCTAGCAGATGGTACAGATGACTTATTTTTCCAGATGGTTTAGATTTTTTGAGGTAAAACCTCAATTTACAATAAAGTAATAAACATCCTTGACTAGCTTGAAAAGCGTGTTCAATTTCTATGTATTTAAGTAGCAAGTTAGTTTATTCACCAAGAACAAATTTACTGTTCTCAAACTTTTTAAGTGCCTCATTTTCTCTAAGCAATTCCAGTATAACAACTATAATACCTAGCACACCATAACTTCCCAGTAGATATGTTGTGCAGATGTACAGACCAATTATACTTTAAAAGCTAAACGTTTTGCCTTCCTTAGCCACAGAACAGATCCTACATAAGAAAAAAATAAGCAGTACAGGAGAGAATTTGTACTGTTAAAGGATCTCAGGGGCCTATACAGTAAATACTTGTTGAATGTAGAGATACAGTCTACTCATAAACATTTTAATAGATGGAGAATTTAAATGTTTATATTGCATATTAAAATGATGTTTTAGGTATATTGGGTTAAATAAAATATATTATTAATTTCACCTAGTTTTTATTCTTTTTTTTTTAATATGGCTACTAGAAAATCATGTATTTGTTCAAAACCCTACTTTTCAAAATGCTGTCCAGAGCCCTACACCTCAGTTGCTATGCTTTCTCAGCACTTTCCCTGTGGAATATCCAGAAGGTCCTATCCTGTACACTGAGGAAGATTAACCTAAACTATATTTTATTGTGATTTGTATAAATAAGGTGCATCTTTCAACAAAATTCCTCATTCTACAATAAAAATATGAAGGCTGTGTGAAGTTATGTTATTTTGCTAAATACCGGTATTAAAGAATTGGTAAAAAAAACAAAACAAAACAAAAAAAAAACCACTGGTACTTTTTGCAAGATCTAAACAATGAACTAAGACACTCACAGGTTCATTTTTTGTGTGTGTATTATTTATCTAGGACTAATATATCATGTTTAATCTTCACCACAACTCACAAACCAAGTATTATAGCTTTCATTATTTTTAAGATGTCAAACACATGAAATATACTAGTATACAATAAATGGTCCACAATCACATGCCCAATGAGCAGTAGAACCAAATAGTTTGACTCCAGAGATCACACTCTTTACCTATTCTAGATGGTAATAGCAGCTTGTAAAAGGTGACAACAACAACTGAGTCTGAGTAGACTTTGTAAATGCCAGATCAGAGAATATTGTGAGCTAAATTCTGGAAATGTGGAAGGGGAGAATTAGAAATGGAAATCAAGCACGGGGGAAATTTTACAACCTTTTAAAATATTAAAGGACCAATGACTTTAGAGTAATTAAAAATCTTTTTGTAATGAAAATCTCTAGACATGCCAATAACACAAACTCATATGCTGCTAGGCAAGCCACATGTTTCCCATCAAAATTGTGAGCCAAGTCTCCTGGAAATGAGTGCAAAATATAAGACTTCCTTTACAGAATTTAATTTCCAAATATTAATTTTCATCTAATATTCATAGATCGTATCTAATCTTAGTAGTTGCTCCTAGCTACTGTTGACCTGAACTCACCAATACGGTAGCCACGCACCATGTGCAGCTATTGACCACCTGAAAGGTGGCTAGACTAAATTGAGATATGTTGTAGAGCTAAAATACACAATGGATGTTGAAGGAGGGGAAAGCATGTAAAATACCTCCTTAGGAATTTTTATATTAGTTAATATTTTAGGTATATTGGGTTAAATAAAATTGTATTAATATTAATGTATCCTTCTTTTTATTCTTTTTTAATGTGGCTACAGGGAAATTTTAAATTATATATGTGGCTTACATTGTATTTCTAGTGGAATACTCTTGATTCTTTAAGAGCACTTAATGTATGCACTAATATGTATTCACTATATTTATATGTTAATATTAACACTTTTCTTCTAAATGCGTATCAGATATAACTTGTAGTTTCTGATTAAATGTACCATATCACTCAAATGCATTTTGTTTTCAAAATTCTGCATTAAACAGTTAAAAGAGAGCTCTCTTATTGTGCTGTCATGCTTTTAAGACAGTTGCAAAGCATTGGAGCCACCAACTGTTCAAAAGTGGCAATACCTGGCTAATTTGATCCTTCATAAAGCAAAAAATAAACCTCCATGAGAAACACAATTCTATGGAGAAAAACAGTTGGAAATAATACATAGGCCATAAGTATGCTTTCTACTTTAAACCAATGTAGTTTGTCCATCCAGGAAGAGTATATTTGCTCACATTTCAGTAATTTATATTTGGAAAATAGATTAAAACATTTCATGAGAAAAAAAATACTGATAAATATATAGAAATTTGTATACAGATTAAAAGATTTTAAGTTACTTTTAGGAGTCACATATAGTTATGCTCTTTGAAAGTTTTAATTAGTAAAAATCAGAAAATAACAATATTTTATGTAACAAAAATACATATTTTTAAAGGTTTATAAATGTGATAAGTTTTATATGATTTTTAAAAAAATGTATCAACAATGGCCTTGCTGGCTAGCTCAGTTGTTTAAAGCATCATCTCTCAATACACCAAGGTTGGGGGTTTGATCCCTAGTCAGTGTACATATAAGAATCAACCAATGAATGCATAAATAAGTGGAACAACAAATCAATGTTTCTTTCTCTCCCCCTCCACCTTCCTCTCTCTAAAATCCATAAATAAAATGTTTTTAAAATGTATCAATAGCTATGAGATATGGCTCTGCAGAGTTCTTTTTCATTCTGTAGTATTGCTAATGACAGGCTATTATCAATTCCCCAAATGCTGGTGGGTGCTTCATCAGGACCAGGTGGCCTCCCTATATGACATCTAAGGCCTGATGGACCCTCTTGGCTCCCACTAGAGACCCACGGTACCCTGGCTGGTTTGGTGAAAAAAAAATTTCAGGCTTGCTTGGCCTGATGATTAAGAAAGTTCCAATCTCCTATGTTAGAATGGATAATAAAGGCAAATCAAACAATTTAGCAAACTTAAACCTTTAAATGGCCAGCCTTAGAGCATGCATCCACCCAAAGAATTCAGTCCACTAGTTTGTTTTCTTCAGGTATTTGACAAGCCCAGCGAAGCTGTCACCACAGCTCTGAGAGAACTTCAACAAAGGACAGGGTGTGGCTCTTATCTGATGGTTGTGGCCAAAGAGAACCCCATAACTCCCAGGATCATCCACATATGAACTACTATAAAACATCAATCTGATTTTTTGCTCACAAAATGAACCTTAGAGATTTGGTGACCTGGCAAGCAAACATCCCAATTGCTATGCTTAGAGAACATCAGAATGGCACATGACATATTAGTACTGGGGATAACACTAGAGGAGAGTCACAAGATGAAAGAATCTGGTGTCGCCAGCCATTTGTGTTTTCACATCTTTATTTTGAGGTATACATATCTTTAGGCAAACTGAGTAATTTTGTTTAAAGAGATTTTCTGTAATTTAAAGAATTTTAAGCATATTGTACAATCTGTTTTCCTGTGGATTCAATCAACTTTCTTAGAAATTTAACATTTTAGGTTTTCTAATTCTGATATGAATTTTATGACTAATAAATCTTCCCTAAGTAAGCTTCCTAGAATTATTAGTTTGTTGATAAAAATCCCTATTCAAATGTACTTAATATGTTTAAAACTTGATGCAATCTCAAAATTTTATTCTGATTCATTCTTTTAAATGTGTTTATTTGAAACTGTCTCATTTTAAAATGTATTGTTCATCTTTTATTTTACATTAAAAATCATTCTTACAAAAATAACTTTAGTCTGACCAGTGTGGTTCAGCAGTTGAGTATTGACCCATGAACCAAGAGGTCACTGGTTTAATTCCAGCAAGGACACCTGCCTGGGATGGGGACTCAATCACCAGTAGGGGGAATGCAAGAGGCAGTTGATCTGTGTTTCTCATCGATGTTTCTAACTCTCTACCCCTCTCCCTTACTCTCTCTTTAAAAAAAAATCAATGAAGACAGATTTTTTAAAACATAACTTTATTTATTTATGGATAACTCTGCAAATTTTGTAACATATAATATATTACTATCACTACAATTTCAAATGGAAAAACAATAAACTATGAAAGTATATGTTACAGGTAGAATAGAGAACCAGCTCGTTAGTGTTATTCAAAAGAAATAGTGACATAATTTCTACCCTGATGGAAATTATAGACTAGTGGAAGCAAGACTGATACATAGGACATGGGAGTGAAAATTACAAAATAAACATGAGTATTATACTTTGCATGCCAGAGGGCTCAGAGAAGTCTTGATGCAGCAGGGAAGGTTTCACTAAAGGGAAGAGACATGTGAGGGCTTTGCAGAATAAATATAACTTGTACAAATAGAAGGGAAATAAAGATTTTTCAGAAAATGGGAACAAAATGAAAGAAGATAGAAAAACAGCATTTGATTTGCCTGTCGACAATGAGGACAGGAGTTTGACTAAATAGAAAGTTGAGAAAAAGCAATAATGATGATGAAGGTGATGATAACTGAGCATCCTTAAATGGAGTTGGAATCTGAACTCACGCAATATGACTTTAGTGCCTGTACACTTTCCACCACATTATATATAACAAATAGGTTGAAATACACTAAATAAAAAAATCAGTGTCATAAGGAATACAAGGAAGAAAACATATTACTATTTTTTGCCAAGACAAAAACAAGTTGTTCATTAATCTGTGTACCAAATATTCCTGAATATCTACCATATATAAACTTCTGTGCTAGACACCAGAAAAATACAAGTGAAGAAAATATGCTTTCTGTCTTCAAGGAATTCATAGCCCAGTTGGAGAGACTGACAATATGCACTGTTACATTTTCTCTTTTATCTATCAACAATTATTTTCTAAAAATTTATTGCTGACACTATTACAGATGTACCCTAACCCCCCCCCCCCCCTTTATCAACCTCCACCCAGCTCCCAGCTCACTCCCTCTGGCCACCACACTATTGTTCTGAAAGAAAAATAAAGAAGGCTACCACTTCCTTAAGAAGCAAAGTCCTTTTTTTCCTTTCTCCCTTTTTATCTCCTTCCTTTTTTTTTCTTTTCTCCCCTTCCTTCCTTCCTTCCTTCCTTCCTTCCTTCCTTCCTTCCTTCCTTCCTTCCTTTCCCTTTTTCTTTCTCCCTTCCGTCCTCCCTCCTCCCTCCCTCTCTCCCTCCTTCCCTCCCATCCTCCTTTCCTTCTTTCTTTCTCTCTCTCTCCCCAGTACTTGTCTCAACTGGTACATTAAGTTGCAAGAAAGACATTATATCAACAAAATGTTTAATAACAACACACACACAAAAAATGTAAATCAGCTATTCCTTGTAATGACCTGGTGTAAATTTGAGTACATGACACTTAAACCAAAATTAGATAAAGCAATTCTGAAGAGATATTGATATTAGAAGGATAATAAATATGACCCTCAGAAGTTTGCTAATTACTATTCTCCACTTACATCCTTCATAAATGCTTATGCTGCTAGGAGAACACCAGTTTTCTAAAAATAGTATGCTTTCGTATATAAATAACATGGATGCACTACAATCATTAAGAAGGAATTAAACATACTATTGAGAAGTCAATCTTTCAGAATCAATAGTAAAGACATTTACTATTGTAGGTGAAACGGTTGGTTGAACACTAACTCATAAACTCAGAATCATGGATTATATTCAAGAATAATATTTGTTCTGGAAGTTTTACGATTTTTTTCTTTAAAATATATACATATTTTTTTCTGATCACAAAATACAGGGAAGGTGCCAGAGCAATAATGCCCGTGACTCTGGCTGTTCGTCCCATTCTGTGCCTCTGTAAACACCCTTGTATAACACCAGGCTCATCCTGCCCCCAAGTGTTCTCTCACATCCTAACAGCTGCAGAGTATAGTGCCTGAGCATGTGGGAAGTTTAAACTTGCATTTGGAAGTTCGACAATTTAATCTTAGTTAAGTAAAGATAGTAGCCATTCCAAAAGGATAGAAAACATATTTGCCATTTTGGTATCTCAGAAAGAGATTTGCCATATCTCGAACGAATTGAATATCCTCTCATATTTACTTGAATATAACAAATTGCTGCTGATAGAGGCTGTAAGAAAAAAAATTCACCTTATCGTTCAAAGTATTGTTATCTTATGACCAGTTAGTGGGGACAGTAGAGAAGATAAGGGTGGGGGAAAGTAGAAGAGGGTGAAGGAAGGATAAATAGTGATAGAAGGAGAATTGACTTGGGGTAGTAAACACACAATACAATATCCAGATGATGTGTTGTAGAACTGTATAACTGAAACCTATGCCACACTAATAAATTAAATAAAAAATAACCAAATTGTTAAAAATATAGTTGAAGTGGTTTAATTCAATTCAGTCAAATCACTTTGTATGCATGTACTTTAAGCATCACCAAAAAATAATAACTATATTTATTTGAATTAATTTAAGTTTAAATTAATGTTAGCTGTTATTTTCCCCTTCAACTTACAATAGGATGAAACAATTAAATGTGAATACAGGCAATTCCTCATTTTTGTTCATGGTGTTCACACAGATTTAACCAAAAAAGGCATTATGACCCCAGGATAGTTCCAGTGGCTGAACATCGACCATGAACCTGGGGGTTAGTTATGGTTCAATTCCTGGTCAGGGCACGTGCCCCAGTTGTGGGCTCAGTCCCTATCATGGGGTGCTGATCAATGACTCTCTCTAATCATTGATGTTTCTATCTCTCCCTTTCCCTTCCTCTCTGTAATCAATAAAAAACATATATTTTAATAAAGAAATTACCGCTGAAACCGGTTTGGCTCAGTGGATAGAGCCTCGGCCTGCAGACTCAAGGGTCCCGGGTTCGATTCCAGTCAAGGGCTTGTACCTTGGCTGCGGGCACATCCCCAGTGGGGGGTGTGCAGGAGGCGGCTGATCGATGTTTCTCTCTCATCGATGTTTCTGACTTTCTGTCCCTCTCCCTTCCTCTCTGTAAAAAAATCAATAAAATATTTTTTTATAAAAAGAAATGACCAATTTTGTACAAGTAGCTTCAAATTTTGCCCAAAGAATTCCAACTGGAAGAAATGTCCTGCTACTCCAAGCACAGATGAGCATGTGTGTAGCTGGAGCTCATCTGGCTTTGGGCGGAGTGAAGAAAGAAGTACCAAATGTCCCCGGATGCAGATCACAGCTTTCTCCACTAGAATGTTTGCTATTAGTAATTGACAACTAAAATATGGCTTTGAATTGCTACCTCTCAAGAGGTTTTGTCATAATAAGAAATATAATATATATTGCTAACTTACCAAATAAAAAGTCTTTACCTACTTAAATGAATCTTTTGAAGATGTTTTATTATTAGGTGGATATAACCAACACAAATTCCACATCAGTTTGACAGGGAAGAGGTGATTCATGGATTAGGTCATTTGACAGATATTCTCAGCCATGTAAATGAGGTGAATTCTTTTTTATATATAATTTATTTTATTTTTAAAATATTTTTATGTTTCCATTATAGCTAACATATATTTGTTTTATGATGCACAACATAGTGATTAAACATTTATATAACTTACTAAGTGATCATCATGATAAATCTAGTACACAATTGACACCATACATAGTTATTACAATACTAGAGGCCCGGTGCATGAAATTTGTGCACACTGAGGGGTCCCTCAACTTGGCCTTCACCCTCTCACAGTCTGGGAGCCCTCAAAGGATGTCCAACTGATGGCTTAGGCCCCCTCTCCACTTAGGAGCATACCTAAGCCATCAGTCAGACATCCTTAGTGCTACTGCAGAAATGGGAGATGCTTCTGACACCACCGCTGCACTCGGCAGCAGTGAGCCAGCAGATTTCTGAGCGGTGCTCCCCCTGTGGAAATGCATTGACCATCAGGGGAAGCTCCTGCATTGAGTGTCTGCTCCCTGGTAGTCAGTGTGCGTCATAGCGACCAGTTGTTCCACTGTTCAGTCAATTTGCATATTAGCCTTTTATTATATAGGATTATTAGCAATATTCACTATGCTATACTTTACATCCCCATGACTCTTTTGTAACAATCAATTTGTATTTCTTAATTCTGTCTTTGATTGGAAGCTTTGACATGACATAGATACTGATGAAAACCCACTTATCTTCAAGCACAAGTTGCCAATCTGAAAAAGAATATTAAAAGCAGACAATTTGGTAGGTGGTCCAATGTTGATAATTCTTCAGATTATGGATAAAAATGACAGTCATGAAAAATTTCACTCCAGACAGAAATGTGCAGACATAGATAAGTACTATAAACCACACTTGAAGATGTTTTCTACACAGTCACAGGTAGCATCAAGGATTCCCAACTTGCCAAAAAGAAATGAGTCAAAAACCAATCTACTGGGTCAAGTGTGTATTCAAGCCAAGCAGTGGATTTCTCCTTAAATTTACTTTTACTTATTTTGCGAAAGATACAACTTACTGTTTTATCATATATGTGAATAAAATCAGATGAAGGCCTGAGGTGGGGGTGGAAAGAGGCCAATTGACCAAAAAGGGGGACATAATGTAATACTTTCAACAATAAAGATTTAAAATAATAATTTTTAAAAAAGTGGTACTTGGCCCTAGCTGGTTTTTCTTAGTGGGTAGAGCATCAGCCTGTGGACCAAAGGATCCTGGGTTTTATTCCAGACAAGGGCACGTGCCTTGGTTGCAGGCTCCTCCCTGCCTCGGGGCCCTGCGGCTCATGCAGCAGGCAACCAGTCCATGTGTTTCTCTCACATCATTGTTTCTCTCTCTTTCCCTCTCTCTCCCACTCTCCTACTCTCCCAAAAAATCAATGGAAAAATATCCTTAGGTAAGGATTTAAAAAAAAAAAATAGGGGTTAGGGAGGGGAGTACTTGATTAGCAAAAAAGAAAAAGAAAATCAAATTCCAATATAATTGAGATAATTCTGTTAGTGTGTAAAATGTGGATTTCATTAAATTACAAAGGATCCAAAACCCATAATGACTAAGAAGCTTCATTTTATAGACATGCTACTGGCAATTAGGTATATACTTGGTTCTCCTCAAATATGCTACCTATGTATGTAAAAACTATTTTTGTTGCAAATGACAATTCAAACCAACTTAAGTAAAAACTGAAAATTAGTTAGCTTATAGAAGTGAAATTTTTCATAGTAAAGCTAGAACTGGGACTAAACTGATAGATACAGTGAGTACTTCTCTCTCCTCATTAATGGCCACCCACAGTTTAGTAATCCCAACAGAAAGACACAGCTCTTCCCTATTGTTATCAAAGTAGAATCTAAGGAACCCTTGGGTCAAATGCTTATCCTGCTACTACCCATCATTCTCACTGAGCTGGGTCAGGTGTGCACTTTTATGACTAGAGATAGATAGAATGACCTCCATTTGATTCACTCCCCATAAGGAAATGGAATTCTCTTACCAGTAATAGGGTAGAAAAAAGTGGAGATCTATCCATTGTCTATCTTAGAAAAACACAGCCTTTACCCCATAGATTTAAACTGGGAATGCTGAATATGACCCAAGTATTGTGAGTACTGAGACAATTAAGTTATGTCTCTTACCTTGGCTTCAAAATTTACTCAGTTAGGGTAATCTTTCCTTACCTTGAAAGATAATTGGACAGGCCCATGATTTTTATGGTTACTCATTCACAGAAAATAAAAGTTCTTCATTTACTGTTAGAAGTAAACACTGTTTCAATTTAAAAATTAGGTGCCCAGTACAAAATATTAAACAAAATTTTAAACTTGATTTAGCATCAAATATTATTTTATCCTAAGCGTGGACCTGCTCTCTTTGAAGGCATGCCGTGGGGAAGGATACTTGGGAGGTAGCACGGGGACAAAGTATGTTTCCTTCTGTTCTCTGCTCCCATCTGTTCTCTCTTCAAATATTCCTTAAAACTCTCTCTCCCACAGTGCTCTTGATCCAGGAAGAGAGATGACTCTCTCTTCCAGATGGTCTTCTATCATTGTCCACACCCCTAGGCCTATATATGTTCATCTTCATTTTCTTCCCCTACCGAGATTTTCTGACCCATATTGGACAAGACCCATGACATTATACACACGTACCACCTCTGACTCATCTGTGCATGATTTTTGGCATAACATAACCTGACCAATACACATGCCAACCACACTTTCCAATAAAATCTTTTAATTAAACTCCTCTTTATCACACCCTGACTTATGTTTACATTCCTTAAGGAAGAGGGCTTTCGAGTTGGTTCCTTCCTAAGTCTGCCTATGTAAGCTTCATACAGGCAGAAAATTTTAACTGCAATGTCCACTGCTCTCTCCCAACACTGAGAATTACAAGGGGCACATAATAGGCACTGTATGTTGAATAAGTTGATATGAAGTCAGAATCTGCCAGGTAGGTAATCTGACATCAATCACTGGTGCCTCTGTCAAAATGGAGACAGGAAAGATCCTGTTCTAATATCATTTGAGACATGCACAGACAATTCCCACATTTCCTCTGCCTGATATAGTGAATGCAATTATCCCACTTACAACTGAAAATGCACTTACACTTCCCCAGAGGCAGAGAGTACAAAATCAAATCCAGCTACTACGTAAAGTAGTATGCCCCAGATCTCTGGAGAAGCATGTTTTTCTTAGTCCAGTGTGATTTGTCATATATGGCAACATTTGAATAAATTGTAAGTTTAATCATCCTGTGTTCTGGTTATCTGTTACTGAGTCACAAACCACTCCAACATTTGTACTATTCATGAGTCTGCAGTTTGGGAAGGGCTTGGTGGGGACATATCTCTGTTTCTCTTGGAGTTAGCTGAAAGGGTTTGAAAGCTGGTGGCTGGCATCATCTGAGGACTCAGTTACTCACATTTGGTTGATAATGACTCTTAGCTGAGATATCACATGTGGGTTTTTTCTTTCTCTCTCTTTTTAAAATGACTTTATTGGTTTTTAGAGAGAGAGGAAGGGAGAATGAGAGAGGGAGATAGATAGAAATATTCAAGTGAGAAATATAAATTGGCTGCCTCCCACTGGGAATTGAGCATGCAACCCTGGCATGTGCTCCAACCAGGAATCAAACCAGGGACCTTTTGGTGGTTCATGGGAGTGATGCTCAATCAATGGAGCCATCCAGCCAATGCTACACGTGGATTTTTCATATGGGTACTGAGCTTTCTCAAAGTATGGTGTTTTGGGTCCAAGGAGGACCTGGCAGAAGTTGTATCGTTTTTATCATACAGCCTCAAAAAGCAGTCACTTTTCTCATGGTCACAGCTATGACAGATTTAAAGAGAGATAACAAGCCACCTTACACATTTCAATGGCAATATGTCAACCTCACACCATAATAAGAGCATTAACTATGGGCCACATTTTATTGTGATCACCTTTGGAAAACACACTCTTCTACATTCCAAGATAACAAAAATGAAGACAGGCTGAAATCTCACATTTGGAAAAATAACAAAAGTGAGAAAACAAATAAAACTTCCACACTTTATACCATAGCTTGTGGCCAGCAACAGCCAAGGCCTACGTTCCTAGTTATTCTCTTGAAGCTGAGTGTGCTGTAGCCATCAGTCGTGTCCCCACAGCCTTGACTGAGAGGGTCTCAGGGAATAAATCTCTGTCTTTAACAGCTATTTTTTGTTAGTGGTAATTCTGAAGCCCTGAGGAAACATAATTCATCACAGAATTCTCAGGATCCTGGCTTCTCTGGAATTATCTGAAATTAGTTGCTGGTCAATTACTTTTCCCTTAGTTCTACCAATTAGAGTGCCAGTTATGGTCTGCTTGCCTTCAAATATACTCATTACCTTTTTGCTCTTCTCAAACTCCAAGGGCCAGTTCTCATGCTCTGATGTGATCTGCCATTTGTTAGAAGGAAGAAACCAGGTAATTTCTCCCTCTACCTTGGTTGGGACTTCTGGCTGCATTTCCTTCCCATCCCCTGGGTTGTAGAACACTTCATCCTCCCTCTGTGCTTCTGGTGTAAGGAGATGGTACCCCATGATTTTGCTTATCTCTGGGTTGACCCATTTGACTTCTCTGAGTAATTCCACTAATAAATGTCCTTTGTTTCAAGTACTTAAAAGTACTTCAGTATTATTTATCTGTTATCTGTCTGTTAGAGCAGCTATGTCTACCATCAAATTATTTTTCCACAAATTTTTTACAAATCAAATTAAATCTATGGAGTCTTCTCTGTCCATCTAAACTGTGACTTCATCCATTTTAAAGTTGATTAAATTGATCACTTTCAGAGAAGGGAAGTATTCTATTGAACATTTATTATAGGCTACATATTTGCTAAATCATTCGACTCTCACAACTTAACAAAGTTGACGACCACCCTGCCTTTATAGTGAAAAAACAGACTCAGATAAGTTAAGTAGTGTATCCAGTTTCTAACTCAATCATTTTTTTTCATTACATTCACTATTTTGTATTATTGTTCTTTATTCTAATTGGAAATTAGCCATTTGGTATTTAGTTATACATTTTAGTATTAGTAAGCTCCTCCAAATCAGACTTATTTATGTTACTTAGGTACCTTTTCAGCTGTACTTTGAGAAATCAAAGCTTTTTGGCTGAAGATTAGTTACTATAAGAATCTAATTAATAAAAAAGAAGAGGATAAGTCCCATATTAAGTGTACTTACACACACTATTAAGTAATCTTATCACACACACACACACACACACACACACACACACACACACACACAGTGTCAATCTTAATGTTTCCAGAGGGAAAATTTCACTGTAAAATAATGATTTAATGCTAAAAAAATATGTATGTTTATAAATAGTATGAAAAAATGCATGTTTTAAGGCTAAATGAAAAAGCTTACTGTATAAGTATATACCTGATTACATCAGTGTTTAAAATAAATCTAAAATGTACATATATTATAAAAGATCTTAAAAGAAGAAAAAAAGATAATTCAATTAATAATCAGACATGGAGGGGAGATAGGCATTTCAGGATAGGTGGATACAACCATTACACCAATAATTATATTAACTGTGCACTATTTGCATACTAATCTCACACAGCTTAAAAATTACATTTAACTTGTAGAAAGTACAGCATAAAAAATTAGCATTTATACCCTAACTGATTTGGCTCAGTGGATAGAGTGTCGGCCTGCAGACTGAAGGGTCCCAGGTTTGATTCCAGTCAAGGACATGTACCTTGGTTGTGGGCACATTTCCGGTAGTGGGTGTGCAGAGGCAGCTGATCAATGTTTCTCTCTCATTGATGTTTCTAACTCTCTATCCCTCTCCTTTCCTCTCTGTAGAAAAAAATCAATAAAATATATTATGAAAATAGCATTTGTATTGAAATAAACCTATTACTTGCTTCCACACCAGGTCTGATATTAGGGAAAAAAACAACAAATTTAATGAATACAATGTTCTCCTTATTATAATAATATTGTCAGCTGCTATAGTGTCACAGTATTGTTTCACCATAAAGTGATGGTTCAGTTAAAACTGCATTTGCAATGAGAATGATGAATAGCATCTAAGTTTATTTGATGAATAGCATCTAAGCTTGAAATACGTTTGCAAGGCCAGGAATACACATCTTTTATGTATATTTTATTACTTATAAACTAATTTTGGGACAATTTTAGTTTTTCTGAGGGTTTTTTTTTTTTTTTTTTTTTTTTTTTGGGAAAAGAAGAAGAAGTAAAAGGCTTGGGTGTGAAGGTAGAAGGCAAAAAAAATGTGTAAAGCTAAAAGTGAAAGTGACAAAAGCCTCTATGGCAGGCAGGATTCTAAGATGTCCCCAATATTCCCTATCCCTCGGAATACACACCCTGCATAATCCCCAGGACTGTGAATTTAATGTTTTACTCCTGTTAGGTGATTTATATGACACCATTAACCTTGAGATGGGGAGATCAACTTGCAGGACCTGACCTAATCACAGAAGCCCTTTGAAACCAGAGAATTTCCTCTGGCTGCTCAGAGAAGAGGAAGTTGAAGAGGGCAGTTTTTCACTGTAGTAAGGAACTGGGAGAAGCCTCTAGGAGTTTAGAACTGCCAGCAAGGAAACAGAGGTGTCACTTCCGCTGACAGCAAAGAGATTAATTCTTCCAACGACAAGAATGAGCTAGGAAAAGGACATTAACTGCACATGAGAAGGCTGACATCTTGACTTTAGCCTGAGCAGAAACCAGCACACTGGGCCTAGACTTCTGAGCACAGAACTGTGAGCTAATAAATGAATGATAAACTGTTAAATTCGTGGTAATCTGTTACACAGCAACAAAAAAGAAAGACATCTATCTCCAAAGGTGGCCTGAGCAGACAGATCCCTCTCAGCACCCTGGGAAGATCGAGGGACTTTTGTGCATAGGCTTGCTCCATGGTCAAGCCAGCACTCTCCACTCTATTCTAGACTAGAGAGGGTTTATGGAGTATTGAGGTTTCATTACTCAGCTCTAGTCTGTGAAAAGCATGCACATTGTCCTAGCTTACCAAGCACATTCCACCTGGGCAAAACTCCAAGAATTAAATGGGGTTGAAGCTGGACTACATCCAGCATTTTGGTCCATAACCACTTTGTAAGCAGATGGTAAACCAAGACATTGGATGAGAGAAGAATCCTATCATAAATACTTTGTCTCCAACTTCAAATCCACTGCTCTTCAGAAAGCAGTGTCATAGTCAATAAAAAATAGTGTATTATATTTTGTAGAATGATCTGGCTTTCTTATTTTATTTATTATCCAAGAACCATAACTTGAATTATTGAGAGTTCTTGCTTATAAATTGGCAATTTATAGATATGCACAAACATATACACAAAAACCCAAAATATTGTTTAATGTTAGGCGGACCTCTATTTTCTTACCTCAAAGATAACTGTAAAGTATATTATCAATTGTTTTGGGCAAATGAAATGTTCCTAGAAAGCTGGACATAAAAAAGTATTATTAATAACATAATTGCTACTGAACATACTGAATTTAAGAGACACATTTATTGGCAGCCCCTGCCATTTGTCTTTACCTCTTTACTATGGTTTATGTGAGGTTGGAGTAGCTTATTTAGATATGAAGTTAAACTTACTATTTTTATAATCCTCACTCAAGGATATGTTTATTGATTTAAGAAACATTGATGTGAGAGATAAATAAAGGACTGAACCTGCAACCTTTTGGTGTACCTGATGATGCTCCAACCAACACAGCCATGCAGCCAGGACCGAAGTTAACCTTATTAATAACAGCATATTGTCCTAAGTCACACTTATATAAAAAATCTGCTAGAAGATTTATTGATTTGTTAAAGAGGTTTAGTATCTTAAAGTGATGAAAAAGATACATATCTATTATTACTACTAATCCTGGCTGATAGGGCATGAACACACTTTTGCAATGAGATTTTTAAGTATAGCAGATTTTTTATTTTATTTAATCGCTGATTACTAGAAGAATTTTAAATGCTGAAATAGTGAATCAATCATTAATCAAAGTGTGTATGCAGGCCATGTGAGATGACTTTAGTACATTAAGAAATATTTTTAATGTAAGTAGTTTATGGCATATAAAAGCATAATGCTGGTTTAAAAAAATTAAACATATTTAAGTAAAAATGCAATGGTTCTATATTTTCAAAGGCACCAGTTTGTGATGAGCAATTAAATACATTTACTTTAGAAACTAATTTTTAATTACTTGAATATTTTTACTAAATGATTCACAAACAACTTTCTCCTCTATAAAGGTTCTATATCCAAACTTCTATGAATCTTCTGACATGTTTAAAATTCATTTAGAATAAAATATTTATTTGTGAAGTAAATTATGAATGTATGTATGTATGGAATTACTTACTAGAGTTTATTTTAAATAACCCAGGTGCTCTTGACTGGAATCAAACCCGGGACTCCCACCCCTACTCCCAATCTGCATGCCAAAGCTCTATCCACTGAGCCAAACTGGCTAGGGAAAAAAATAACTTTTATAATGATTGCTTTTGTATGTTTTAGACATTTTGCATATACAGTATAGATACTTTAAAACATATTTTAGTATATGTATAGGCTAAAGAATTTATATATATATATATATATATATATATATATATATATGCATTTAGTTGTTAAAGAAACATAATAACTAAAATCAGTAACTAAACTTTTTGTCAGTATTTGTGATTTGGTAAAAGAAAACACATATATTTTTGTTAATCATCACTTGTTTAAACAGAACTAAGTCACTTAGTACTTCTGAAGATGAACAGAAATACAATTTTGCTACTAAATATTCTGCAGGCCTTCAAAATAAATAGCATTCTTCTACCCCACCTTTAGGGCCTCCATATTATCGGATTCCTCCTCAGCATCAGCAATGAAAATTGATAATGTTTTACATTGTGGTCTGCTTCACTTTGTGTTAGTTACCACAGCGATTGCCTCTTTCTCTACCTCACAGTGTGATGGACACCAAAATCAATCTTAGGTTGGATAAACAGATACTTCTTAGTTAGGTACACTCTGGAATGTGTTATAATTGCATACTCAAGGGAACTTATACGAAACACAATTTTACATTTACATTATGGGCTCTGCCTGCAGGCAGTGACAGTAAAGAGTAATGAGATGAGGCCAAAAATTTCTGCAAACTCTTCTCAGCAAAATATGGGAGGGGTAGACTCAAGGGAAAGAAAAGCTGTAAAAGTAGAAGAAAAATAATATAGTCAATGTGAAAGGAATATGAGAGAAAAAGTTGTGTTAATTAGGGAGCAGCCTAAACTGTTGTAAGAAAGAGACCAAGGATAAATTAGCTCATAAAAACAAAGAATTTTATTTTTCGCATATATCAGTCCAGAGTGAACAGGCAATCCAGGTCAGGGTGAGGGTTCCCTTGGGGAGTAAGGTGGCCTGGGTGAGGGGCCTGTGGTGGTTTGCAGGCCAGCCACATCCTCTGGTAACCCAAGCAGAGGCCTTGGTATCTAAAATTTATTTACCTTCTATAACTGACTTTGTAGCCTGGAGCGGAGCCAAGCTTCCTGCAGCCATTTCTGTTTGGATTTACCTTCTATAATTGAAACTTTGTAGCCTTGAGTGGAGGCTTAGGCTGGTCAGGGTGTGTGGAAACCTTTGCTTCTTCTGATGCCTGGGAAACCCAAGCCTCCCTCCTACGCTCTGTGGCTGTAGCCATCTTGGTTGTGTTTATTTGTATACTCACTCTGATTGGCTGGTGGGTGTAGCGGAGTAATGCTTAATTTGCATATTACTCTCTTATTAGGTAGGATACCTGTGGTCAGCAAATTGCGGCTTGCCAGCCACATGCGGCTCTTTGGCCCCTTGAGTGTGGTTCTTCCACAAAATACCAGGCTCGGGTGAATTTTGTAGAAGTGGCATTAGAAGAAGTTTAAGTTTTAAAAAATTGCCTCTCAAAAGAATTTCAATTGTTGTACTGTTGATATTTGGCTCTGTTGACTAATGAATTTGCCTACCACTGGTTTATGCTGTTGATTATATTCCACAAATGAGTGAGATCATATGATATTTATCTTTCTCCAACTGGCTTATTTCGCTTAGCATGATGCTTTTAAGTCTATTTTGTCAGATATGAGTATTGCTACTCCAGCTTTTTTTTCTTTTCCATTTCCATGGGAAATTTTTTCTATCTCTTCACTTTCATCCTGTGTATGTCTTTTGTTTTGAGGTGACTCTCTTGTAGACAGCATTTATTTGGATCATGTTTTTGTATCCACTCAGCTACCCTACACCTTTTGATTGGAGCATTTAATCTATTTACATTCAGGGTTATTAATGAGAGTTAGTCATTTAGTCATTCTAATTCTGTATGGCTAGGTTTCTCTTTCTGTTTCTTCTCAGCAATCCCTTTAGCATTTTTTGCAATACTGGCTTCGTAGTGATAAACTCCATTAGCCTTTTTTTTTGGGGGGGGGGGGTCTGGGAAGCTATTTGACTGTCTAGTTTGAATGATAGCCTTGCTGAATACAGTAATCTTAGAATCAGTTCCTTGTTTTCCATTACCTTGAGTACTTCATGCCATTCCCTTCTGGCCTGTACAGTTTCTGATGAGAAATCAAATGTCAGCCTTATGGGAACTCCTTTGTAGGTAATAGTTTGTTTGTTTTCTCTTGCTGTCTTTAAGATTCTGTCTTTAATTTTTGACATTTTAATTATGATGTGTCTTGGCATAGGTCTGTTTTGGGTTCTTCTTGTTTGGGGTTCTCTGTGCCTCCTGAACTTGTGTGACTTTTTCCTTTACTAGGTTAGGAAAGTTTTCTACCATTATTCAAACATCTTCTCTATTCCTTTCTCCCTTTGTGTCTCTTCTGGCACAACTATTATTCTAATATTGTTATATTTCACATTGTCTCACAGCTCCCTTAAGCTGTCCTGTTTTCTGTGGGGTTTTTTTCCCCTTTTTGGTTCTCTGATTGTATATTTTCAACTCTGTCTTCTAATTCACTGATTCGATCCTCAGCTTCCCCTAATGTATATTCCTTCCAATGTGTTGTGTTATGTCATTCTTCATCTCAAACTGTTCTTTTTTTCATAGTTACTGTATCTTTTTTCATACTGTTGAGCATTTTTAACATCATTACTTTGAACTCTGTTTCAGACAAATTTCTTATCTCTGATTCATTTATCCCTTCTCCTGGAGAATTCACTAATTCTTTCATTTGGAGGTTGTTTTTTTGTTTTCTCATTTTGGTTGTCTGTTTGGGTTGGTGACTATGTTTTAGGTAGATCCTTTATACCTCTCAATCTCTAGAGCACTCAGTGTTAAAGGCTGTTGCTAATTTGATCAGGCAAAGACTCAAAGACTTCAGAGATTGCCTCTGTCTACAGACTAATGGGATTTCAACTAGAATTGCCCCCAGGCAATCATCCTCAAGTGTGGTCAGAGGTTTTTCAACAGAGTAAGTCAGTTGCTTCTCCCTGAAGGCTGTTATTTTTAATCTCTTAAGTGGCCTCAGAGCAAGTTGTTTTCCAATAGGGTGTGTTGATGGTCTTCCCCCAGGCAAGGCAGGTGCCTATAGGGGGAAAATGTCCTCCACTGTGTGAGGAAATGACTCAGCCCAGGAATATTGGGGTGTCTGCCTTCTGAGCTGTATCCCCTGAGTCCCCCATCCTGGGTTCTGCTCTCACAGCTCCAGTCCATTTCACCCTCCCTCTGCCTGAACACAAGGGGGGTGGTTCCACAGGAAATGCTTGTGCATTGGCCCTTTAAGAGGGTGCTCAAACTTTCAGCTGCCACTTCCCTGGCAGACAACACCCCAATGCTTTTCACAACTAGATGTTATTTGGGGACCCTCCTCAATTTGGTGCTCTCTGCTGAGGAGCCCAGCTTCAGGATTACATCCTAGAGTTCTCAGTGGCACCCCCAACAGCTGAGATACCTCCACAGTACTTCAGTTGCCATCTGTGTTTGCCCAGCCAGCCATTTCACACCTCTGCCCCTCCTACCAGTCTCTATGTGGTCTCCACCTTTGGTCCTTGGGTAACAGGGTTCTCTCCTATGAGTTTTTCCCTTGATTATTCAGGAAGCATTTCCATATTTCAGTTGTAATTCCAGCTTGTTCTTGGGAGCATGACTGTGCAGCATCCTCCTACTCTGCCGCCATTTTTAATCTTGCCATAAGCAGTACTCTTTTTTTCTTTATTCTTAATAGATTATATTTTTGTTGTTCTATAATATTATCTTGTGTTAGTGTAGGTCCAAACAGGAGAGAGAAACTACAAGATAATTTGAACAAGGAAAGTTAAAGAATCACTAACAGGAATTTGGAAAAATGAGGAATTAGCTAGTAAGAAAGAAAACTAAATAATATATGACTAGCAGATATAAGGATCAGCCACTACTAGTCCTTGGGCTGATAGAAGCACAAGGAAAAAGCCCCCAAGAACTGAGATCCAGACTTTGTTAAGAGAAGGTTAACATGGCTCATTGAATAGCAGAGAAGTCACTGTGGGGTTGAGTCAGAACTAGCTTCAGTAACAGGACTCTAACTTATCCCAGTAAACCTCTCATAATACATGCTTGCTAAGATTGTGGCCAGCCATAACCTAAAACTGATGAACTAGGATTAATGCAGGACATAAGCAGATCTGAGTGGTGCAAAAGGTGTACTGTACTGAACATTTTTCGTGCATCATTTAAAATTTTGATCACAGTTTTACTCCAGCCATTTCGGAGGCAAAGAGATCTACGCAGACTGAGGAGAGGATGCAGACAATGCCTCACCCTGGGGTCTGTGCAGCGGCTCTCACTTTCTGTCCGAAGGAATCCAGTAGATAAGTAGATTTGTGCTATCCAGAAGAGTGGTGATTAATACCGGGAGAGAAATAAACATTTTAGTCATTAGGTGAGATGAGAACCAATAAGAAAAATGACTCCCTCTTTTCTCCCCTAGGCAGTTTTGGAATGCATTTGATAAGCCTCCTCGAAGAATTTCATGGGATGGAACACCAGGCAATTTTAGTAGTGGCCAACTTGATAACTTCTTCTGTTTCACTTCTCTCTTCCTCATTCCTATCTCAGATCAATTCTAAAATAAACTACTTGTAGGTAGGCCTCTGTCTAATATCAGGGTAACCCCATTTAAGGTCTAAGCCTCTTCTCTAAGTGGTCACCAAAATGTCATCGGGGGACCCAGATTCCTTTCACCCTGTTGATCGAAACCACTGGAGTTCACTCTGCTTCTCTGCATAGTCAAAGTAGATAGACATAGCACCAGTTCCGTATTTCATCACTACGGATGGGGAAAAAAGATAGAGAAAGATAAGCCCAATGTTTTAAAGAAAGTGATGTGGAAGTTGCACATATCACTTATGTTTACTAGCAATGTTTATTAGCAAGAATTTAGTCATACTGCAAAGGAACCAATGGCCTCTAGCTGGGCAATGATGTGCTCAGGTAAAGCATTACTCATTCTGTTTCTAGATGGGAGATGGGAAAGAAACTGGTGTGGAAAAAAACAGTATCTGCCACAAAAACAAATAGGAAATGTAGTAAGGTATTTTAAGAATTTTCAAAAAATGTTCCAAAAATACCATGAAAAATCCATGGGTATTGGGTCTTATAAATAAGCCCCAATACTGCACATGCCTGACACCAATTCTATTTCTCTCAACAAGCAGACACTATATTTGCCACTTGTTTTTAATTTTTAAAAAATTATCCATGCCTATTTTCACCTGTTCATTTCTTAGAGAACTTTGTAATTTTTTTGTTTTATGGTTGCTTTTTATGCTAAGAATAGTAATTCCGTTCCCATATCCGTTTTAAACATTTTCCTTAATGTATGTATTTTCATTTTGGTTCTGGCATTTTCTTAATTATGTATTTGGGGTTCTAATATATAACAATGCCTGTTGCAGGACTATTTATTGTGTTCCATTGATTTATCTTGATTATTGTGTCTCATTTTATCAGTGTAACTTCCTAAGACATTTAGTGCTTAGTATATTTCCCATCTTTTTCCCATCTCATCGGTTTGTTCTTCCAGATGGGTACTACAATTTTATTTAAATAAATAAGGGTGGGGCAGTTGTAAAAGTTATTCTCTTGGAACCTATACCAATGTTCCAAGTATAAAGAGGCTGCTGTTTTTTAGCAGTATCCATTTTTATCCTACCAGTGATCAGTCATGGTCTCTTCTTAATTATTGTCAGCTTAAAAGTTACAGTTCTTATTGGCTACTGTTCCTGAATACCATCTCACTCCTTCTGTAACAACCACCTCTACTTTTCTAATCCACTTTGTATACCAAACTCTTCCCATAATACTTTAATATCCACTGTCTTCAATGCCTGCTACACATTTCAGCAACAAAATCTGGGTGGACACTGGTCCCTGTATATGAGGCCATGTCCATCACTGCTGGGTCGTCTCTTGTTCTTGACCTTAAGGCCTGATTTTCATGATTCTTTCATGTATACAGGGATCCTTCTGGCAGTCCTTTCCTCCTTCAATGTATAGAAACTACTCCACTTCTCTGGTGTGCCACAGAGTGGCAAGAAATTGGGGGGAGTCTTTCTCAGGTGGTCACCTGAATGAGGTGATCAGGCTGGCTATTGAATTTCCAATATAACCGGGATTTCTATTAACGTCTGTGCCCAAACTCCACAATATAGAAGAGCCATGATGTTTCTGTACCCTTTGCACCACCAGCCCTAGTTGTCCACACTTCCAGAAATCTTTCCTGGTCTTGAAAGACAAGCTTTTCTTTAACATCATTATGCAAAATAAATTTTAAATTCACTGTTCATTGGGCAAGGATTCATGAGATTAAAATTTCTTTGAAATACATTTTATATAATTCTCAAACTAAGATGACATCAAGACAGATTACACAACATGAACATCCCAGGCACTTTGAAGTTGAGATGGCTAGGAAACATGAATTATTGTATGATTATGGCACAAGAAATAGGCAGTTAATTCTGGTGGTACAAGTTAATGAATCCACTAGAAAATAATTTTAGTCTTCACCATCTGTTTCAAAATATACTGTTGTTTTAAAAGATATTTTTGCCTTGGAGTTTTCCATATGAATAGAAAACATCCAATTAAAACTAAAAATATATTCTAATTACCTTAACAGGTAGGTCCACAAATACTTAAAATTTTATATACAGAGTTAATATTTACTAGATGAAATCCTTAGCCATGTGTATACCATTGATGATTAACTAAATACATAGAGGAAGAAAGGGAGGATAAAAAAAAACGGAAGAAAGGAAAATGAAAAGGGTGGGGGGAGAAAAAAAGAAGAGGAAGAAGGAAAAAAGGAAATACAACTGCAATAATTCCTAGAACAATAAAAACTCCTAAAAAATTAGAGAGTAAAGGTTTGCTCTCATTAAGCAAATTTTCTAAAAATCAGTTTATTCACTTTATCCTGGATAGTCATCTCAGTGATCAATTTGTGAGGCAATTGCTTAACTCCACTTCAGTTTACCTTTGCAAACAAAGTTTTTGGGTCAACATAAAAAAACTCAAGAGTTTCAAAAGTGAAATACTTTGAAAGCATTTTGTTTGCTAATACAAATATACTTTATGGTTAACTATTTAGTAGAGATTGATTTCCTCCAAGTTGGCCCATTTGATGAGTTTAAGACAAAACAGCACCAGCAGTAGTTAGATTATTAAAACATAAAGTGTAAAAATCAATCATTAGCCTCAAATTTCCTTTAGCATCTTAGTAGTTTATTCTCTGTTTTGCTAACATTGTATTTAAAGCTAGAGGCCCAATGCACAAAATTCATGTGGGGGGGGGGTGTCTCACAGCCCGGTGTGCACCCTTTAGTCTGGGATCCCTCAGGGATGTAGCAGTGTGCCAAGCAGCAGGCAGCTAGGAAGGAGCCTGAATCATGGCCTGCGCCATTTGCACTGGTTCCCAGCTGCCAAGGGAGAGGGTCCTGCTGTGGCATCTGTGCTCTATCCGTGAGCTTGGGCTCCTGGCTGAGGGAGAGCACAGACCACTATGGGGCAGCTCCTGCTTTGAGCATATGATCCCTGGTGGTCAGTGCGCATCATAGCGACTGGTTGTTCTGCCATAACAGTAGCTTAGGCTTTTATTATATAGATAACTGTGCAAAAGTCATAGCTGTCATTCTCAGCTATTTAAAGTAATGGAATTATATAATATGCTTACTACTGCATTGTAATCTTACTGAATTAAACTTTAATTTTTTTATTTTTCTAAGTAGGTTTATAATTCTATGAGCTTGTCCAGAGAAAATGTTTTACTTAGAAAAAGAATTACAACAGGTTATTGTATTTATGAATAATTATTCTTGGAACCTCTATAAACTGGCACTTAAGTAATGCAGGGTAGAATTCTTAGCATAGCATAGTCTGAGTTTGCTCTATTTTCTCTTAATTTTTGTATTTTGATTGTATTTTTCTTAGTTCTAATTAAATTCAATCTGAATAAAATCCCAAGTAGTTATGCAGGTCCAGAACATAATATTCCCAAGTGATGTAATTCCAGAAGAGGTGTGACAGGCAGAATGGCCACCAAAATATTTTCATTCTAATCCCTGTAAATATAAATTTATATGGTAAAGGGGAATTAAGGTAGCAAATGGAATTCAGGCTATTAATCAGCTGACCTTAAAATCAGTTTGGGATATCTGGGTGGGCTCAATGAAATCACAAGATCCTTAAAAGTTGAAGAAGGGGCAGGTCAGAGGGAGAGGTCCTGGCAGAGACCAGAGTATGATGGTGTGCAGACTGGACTTGCTGTTGCCGAGTCTGAAGATGCGGAGACAAGCCATGAGTCAAGAATGCCAAGAAGTGTCTAGAACAGGGGTGGGCAAACAAAACATTTTAACTCAATGGGTTCTTAAACTGGACCGGAGGGCTGGAACAAAAGCAACCTGACCATGCTGGCACTCTCATCTTGGGCTGCTGATGGAGTAGAGGGGAGCGCAAGAGAACCCTCTGCTCTTTAGGCTCCGCAGACCGTAGTTTGCCCACAGCTGGTCTAGAATTTGGAAAACACACTGGATCTTCCCCTAGCCTCCAGAAACACAGCCCTGCTGACACCTTTTCAACCTAGTGTCACCTGAGTCAAGACTCAAATCTACAGAATTTTAAGATAACTTGTGCAATTTTGAACTAAATTCAAGACCTAAATAATATAGTCAGAGGCCTTTGAAGAAACATTTCAGCAGACCTAAATCCAAGTGAAGTTCATCACAAGCCTGTTCATTCTCCTTGCCACCCCTTTCCTCTTCTGAAATTATGCTGTTTGGGACCAGTCAGGATGGGATACCCCACAACCCTTAGTACTGCACTCTCAAGTATTTTTTCTTTGTTCACTCCATCTAGGTAGGTATTTTTTATGCTTATGGGAATTAAAGCTTTGTCACCGTTACCAATAAGACATGGTGTAGAAGGATCAGGCCTTTAGGCTAGTTCAGTTGGGCCTGGGACCTAAACTTGTCCTAAAACTCTGAAGGTGGAGAAGAGGACTTTGTGGACAGAAACTGGGATAGCTGCAAGAGGTTATCTTGCTGAGTAATGTAGAAATGCTGAAAACAATGAAACTGGTACTTGAAACCTGGAAGTTTCCCTCATACTACAGGAAGAAGCTCCTTAGTAGTTCTTTAAATTTCTCAACCAATTAACCAAGTACCTCATGGTAACTTAGAAGCAGTCTTCAAGCTGGAGTTTACATTTTCATGGGCCCACAAACCAGATGCACTTCATGAAGTCTATGAAGAAATAAACTGCTGTGCCAATTTCTGTTGTTGCCTAAAATTAATTTGAGAAGGCACCACCCTTTTCTTATAACAATATTCCTTAAGCATTCTGGTTTTGCTGATGCTTTGTCCTGGGGCACCAAAGACACAACTCAATTTATCCAAGGCACAGTATACCAATGTGGAATTTCTTATATTCCTTAAAACTTCAGATGGGGGTGAAGTTTTAATACCAGCTAGTATTTTGGTCAGCGCTGATATTTTAAGAATGCCAAACTGATAACCAAAAATTAAGGATTTGAGATTGTGGAGTAAACATAAGTTTAGATTTACTTCACCCAAACAAAAGCACCTATTTGCCAATGTGCCCCTTCCTCCAGTATGCAGCTAAGAGTTCACTAACCTGGTGGTCGGAAAGCCAGTAGCTCATCTGGATATTTACAAGTGGAGCTCAACCATTATCACCATGAAACTGCCAAATTGAACACGGGAGAGGTTTCCTATTTTCTTGACCCTAAGTTCATTTTGTTGTATTATTGGGCCCTCTAAATACCTATTCCCTGCATATCAACTATAATCCTTTCTACCAGCTATTTGACAATATACTTATGCCTTAAATCCCATAGGTACTAGCAGATTAATGCCCTTCTTTGCCTTTAACCACCACTGAGCCTGCCTCATTCCAGGAATCATTCACCATGGGCATTTCCACTGTTTATGCAAAACCTTATCGAACACATTTCAGTCTGGCTTGGTTTTGGGTGAATGGGCATAAATGAACCAAATACCTCAAATCCCTGTCCTCTTAGAAGGGACAGCATTTAAAAATATGAAAATGCCAATTCAGGTTTAGGGATGAGCCTCACTCAGATCCTGCCAGTTCTAACCAGATCCCAGGTGATTCTACTCCTTTTCTATTAGGAAAAAAACCCAAGGAAGAATAGAGTATGCACTTAGAGCTACTTTGACTTGACATTGGTACAAAGACTGAAAAGGAAACATGATTAAATCATGTGGTTTATGTGGACAGAAAGAAACTTTTCCAAGCAAGTGCGAAGTCCATGAAGAAAAAGCCTGCAGAATAACGGTAGTGTGGAAAAAGGGAGGTAGAACACTTCAATAAAAGGTCATTGTATCAAGATGATTACTGAATACTCAAGGCATCATTTTAGAAGCAGTCTGTTATTGTGACCAACTACAATTAAGAGCAGAAGAAATATTTAGATCGTGGCACAAACTACATCCCTTTTAAACATAGGAATCTTAGATATCAATGAAAATAAAGAACACATGGAAACATACATTTCACAATCCTGAAACAAAGAGGACTAGAAAATCACTTGGCCAGAATGACCCTGCAGACTATAGTGTAAGAACCAACCCCCAAGGAAATCCCACAATTCACACTCGGTGCCAAACATTTACCAGTTATCATTGGAATAGTTAAGGGGTCACTATTGCCTAAAGTTGGGAGTGAAACCCTGTGGATTCACCAGCAAATGTAAGATTGGCTCTAGTCAGCTATAAAGCTAAGAGCCCTAGCTGGTTTGGCTGAGTGATGAGTGCCAGCCTGTGGACTGAAGGATCTAGGGTTCAATTTTAATGAAGAGCACACGCCCAGGTTGTGGGATCCAGGGATGTACAGGATCCTCTCATTTCCTCTGAAATAAAAATACATTTAAGAAAATATATACCGTACTTGCCCGCGCATGATTTTTTGCCCCTGAAAAATACCGTATTTGCCGGCGTATAAGAGACTGGGCGTATAAGACAACCCCCTAACATTTCCACTCAAAATACAGTTTGTTATATACTTGCCATATAAGACTACTACCCCCCACTTGGAGGCATATTTTTCAGGGCCAAAAAATCATCTTATACGCCAGCAAATATATATATATATAAAAGGCAAGGGCCCGGAACGCCAGAACTACCAGACAACTGGTAGCCAAGACATGCACTGCTGCCAGCCAACCAGCCTGATCAGGGGAGGGCCTGATGGCCAGCCTTCTGCATACCACCCCCAATCAGCTCCCACCAGGGCCAGGTAGCCGACCCCAAGTGCAAATTCATGCACTTTGCCTAAGTATGAAATAAAATGCCTGTTCTCTAGTCCTAGTCATTCTCTTACCTCCACATGAATCCTAATGTGTTGATGTTCTGCTTTTCTATGGCTCATTTTGGAAAACTCTTGGCAGCAGTTACATTCTTAAATACAAACATCTATAGACCTCTCCAAAATGCCTGCCTTTGTAGCATCCTCCCTACTCACACCCCAAAGATTCCAATGTATGTGAAAGTTCCAGGACTTATATATTTTGAAAGATATCCTTGGGTAATTATAACACCTAAGTGAAAATAAAGTTGTGAAGAACCTTTATCTTGCAAGTGTACAATCATTCTAGAATCCCAGCAGGTTTCACTGGACCTTGGCCTTTGCATTCTAACTTTGTGTTGAAGCATGTATCTGAACTTCATGTACTTACTGCCTAAAGCCAGTAAGTGGCTCAAAGGGCATACAAACTTGCCTTGAATGTAGCTACCTATCATCTCACAAGTCCCAGCTCCCCCAATCTGTTGAACAGTGGTTTTCCTAGAGAATTACATCTCTACTAAAGATACACCTGATCTTAGCCAACAGGCCAAGAAACAATTTAAATACAGGAAAGTGGTTGGTTCCTTTAAAGATTAACAGAACTTAAAAACCTTTCAAACTTCTAGCCTATGTAAACTGAAGGCAAAAATTGGTTAGCCACTTCATGGTACACATACTTTATAAACATGTGAACAGGAACATGCTCATTTTCTCTATGAAGTGCACCTTCTCCCTAATTCTAGCCAGATATAATCTTGCAGTCTTAAAGACATTGCACTAAACACTTGATTTGGTACCACTTGCTACAAAGATAAGGTTTTTATTCAACTCTATACCATGTTCAACACTTCTCAGTAATGACTTTCGAATCAAAACTTCACAGGACTGCAATTTTGAGTTACTTTCCCATCAAAAGTACAACTTAATTATCTTATTTTTTAAAAATATTTACTGTTTTTTGAACACACATAAATTGCTGAATTCTGAGTTGCTCAGAACATATTCAACTTTAAATATGGTACAGCTCCACTAAGAAACATTCAAACCTTAGTAGCCAACAAGTAATTGGGTATTTAATAAAGGCCAGTTGACATTTCATACTTCGGTTTTCTCTTGGCTTATGCTTCATTTATCTAAAAGTAACAGTAAGTCTGAAATTTATACTTGGTGCCCTTCTTACTGGATTTTAAGTTAACATATTAGGAACTATATCAATCTCCAAATTAAGTAAATTCAGGTATGATTTAAACATCAGACTATAAATACTATGTAGAAATTAACCTTTCTAAACAGACTGACATTAATTTATAATCAGAGCCCTTTTATCAGTTTTACATTCTTCTTGCAAAGGAATTTTGATTTCACATCTGCATCTGTGAAATTAGGATACAAATACAGATGCAATAGGCAGTAAATTATTAACTTAGTAAATCACTGGTATTTGTTGCTGCTTCCCGTATTACCTCAATGAAGATGTTTCATTTACTGTAACAAAAAAAGAATAACTGTCACAACTAAGAAAAACCTTAAAAATTTTTATTTCATTATGTTCATTTTGGACAATTTCTCAACAAGCCGTTTAAAAATACATAACTTTATTTACATTAAATGCACTAAACAATTCAAAGAGCATGACTAAATTGTAAATACATAAAACAGGCATCTCAATGCTGTGTCTGTGGTTCAAATTATTAAGAAAACTAAGCCTTTTAAAACAAATTTTCTATATGGTCCTAAAATTGATGGGGTATACCTATCTTGGTTATCCTTTAAAACTCACAAAGATTACATTTTACTAATGTTATCACTAAGATTACAAAGAAAAACTTATCAAAACAAATCCATTAATTCACACTTGGAAAGTATCAAGAAGGTATTATATGTGCATCTCCAGACATACACCTAAAATTAGCCTTGTACAACGCTCTCCTTACCTTTACTGCTCAGCCCAGACACTCCTAACTTATCTTAATGCTAGACAAACCACACCAGGATTCTCAGTTAACAAGTTATTTCATCAAGTACATAAGCTTTAACACAACAATGAATTGTTCTCCAGGCAGCTGCGGGTTGCATTTTGTCAGGAGTCATTCCGTAGGACTCTTCAAGTGTAGGGAAAAACCCACGTCTGGCTTGCTCTGCTTAGACATGCTGGCCTGTAGAATTAAAACCTCCAAGAAATTTTTAGTAAAATCACTCTCACAAAGGATAATTTGTAAAACTTTAAGTGCTTTCAATTTAAAGATAAATTAGAAGTTTATAGGTGCATGTATAACATTTTTTCTGAGATTTAATGCTCTCAAACCTGAAGCAATGGGTCAATACCTTAAGTCTTAAGCAATTTAAAGGTTAAAACAATAAAAGGCCATGCTCTTAACTCCCCAGGTCAATGAGATGAGAAAGTTTCAGCTACAGAAAACTTGTTCACTTATTCGTATTTTAAAAAAGGCTAAATTAATGTCAATCTTTATAATTGTACAGTCTTTTGTTAGTGTCTAAGAAAGTGTTCAGCCACCCCCCTCCTAAAAACCCAAAAGAAATTATACACTCTGTTAACTTGTTTAGTAGATATTAAGTCTTGATTAAAAGTCCTGTTAAGTTCTGACCACAAGTACTGGAGGTGTAATGTATAGGAAGGAGTTAACAGTTTTAAATATTTAGTTATTAAAATTTCAGTTACATTTTAGCATATTAGAGAAATAATCTGGCAGGTTTCTTAACACTGTTCCACTTTAAACCACAATGCTAGAGGTATTTCCCCCAAAGCTTTAAAACACAATTACACGGTTTGGTACATGTAAACATCACTCTTCCCCCTTGTAACCATAGCATAGTAAGTTATGCTAACATTGTGTAACTTTACAAAATATTTTTTAAATGTTTGTCAGAAAAAATCCCCAAACAATATCACATCCTCCCCCCTACCAATGTGAAGGTTTATCAAATCCTCTCCACCCCCAATGCAAAGGTTTAAGAACATTCAAGGACAACGGTTCTTACTATTTTCTCATTCTGAAAATTTACACCTTTTAATCAACTCCAGAACTGTGAAACGCTTACCTTTCTACTCAGGGATCCATAATTAAACTTTAATTTCAAGAGGCTTAAATTTTCTTGTGAGACATATATTTTTAAAATGTTTTACAAATTTATATGGTAAGGTTATGAAAATTTGTTTTCTATTACTAAAATTCACTACAGGCACAATTTAAACAACCAATCTTTTCAAATCTGATCATTCCTAAATTAAACCACATTTTTCCACACATAAGAAACAAAACCTAAAGACACATGATAAAAAGGGTAGAAATGTTGGATAAAATAACTGTAACTGCCACTTTGGTTCCACTCCAGTGACTTTAAGTTTCATCAGCCTAGAATTGTTGCAAAATGATTTTCAAATTTCCACCCAACTTCTACTCTTGACGAATAGACAGGTACTCATGCACAGACTAGTGACTCCATTTGGCACCAGAATGTCTAGTTTTCTTATTTTTAACTTCCAGAAAGCACAGTCTAAGGATCACTAAAAGTTTATACATCATTAAAAATTACCAGAGAACTAGTATATAACCAGTGAATAGTTTTATCATGAATTGGTAATATTGGTAAAATATTTGTTTACTAGAAAAAGACCGCCTGCCTCAGAAATCTAAATTCCATGTTTAAACAACTTTCTTTATACACTGCTTTAAACAGAATGAAATTTTTACCAAATTTAAATACTTGAGTAGTGTACAATATAATTTATTAAATTTAAGGTAAAACATTAAGAAAGCAAAAAAAGCATGTATCCTAATTTTACAGATTATCATTCATTTATTAAATAACCTTTACAATCATAATGGAATGCTTGGTATCCAAATAATTAAGACAAAAAAGATTTAAAAAATGGTAAGATCTGACATACAACCCTAGTACTGAAGTATTTTAGTAAAATGAAATTTGATCGAACAAAATTACATATACAAACTTCACACTGACAAATTAAAATTGCAACGATATTTTTAGTACTTTTTATCTCTGTAACATTTAAAAGTGGAAGGTGAATCTTCAGTAATATTTAATTTTCAAAATCTTCTGGTCACAATCCCCACCAAACTCAACAGGCCGGGACAAGTGCAATACCATATAGAAACACAGCATTGCAACTGATCCCAACCTGTGTAGAAAGGGGTTTGATTTTCCCTTACTTTTCTACAGACTTTTCACCACCACAGTCAGTTTTGCATGGATTTGCACAGCAGAATATCACACAGCTGGATGCAAACCTGCAAAACTAACCATAGAACAGTGTTCAGTGACTGGACAGTTTGGCTGGGCGACAGGCCGAGGCTGGAGTTCTACAGCTAGCAGTACTTTAAGTGCTCATAATGCAGTAGATAACTAAACACTACCTGCACTATAAGCACTTTAGTGCTACAGAAGCTGTCACATCAGACACACCGGGTAGATTCTACATCGACACAATAAAAGTACACAAAATTAGTAAAGATTACTTGAAGGAAATAGCAGGCCACCATCAGTTTTGCATAGATTTGCACAACTACATTCTTCTTGTAGTGCAACTATGCAAAACTAACAGAGGGCTGCAAACAAAAAGCATTAAGACACCTATATACTTGCTTGGCTTGGCTCGGATGACAACATAACTTCTTATGCCAGAAGGAGCACTTAGGGCAGTAGATGCTAATCTACTTCACTATCTGCACTAGATGCACCTTAGAACAAAAAGCACTCAGCACCAGCAGGCCCGCGCTTTAAGCCCCCGCGGCTCCCGGCTCCGGCGAGGCAGCTGTCACCATAATGCTACAAGTGCCTTCACTGCAGTAGATGCACATATCACTACCTGCACTGTAAGCACTTTGACATTACTCTGACTGGTCAATCTTCCGTGGTACAAGGTGATGTTCTCGTTATTCCTGCTAAATTTTAAATAAATAATTAGATTAACACCCCAAACTCTTACAGGCTATAAAACATACAACATTTAGCATAATCCCTAATGGGGAAGAGAAACGAGTTTAATTACCTTAAACCTGTGAGTCCCATTCAGAAGCACATTTAGACTTTAAAAATAGAGAAGTCTTTTCCCCCCCACAAGACAATCATAATTAATCATCATTCTGATACTGTAAAAGAAAGTGGTGGCTCTTCCTTTACACCTTCTATTCCGAAAGGCATACTTACAAAATCAAAATCAGATTGCGTATCAATGAGAATATAATTTGACTCATGCAGCTTTTAGAGGAAATCTTCACATCCCACGTGGAAAAATTTTTCTTCTGCCTCCAATGAGCAATTATTTTGGTAAGCTAATAAAATTACTGTTCAGACTATACTACAAGTGTATCAACTGGTCGATTTTATATATTCCTCTTAAATTATGTTTAAATCTTGGGAACACTACCAATTAGATTGTATCATCCAATTTAAAGCAGTTCTAAAATCATATATGTAAATTGTGCAATCAGTTTCGAAATATTTATAAAGATACCTGGAATTGTACTTTTACTAACTTAAAAATTAGCTGACCCAGTTAATTTTCCAAATGGACATACTACCGCCCCCATTTCCCCCTTTGAAAAACCCAATTCCATCTTAAATTATTAAAATCAAAGTCAAGAGAAAGTTATTTTTAAGAAAAGTTAAGAGAAAATTAGAATACACTCACCCACTTTTTGAAAACTCCGTTTCCAGCAACTATCCTCAGGAAAAGCCCGGGTGCAGTTAGGTCCACGTGTAGGAATGGCTGCGGAGGGAGGGATAGGGGAAAAAAAGCAAAATTTACTACCACTGTCCAAACCCACATTTAAATTTGTTCTTTTCCTACCCCTTTACGTCAATCCCATTCGTCAAAAAAACCCAAGATAACCAAGCAATACTAGTGAAGTGTAGATAGAGGACCAGCAATGTATGGGCGAAAATTGGGAAGATAATAAAAGTTGAAAACTACACATTTTAGACTCACATCTTGTTTTAAAAGAGCCCGAAGGACTCCAGAGTGTGGTCTACAGGGATCTCACCCTCTCTCCCCTGCAGGGCTCCGGCGGGAGGGAGCGGCGGCCAAGGCTCTCTTCCCCCCTCCCCTCCCCTCCCCCACCCCGGACCTCGTGGCTCGCGCCGGCATAAAGAGTTGCTTCCCCACCAAGTGGTCGGCCGGGATGGCGGCGCGAGGCCCATTTCCCCTCCTTAATCGGCGGCTGGAGGAGCCCGGGCCCCTCTCCAGCTCCCCGTCCCCGGCTCCCTTTTTTTTCAGGTAACAGAAAAGGCGGCCCGAACCCGGGAGGCTGCAAAGTGCCCGCCACGCTCCCGGCGGCGCTCGGGCCGGCGGCACATGTCGCACCAGGGGGCGCGCGGGCGCCGTTCCCCGCGCGGCCGCCAGGGGGCGGCGGGCCGGAGCCGGGTCCCGCCGGACGCGGAGCCCCCGCCCCCCGAACCGTTTCCCGGCGGCAGCCGCGCGGCGACCGGCGGCGGCGGCGCCGAGGCCCGAGCGCGGCGGGCGAGGACGCCCCTCCTTTGTGTCCCCCGCCCCCCTCCCTCCTCCCCCTCCTCCTCCACCCCGGAGCCCGGCCCACAGGGGCGGAGGCTCCGCGGCCGCGGTGCCCGCCGCACGCGGCCCGAGGCCTAAGCCGGGAACAATCGGCGGCGGCGGCGGCGGCGCGCAGTCGCCGCCATGTCCCCCGCCCTCGCCCCGCAGGAACATGGCGGCGCGGCCGGGGCTCCCGCCGAGCCCGCCCGGCCCTCCGCCGCCGCCGCCGCGCTCCCGGGCCCGAGGGCGGGCGGGGGAAGGCGGCTCCCGGCCCGTCCCAACCCGAGGCCGGCGCGGGCCCGCGGCCCGGCAAGTTGCGAGTCCCTCCCGCCCGCCCGGGGGCCGCCCGCCCACGCGGCTAACAAAGCCCACGCGGCGGCGCGGGGGTGGCGCCCAGGCCGCGCGCACAAAGTTTGGGGCCCGCGGCTCCCGCCGGCGCGCAGGCTCCGCGTGGGCGCGCCCCCTCCCGGCCCGCGGCCTCCCATGTGCGCCGCGCTTTGTTCTGGCGGCGCTTTAACTCTCGCCCCCGGAGGAGAAACTTTCCGCGCCCCGCGCCCCGCGCGCGCCCCGGGCCCCGGCGAGGGCGCCGGCCCGGCGTGGCGCTGCCCCGGGGGCCATTGTGTGCGCCGCGCGCCCCCCGGGAGGGTCCCGGCGGGTCCCGGGCGCGGCCGCCGCCACCTCCGCCCGCCCGCCCGGCCCGGGGGCCCCTCCGCGTGCAGCCCCCGGCGTGGGGCCGGCCAACGGCCCGGACCCGCCCGGCCACGCCGCCGCCGCCGCCCCGGGCCCGGCGCCCCGCCCGCCCGCCCGCCCGCCTTCCTTCCCTCAGGACCGGGCTGCACACAACAGGTTTCCCTCACGCGGCGGCCGGGCGGGAGCACTCACCGGGAGAAGTCGCCGCCGCCGCCACCATCTTCGCCTCAGCCCGCCTCCCCGCCCGCCCCCGCGGTGCTACGGCCGGCGGAGGCCCCGGGGCCGGGGGTGCGGCCGCCCGGACGCCCGGTCCACCCCGCCCCGCCCGGCGACGGGGCTCGGCGCGGGCCACGAGGCCGGCCGCGCGGCGGCGGGCGGCGTCCCCACCCCCGGCCTCGCCCGCCCGCCCGCCCGCCCGCGGGCGCGAAGTGGCGCGAAGGCGCGGGCCGGGCGGCGGCGGCGGCGGCGGCGGCTCGGCGGACCATGTGGGTGAATGAAGGGCGGCGGCTCCCGCCTCAACGTAAATACGGACAAGCCCCACTCCCTCATTAGCATAAAAAACAAAGTACTTCCGACCTCCCCGCCCGCCCGCCAATCAACGCAGGCCCCGCCCTCGGCCGCCCGCCGCCCCGAGCGCGGGAGCCCAGAGCGGCCGGCGGCGGCGCCGCGCGCCTTCCTCCTCCTCCTCCTCCTCCTCCTCCTCCATCTCCTCCGGCCGCGCCGCCCGCCGCCCCCCGGACCCCGCCGCCCCCCGGGCGCCCGGCCGGACACCCCGCGCCACGCCCCCGCCACGCCCTCCGGAGCCCGCCCCGCGCTCATCCCCGCGCGCCGGGCCGCCCGACGCCCTCCCCGGAGCGCACGCCTCCCGCGGCGCCCCGAGAGCCCCCCGCTCCCCCTCCTGCACCCCCCCCTGCTCCCGGGGGCCCGGCGCCCCTGCGGGTGACTCCCATCCGTGACTTTCCGCGCTCCTGAGGGGCCCCGATGGGGACCGGGGGCTGCCTCGTGCCCCAGGGAGCCCGGAATAAGTAATAAAAGCCAGTGGCTTTGCCCTCACCCGGGAGAGGGGGTTCGCTCGCTGCAGGGGTGGCTTCAGACCGAGACCCGGAAAGCGGTGGATGGGTGCCCACCCCGCTGGATGGGCGCTGGATGGGTCGCCGCACCCGCAGGCAGCGTGTCCATCCGTCCGTCCGCCCGCCCGGCAGAGGTGGTTGCACCGCTGCCGGCAGCACCTGGCCCGGCCCCGGACCCCCCGCCGCCGCCGGAGCCGCCGGCCCTCCCGCCCAAAAGGCAGGGCTCCGGCCAGAGCCCCGCCGCGGCCACAAAGCCCGGGAGGCAGCCGCCCCTGGGCACCTCCTCTGCACGGTGTGGCTCAGGAAACTCCAGGCTTCTCAGAAACGTGGTGGTTAGAAGAAGCGAGCCCTCCCAGCGCTGCACATGCAGTCATTTTAAAGAATTCAGTATTTTAAAAAAAACGACACACATACTGCTAGGTGATTTTTTTCTTTACAGGTCAGCTGTGCAACAAAGTCACCGGATGTCCATAGTGTCCCTATGTTAGTGGTGGACCTTCACGCAGTTACTGTTTGCTGTCCTTCTGACTCAGTTTATCACGCCTTGCTGAAAGTCAGTTTTCAAACGAGTGCTGTAAAAAGCGGATTAACTTTTGTGTTGGCTATTCTTTTATATCAGGAATCTGTTTTCCGGGATTTCAGTCTTACAAATAAAAGTAGATGATGGCCAAATCTGAAATTTTACACAATTTTTAATCTTTCAATCTTGGTCATTTTATTAGTCTTTTAAAGAGGAAAACTGATTTCAAATTTTATTGAAAATCTAATTTGCATTACTTTGGTCAGCATTGATTGATATGCCGATGTCTTTTTCTTTAAATATTATCTTCTGCTTTAAACAAAAATGTCCGGGGAGAGAGGTGCTGTGAGTAAGTATTCATCACACTCTCTGAATCATGGGAAATCCCACCTATATGCAGGTTTCTTAGCAGGAGAGAGTTATCTCATAGTTTCTTTCCAATTAAGGTCAGCACTGCAATAGTCCTAGTTTTAAAAAGCTGCTTTTAGACATCTAACAACATTTCTGTGGGTATCTAACATGCCAGCAAGTATTTTCTGTGACTACAGGATGAGAGATTTAATTCTCAGCATACACATTTTTTTTTTTACGGTAACCAGAATTTTGGAAGATGTAAATTAATTTAAAAACCTGCTTACTTGGAAATCCCAGAAAGTTTCACAATTAGTAGACTGCATTTTATTTTTGAGGGGCACACTCATACTTCCTTTCAAAAGTAATAAATTATTGTAAGTAAAATTAGAATAATTGAAAACTTTTCAGTGAATCTGAAACTTAGCCAATTTATTATTAATTTTTTTAAAAGTCCCTCCTAACTAAGTAGAAACTCATACTCCTGAATTTCAGGGGCTACAGTTGCGTATACTTTATAACTAAACTGAAGATTTTGTGGTTAGGATTTTGAAGATCAGGAAAATATCAGAACTGCTAACAAATGCCTTCTGCGACCAAGGAATATAAAAATAAAACTATCTGAAATGCCAAAGTAGATAAACAGCTTTCTCAAGTTAGCTAAAACACACAGTACTGTTTTACACAATCCAGGGCATTTTAGATGAAACGAGAAGCTCAGTTCAACATCAGAACAGTTTTGTGTAACTGTTTACATAATATATAGCAAGTAGTAGATAAGTACCTGTGTTTTTCACTTTTCACTCATGTGCTTTGAGGCTTATCGACATAGATGATATGAATGGAGAACACATAAAAAATTCTTGAGTTTATTACTTATATTCAGAATTTTACTTCCGACCTTTTGCCGTTTGACTATGTCAGTATTAACTGACTTAATTGTATTTTGAAAGACAGACTCAGTTAAAATATTCTTGTTTTGTAGCATAATTACAGGATTTTAAGAAACTACTGAAACAATAATCGTATTCACATTGCAGGTATGAAAATAAGAATGATACAGAAATCTAAGACCAAATCTGATGATCGGTGTTATTTTACACATCATACAGGTTTATATGTTTGCTATTGTAAAGAAATGCATCTAATATTTTGGCAATTTGGCATTTTTAACACAGATTCATATAGTTAGTTATTATTTTTTTCCACAGCTTTTAGCTTTTATTAGGAAGGGAAATAAAATTCAAAACCATTTTGACGTTGGAAAATGAACTGGTTATAAGTCGAAAATATTTTGGTCCTTTTAAAGTAATTTAATTAATGACACAAATTTAACGATGACACTTTGAATTTTTTACAATCTATATTTGAAATGCCTGAAACTATAGAGTCTATGCTCTACCATATTAATTACGTTTTTATATTTAAGATTTTACAAGTGTTCACTCCAAATGAACAGTCATCTATGAAGTGTCCACTATTCTGGCATTCCTTGAAGTGATAACAGGGAATAAGAGCCGGGATAATGAAAGGTTCATGAGCTACAGGATATTGCTGATTGCCCTGAAACTTTTACAAATAAGCTGAAAGATTTTTGTCGGCAGACTTTATTTCATTTGTCCCAATACTCTAATAAAATAATCCCACAGATGTTTGGTTATTTTCTTTTCTTACTTAACTATTTAGAATATCTATATTTTGTACATGTTGTTTGATAATCATGCATGTCATAGCAATAGATTATTTGCTATAAGTGGTCTTCCAAAGTGCTGTTGATGACAATAAATTTATAGTGAACCCAAAGACTGCAATCATTTGAACTCCTAGTCTCATTTATGTTTTTGAAATTATGAAATAATAAATTATGGGGGGAAAGACGAATAGATGCATGGTTATGAATACATAAGGTGAAGAAAGAGCTTTCTTGTTGTTGTTTGTATATTTTAATTTGTCACTGTGCTACTCTGTAGAACCAGATGAAAGGAGCTGAGAATTATTTAATTATGAAAATTAGACAGACTAAGTACTACTTGTCACAATAAAGAGACAGCCTTTGCACTTAAAGAAATTCAGTATGCAGTGACATTACTTAATACGTGTAAAATTGTATGGCTTTTAGAAAACAAATTTAATAAATTTCTAACTAAACATTTAAAGGTGATGCATCATTATAATATATTCTAATAAAGCATTTCACTTGTTTTTACTAGAAAGATGCAATATCAAAATTAGAAGTAGCTTATTTTTAATTTTTTTTCTTAATTTAATTCAGTGATTCTCAAGCTGGCTATACTTTACAATTGCCCAAAGAGCCTTTAAAACAAACAAATAACTGATCATTCCTTGCAGATATTCTAATTGAATTGGTCAGAAGTAGGACCTTAACATCGTTTTTTTAAAAAATTCCCAAGTCATGCTTATATTAAATCAGAACTGACCAGGTCTGGTACTTATTTGTTGTGTTAGATCAGTGATTTTCGACCGTTTCATCTCAAGGCACATATAAAACTAATTACTAAATTCTGTGGTATACCAAAAAATATATTTTTTACCAATCTGACAAAAAAATGGGTATAATTTTGATTAGCTTGCAAACAAATAACAGGAGCAATTACCTACACTTTTTGCTCCAAAGTGACTTTTTAAATTATCAGGTTTCTATAAATTTTAAATTTGTATATTTCTGGTACCAGGAATTAACCAATCAGATGCAACCTTATTATGCAGCATGACCAATGAGAGGCAACTCTATTATATGACCTATATATTTATGGTTCAAAATAGAGCATTCACACTGGATGGCTATCGTTGTGTGGCTGTTGTCACTTTTTTATTTGACAATCAAAGGCAGCGATTTTCAACCAGTGTAGCACACACAGAATTTTAGTAATTAGTTTATGTGCGTCATGAGATGAAAAAGATTGAAAATCAGTGATGTAAAGGAAAAAAGGTCAGTGCCCCTGACTAAATAGTCAGGTATTGCATGTTTTAAAATTCGTGCAGCACACTGGTTGGAAATCACTGCATTGTATAAAGCGTTTGGTCAATTAGTACCTTTAGCTGGTTAATCTTACTAGGGTAATAATGGGTGCTGTGTCAGTGTTTATTCACATTGTATATGTGCATTATTAATATGCATAAACCATGAGAAACTTGCCCAGGATATTCTAAATCCTTCACCAAAGAGTTTCTGGCATAACGATTAAGAGAAAAAAAAGACAAACCTTCAGAAATAATTTTGAAAAACTTGTATGTTAACTGTAGTAATCTTGGTTTATAAGGCATGTTGGAAACTTTAAAGTGCTGTTATATTTTTGCTATCCGGATTTGCAATTAATTTAACTAAGAAATCTGCTTAGCTATGGGAAAGTATTCCAGATGTAGATTGTCGTATTTTAAATAAATTCTCTGTGCCAGACATGTTTAGACATAAGTTAAAAAATGTTTTTCACTGTCATTTAGCAGAAAGACAGTGGTATATAGAGATCATTAGTGTCATCTCGTATTAAAAATCATAAAAATCAGACAAAAAGATGGCCCCAGGTAGGAGAAATGACCAGATACTGGTGTTTTTGTTTTTTAAAAAAATATTTTTATTGATTTCAGAGAGGAAGGGAGAGGGAGAGAGAGACAGAAGCATCAATGATGAGAATCATTGTTACAGCTGCCTCCTGCACACCCCACACTGAAGATTGAGCCCAAAACCCAGGCAGGTGCCCTGAAGGGGAATTGAACCATGACCTCTTGGTTCATAGGTAGATCCCCAACCATTGACCCACACTGTCCGGGCCAAATACTACTGTTTTTAACCAACATTATTTAATTTCCTAAACACTTTCCAGTTTTTTATATTCTTGCTTTTAAATAGAGGCTTTAACTTTAATTTATATAAGAGGAAACAAGTTGATTTAGCCTCTCATCTAGATTTATTTTGCTAGTTAATAGTCTAGAAACAACTTAAGATATTGATTATATAATTACCTCTCTAAGGTTGGTTAGAATATAGATTTCACAATTGCCATATTACTTTACAAAACTCCACTGGAACCTAAATTCACCTTAACTTTCAGCCTCAATTCTTTCTACATATAAAAGTGATAAAAAAAATTTATTTTATGTCAATTGTAATTGATTTTATGAATTATGATTGTAGGTAAATACTTTTCTGAAATCACTTAAAAGGTTGGATGACAACCTCAGATTGAAGATTTGTGATAGTAAAATTGCTATACAGTAAAACCTTGATATAATGGACTAATTCGGACAAGGGAGTATCCCATAAAACTGAAAGAAAGTCCATAATTTAATAAAGTAGGTTTTCTGAATGTGTATGTTAGAAAGAATTGACAAAGTAGTTAATTTACCTGCTTTTTACTTATGTTAGACATATTTGTGTAATTAAGTATGTGTGAAATGTTTAATTTCACAGAAAAGTTTTCTACCGGTATATGTATTTTTGCTTATGTACTCCCTGTAGTTTCGAGACTATAATAAGTATGTGACCTAAATTGAAATAAGCAAACATTTTTATGAAAATATACTTTAATTATACTTAACTAAACACATAAACAATGTTCTTAAAAACAAAACAAAATTCAATTTTATAAAAACAAATTTTTTTCCCTATTGTCTTCAAGTGATGATATAGCCACACTACTGTTGTGGTGTGACATTAATGTTTGATGCTGAGGCACTTAGGCAATCCTGCTTTGGAAAAAAACTATCAAGTTTTGTTTGAACTTTTGAAGTCTGATGTTTGTTTTTATAACTAACTCCCAAAAATGACGAAAATGGGCGTAAGAAAGCAGAATTTTGTTATCTGATGATTTGTCAATCACTGTCATTAGGTCATGGAGATGCAATCTAATCACTGATCATTTTATTTTGGGGCATGCTGTTTCTTCTTCCTCATTATCTTCGCTCCCATCCGCACCTTCCAAGGTAATCGCCTCATCTGCTATGTCACTTCCAGTCATGGTGTGATAGCCAGGGTCACCTTCTTCCTAACCACGGTACGACGTCTTCCCGGCTACTTCTCCACCAGTATCCTGAATTGCCCTGCCATAATCAGTAACCTCTAGCTCTTCTAAATCCAAGTCTGCATCTTCATCATCAAGCAAATTCCTCCAACCGTTTTTTAATGTTTTTACTTACACTTCTTTCCATGCTACAGCAAAATTAAAAATTGCCCGTTTTAAACTGTAATTCTTTAAGTGTTGTGAGGTATGCTGTCCTCTTGTATCTTCTTCATTATCTTCATCTTGCAATACAACCATTACTTCCTTGAAAAACTTTCTGTGGCATATAATTTTGGTTGTCAGGATTACCCCCTGGTCCATGGGCTGGGTCGGTGATATTGTATTTTTTTGGCAAAAAAAAAAAATTGCCATCTTTGGAACATAAACTATTTCAAATGGATGAGCAGGAGCATCTTGCATCTTCCAGTGATTATTCCAAGTTCTTCACCTTGAAATTTCCCAGCTTCAGGTGCAAATTCTTTTAAGAAACAAAACCAAAAAAACAGAGTTAGAAAATGCCCGAGTTGAACCATGCCTTTTTAGAGTTACAATACAAAATGGGCAAATAACGCATGATATTCTTTAAAACCCTAGGTTTACGAGTTTGCCAACAACTACAGGTGTCAGTTTATGCAACCCGTCGGCATTGGCACGAAGCAGAATGGATATCCTGTCTTTGCTGATTTTTCTTCCAGGTGTCGATTTTTCATATTTGGAAGCTTGTGTGTTTTCAGGCACAGAATGCCAGAGCAAACCAGTTCTGTCCGCATTGTAAATCTGAGATTGTAATAGCTTTTCATTATTTATACCGTCTATTAATTTTTGCCTAAATGATTCGGTATCTTCTGTTGGAGCAATTGAAGCTTTGCTGTAAATTCGTTTGTTCATAATTCGGTGTGTCTTTGCAACAGTGTCACAGCTGCCCATCACTTGCTTTGAATGGTGTGCTCGTATGATTTGCTGATTTAATTGCTGCAAATTCCAATTCAACTGCCCAAACGAACCCCACAAGAACTTTGTTGTGTGTGCCACTTCAACAATGCTTCTTTTATTTATATATATTATTGATTTCTTACAGAGAGGAAGGGAGAGAGATAGTTAGAAACATTGATGAGAGAGAAACACTGATCAGCTGCCTCCTGCACACCCCCTACTGGGGATGTGCCCGCAATCAAGGTACATGCCCCTGACCAGAATCTAAACCGGGACCCTTCTGTTTGAAGGCTGATGCTCTGTCCACTGAGCCAAACCGGTTTCGGCTCAACAAGGCTTCTTTAACTGAAGTTTCACATGCCAATTTCATATTTTCTGGAATTGGTATTTGCACTTACATCACATATTAATGCAAAATTTTAAATTTTGTCTTTTTTTTATGAATGTCTAATACAATTTGCTTTTTTATGTTATATTGTTCACATATACAAGACATAGACACTCCTGTCTTCAACTTTTGTATGTCTTCTAATTTTTTATTTACCATTACATTAACTCTTTTCCATTTGTCTGTATTTTAAAGTTAGGGTTACAAGAATGTGTTTACCGTACATATATAATTTTAAATTTATACTCAGTAGATCTAGTAAATTTGTGTGTTCACCTGTCATCGTGAGTAAACAAATACACATGGCTGGGGCGTGGCTTAGGGCATGCTGGAGAAAGTCAGGCCACATGACAACAGAACCAATTACCACCCTGGATGACGTGAAACCATGTGCTAATTATTCTCTGAACATTGTTTAGAAGCTGTAACTCTTGGATTTAAATATTTAGATTATAGTTGTAGGTACGTAATATTTATTTATATCGGCAGAATTACTCAAGTTCCCTCCCCCCCCCAACATGTGGCCTATTTGCTAAAATTTGTCAGAAAACTGAATTAATAACAAAAATATATAACTTGTTAATTTAATTATAAGCAAATCTTGGTTAAAAGCATTTAAAAAATAACAGGGTATTGATTTTGACATCTGACATACAGACCAGAAATTTTGTCCGTTAAATCCTAAATCCATTAAGTCGAAGTCTGCACAATGTAGGATTTACTGTATTTCAATAAGTGCTTAACGAAGATAAACTGAGACAATTATAAAAACACACAAGTATTATTTACACGAGACTTCCAGTAAAGGAGATACATTTTTGGAAAACCCTGCACAGCAGTGTACTCTTGCTCCCTTAACTGCCAGTTAATTAAGCCTTTCCCATATGTAGGCAGTACATTTTAATATATTAGCTTCTTCTGCACACGCCAATGTTCAAAACAAGGAAGTACCCCACGCAGTGTTAGCCAGGTGAAACCCAAACTCAGCTGGGGCAAAATAAGACATTTCTATGTCTGAAATGATAAAAAGTGTAAGGGCCAATTAAAAACACTCTGGGGGGAAAAATAAAAATAAAAACACTGTGGAGAGTGAGGCGGGCTCTGTACTGCAGATGTCCAAAGAGAAACCAGTATCCTCTGGGGCCTCAGAAATCATCCTTGGGAATGGGAGTGATTCCCTTTGCTTTCTGGGAGTATGTGCGTGATGGTGTTGTGGTGGTAGGAAGAACAGTTATGTCTGACACATTTGTTTATAGGAATTTCCCAAAATTACATGGGTATAATTTTTTTTTAAATATATTTTATTGATTTTTTACAGAGAGGAAGAGAGAGGAATAGAGAGTTAGAAACATCGATGAAAGAGAATCATCGATCAGCTGCCTCTTGCACAGCCCCTACTGGGGATGTGCCCACAAGCAAGGTGCATGCCCTTGACCAGAATCGAACCTGGGACTCTTCAGTCCACAGATCGGTGCTCTATCCACTGAGCCAAACTGGTTTTGGCCCATGGTATACATTTAAAGAAAATATTAGAGTTAGCCATACATACTTATAAGTGCCCAACGTTAAAATTTTACTTGCAACATATTTAGAGCAAATTGTTCTCCTCCGGTTGGGAGGTCATGCTAGCTGTTCGTTGGGACCTGCAAGTGAAATTAATCCAAGAGAATGTTTAAAGCCAAGTCCAGATAGGAAGGGATGAGGGAGGCTGGAGTTTATGAGCCATAAATGTCCACACAGGATATCAAAATGAAGAGTAAGGCAGAATTCAGAGGATGGGAATGGGATGTAGAAAACAGCCGAGGTAAGTGGGTACTGTAAATGTTATATATTTTTATCTAAGGGGTGGCTACATGGGAGTAAAAAAAAATCTCGATCACTTAGTATTTATGTAAGTATTTGAATTTTAGCATTTATTAGTATAAGTATATTACAATACACTTATAATTAGTGTATTTTATGCTCTTGGTTCTATGTACAGTATCTTTCAATTTTGAAAAAAAAACACAATACAGACAGCAATAACAGCAAGGAGGTAGTAATCAGTGTAAGAACCCAAGGCAAACAGAAGAGCAGGGATTAATGAGGCACATGGAAGAAGGTTGTGGTTAAATACTTGCTTACTGTCTGGTGCTGGCTTTTGTGTCTTCTCTAAATGATTATGCATGGATGGTCTACTTGGAATTAAAGAGTCATGGATGGGACAGACAAATCAGCCACAGGTAATATTTAAGAAACTACTAATGCCTAGCATTGGCCAGAAGAGCTGGCTTTTATGCTTTATCAGATACTAAAAAAAAGACTAACCTTTTAAGATTAGCCAAAAGAATTCTCTTTTTCGATATTAAATGTTTAAGAGATGACAAACATCTTACATTCTGGGTGACCTCCTGTCCCATTAGGTCTGCTGTATCCTGTGGAACTATGGAAAGCAGGGGAGGACTATGAAAGAAGACAATGCAAAGAACAGTGGAACTGGTAAAACTGAAATGGTGACAAAATTCTGTCTCAACTGGGACTTTCTTAAATACTAGTGATCCAGCGCATTGCATGAGACCCAGACCAGTGGGAAATCGTGTGAGGCCCGGGACCCCCCAAATCCTGCCCACGCCGTGGGACTCCCTGGAGTCACAGTGCGCCATGGGACCCAGAGTCAAGTCTCCACCCACCTGTCCACGCCTCACATGCACACAGCCTCCTGTTGACGGGTCTTTGGTTGTTACGATGTTACAACCACTGGGTTTTTATTATATAGGCTAGTGGTGTGGTGCACAAAATTTGTGCACAAGGTGGGAGGGGGGGATTGTCCCTCAGCCCAGCCTGCACCCTCTCCAATTTGGGATCCCTCAGGGGGATGTCTGACTGTGAGATAGGGCCTAAACCATCAGTCAGACATCTCTCTCACAATCCAGGACTGCTGGCCCCTAACCGCTTGCCTGCCTGCCTGCCTGCCTGCTCCCTAACTGCACCCCTGCCAGCCTGATTGATGCCTAACTCCTCCCCTGCTGGTCTGATTGCCCCCAACTGCCCTCCCCTGTGGCCTGATAGCCCACAACTGCCCTTCCCTGCCACAACCCGCCTCCTCTGTATGAGTTGGCAGAGACGCTGGGACCAGCTTCCTCCATGCCTCATGGAGCTGTGGGACCCCCAGGCCCTCTCTGCTCTGTGCATGGCCATCTTGTGGTGATATCACGCTCAAGTTTCACCTAAGCTTTTAGTGTAATTTCCTTATCAGGGAGTATACAAACCACTGGCAGTCCTGCATCAGGAGAGAGCAGGTAAGTAAAGGTTAGACTGACAGAGCAATAAGAACCTAAGCATGGGTGGATTCTAAGATAAACCACCAAGGGCCACTTTTGACAGAGCAACCCTCTAGGTGTACTACCTATTCTCTTGATCCTGGAGGCAGGATCATCTCTAATGTCTTTGAATCTTTAAAGAAAAAAATGTACTGCTGCCATTTAGCAATACATCATAGATATACTATCACATTTGACATATATTTAGAGTACATTTAACAATTTAACTCAGTTTAGAGATTGAAAATACTCTATATATTTTGCATTTTTGTTTTGACTCCTTAGCAATATCCCGAGTTTTGTTACCTAAAAACCTCCAAGTTAGGTAGAACAGTTTTGCAAATCTTATGAGATTACTGGAAATTAGGGATTAGTCAACATGAATGTCTATATATATGTTTTTATTTATTTTTTAAATATATTATTTTATTGATTTTTTTTTTTTTTACAGAGAGAAGGGAGAGAGATAGAGTTAGAAACATCGATGAGAGAGCAACATTGATCAGCTGTCTCCTGTACACCCCCCACTGGGGATGTGCCTGCAACCAAGGTACATGCCCTTGACTGGAATCAAACCTGGGACCCTTCAGTCCACAGGCCTATGCTCTATCCACTGAGCCAAACTAGTTTTGGCCCAGCGTGAATGTCTTGAAGAAAAATTAAATTAAGTGATTTAATTCTGAACATTTCCAAAGTACCACATCCTCCTTTGGTAAATCTTTAAAAGAAATGATAAAAACGTGCCCTTTAAAAGAAAATCTCACTTTCTTCAGTTCCATTAGAGATTCAATGAAGAGCAAAGTTTCCATTCTGATTGTTAGAAGGAACACAAGTCAATAATTATTTTCATATTGCCAATACTAGACAATAGAAAATTGAGAGTATGCTATAAACTATGCAATCCCTTTCCGCTTCTCCTAAAGTCTCAAAGGCATCTCAAAACATTCTCAGGTGGTCCTTAAAACATCTACCATTTCCATAGGTTTTCAATAAAGTAGGTACAACATATACCAATGGTTAAAGAATGTAATCTATATAATATAAAATCCAGCAACCAGAAGGCTGTAATGACTAGAATGGCCGGTCGCTATGATGCCCACTTTGGCCAATGAACCAGCCTGATCTGGGTGCAGGGCCCAAAGCCAACCTCCCACAGGCCCGCCCCCCAGCCGACCCCACACCTGATCAGCCTCTCCCACCCCAATCAAGGGCAGAGTGGCCGGCCAACCTCCTGCAGCCCTTCCCCCAACCAGTTCCACCCCCAGTGGGCCCCCACAACCCTGATCGGCCCACAGACCCTCCCCCCAGCTGGCCCCACCCCTTATTGCCCCTCTACCCAAATAGGGGTGGTGCCAGCCAGCCAACCTCCTGGAGCCCCTCCTCCCATTTGGACCCACCACAGATTGGCGCCCGCCACCTTGATCAGGGGCAGGGACAGCTAGAAAACCACCTGTGGCCCCTCCTCCTAGCTGGCCCCATTCCCAATGGTCCCCCACAACTCTGATTGGCCTGGGACCCCTCCCCCAGTTAGCTTCACCCCCAATCACCCCTCTTCCCCCACACTTTGATCAGAGGCAGGGCTGGCTGGCCGGCCAACCACCCATGGCCTCTCCCACAGGCTGCTGGCCTCCAATCAGCCACCCCACCCTATTCGGGGACCAGGCTGGCTGGACCACAGCCCCTCCCCACAGCAGGCCTGCCCTGATTGGGCCTGGGTTGGCCAGACCCGACCCATGTATGAATTTGTGTACTGGGCCTCTAGTTTAGAACAATAAAGATCAGTGCGGAAGTCCCAAATGTTCTATTTACTAGCCTAAATTAAATTCATGGACAATCTTCTGCCTCTCAGTTTCTTCATTTTTAAAATAAGAATATAAATATCTACTTTATCAGTTTGTTTTTTAAAATTAAATGACATATGTAAATGGTAGAATGTCATGAATAATACACAAGAACTCAATAAATACTAGCTATTTTTATTGTTATTAACAGTAATATAAAGTTAAAATATATTATGATAGGATTATTTGCCAACATCTAGGTTCTTTTTATTGTTGATAGGATAGTAAATTATATTGTTATACACATTGAACTAGATTTTCAAAACCTTCTGATTTGTAAGAGTAAATTTTAATTAAAGTTTAGTAATTTTTATACCACAAAAGTGGCCATTTTACTATAAAAAAGTACCTGAAATCTTCTATATAGACTCTTCTACATATCACTCTCCCCCACACACAGAACATTCAGAATTGGGTAGGTTGTGTGTTCATGAAGCGAGAGGAATAATACATTTCAACCAGCCATGAAATTAGTACAAAGGGAAGGAAAAACTTACTTTCTTTCCAAGTCTTTTCTTCCTGGTTTAAAATTTATAAAAAAAATAATAAAAAAATAACCTTTAAGTGTCTCTAAATTGAACTTGACCATTGCCTCCTTTGGAGCATGCTAGAACAAGTATTTTTTTTCCTTCCCCTTTGGCTAAACGCAGTGTTCAACAATGAATAAAATGAATGAGTTAATTCATTTATTCAGTCCACAAGTAATCCTTGAGTAAGATACAGAAATGTGTAACACAGGGGCTTGTGTTCAAGGAGAAATATCCATAGAATGCAGATGTGTGTAAGTATTGTTTGGGGAAACAGACAGTACAATGCTTTGCAGTGAGTTGGACACAAGGTTTCTTGTGTGTGCCTATATGTTTTTAAAATAACCCCATAAAAAGTGAATCTTCAGTGATACGCCTGTATCATTTCAACGTTGTTTGTACACAGAACTGAGGTTGGCTGCCAGCCTTTGCTGGAAGGCAGGAGGAGGGCAAGGGATTCTGATTTTGCTCCTTCTTTACTTAAGAGCAAGGGCTCTTCCAACAATTTCTTAAGGCTCTTTGGTCAGGAGCTTTCTCTTAACTCCCCTAACTCTATCTCAAGATTTGGAGCTAAGTGTTGTTTTCTCTCATTCTTTATAAAATGCATTTAAACTGCGAGTCTTTCCATTTTTTTTCTTGGGTTTACCTTTTATTTTTTTTTAACACTTATTTTAAAACATTCAATTTAATTTGCTTTTTTATTATGTCTATAGCTTACTTTCTGCCTCAGCCTGCTGGAATATAAGGTCTGTTGGGGCAGGCTTTTTATTTTATTTTTTATTTAGTTCTTCACAACTTTTTCTTAATTTCAATTTTGAAATTGATTTATCTTTTTCTTAATTTCAATTTGATTTATCTTTTTCTTAATTTCAATTTTGTTTTACTCAGTTATTTCCACTCCAATTTCCTCAACACCCTTCGCACTAGCCCTGCCTCTGCCAAAATGGAAACAGATAAAGGCACCTAAGAGGAAAAATACCAACAGAGAACAAAAATTCTAAATGTTAAGTTAAATGTTTTAAATTTAGTTCATTTTAAGTGAAAGAAAAAGACTCCGTTAGTTCTGTCCTCATCCTGGAGATGTTAATTGATTATTACTTATAGCAGGGATAGGAAAATGGCAGCTCCTCAGTTAATCGGCATGGTTACATGCCATGTTGTCTCATTCAATGACTCTCTGACTATTTTAGGATTGTTTTATGTGATCAAACAATCAGAAAGAAGCCAGTCCTCACAGGATGCAGGACTGTGATCAATGGAACTTTTTAACTTGCCTCTTCGTATTGGTAGACCCTCTAATTAAGTATTTTTAGGAATATTTTATAACTCTTCTACCAACCAACAGCCTTTAAATAGTCTTGCAAAATGAACTGTGTATATAGTCAACTTATCGTGGCAAATCTTACAAACCATTAGTAATGCAGGCCATCAACCACAGTGCCAATACATGCTGAAAGAGCCTGTAGAAAAACACCAATTTTATAATTCCCTTTAGTGGCTTACACTGAAGGAAACATATAATATTTCTCTAAGGCTTCAAAACTGTATAAACCATGAAAGTTCAGAAGTATACTTTGGTAGGCACCTAATCATTAGGGCTAACTCTTAATTCCTTGCATGGAAGACAGACCACAAAACCATCTCACCAAAAAAGTGGGGCAAATTCAGGAATGACATTTAAAACTAGGGGAAAAAAAGCACCTTTGTTTTATTTTGATACAGAAAGCACACACACACACACACACACACACACACACACACACACAACCTTTCTCCTAACTCCCCTACCATATATATATATACATAAGTTTGGCATGTTTGTTAAATTACAACTTTCTGATGGATAAGAACATATGACAAATGTTTTAAAAATAAACCAAGCTTGATAATATAAGGAGCTGTAATAAATTATTTTATTAAAAATTATTGAACAATTAAAAAAAGACTTTAAAAAACAATTCCGCTTTAAAGAGGTAATGAGCAACTTGTAAAAGTGACATTGTCTTAGAACTTGAGGAATTTTTATTTTCTTAGAAAAGTGCAGCTCATACAATTTGAAAGCTGAAAGAAGGAAAGATCTCATCCCATTTTTTCAATAATTCTAAGTGCTTGAGGATTATTGAAAAAATGGGATGAGATATTTATTAATATTCATTAGCCTAGATTTTTATCTTCAAAATAACAAACCTTTGACTGTACTTGCTATAAGCTGGCATAGTCTGAGTCTGAGGGTTAACTACCCGTGATTTATGGAGTTTGGGCGAGAGCTAATGGGGAAAGGTAGAGTCTCAGGCAAACTGTATAGGAGCGGAGGGCTTTACCATTTGGGGTTTCGTTTGCTTCCGTTAATGCCTTTAACTTTCGAGTAAAGCATGATGCCAGTGGCTTGTTGGTTAAAGTTGCTTAGGTGCCTTTTAAGGAGGGCTTGACGCCACCTCTTCTGTTAAGAATAACCTCTTTGGCTGGACCTAAAATGAGATCAGTGCTCTCCAGGGGTTATATATAGCCTGCTCCTCTTCCATTGGAAACATACTTTCACAAGTATACCGAAAGTTCACACACACATTCACATAGATACAGAGACTGACTTTCTGGACCAAAATAAAATAAAGATCTTTTTGAGTTGTAGGTGCAGCTTTGTGAATTCTCCCTGCTTCTTTGGGAGAGATAGTTTCTTTGGTGCAAGGAATTAATAGTCAGCCCTAAAGTTTGAAATGATATAGTATTATGTTTTAAAGAAGGCTAAAAAGTACACTCACTGAAAATTCTTTCCCAATCCCTGAGTCTTCCTTAGCACCTATTAAAATCTCTACCCATTAACCACACCTTTTGGGGTAAGATTATCACAGTTCTATTAAAATTCTTACATTATCTTAATAGGACAGCAGTAGTAACTCATAAGCATATGTTAGATATTCATGCTATTGACCACATTATATTCATGTGGATATTCCTTAACTATTAACCTGTTATCCTAGAAAAATAGAATCTGAAGGACTGAAACAGAAGAAAAGCTAAATTTTGATGTGGGACAACTTTGAGAAAGGTAATTTTGAATGCCAACCATTAAGGGCAATTATTTAGCGAGCAAGCATCTTACAATACAGGGTGGGGCAACAGTAGGTTTACAATTGTATGTGAAACATAGTTTATTCTTGAATTAATATTTATTAATTATTTTTCCATACAAACAACTGTAAACCTACTTTTCCCCACCCGGTGATTACTATTTTACTATGGGTAGGGTGGGAAAAAAATGAGTTTTTGAGAAATATGGTGGGCAAAACGGATGAAACAAAGTTTGTCTATTTTATAGTTTGCCTATAGTCAGCTTGAAAATTTGAGTAGGCAACAGGACAGACCTAATATCGCTGCCCGTATCTATAGTCTCTCTTTTTTTTGTGAAGCCAAGATATTCCAGATATCGTTTTGTTTTCATTTGTGAAGAGTATAATAATTATTGTAACTTTCTCTGTGTCGTTTAATGATGTGGCAATGCTAAAATGTTAGTATTCTATTCAGGATGAGCTTTTCTAGTAGTTACTGAAATTAAACGAGAATATAGTTAACACAGATATGTTTTCTTATGTTCAATACATTAATCATGGCTCTCTCTTTCCTGTGCATGACATACTGAGCCGTGGCCACACAGAAAATGCACTAGAGCTCGTAGGCTTCTTTCCAGTAACTTCTGTTTCTGGTCCCACCAGTCAGAGTTGAGGACTTGCCAAACCGATTTATGCTAGTTGTTATTGTAATCATTTAATTTCATTAAATGTTACATAAAGTCATTTTTATGAAATAAGTGTTGGAAGGGAAAATTGTTGTTTCTAGGAAACTAAGCTGAATGCTTTAGAAAAAGTCCCTACAGACAATAAGATTTTTTTAAAAAAATACTGTTGACTGAAATGTGTGTGAAAAACTAGAAAATAGTATGAAAAAAACAAGCCCAAAATCTATAAAGACTCACACTATTTGGATAATATTTTACTCTTTCCCCTGCCCTGAAACCAATACAGGAACCTCAGGAGGTATATTGGAATATGGGTTATATTTGAAGGATATGATCTAATCAATAAAATTCTAATCAGTGAAACTATATTTTAAAAAAGTCCTTGGCCCTACATCAAGGAGATTTAGGAATAAAATGCAGACTTATATGTTTTATGTTAAAGTATTTAAAGTATGTAATGTTAACACAATTAGAATTCCAGTTAACCATTTTGCATTTGTTTGTATATTAATTAATGCACTCTACAGTAATAGGCAAAAGTAGGCTTATAGTTGTTCACATGGAAAATGATATAATAATTAATAAATAATAAAAGAATGCACTGTTTCACATACTCACAACTGTAAATCTAATTTTGCCCACCCCTATATTTATAGCAAGTTACTCATTTACATGTCAACTTTTATAAAACCTAATTCCAAGCATGCAATATAAAAGTGATTACTTAGCATTTACCAAGTTTGTTTAATAATATTTAATGTTTTAAAAAGAGTTGGGTTGACTTGGGTTTATAAAACAGTGAAGACTAATTCCTTATACCATTTCCTAAAGTTGAGCTCAGTTTGTAACATCTGGTATACCCCAGGTGGAAGGGATGTGTTCAGCAAGCATGAACTGTAGGTACTTAAACTATTTTTACAGACTGTGTCCCCTCCAAATGTGTGCGTTAAAATCCTAACTCCACAATGTGATGGTACTAGGAGCTGGGACCTTTGGGAGGAAATTAGGTCCTGAAGGTGGAGGTCTTGATAGTGGGATCAAAGCCCGTATAATACAGACCCCAGAAAACTCTCTAGCTCCTTCCACTAACTGAGGACACAGTAAGAAGATCCCTAGTAACCAGGAAGTGGGCTTTCACCAAATAGCAAGTCTTCTGCTAACCTGATTTTGGGCTTCCCAGCCTCCAGAACTGTGAGAAATAAATATCTGTTGCCTAAGCCACCCAGTCTATGGTGTTTTTGTTATAGCAGCTCCAACCGACCAAAACAACTGTATTACAGATAACATGATCTACAGCAGTGTCTCCCACACTAGGCTCTCAAGAGATGGTGCAAGGTTTTCTAACCTATGATAAAAAAAGAAAAATAAGGACAATATAGTTATTTTAAAAATCCTAAATGCATTACACTTTAAGAACTATTGCTTACTCTAAAAAATATCCATTTCAGCCATGGCCAATTTGGTTAGAGCTTCAGCTCATGGTTTGATTCCCCGTCAAGGGCACATACCTCTGGTGCATGTGTGGGAGACAACCAAATGATATGCCTCTCACATTGGTATTTCTCTCTCTCTCTCTCTCTCTCTCTCTCTCTCTCTCTCTCTCTCTCTTTCTCTCCCTTTCCCTCACTCTAAAAAAATTCAATAGAAAAAGTAGCCTCGGGCAAGGATTAAAATTTTAAAAATGCCCATTTTATTGATTTGTGTTAAAATTGCCCTTTTTTTAAAAAAATCAAAATGATGGATTTGTGTGTTGTGTGTGTGTTATTGTCCTTATGGGGTGAAATAAAATTTTGGATATTCTAGATACCCCATGTTAGAGTTTTCCTTTATGGCTAGAGAGGTCAGAAGAGCTATCAGATTGCTTGGAATTTCATATGACCTGTTTTACCTATTTTTATGTATACTGAATTCTTTTTGAAAATATGGATGTGAACCCATGGAGATGATCCAAGCAAATCAACTCTTTCCTGTATGTCTTATCAAAGCTTTATTAACCATTGTTATACAGCCCACAGAAACAGAAACTTGAAGGAGATTTGAACAGCTTTAGATGCTCATGGAGGAAGGGAAATGATCAGGCTTAAGGATGGATATAGTAACAATTAATAAATCCATTAATTTATACCAAACTCTGTTGGCCTAGGCATACTTAAGGAGGAGGGAGAGAATCAAACTGTAATTATATGTTTAGTATCTGGATCAGTAAGCTTTGTAGGTGAAGAGCCATTTCTTAGGACCCACCCATATCCTCACTTGGTTGTGAGCACTGTTGATCAAGATTATGTACACAATTCATATGTAAAATAACTATACTCAAACATAACACCAAAGATTTCCATCCTGAGATAAAAATTTCATTAGGTGGCTAGGTTAATAATTGATCTAGGCTTTCTCTTGGTTCAATCAGTATTTAAAATTGCTTACAGTTCTGGGGATAAAAAGAACTAACCCTAGTGCTAATACCAAAGCAACAACAACAACCAAAAAACCCCACCAAAAACAGCCTTGGCAATTAGGAAAAGGATGCTTAAGTATTTATTTTGCTCTATCATTGCAGAGCCTTCATAGAACTTTTTAAGAATCACTACCAGCCAAGCCAGCATGGCTCAGTGGTTGAGCATCAACCCAGGAACCAGGAGGTCATGGTTTGGTTCTCAGACAGGGCACATGCGCAGGTTGGGGGCTTAATCCCCAGTTGGGGGCATGCAGGAGGCAACCAATCAACGATTGTCATTGTTGTTGTTTCTATCTCTCTCTCCTTCTCTCTTCCTCTCTCTGAAGTCAACAAATCCATATTTTAAAAGTCACAATCAAATATTCACATACTGTTTACATTTTTATAGGAGCTTTACAAATATCAACTCATTTAATTCTCATAAAATTTCTGCAGTAGTTCCTAGTATTGTTATCGTCCAATTTTGTAGATAAGGAAACTGAGGTCAGTGGTGGAGCCTGAATTCACACCCAGGCGGTCTGGCTATAGAGTCATGCTCCAGCCTCCACGCATCTCTGCCCATCCAGGAAAGGATGTTTTCATAGTGGCTATTGTTGAGACCCACATCTCCTTCTTGCTGCCATCTGCATCGTGGCTCCGTTAAGATCACAGGAAGTCCTGATAGTGCTGACTAAGTAGTCTTGTCTCTGACAGGTATGAAAACTGGTCCTCCCCTTGACCTTCCTTTAGGAGAGCTTTTCCATGGTGCGCTTCAGCTAGTGGATGAGAGCAATGAGGAAAGCAGGTATCCCAGAGCAACTTGGTTTACCTATTTAGCAATCAAAACAATTTAGGGCAATGTGTCTCATAGATCAGGGGACACGAGAAGGAACAAAAGAGAAACAGAATATTCTGAGGGTGTATGCATTTGGCCACACCCTCTGGAATAGTTATTCTGGTGTAAAAGGGACAACCAGAATTTTTTTTTTCACTAGTCACCAGGGTCTATTGTATATTGCCCAGTTCACCTTTTAAGTCTGGCCCCACATACTTGCCTGCATACCTGACAGTCCCCCTGATCTGGCCTGTGATTGTCCATGGCCTCATGCCAAAGAAGAACGTGGAACCCAATTCTTGCAATAAGACTGGCATAAGAGAGCTCATTTCCCAAGGCTGCTGTACAGTTTCAATCCAAATTCATGATCATACCATGTGCAGGAAATGAGTATATCATTTTGCTCTTCCTTATGCTTCTAACTGAGAGCTCATTCTCATGTCCCATTCATAAATATGTATAGAAATTTATGCAAATGTGTTCATGTCACGTCAAACTACCTTTGTTTGACTTATCTGGTGATTCCCTCCCCTTAGCTTTAAAAGGCGTTGAATGACATATAGTTCTGTTTTCATTTGAAATGAGTTTCAAAATAATTGTGCTTTGAGGATTTCACAGCAGTCAGTGGGACAGTTGGAATAATAGTATATGGCATGTTCACATACCAGTTAGCAGCTTTAATTCTTACAGGGGGTTAAGCCACATAGAGATTATCACTGTTTTACAAAAGTTGAAACTGAGACATGAGCTGTGCCAGAACTTATTCAGGTTCTCAGCATGATCAAGGGGCAGAGACAAGAATCAAACTCAGACTCTCTGACTCCATTATGATGTATTAATTTTAATAAATTAGTTCATGAAGTCAACATGCACAAGAAATCTGAAAACTAATAATTTATCATATGCCTTCCTTATATATCGGTGAGTTTAGTACAGACAGATCTCTAGTCAGCTTTCCCCTTGGACACACGGATCGCTGTGGAAATGTCCCAGAGACAAGACCTTTTTTTCCCCCAAGTCCCAGGGGCATGCTGCCGTCATGTTCACTTTTGTGCATCTCAAGTCAGAAGCTGCCCTTATGGAGAACCGTGCTGCAACAAGACCCGACCAGCAATTTCCCATAAATACACTTTTCCTCTCAATTCCACATCCTCTGTAAAGCAGACTGAAGACGATACCTCTGAAAATGACCTTGTCAAGCTTGTTTCCCATTCATGATTAGCATATGTGCATGTATTTTGGAAGAAGGAGAAGAGAGCTTTTCCTCTCCTTGGTGGGGTTTAGCTGGCGAAGGAGAGCAGTGATGTAAGCAGGCATCCCAGAAAAACTTGGTTTTCATTTTTAACAATTAAAACCACTGAGGGCAACCTGGCTCATAATCACCAGCCATTGTATTGGTGCCGTTCCATGCCAAAGCTTGCATTGAGAAGGGCAAGGATAAGAGACATAAGTATCACATCAAGAAGTTTTTTTTTCATGCTTGGCTGGTGTGGCTCAATGGTTGAGCACCAACCCATGAACCAGGAGGTCACTTGTTCAATTTCCAGTCAGGGGATATGGGAGCCTGGGTTGTGGGCTCAGTCCCCAGTAGGAGGCAGCCCAGAAATGATTCTCTCTCACCATTGATGTTTCTTCCTTTTTCTCCCTCTTCCTCTCTGAAATCATTAAAATTATATTTTTACAACAGAAGATTTTTCATAAAGTTAAAAACAAACATTTTTATTTCTATGGGGTTTAAGTGCCCTTTTTGAAAAGATAATAACGATGGTGCTTAGGGGTTGACTTTTATTTTTATTAAACAGATAAAATGAAATTTAAATCAAAAGCATAAATAGATAGGGCTCTGAAATCCTAATGCCTAGGATTGTGCATACCAGCGACCCCAAACCTCCCCCCACAAAAAAAATCTGATTTTACCTCAACACAAGTATGTCTCTATTGAATGCTATGAAACTCTTAAACTCAACTATTTTGAAGTATATTTCAAATGAAAACAGAACTCTATCCTATTTGACACTTTTAAAGGTTCAGGGGAGGGAATAACAGGATCAGACAAAGGGAGCCCACTGCACACACTTGATGGCAAATGTGTCCCAGAGAAGTCTCCATTTTAAATTGGGATTCAAGTAGCCAGGGGCAGCCTGCTCCCAGCTGCCTGAGGAAGGCAACAGAAACGCGAGGTTCTGCTGGACATTGGACCTCAGGTGGGTTCATACCGACCGGACAAAGCATTCTTACCCTTCTGTCTATAGTGAATTCAGTTGAATTGCAAGGTCAACCGATGAGCAAAGGCTCAGGGAGGGAGGGTTGGGGAAGGGTTGCAGAGGCCGCCCGGCCCAAACCTTGAGCTGGAAATCTGGGTGGCTTGAGTGCAGTGTGTGTCCAGCGCTGCCTGCTGCTGGGACAAGTCCAGGGTCTCCTGACTTCAGTCCCAAGGGAGGCGAGAGTGAAGCCACGTTTGTAGGCTCCCAGAGAAGAGGCTTGCAGGCTGGACAGTCAAGAGTAGCTGTGGGCAAACTACGGCCCTCGGGCCGGATCCGGCCCATTCGGCTGTTCTATCCGGCCCTCAGAGCCGAAAGAGCAGAGGGTTCTCTTGCTCTCCCCTCCGCTCCTTCACCAGCAGCCCAAGATGAGAGTGCCAGCATGGTCAGGTTACTTTTGTTCCGGCCCTCCGGTCCAGTTTAAGAACCCATGGTGGCCCTCGAGTCAAAAAGTTTGCCCACCCCTGGTCAAGAGGATTCAGTCCCAGGCGCAGGTGTCGCTTCTGGGTGAAGGTCGCTGAGGAAAAAGGGATGGACCTGGAGGAAGGGGCAGTCCCCCACCTCTGTGGCCTGGGCTGAACCCACACCCTTGGTGGTTGGGCCCAGGGGCTTGGCCCCATGGCTCTCACACCCTGTCCTTTCGACCCAGTCCTGACCACCCGTTCGGTGGGGAGGAGGGTGGGTGTGGGAATTACGGGGCTGGGGCCAGCGGGAAGTGGGGGATGTACCAGGCTTGTTTTTCTCACATATGGATTTCTTCTTAAAACCTACTACAATGTCTTTTTTGCGTTTGTATTGTTTAATTCTTTAACCAATCACAAAGTGACTTCTTTCCAGAAACAGCACAGTGCTGGAGGGCGTCGTCTGCAGCTCTGGCTCAGCTTTTAGACGCTAGCGCTGGTCCCATTACTTGGAAGAGGGTGTTTGTCTCCAAACTGGGGGACCCCAGACCCCTTCCTTTCCCACTTTCTCTAGGTCACTTGGGCCCATTTTTCCTGTCTTTTCCAGTTGGTACCCCCAGAAGCAATACTGCACTGTACCTTTATTTGGGGGTCCACATATCTGAAAGAAAAAAAAAAGTACCAGCATTGCAGCCTCTACAGGGCTATTGGGAAACTCAGAACTCAGATAGCTTTGGGCTATTATTTCTTTTTTCAGAGAGCAGCCTCGGACCATGTGGGTTTTCCACTTTCACAGCCTTTAATGGGGTGATACCAATAGGTTTCTGACATTAATTTCCTTTCAGTAGCTAATCAAAGCCATCACTCTTATTGGGGACTCCTCAGAAGTGGCGGGATTCTTCTTGTTACTTGTAATCGGTGTTTTCTGTATTGGTTTGTCTTTCTTCCTTCCTTCCTTTCTTCCTTCCTTCCTTCCTTCCTTCCTTCCTTCCTTCCTTCCTTCCTTCCTTTCTTTCTTTCTTTCTTTCTTTCTTTTTCTTTTTCCTTTCTTCTTCTTCTTCTTCTTTTTTTTTTTTTTTTTAAAAACCAACAACACTGTAAGTGGTAGTTTAGCAGAAGAGGAATCTTGAGGGATTCTGCCCTTGTGAAACTGCTTAACAGATTGAAAACTTTTCAGCTTTTAGGGCAGAATTTAAGCCCCAGACTGCATACTCCATTCGACTTTAGAGGTTAAAATCTTCCAGGTAGGAGCCTTCTTTCCACAGTATTTTCCAGAATGCCTAGTTCCTGGCCCAACCCCTTGCTGTTGTGCTGCTGCTGTTGATCTGATAGTACGTTATCTTAACCAGCCTCCCTTCCCCGGCCTGTCTTAATAGAGTTTCTTCATACTCTTCCTTGAATAGTATGCTGACCGATGCCAAAAACACCAAATGTGGAAGACTGCCGGCCCCTTTCCGAGAGGTAGGTTGGCTTATCTTTGCTTCCAGCATCTGTGTGGTGCGCTTATCAACAATCTGAGACTTCAAACCGGAAAGGGTGTCGCTTCCCAGACCTGTTGTCAGTGGTAGCCATTATTCTGATGACGTAATTTTCTCCTCAAACATGACACAGGTAGATGCAGGATCAGTTTGAACGGAAAACAGTTATTTCCGGGGACTCTAAATCGAATGTTTACAATGATCCCTGAAGGGCAAGGGGTAAAATGATTATTATCTTGGATGTGGGAGGTTGAGTCTGGGAGGGCAAAACAAACAAACAAACAAACAAAAAATTGACAAACCCCCAAATGCTTGCTCTCAACTAATGTACGTAACTTTTAGCCTGCCTTCAGTTATTGTTCCACATGAAAGAAACTGAACCTGAAAATTTGTACACTAAGAATTACGTGAGTGGATTAGGCACAAAAGGTAGATGTAGCATCCCCATCAGGGGGCTCAGGCTCTGAGACAGGGGCTAGCGGGTGTATCAGAAGGCTGGTGAGTGACATGTGAGTATCTATGGATGCCGTATGAACTCTGAGTATTTTCATTTAGGAGAGATACATGTGCGTTTCCATAACAGACTAAATACTGAGGTTAATCTTATTGGAGAAGTGGTTTCTACTTTTTCTGTTTTTTATTTTTATTTTTTAAATTTTGGGTTTCCATGTGTTTTGTTCAGCGCTTTGTTTGGAAAGTTGGTGCCTGCTACAACAATAGATAATTGCAGGAGGCGAGAACGAATGCGATGACTGAGCTCTGAGTTTTGAGAGAGAGAAAATGCAAATATGTACCTATTTAAAGTTGTTCTCCAGGCCACTTTAAGGGGTTAGAGTAGGGTATTGGAGGAGGGGAAGGAGCAGGGGGGTTGGGACAGCTCTTTTCAAGCTCTCTCCCCGCCACAGTTCTGAACACTTATCCACAAGGAACCTTCCCTCCCTGATCTCGGCTGAGACCCACTGTGATTCTGTTGAGAATTGCTGCCCTGAACTCTCATTTGTATTGCAATTTAGTTCATGCGAATTTTTAGATTCAGTTCCATGCATGTTAGGATTGATACCGCTCTTGGTTTACTTTAACATGATTTTGCTTGTTTATCCGTTGGGGGAAGACTAAAGTCAATAAGTTACTTTTAAACCAATTTGACAGTTACTAGTAAGTTGCTTCAGTTATATTCCCAAAATCAATTTATTTACTTTAACTTCGTTTCTTAACGAAATGTGGTACACAGGTACATTTCACACACACACACACACACACACACACACACACACACACACACACAGTACTGTTATGAAAAAACATCACTACCAAAATAATCCACAAAAAACTGAACCCTGGTGTACCCACCGCCAACTGGCTTGAGAAACAAAGTATCATAGGAACCTGAAATCACCTGAGTGCCTATATTTGCCTCCCTCCCCCTCATTCCTAAAAAACAGCTTCTACCCTGAGTTTGGTGTTAACCCGTTATGTTTCTTTATAATTTTACTACACTTGGCTATATTTCTAAACAATATGTGTTCAGTGTGCCTACTTTTGAAACTGAAACTCACAGAATCATAGTATATTCCTCTGTTGCTTAATTTTTATTTTATTATTATTATTTTTTGAGAGAGAAAGAAAGGTAGAGGGAGAGAGATAGAAACTTTGATGAGAAACATTACTTGCCTACCTTTTGTATGCTCCCTACTAGTGATCCCCCCAAAGTAATTATTTTCTTATTTTGTAAGAACTATAATAGTACAAAAGTGGGGGAAATCTTTTTGTTAATTTTATTATAATTTTTCTTTGATGTTATAAGAATATCAATAATTTTATAATTGATAAGTTTCTTGAAATGGCAGTCCCTATAGTCTACAAATTGCTTTAGATGTTTTTTGTTTTACAAAATGAAAATATAATCAAGTTTTACATTTTTAAACAATAAACAACTTTTATTTCCTCACAATTTTAAATTATGCTAATGAAAAATTTTTAAAGGGTTTGGGACAAACTGTCTTATCTTTCAAATCTGAAAAAGACACTTGAGTCTGATTTAATTGTAAAATCAAATACTTCTTATTTCAAGCTCCCAATATTTTAATTATATAACATTTTGATCTTAATTTCCAAACTAGCAAAAATGGATGATTCAAAGAAATAAAGAACTTATAAGAAAACGATGAAAATATTTTATATGACCCAATTGAAATCAACAAGATGTATTTTGTTATAAACATATTATGGTTGTTTATTTCTGCCATACATAAATTCAACGATGCTATTGCTACAATGAAAATATTGTAAAAATTGAGTAAATAAAATGTAATTGGAAAATAATTATTAATTATTAGTTGTGAAGGGAGTATTTAACCAATTTAACCATTTTCTCCCAAATATTTCATATGTGTATATAAGTCTAAAATTCAACATGAGTTTATTATTTTGCAAAGAATAATGCTAACAATGAAGGAGAAATTAAGTTACTGTTCTTTACTGTTTATTAATTTATACATATGCAACCAATAAATGTCAACTTAATAATTCAGTTTTGTTTTTCACTAATATTTTAAAAAATACAAATAGAAGATGCTGTGTTTGACAAGTATTTGTGAATCAATAGTTTCTTAGGAGGACCCACGCTCACATTGGGACAATGAATTAATAGATAAGATCTCATTTAACAACTGTGCTTCAAAAGGGAAGAAATGGATTTACTACTAGTTTTCTTTTACCTGTGCCTTCTGCCCTTAGCTACAGCATGCACAGCTTGACTATTTTAAGTCATTGAACAGCTGCTAATTAGTGGTTTTAATAGTCAAGAAAAGGCTGAAGCATCTTGTGCTTATACACTAACCTAAATGTGTTTCCCCCCCCCTGAATACAGTTGACTAAGAAAAAGCCTGTAAAAATTGGATTTTTCTTCATGATCCAAGTAACAACTATCCAGATCTGCATCTTCATGTGCTTCCTAATTCATCTTTCACAATGATCCACAATATACATGTTTTAAAATAATTATTTTAAATGTACAGCCTTTAAAATAATTAGTAGTTGGCACATATAAAGCAAAGTGATAATTATTTTGTCTATCAGGAGAGCATGCTAACTTAAAAAAATTTCATTATCTCCCTGTGCATGGGAATTATAATCCTTACGTTTTTTTTCATTAAAAACACTGCCAAAATTGCTCAAGTATTGTTAATGAAAACAGATGATAGTTATAAAGTTTTCCCAGAATGATCAGAACTAATCTATTTAGAAATCTATAATGAAAATTCTGAAGTCTAGATAACTTAAAAGACTGAAAAAAATATTTTAGCTTCAAGATGTGGTTCACATCAACATTAGGACCTGGCACTAAATACACCGGCTATAAAATTTCGGATGCCTTAGAAAACCGTATACAATGCAAACAGGTGAGTTTTTATCGTCCCTTTTGTATCCAGTGCTGATATTGGGCTTCACCTGAAAACAGACAAGAAGTTAGGTAAAGCCCTGCCTATTTAGTTTATTTCACATGAAAAAAATATATTCATGTTCGACAAAATAAAAAATTGCAATTGCAAATATCTGAAACATCTAAAAATGCTAAAAATATTCCCCAACAATCACAGATATGTTAACACTTTATCTGTTGATTGACAGGTAGGAGCCGGGCAAAGCCCCTGCGTGTCAGGCTGGGCGGAGAAGCAGCTGCACAAACCGGAGTGGAGGACGATGGGGCATCCCTCTGCTGGAAGATCCAGCCTCGCTATGAGATTACTCTTGGGAAGTTTTCATTTTCAAATATCTTGTTGTTTGTGTGAATGAGTGCAGTTGTTTTCTCCCACTCAATGGTAATGACCTTTGCTCTATTAAATGTATGTTGTTGTTTTTTTCTATTTAATATTCTGGGGCAGACTATTAATGTTGTTCCGTCGTTTATAATCTGTGCCGTTCATTCCCTGTAACACGGTCCGGCTCTCTCTGCTGTCACTGACGTGGCGTGTGCAGCTTTACAGAGGACACGCGGGAAACGGTTCTTCAAATGTTGAAACAGCAGGATGAAAAAAAGAATGAAATGCTTAATTAAAAACCAGCAGTGTTAAATGCTTGCCTTAGTTAGCGTCCCAGATTCTTAGAAGAGCTATTTTATTTTAAATGATTTAGAAAATGTACATCTATTAAAATTTGGCATTGTGATAAGTATTCTCCAAGTTATGAGACTTAGCGCAGATGTGAAAGAAGTTACACAGAAGGAGAGAAAGGGGAGCAACAGACAAATATGCTTTTCACTCCTTTTCTTTATTAACGTAATCATGTTCATTTACATAATGAAAGATACTGAAGACCATACGTTTAAAATTATTCCTACTGTGGTTCGCTGTATAGTCAGAGACTGTAAATATAAACTAGTCGGTGGTCTCAGCTTTTTTTCTAAAATGTCTCATCTTGAGTGGTGATTTTTAATGAAAACAGATGATAGTTATAAAGTTTTTGATAATTAATTCTAGAAGTGATCCCACTTCTAGAATATATCCCAAGAAACTAGAAACACCAATCAGAAAGGACATCCTTTTTGACTGGTGTTTCTAGTTGCTTGGGATATATTCTAGAAGTAGGATCACTGGGTCCTATGGGAGTTCCATTTTTAGGTTTTTGTTTGTTTGTTTGTTTTTAATATATTTTATTGATTTCACACAGAGAGGAATTGAGAGGGATAGAGAGTTAGAAACATTGATGAGAGAGAATCATAGATCAGCTGCCTCTTGCACAACCCCTACTGGAGATGTGCCTCCAACCAAGGTACATGCCATTGACCGAAATCGAACCTGGGACTCTTGAGTCTGCACACCGACGCTCTATCCACTGAGCCAAACCGGTTTCAGTTTTTTTTTTAAAAAAAAATATATGTTTTATTGCTTTTCTACAGAGAGGAAGGGAGAGGGATAGAGAGCTAGAAACATCGATGAGAGAGAAACACTGATCAACTGCCTCCTGCACAACCCCCACGGGGGATGTGCCCTCAACCAGGGCACATGTCCTTAACCGGAATCGAACCTGGGACCCTTGAGTCCCCAGGCTGATGCTCTATCCACTGAGCCAAACTGGTTAGGGCCATTTTTAGTTTTTTGAGGAAACTCCATACTGTTCTCCACAATGGCTGCACCAGTCTGCATTCCCACCAGCAGTGCAGGAGGGTTCCTTTGGAAATGGCCTAAGTGCCCATCAGCAGATGAGTGGATTAGAAAACTGTGGTACATCTACACAATGGAATACTTTGCTGTGGTAAAAAAAGAAGGACTTCTTACTATTTGCAACAGCATGGGTGGAACTGGAGAGCATTATGCTAAGTGAAATAAGCCAGTCAGAGAAAGATAGATATCACATGATCTCACTCATTTGTGGAATATATTAAACAACATAAACTAATGAACAAAAACAGATCCAGAGACAGAGAAGCATCAATCAGACCGTCAAATCTCAGAGGGAAGGTAGGGGAGGGTGGAGGTAAGGGAGGGAGATCAACCAAAGGGCTTGTATGCATGCATATAAGCCTCACCAGTGGACTCAGACACGGGTCTGTGAGGTGAGAGCATGAGTGGGGAGGTAGGGGCAGAAGGTGAGTGGGAGGATAAGGACACATACGTAATACCTTAATCGATAAAGAAAAAAAATTAAAAGTAATTAGATTGTACCGTAAATACCCAAAGACAGATAAAAAACCACCACCACCACCACCAACAAAAATCACAGATGGATGGTGATTATTTAGGAAAAAAAAAAGTCTAAATTGACTTGAAAAGCAAAGGGAAGTTATGTGTTACTTGAGCAAAAAAGAGTATTCCTTTCTATCATCTGGATGTTAAGCAGTGACAGATTTGGTGGTTTGTTGTTTTGTTTTACCTTATTTCTCATATGTTCAACCCTTCTGCACACATTAAATACTTTGAGTAAGGTATAGTCAGCAGATTAGAGATTTAAGTAAAATTGAAAGGCTATGGGATTGAGCGTGAGATTAATTACATGACACTAACAATTATTTAAAGGAGGAAAGAACTCATTGAGTCACGGAAAATAGCAGTTATATTAATGCCTAGCAAACTTAATTAGATTTTGTGAGTTGTTGAATTTTACCTTTGTGAGCTCTATTAATTCTTCCCAAGATGGGTGCACATTTAAACAACTATTTTTAGAATAGGCAGGGGTTACTTTCTTAAGGTTTAAAGACACTCACAATTAGACCTTTGAAAGTTTCCAAAATAGTCACCACTGTGTGTGTGTGTGTGTGTGTGTGTGTGTGTGTGTGTGTGTGTATGTGTGTGTGTGTGTGTGAGAGAGAGAGAGAGAGAGACAGAGAGAGACAGAGAGAGACAGAGAGAGACAGAGAGAGAGAGAGAGAGAGGAGGAGGAGGAAGAGGAGGAGGAGGAGGAGGAGGAGGAGGAGGAGGAGGAGGAGGAGGAAGGGGGGAATTAGGGGGTTCTGGAAGAAGACAGGGATATGTAAGAGTAATTGAAGAAAGAAGTAGCTGCTGTCTTAGTGAATTACAAAGACGGCTAGACTTAGAGAATACAGTCTTGTTTACCTGCTTATTTGTAATTTGCAATATGTCTGGTTAGTGAGACCCTGAGTCAGCTCTACTCTTATTTTCATTGTCTAAACCAGGTTACTTACCACAGCACTAGACATACATTTCTAAGAATTTAAGATCCAATTCTCTGATATTTACTAGCTTTGGGACTCCGGTAAGTCCATTCATGTGTCTGCGCCACAGTTTCTTCATTTATAAATTGATAATAATACTAACGACTCAACAAATCTCACAGGATGGTTGTGAGGATCACAATGAGATCGTGATATAGGATTTTAGAAAATTCTTAAATACTATACAGATGAAGGGATTTTTACCCCAACTATCTAGAACCCTGGTTTCTATGCATAGACGGCAAGACCATAGTCTCTTTCCATCTGTTTCTCTTCTTTTCACTCTTCTCTTCCTGCTGTGCCACATAGCTTCCCAATGCCAGTGTTTTTCTTGGGATCTAACTCAGGGTTTACAATAATTTTCTAGATCAAATACTTCAAAGATATCTAACTGATTGCTGTGCTAGTTATGAATTTATTGCTTCTCAGCTCCAAATGCAACCTTTACTCCCTGATCTGAGAGTTCATACTGAACTCTTTAAAAAAACAAAAACCACTTACATTTTTTTGTTGATTTCAAAGAGGAAGGGAGAGGGAGAGAGAGATAGAAACATCATTGATGAGAGAGAATCATCAATGGGCTGCCTCCTGCACACCCTACACTGCAACCTGATGTGCCCTGACTGGGAATCAAACCGTGACCTCCTGGTTCATAGGTAAATGCTCAACCACTGAGATGCACTGGCCATGCAATACTGAACTCATTTTTTTAATGGTTTCTTTTTAATTTAAATTCTTTATTGTTTACATCTTTATAATAATTAGTTATTCTCCTAATTATTTATATTAAATATTGCTTGTTTACTATGTGATTGTTGGCTTATGTTTGGGCCCAGACTAAAACATTAGTTGAGGAAGTATCATATAATCATATAAAAAAATCTGCCAGGCTCATGTGGTCCAGTGGTTGAGTGTCGACCCATGAACCAGGAGGTTCCTGGTTCAATTTCCTATCAGGCCAAATGCCTGGGTTTCAGGCTCATTTCACAGTAGGGGCCATGTAGAAAGCAGCCTATCAATGATTCTCTCTCATCATTGATTTATCTCTCTTTCTCTCTTTTCCTTCTTCTCTGAAGTCAATAAAAACTCACACACACACACACACACACACACACACACACACACCACACATTAGTGGTCTGGTAGACAAAATTCATTCATGGGAGGGTGTCCCTCAGATCGGCCTGCGCCCTCTTCAATCCAGGACCCCTTGGTAGATGTCCAACTGCCAGGTTAGCCCCAATACCTATGGGATTGGGACTAAACCAACCCTCTTATAATCTGGGGCCACTGGCTCCTAACTGCTCATCTGCCTGCCTTCCTGATTCCACCTAACCACTCTGCCTGCCAGCCTGCTCACTCCCAACTCCCCCTTCCCCTGCCAGCCTGATCGCCCCCAATTAACCCCCTTCCAGCCAGATCACCCTCAACTATCCCCCACTCCTGGCTTGCTCACCCCCAACTGACCTTCCCCCCCAGCCAACCTGATCACCCCCAACTGCCCTTCCCTCCTGGCCTGATCATCCCTATCTACCTCTGCATCAGCCCTGCTGCCACAGCTTTGTCCAGAAGGATGTCTGGGAAGATCTCCCAGAAGGTCACCCAGGCTAATTAGCATATTATCCTTTTATTAGTATAAATATTTAAAAATCTGATAATCACAACAGTATCCTTAGTTATAATTCCTATTTATGTTATACTTTGACATATTCATAAGTTAAGTCAGTCATCTTTTTGTGTGTCTACTAGCATTAGAAAAAAGTTAATACAATGGCAACAGGCACCAATGATATAGTGTTAATACTATGGATTTTAATTTATTTTAATTTATTTTATCAAATTTCTATTTTGCTCTAATTTCCATAAGAATGGATTTATTAAATAATCCAAAAGTCATAATTCTAAATGTTACTATCTCAGCTATTGAACTCTTAACATATTGGGAAATTTATTAAATAATACAATTCAAGTGGTCAAATATTTTTCTGTTTTATATTGCATAACAAGGAGGGTGTTTCTTTTTCTTTTTTCTTTTTAATATACCCAATAGTAATTATTTATAATTTTGGCTATCTCTGGGTGGAGGTAGGGTTGAATTCTATTGTACCAGTCATACTTCTTTACATTGACCAGAAAATAATGAATTCCTCATGGGTAAAGCATTGGATGGACCATTGTATAGGTAACAAGAAAATGTTATTTGTTTTCATATCTAAGATGCCATCAGTAGTAAGACACATAATTTAATTATTCATTTAATGTACAAACAAGGGAAAAGTTCTGACATTAATTGTAAGACACTATGAAAAATAAAACGCATGAATGAAGATGGTGGCGTAGGTAAACACACCTAAACAGCTGCTGTGCACAACAATTTAAATAGAAAAAACACAACACTATAAAACAAATGTCTATCTCCTAAAAACCAAGGGCTGAGAGGAAGCCCTAAAACTAGACTAAAAGAGAAAGAGGAGAATCTAGGGCACACGCGCTGAAAAACTTGGGGCGGGGGGGCGCTGGATGCCATACGGGCTAGTGGCAGCGGATCCTGGCTGGCGGAGGGCGGTGCTTTCTTCAACCCGAAGAGAGACAAGCTACCAATCTCTCTGAAATCCATTTTCTGGGGAGAGGCTAGACTGTCTGCCATCAGGTCGGAAAGTGAGGCTGGCTTGCTTGCAGAGCTGAGACTGTTTGTTGTGCTGTGGCACGAGATGTGGAGACTTGGTGATGCAGGGACACAGGGACACTAGGATGCCATTGGAGAGGCGGTGGACTGGAAGCCATCGCTGTTGGCCATGCACCAGCCTAGTGAGGCCCTGGGACTCCACACTGCAAAACCTATAAACATGCCCAAGCTCCACGCAGCTTTTGCATATGAATGGCCCTCTCTGTTGCAGTTTAGCAAAATTGCAACCTGGGGCAAACAGATGCAAGGAGGACAGGACTGTGGTTCACACTATAGCTCTCTGGCAACAGTACTGGCCTCAGACAGCAGCTGAATTGCACCTCATTGAGATCCAGAAACCAGAGTTCTAGGGCTCAGTTTCAATAACTCACACCCATAAGTGATACATTCGGGAGACGATCTCAGATGGTTTCAGTGAGCACCAAAGCCCCACTGAAACAAGGCATGTCTCCAGTGCAGCAGTTCTTCCTTTATGGACACAGCGGGTCCTCACAGACAATTGGCCTGGAGGTCAATTCCTCCCAGTGTACCAATAGCAATCAAGGCTTAATTACACCAAGACTTTGCACTAAGCCCACAAAGGGATATAGCATAAGGGACCATCCCTGGTGGTTGGGGAAGCTGAGCTACTGCCCCCTATAGGTCACCGACTACACAAAGCTACTTCATCAATACAGGGAGGCAGCCAAAAAGAGGATTCACAGAAGCATAACACGAATGGGAGAGATGGAGGGGAGTAAATTAGTGGACAGCACACAGTTCAGAATAACATTTATAAGATTATTCAAAAATCTTCTAAAAACCTTTGAGAAACTTGATGAGACCTCTAAAAAGTTTGGTGAGACCTTCAAGGACCTTAATGAGAATACCAAAAAAATGGAAAAGGACCAGCCAGAAATTAAGCATACAAAGTCTGAAATAAAGAATATACAGAAACCCAATTATAGATCAACATGCCTCAAGAATCAAACCAAAGATCAGAAATATAAGAAAGCAAAAATCACCCAACCAGAGAGGCAAAAAGAAAGAAGAATCCAAAAGTGTGAGGATAGTGTAAGGAGCCTCCTGGACGGCTTAAAGCATACCAACATCCGGATTTTTGGGGGTGCCAGAAGAGAGAGAACAGGATATTGAAGGCTTAATGGAAGAAATAATGACAGAAAACTTTCCCTACCTGGTAAAAGAAATAGACCTATAAATTCAGGAAGTGCACAGGACCCCAAACAAGAGGAATCCAAAGAGGAACACACCAAGACACATCATAATTAAGATGCCAAGAGCAAAAGACAAAGAGAATATCTTACAAGCAGCAAGAGAAAAACAACTATGGTAGTTACCTAAAAGAGAGTATTTATATGACTGTCAGCTGATTTCTCAACAGAAACTATGCAAGACAGAAGGGAGTGGCAAGAGATATTCAAAATGATGAACAACAAGAACCTACAACCAAGATTACTCTACCAGCAAAGTTATCATTCAGAATTAAAGGTCAGATAAAGAGCTTCACAGACAAGAAAAAGTTAAAGGAGTTCATCAACACCAAACCAGGATTACATGAAATGTTGAAGGGTATTCTTTAAGAAGAGGAAGAAGAAGAAAAAGGTAAAGGTAAAAAGTTATGAACAACAAAAAGACATCAAATCATACCTATCAATAAACGAATCTAAAAATCAAGAGAATAAAAAAAATCCAAAGAACAAAATAGACTGGTAAATATAATAGAATCAGGGACATAGAAAGGGATTGGACTAACAATTCACAGGGGGAAAGAGGTCAGAAGGGTGCGGGAAGAGATTGGACAAAAAAATCTTACACCTATGGATGAAGACAGTGGCAGGGGTAAGGGCGTGGGGTGGGGTTGGGAATCAGGTGGAGGGGAGTTATGGGGGGGGGGTGGAGAGGAGCACCTGTAATAATCTGAACAATAAAGATTTATTTAAAAAAATTAAAACACATGCTGATTCTGAGGTATTAAAATGTGAAAAAAAATGCCCTTGAGAATCAATGAAATAAGAAAGAACTCTAGGTAATTCTTAGGGATGAACTGCCTTGGTATTGTAGTCCTGCCATATTTCAGTTGAAAGGAAAGATAATCTCTTTGTATGATATGATATGATTATTATGTTATACTTCTAAAATTAGAAGTATAACAGCTTGGTATGTTAGTTTCATAGCCTGTAGGGTTCAGACTGCTCACGAACCATAGGACCAGGTCACATTTCAACACCCTGTCTGTATTGGTGACTTTAGTCTTGCAGAAATCCAGTGTGGGTTAGGCTACTGCTCTCAGACAGTCCTGCCACAATTTCCAGTGAGTACCTACGGCAATTGGGATGTTTATTATTTCCAGTCCTATAGAGCCCACTCTTTTTCATCCACTTCCTGCCTCTTAGATGCTGATTCCTATAGGTCAGGTCTTTATGGTCTGAACCTATGTGCTCACACTGTGAGGTTTGTGAAGTTTTGTAGCAGATATTGTCCAAAGGTTGTTGGGTTTGCTATTTTCATGTGCCTGTCTGGTCTGTTTTTATGGATTAATTAAGGGAGATTTTAAAACTACATTATTACAACCAGGACCTTATGAGAATAAGTCTATGCATGATGGAATTTATGTACTTATATGTTATATGCAAAATATTGTGCTCATGTGCATTGGTCATTTTTGGTATGTTCTATTCACTTTCCCCTTCTCATTCTCACCAATATGTTATCAAAGCAAAACAAAACACAACTAGAAAAAACTGCTTCAAAAATATGTCCATAGATTAAACAGAAATGTATACTTGGACTATATTGTTTTACAAACCAATTAATCTCCATAGAGTCTCTTTTATGGGACATTTTTACTGTATAACCATTGCTTTACATTGAGAGGTGTTAAAATAAATAGCTGTATTTATTATAGTAATTTTCTTAATGGCATGCTTTTAATATTCTTATGTCCTCTTAACAGGTATCCATGGGAAAAATTTCTCTCATGTCTCGGTATCAGGAACTGTCAGGTATCTTCATTCTTATTTTGATAACACAGAAACAAGTAACTTATGAGTATTTTTAGGGTACAGATAATTAAAATACAAGTCTAGTGTTTACTCTTCAAATTTGATTAAAGATGAAATTACTTTACTTCTGTGGTACTAGCATCAAACTCCTGTGAACTGCCTGCTTAGATAGTACTATTCATCAATATTCTTTCTTTATTCTCTTTCTTGTCCACTTGTGAGACTTTCCTGCCTGGTGCTGACAATAAGAACCTTGAAATGAAGTACTAGAACACGGATAGATAAGATTATAGTTTCTTAAGTTGGTGAAATGTCTTCATGTTTTCAATTATAAAAATTCCTGGCACTTCATCATGTCAAACAATAGGACATACTTTTACTTTTAGTTGTTGGATTATTCCCCAGAAATGGGAATACTTCTTTAAAATATTTCTTAACATCATTTATAGAACAATGTTTCTCTTAGATCTGTCCTTAAAATGTTTGGTCTTAAATAGAAATATTTTTCTTTTGATGTTTAAACTTGAGTTGGTGGAAGTTACAATTTTCTTTTCTGATTACATCCTTTTGGAGAACAAATATGTTGACTTTAAAGAAAATATATTTCTTTAGGAATTTGATAAAGTAAAACAACTTTGAGATGTTTTGATTTTACAGCATACAAGCTTTAAGTCTACTGCAGTCATGGGCCACTTAACCGTGGGACACGTTCATCATGGGTGAACATCACAGAGTTTATTTGGATGGTCCTGGTGGAACAGTCTTCTACACACCTAGCCGATATGGTATAGCTTATTGCTCCTGGGCTACCAGCTTTGATAGCCTATTACTGTACAATACAACAGGAGGCTAAGTCAAGCACAAGAGAAAGTGATGGAATCAAGAGATGCAGTAAACAAGAGATGCATTAAGCTGCTGCTAGTATAACACAGCATACAATTTTACAGCAAAAATTTGTTTTTAATAAGTGAAAGAGTAAACTCCAATGATAAAAAGTGCAGTATAGTAAATACATAAACCAGTATCATGGCCATTAATTATCATGTTCAAGTATTATGTACACGAAGTCCTCATTTAACACCACGATAGGTTCTTGGAAACTGCAACTTTAAGTGAAATGACACATAACAAAATTAATTTTGCCACAGGCTAATTGATGTCAACAAGCGTTAATTTCCTAGCACGTATTCCTGGTCACAAAAACATCACTAAACTTCTAAATAAAGACTATAAACACTTCTAATTTTAAAGGTAGAAATAAATGTGAGCTATCCATACCTTTAAGAACTATGAATAAAAATAAGAGAATTATTTTCCAACTTACTTATTCCAGTCCTGAGTGACAGCGGGTGGAGTCTGCCTCAGCAGCTCAGAGGCAAGGATACCCTTCCATCATAGGGTGCTGGTGCATGTGCATGTGTGCGCGCGCGCACACACACACACACACATACACATACACTCACTCACTCACTCACTCACTCAGACTGGGATGATTTAGACTTACCAGTTCACCCACCGGCATATTTCTGGGGTGAGGGAGGAAACCTGGGTTTCTGGAGAAAACTCATGAAGATGTAGGGAAAATGCAAACTCCCCACAGACAGTGGTCTGGCCTAGGAATCAGTTTATTTTCTCATCAACCTTATAACAAAATGACGTTTTTAAGGACTTGTTGTATTGTACATAACTGTATGTACTATACCTTTATATGATTGGCAGGACAGTAGGATTCTTTATACCAGAATAGCCAGAAAAACATGAGTAAATTTAAGGTGCTACTACAATCAGGTCCCTAGAAAGGTGTCTGAGGAGGGGGTGTCTTTTGGCTCTTGAACCACTGGCTCCTCTTGGACTGCCCAAGTGGGTAGCAGCAGAGGGACAGACAGAGGAGAGAAAGGAGGAAGAGATGGAAGAGGAGGATAAATTAGTCATGGAGGAGGATGAGGAGGGAGAGGAGGGAAGGGGGGAGGAATGATGGAGGGGGAGGAAGGAGTCTCACATGAATGCCAGGTAGGACTCACCAGGCCACCTCACAGACACATTTCAGGGCTGAGCTATGATGTTAGGATGGCTAGGACATCACACAGGGGTGGGCAAACTTTTTCACTCGAGGGCCACAATGGGTTCTTAAACTGGACCGGAGGGCCGGAACAAAAGCCACCTGACCATGCTGGCACTCTCATCTTGGGCTGCTGGTGAAGGAGCGGAGGGGAGAGCAAGAGAACCCTCCGCTCTTTCCGTTCCTCGGGCCAGATAGAACAGCTGAACGGGGCCGGATCCGGCCCGCGGGCCGTAGTTTGCCCACGGCTGCTGCAGGAATTTGTCAGCTCCAATTTTAATCTTATGGGCCCACCATAGTGGCAGCTGTCTGCCATTGACTGAAATGTCCTTAGGTACAAAGTTTCCAGAAAGCAAACACTGGAAATGAGTTTTCAGATTTGTCTGAGCCTTCTGAATGCCTGCCTAATTATATTGCTATTCTACTGTAGGGCAGTCATGGCCCAGACTCTGGTTAAGGAGTTTAGGAAAGAGTTCCAGATGCTGGGACTGGAATTGGTGAGAGCTTGGAAGGGCTTCATTTCTATGGGGACTAATTATCCGGCAGAACAAGAATGCCAAAACAGAGGCAAAGGCAGGCCCCGGCCTAGCAGACTTACTAGTAGGTCACCAGAGGGGCCTGGACTAGGACTCATAATGGGGTCAAATAAATGTTCTCTGTCACAGATACACAATTATCCCAGAACCTCGGGTTGGGGTGTAATTAGAGGCAGACATCACAGGAACCCAGTTATAAGACAGAAGATGAACAAGTTAGTAAATATGCGGAAGGAATAATTCATACAGTAGAAATAACGTGCCATCACCACATGTATACAAAATGAATTATTAAAGGAGAAAAATGAAGTTATCATAGAAAACCCAGGTCCCATTAAAACGATTATGGTCCAAGAGTTCAAGAAGGAGGGACCATTTGTGTTTTCTTTCCCCCTTTCCTTCAACAATCTGTCGATTTCTCAGTTCAGTAGTCTGTTTGGCTCCTAACTTTGGCTCCAGGAGTTGGCCTGGTGACACGTTTTGTTTAGTTCCTGGGAGGATAACAAAGGATCCTTCTTTATGAAAATTCAAACCGTCCAACTTTGGGACTGTCCTTAGTATTCTCTCTGTGTGGGAATCCAGGCCATTTGCCTAATTTTTAGGGCACTAGAACTCCAATAAATCTCATGTCTGGGATTAAGTATAGTCTAAGATTATTCGCAAGAGTCAAGCGAATTTATTGTCAAATAGACTCATTGAGAGAGAAAATCTAAAATAATTTAGGGAAGTCTAATAAAAGTAAAACATTGGCAGTCCTGCGATTAACAAAATCTGTTAGCAACACTCTGAAGGAACAGAACGGGTTCTACCGGATAGTAGCATCTTGCCTCTCTGAAGATAATACTGTAACTGAAACTATACTCACTAGTTACTGAAACTTACTTAAAAGGAAAAGGTGTGTATTCGCATTCGTGGAAATACAGTTAAATTCTCCTGGCATGCTGTCTCTGAGTATACAGGGCATATCCTAGGAAGCCTGGCATTATAGGCAATAACAGGATAAGTGGGTCGACCCACCTCCTTACAAAAAAAAAAATTGGTTACTAAGAATTTTCTCAAGTGATATTGCAGGTCTCTTATAACTCAAATACAACTATAAAAATACAAACTATTTATTTTCTCTCTGCAAATAATTTAGAATTATACTACAGAGAACCAGAAATATACAAGGTGCCCCCCAAAAATGTATACACACTTGAACAGCTGATAGCTCAGTTTTGAAAATGAAATGTATTTTAATAAATGCTGCCTTTATAATTATTCAAAGTGTGTGTATACGTTTTTCTGGGATACTGTGTAATGATCACATACCGCCTTCACTTTGCAGGCAGAGTAATAGCATGGCTTTACTGCTATCTTTCCTGTTGCCATTCAGTTGTATATTAAAACTAGTGCCCTGGTGCGTGGGTTCACGCACATGGAAAGGAAGTTGATTAGAAGGTGGCCGGTGTGGTGGGACTGGGAGAGATGGCCAGGCTTGTCCTGGAGCCAATCTCCCGCTGTCCTTCCCTGGCCACATCTGGAGTGGTGCTGCAGCTTGAAGGTCCTCTGTGGAGTGAGTGGGGTCCCTCCAGCAGGTGGGGTCCCTCTGCTTGGCCTGTGGGGATTGGGCCAAAACTGGCTCTCTGACATCCCCCAAGCCCCAGGGGTCCCTGATTGGGATAGGGTGGTTCTTGGGTGATGGACCCTGGAATTGGGCTTCCTCCTCTCTGGTTCCAGGTGCACCTGCCAGGTCACTGCAACATGGCCGTTCCTGCATTGAGCATCTACCCCCTGGTGGTCAGTGGGTGTCTCATAGCTACCGGTCAGATGGTCAAATGGTCAGACAGTTGCTTAGGCTTTTATATATACAGACTAGAGGTCTAATGCACAAAAATTCATACAAGAGTGGGCCTTTCTTCCCCCGGATGCCGGCACCGGCTTTGCTTCAGCACCGGGACCTGGGCTTTCCTCCCCCAGCCTACGGCAGGCACCCAGGACCCGGGCTGGCTTCCCTCTGACCCGGGCTTTATCAGGAAGGACATCCAGTCTAATTAGCATATTACCCTTTTATTATCTATATCTATAAAAGCCCAGTGACCTAAATGGTGGAATGACCAGAATGATCAGTGACTATGACGTGCACTGTGGCAGCCAACCAGCCTGATTTGAGTCCTGATTGGCCTCCCCTCTCGGCCGGTCTGGCCTCTGATTGGCTCCAAACACCTTGATCACAAAAGGGGCTGGTCACCAACCACCCTTGGCTCCTCCCCCAGGTCAGCCCTGCCCCCGATCAGACCCACCTACCACGATTGGGCATGGGGTCATCCAGACAACTGCCAACGGCCCCTTACCAATGGGCCCCCAGTGGGGCAGGCCAGCCGGATCCCACCCATGCACAAATTCGTGCACCGGGCCTCTAGTTATAGATAATGAGAAAAATAACTGCTGCTTTATTCTTCTTAATGCACTCTTTAAAAACTTAGTATCATACTCCAAATTTTTAAATGGGTATCTATACTAATAAAAGGGTAATATGCTAATTAGACCGGGAGACCAGACATCTTCCTACCATCTGACTTCCTTCTGGATAAAGCCATCGTGGTGGGTGAAAAGGCAGAGGAAGTTAGGGGTGAGCAGGGCAGCAGGGGAGGGCAGTTGGGGACACGAAGCTGGCAGGGGAACAGTTAGGTGGAGATCAAGCTTGTAGACAGGTGATTGGTTAGGAGCCAGTGGTCCCAGATTGCAAGAGGGATGTCCAGCAGTTGGACATCCACCAAGGGGTTCCAGATTGGAGAGGATGCAGGCCAGGCCGAGGGACGCCACCCTTGTGCACGAATTTTATGCACCAGGCCTCTAGTTGTTTTAATAATTGCACTAGAATATAGTGCAATTAGGACAGGGACATTGTCTTTTTTGTTATTTAATGTCTGAAATAGTGCATGACACAGTAATTATTGAATAAAGGAATCAATGGATGAGTTAATGAAGGAATGTTCTAAGGAGTGCATTGGCTATTTGTTCTACAATCCCATGATACAGTACAGTGATTGTAAAGGAGAAAAAGCTAAAAAACCTGGTAGTCTTCCCTACTCCTTCTACCTCCCCCCACCCAAGCAGGCTCATGTAGTATAAATAACAAATAGAATCCCAACTCTTTCATGCCACTGACTTCTATTTTTGGCTTGTAATTGGCTTAAAATGTGGAATATCTGTTAGGAGATGATATTACAAAGGCAATGTTTTTCAATTGATAGGGTATTAGTATAAACAGTTCTAAACAGAAATATGCCTTATGCTGTAACTGGTTTGGCTCAGTGGATAGAGTGTTGGCCTGTGGACTGAAAGGTTCCAGGTTCGATTCCGGTCCAGAACATGTACCTTGGTTGTGGGCACATCCTCAGTAGGAGGTGTGCAGCAGGCAGCTGATCGATGATTCACTCTTATCAATGTTTCTGACTCTCTGTCCCTAGCTCTTCCTTTCTGTAAAAATCAATAAAATGTATTTAAAAAAAGAAATATGCCTTATATTCCATAGTTTGCAAACTGAATGTGTTTCCCAATATTTATGAAAACCCACTTTTCCTATGGGAAATTTCTATAAGCAGTGAATACTACATCATATGATGCTTGAAGGAATTTTCTTTGATTATATCATTTCCTATTTTTGGCTTGGTTATTTATTTAGTGAAATGAAGTTAATGAGGTAAAAACTTTTCTGTATCTACATGCATACATAACATATGTATATGTACACATATTTTTAATATTAAATAACTTAATTAAAAGAAAACGAAACAATTTGTAATACAGCCTCACCACTAAATATCTCATCTTCAAGAGGATGCAGCAAATGCTCATATTTAATTTCATGTCTTAATGAGATATATTAAAGTGAAACTCATATGGATATATGCAGATATGCAAATGTGGAGTTTTAATTTCTTTCTGAGGTGTGTTTGAGTCCTTAGGGGAAATTAGGTCATGAAAATTTATTCCTTCATCAAAGGAGTTATAATAATTGTCATTCTGTCAAAGAATGAATTTTCCTTTCAGATTGATCTGCACCTTGTAAAGAAATATCTTAAAATATCTAAAGGTATCTATGTACCACTGAAAAGTGCCAGCATGGTGTAAGACTAAATAACTCTCACAATTTTTTTCAGGGGGTCAGAAAAACTTCCTGGTATTTTTTCCCTATCTATATGCAATTTCAATCTATAGTGAAATTGACCTAGGCATTTCCTCTTCATATAAGTCAGCTCTCATTTAGTCAAAGAACTAATTCAACTTGGCAGGACTTTTGACCACTATTAAAAATACATTTGGAGACCACACCTATCACCCAGATATTAGTCTGTAATACTATGCCATACTGTAAGGAAGCAGGGCACCTTGGAGAAATGGTTGATTCTTAGAGGAGACAAGTATAAGGTGGGCCTGAAATAAAAATCTTGTTATGCCACAAGGTAAGGAAGAACTAAAGAAAAAAAAAAGAGCGAAAAGAAATACATGTGTTACAGGGCACAGGATCCAGCTTGAAAAGGCTCCTACTGCCCAAATATGGGAGAATCTGAGCACCTAAAATTAGGTCCAGTGATTATAAACCAGGGAAACAGTCATCAGAATGTAAGCCTGCACTCAGTCAGTAGGTAAATAGATGAATGAATGAATGAATGAATGAATGAATCCTGGAGAAGGGAACCTCTTATAATTGAATACTGAGGGTTGGCTTGTAAATGTGGAGGAAATGCTGACGTTGGAAAATTAGCCTTTGCAACCATCGTAGTGAAAACCTGTTGAAGAAAGTATCATCAGTGGATATTAACTCCAGGGGATTAGGATGTTTGCATGGTCTGACAGGGTCTCCCCACAAACTGTTTTTTAGATACATGAGAAAAATAATCACCACATAATGGAGGAGTCAGAGGACACTTTGTTAGTGACCAAAATTAATATCCCCGGTGAGTGGCAGATGGCCATTGTATGTCACTGTGGAAGGGCACAATGCCACCGGGGCAGTGCTCTCACTGGAAACGGAGAGCCGGAGTCTAATCACGAGGACACGTCAGATAACCTGAAATGAGAAATGAAGGATTGGAAAAAAAGGAGGACTCTAGTTTTTTGGAAGCGTCAGTGTCGTAAGAGACAAAGAAAGGCCAAGGAATTTTTCCATTCCTAGCTTTCCTGAAGAAGGCTAATGAGGCTTACCAGCTAAATGCCATACCTGGCTCTAATCTGAACCCTGTAGTAAAGAAGAAAATATTATAAAGGACATAATTGGGCCAGTTGACAACATTAGAAGAATGATGGTTGACTACATAAAACTAATTTATCAATTTAATTGCTGAAGTATTTGTCCTGTGATGTAAGTAAGAATATATCCCTATTCAATGTGGGAAATACATACTAAGATATTAAGGAGGAAGCTTCATGAAGTATATCACCCTCAAATGTTTTCAGGAAAAACACATACTCATACACACACACACACACACACACACACACACACACACTAATGATAAAGCAGATGTGATAAGTTGTTAGCAGTAAGTGGAAAAACCTGTGGATTTTTTTTTTTTTACTGCTCTCACTTTTGCAACTTTATGTAAGTTTGAAATTGTCTCCAAATAAAAAGTTTTAAACTTATTTTAAAATGTAAACTCTGCTGAAATTATTTTAATGAAATAAAGCTTTAGACAAAAATGAAGCTTACTATATTAAATAATTCAAATTTTGAAAAGAGACAGTATGTAACATTCTTCTTATGAAGCATTACATTTTATTGGTTCTAAATTATTATTTTTAGATGATTATGTGTCATTTATATTTTTATGTGTTGTCTGAAAAACACTGATTTAAATATAGATCAATGCATAAAAGTAGATTTATTTAATATTCTCCTGAAGAACCAGTCATATTTTTAAAGGTTCCAAAAGACACAGCAATAAAAACTTTATTTTTCCTCTTTATTTACTTGACTTTAATTTTTCTCATTTATTTCACTTTTTCAAATTACTTACCATTGGCTCTGATGAATATAGTTAATAATAACAGCTCTTATCTTAACCAAACAGAGGGCTGATGGTTGCAAAGATATTAAGACACAATCTTTTTCTCCCACAGACACAAGATTCCCTTATCAGTTGTAACAAATACCTCTTCTGTTAATTGATATTTAGTTAATAAATGAATGTTTCTGTTCTATGATTTACATAAAAGTATTTCAAATGACTCAGCTAAACGACACGTTGTGCTGACCCAAGGATGAAAGCCTTGATGTTATTCTTTGCTTGGAGAATATTAAAAAATGAAGGGCACTCTGAAATATTTCCATTTAATTTTCAACAAGACACCTGAAGTATTGTCAGCAGTGAGATTTTCGAAGCATGCATCAACAGTGGCTAAAGCCCTTTAAATCCTAAGTCATCCCACAACCCCAACATTAATGTTTTAAGGGACAGCCAGCCATCAGACTGCATAATGGGTAGGCAAGTAATGGATTCATAGTGTTGCATTATTTATATACGGTTGTCATCACTCTGAAGTCTGTTAATAAAAGCAAATAACACACATTTGCAATAGCCAAAGCCCTTTTTATTTATGAAATCATATTATGAAGACTAACACTGCATATACACATAGTGAGTTTGCAAATAAAATGTAATTGGACCCAGTTAGATTATCACACAGAATTTGGCAATAGTTAAGGTTATTTCATAGCTAATTCTTTGAAAATATCTTGAAATCAAATCTGCCACATATAGCTAACATGTGAAACTATCCTATATGATAAAAGGCTAATGTACAAATAGGCCAAACAGTGGAACAACCAAACAACGAATCACTACGACGTGCTCTGACCACCAGGGTCGTGTGTGGATCATGGCGGGCATTGGCAGCAGGTGGCAGAACCCAGAACATGGTGGGCATCGGCTGTGGCGTGGCAGGATGGTGGAGCACCAGGCCAAGGCGGGGCCCCGTTGCTGTCATTGGGGCGAGCCTCTGGTGGTTACTGAAAATTCTTTGCTCCCACATGCTGCAGTCCTGCCCGGTGCTCGCACCTGCTGCCAGTGTCAGCCCTGCTGGCACCCCCTGCCGGCACCAGAGCCACTGCTTGTACCATCAGTGGGTGCAAGCAGGGCCAGCACCAACAGTGTGTGGGAGCTGTGGCAGTGGGAGCAGGACTGCGGGGAGACAGGGGACTGGGGGCCATGGTGGGAGGGGCGGGGCAGGGGCACAGAGTGTGGGCCGAGACCCACCCCTGTGCCCACCTCAGCCTCTCCACTTGCAGTTCCTTTCTTTTCTTTTTTTTAAATTAAATATATTTTATTGATATTTTACAGAGAGGAAGGGAGAGAGATAGAGAGCTAGAAACGTCGATGAGAGAGAAACATCCACCAGCTGCCTCTTGCACACCCCCTACCGGGGATGTGCCCGCAACCAATGTACATGCCCTTGACCGGAATCGAACCTGGGACCCTTCAGTCCGCAGACCGACGCTCTACTACTGAGCCAAACCGGTTTTGGCAGTTCCTTTCAATATACACAAATTTGTGCACTGGGCCCCTAGTTTCTATATAATCCAATCTGGCAGATAATTCAATAAATAGCTCAAATATATCAATTTAGTTCTAAATAAGAAGTTTAATATTTATAAATATCCAGATAATTGGCAACCACTTTCAGTTCATTCGGCACGTTAGATTCTCAGGACTTAAATCATCTTGTAATTGAAAGTTTGCACCCTTTGGTCAACGTCTACTCATTTTGCCTTCCTTCCAGCCCCTGGCAACCACCATTGTACCCTATGTTTTTATGAACATGCTTTTTTTCTTTTTAGATTCCATATGTAAATTATCCCATTTGTCTTTGTCTGGCTTATTTCACTTAGCCTAATGCTTTTCAGCTTCATCCATTTATTGTCACAAATGGCAGGACTTTTTATAGATGAGGATTTCATATATTTTAATATAGAGTATAATATATCAATATTATATATTACATTTTTTATCCATTCATCTGTCAACAGACTTATGGTGTTTCCATGTCATGCCTATTGTGAATAATGCTGCAATAAACATGGGAATGCAGGTATCTCTTGATTTATATCTATTTTTTAATTAATTTACTTTTTGTTAACCCTCACTCAAGGATTACCTTCCATTGGTCCTTCAGAGAGAGTGGAAGGGAGGGGGAGAGACACACAGAGAGAAACTTTAATGTGAGGGAGACATACTGACTGATTGCCTCCAGCACAGGCCCCTGTCCAGGGCTAGGAATCAAACCTGTAACCGAGGCACATGCCCCCAACTGGAATCGAACCTGGGACTCTTCAGTCTAATGTCCAATAATCTGTCCAGCGAGCAAAACTGGCCAGGGCTTCCAAAAGTTGGCCCGCAGACTGAAGGGTCCCAGGTTCGATTCTGGTCGGGGGCACGTACCTTGGTTGTGGGCACAGCTCCAGTGGGAGGTGTGCGGGAGGCAGCTGATCCATGTTTCTCTCTCATCGATGTTTCTAACTCTCTATCCCTCTCAATTCCTCTCAGTCAAAAATCAATAAAATATATATTTTTAAAAACAAACAACTGGCCAGGGCTCATTGAGATATTGATTTCATTTCTTTTGGTTATAAAACCTGAAGTGGGATTGCTGGGTCACATGACAGTTTCATTTTTAATTTTTTGAAAAACTTTTATACTGTTTCCTATAATGTCTGTATCAATTTGCATTTCCACTAGTGGCATACAAGTGTTCTCCATATTCTCACCAGCATTTGTCCTCTTGGCTTTAGGATAATAGCTATCCTAACAGGTGTGAGGTGATATCTGTCTCATTTTGGCTTTGATTTGCATTTGCTTGATGATTAGTGGTCTTGATCATCTTTTCAAGCAGTCCTTGGCTATTTGTATATCTTCTTTGGAAAAATGGCTGTTTAGTCTCTCTGCTCATTTTAAAATCAGATTATTATTATTTTTTTTGCTATTGAGTTGTATGAGTTCCTTATTAATTTTAGATAGTAACCCCTAACCTAATTAGAAAGATTGCAAATATTTTCTCCTTTTCTGTAGGTTGCCTTTCATTTTGTTGATTTTTGTTTTTGCTGTGCTGAAGCTTTTTAGTTTGATGTAGTTTTAGTTGTTCATTTCATTTTTATTTTTTATTTTGTTGCTTGTCCTTTTGTTGTTATATCCAGAAAATCCCTGGAAGACTAATGTAGCCCTAGCTGATTTGGCTCAGTGGATGGAGCGTCAACCCACAGATTGAAGGATTCTAGGTTCGATTATGGTCAGGGTTCTTGTGGGAGGCAACCCATGGATGTGTCTCTCTCATCATCGATGTTTCTCTCTGTGTGTCTCACTCTCCCTTCCACTCTCTCTAAAAATCAATGGGAAAATATTCTGGGGTGAGCATTAACAACGAGAGAGAGAGACAGACAGAGAGAGAGAGAGAGAGAGAGAGAGAGAGAGAGAGAGAGAGAGAGAAGACTAATGTAAGACTAATGTAAGACTAATGTAAAGGTGTTTTCCCTGTTTTCTTCTATGAGTTTTATGATTTTAGGATTTACATGATCTATTTAAAGTATTATAGTTTTATAGTGTGGTGTGAAATCAGGAAGTGTGATGCCTACAGTCTTGTTCTATTTCAGGATTGTTTAGGCAATTTGGATCAGTTTCCCCAGTGATCCTTTTTGTATAGTTATTTCCTTCCTTCCTTCCTTCCTTCCTTCCTTCCTTCCTTCCTTCCTTCCTTCCTTCTTTCCTTCCTTCCTTCCTTCCTCTCTTTCTCTCTTTCTCTGTTTCTTTCTTCTTTCCTTTTTCTCTTCACTGTGTTGCAGTAGGTACAGTGATTGAACTCTTAAACCCTCCCAGGGCTATTTTTGTTTATGAATGACTCTTTGCATTTTATTTTTTCTCAGAGGACAAAGGCTAGTATATCCTATTCTGCCATTTTGCTGATGTCACTCTGGGTAATGTAGTAAGGACTGATACACGCTAAGACTTTCAAAGGTAGGAAAATAGATGAATATTATTTTTATTACAGTGTCTAGTTTATTATAATAATTATATGTGTAAAAACAGTGATGGATATATTTACATATGAAATAGATCATATCTATAATAATAAAAGCATGATATGCTAATTAGACCTGAAGTCCTTCTGAAGTCCTTCCAGACAACCTTCCGGATGAAGCCAGGGCTGCAAAGGGAACCCTGGGTCCCGGGTGCTAGAGGGAAGCTGGTGCCGACAGCCAGCGGAAGGAAGACCTATTCTTGCACGCATATTGTGCATCAGGCCTCTAATATGTACATCAAACAAATATATTTGTTTTGTGGTGTGTGTGTGCGTGTGTGTGTGTGTGTGTGTGTGTGTTTTAATACATTTTATTGATTTTCCACAGAGAGGAAGGGAGAGAGATAGAGAGCTAGAAACATCAATGAGAGAGAATCATTGACCAGCTGCCTCCTGCACACCCCCTACCAGGGATGTGCCCGCAACCAATGTACATGCTCTTGACTGGAATGGAACCTGGGACCCCTCAGTCCGCAGAACGACGCTCTATCCACTGAGCCAAACTGGTTTTGGCTGTTTTGTGTGTTTTTTGTTGTTAATCCTCACCTGAGGATATTTTCACCGTTAATTTTTTGAGAGAGAGAGGGAGGGAGGGGAGGGAGAGAGAGACATGGATTGGTTACCTCTGACGCACATCAAACCTTGCAACCCATGCATGTGCCCTTGACCAGGAATTGAACCTGAGACCTTTTGGTCTGGGGGTCGACGTTCTAACCACTGAGAAACACTGGCCAGGACTCTTTTAACAATTATTGCTCAGACACCTACTATGTGCCATCAAGAGTTACAAAGCAACTCAGCTGTAAGAAAAATATGCGGATAAACCTCACAGGTACATTTGGGGCACTTAAAGGAGCTTCTGTGTGGATAATTTCTAGAGACCATGGTTTCTGGAAATGCTCTGTGACTGGCATTTGCTAGATTGCTTCTTGTCCCAAGCAAGCTGAAAAATGGCCTCTGCCGGAAGCTGCAGTCCGGCCCCTTTCCATGGGGCACCCTGAGGGGAGTAGCTTTGGCCTCTGGAGGACGCTGTTGAGGGGCTGGGCGGTCAGTGTGAAGAAAGCAGCAGCTTTTTAGAGGAGCCATTCATATTGTTTTTCCTTGATAACGTTATCCCCAAATTGCACTTACAATTTGCAAAATTGTCTTAGTTCCAAATACTTTTTCTTCTCCATTTTTTTTGGAGAGAGAAAACCATGAGAAATTTCAAGCTGGAAGGAAGAATGTGAACCTTTGGCTTTTTTTCCATGAACTACTGTCAGTGCTTGAAGTTATGCATATTTTTACTTCTGCCACTTATAAACTACTTAGGCACAGAGAATATTTATTTTAAGGTTCACTGAAAAATCAGATTGCTTTCCTTTCTCTCTCTTATTTATTTATTCATTTATTTATTTATTAAAAATATATTTTATTGATATTTTACAGAGAGGAAGGGAGAGAGATAGAGAGATAGAAACGTCAATGAGAGAAAAACATCAACCAGCTGCCTCTTGCACATCCCCCCTTACTGGGGATGTGCCCAAAACCAATGTACATACCCCTGACCGCAACCGAACCCGGGACCTTTCAGTTCGCAGACCGACACTCTACCACTGAGCCAAACCGGTTTCAGCATTACTCTCTCTTTTTTAATCATTCATTTATTCATTCCATATTTAGACAGCAAAAGAATTTCAATAAACATAGCTAATCTACTTTTTCATCCACCTATACTTTTGAGGAAAATCCGTAAGTACATACTTTTTTAAAAAAAATCTTTTCTTATTTTTTACTTTGTTTGTGAAGTCTTTCTTGAGCACTTACTTTGTGCTTCTTGGAATAAAGGACAAAAAGAGAAATAAACTAGTCTTTGTGTGTAAGAGCCCATTATTTGTATAGTGCTATAAAAAATGTTATAGGATTCTTATAAAATTGAAAATCATAACTGCTTTTATTTATTTTTTAATATACTTTATTGATTTTTTTACAGAGGGAAAGAGAGAGGGATAGAGAGTTAGAAACATTGGTAAGAGAGAATCATTGATCAGCTGCCTCTTACACACCCCCCACTGGGGATGTGCCTGCAACCAAGGTACATGCCCTTGACCAGAATCGAACCTGGGACCCTTCAGTCCGCAGACCAACGTTCTATCCACTGAGCCAAACCGGTTTCGGCAAAATTAGTTCTTTATAAATTAATAAAAATCTTCAGAAATAACATAATCAGTATCTAAGGTTACAAATGGTTCACAAGAAACGTAAATTAATATTTTCAATTTTTTTCACGTCTTTCTCCAAATGAGCCTGCGTGGCAGACAGTCTGCTTTCTGCCCTCTGCGGGGCTTTGAGTGGGAACCTCATGGCTTGAGCAGAGAGGCCGTGTGGGAACCCCCCTTTAAAAGAAATTATTGCAGAGAGGAAGGGATAGAAACCTCAATGATGAGAGAGAATCATCGATTGGCTGCCTCCTGCACACCACCAAGTGGGCATGAAGCTTGTAACCTGGAACCGGAATTGAACCCGGGACCCAGTCCAGGCCGATGCTCTACCCACTGAGCCATACCAGTTAGGACAGAGCCTCCTTTTCTGTTCCGCGCAGATTCTAGCAGAGACGGTGAAGTTCCCGGCTCCACAGCTGATTGCCTTCCCACTTGTAACAAAGGTGGGGTAGGGAGTAGGAGTTGTTCCTAGAAACTTAATCCAGAGCAGTTTTCTCAACCTAGACCTTAGTCACTTAAAAAACAACTTTAAAATAGAAACAGTATCAGTTTTGTGACTTCTTACTATGTATTATTTTCATGTTTCAAAACAAAGAGGTTTTTTTAAAAAATATGTATTCCACTGGAACATGAATTAAATACAAACTTGAAAGCAATAAAATTAGAAAAAAGAAAAAAAGCGAGAAAACCATCAAACTTTAAATCACGGAGGATTGAAAGAGTTGTAGCATTGGCTCTTGCAGTGAGTGTGAGAGTGAGTAGCAACAAATGTATCCATAGTAGAAAACATGGGAATTCCAAAGGAGCACAACATGCACCTACCTACTTGTTAAGTGTAACTTTTATTGCTTGAGATGCAAATACGTCTAGACTTTATTATCCTGATGTGGACTGAATTGTGCCCCCTCAAAAGTCCTTTATGGGAACTCTAACCCCCGATGTAACTGTATTGGAAGACAGGGCCTTCAGGAAGATAGTCAAGGTTAGATGAAGTCATAGGGTGGGAACTTAAGTCCATAGGAGGGGGTGTAAGATGTTTAAAAGAAGAAATACCAAAGGTCTCTCGCGTGGGGACACTGAGAGGGTGGGCATCTGTAAGCCCGAAAGATAGGTCTCCCCAGAAGCCAACCTTGTTGCACCTTGATCTTAGGCTTCTAGCCTCCAGAATGGTGAGAGAATGCATGTCTGTTGTTTAAAAGACTGGTATTTTGTTATGGCACCCTGAGCAGACTACTGTGTCTGTTGTGCAAAAACATCTTAGCAGTCATCAAATGCAACCCTTGTTTTCGCAACGGTGTTTGAAAACAAACCATGAATATTTTAAAGAAAAGGCATCAGAATGTTTATATATATATATATATATATATATATATATATATATATATATATATATATATATGAAACCTAGGTTAGAGGAGGAGAAGTAGACAAACATGAAAATAACAGCACGACAGAGACATCCCCCTTGCCCTAAGGGTAGGCAATTCAGCGGAGGAGACAGAGATACAGAGGAATAATTGCCGTGCAGTTGGGTAGTATTTCAGTTCTTCGCTGCTGCCATAACAAGTTACCACAAGCGAACAGGCTTACAACAAAATGTGTCTAACAATTTGATAGGTCAGGAGTCTAACATAGAATTACCTGGTTAAAGCCAGGCCTGGGGAAGCCGCATTCCTTACTGGAGGCTCCGGGGAGGAATTTACTCCCGAGCTGACTCCAGGTTTACAGGAATATTCATTTCTAAGTGACCCGAGGGTGGGGAACCTTTTTTCCTTGCTGGGTGGCAGTAGGGGTCATTCTTAGCTTCTAGAGGCTGCCTGCATTCACTGTCCCCTGCCCTCCCCCCCCCCCCTGCCATTGAAGGCAGGAAAGTCAGATCCAATCCTTCTCACATTTCGAATCTCTCTGGCTTCCTTTTCTGTGTTATCCTTCTTGCCTGACTCTTTTACCTTCTTCTCTGCCTTTTAAGATCTTGTGATTAGGTTGGGCCTGCCCTATCGTAAGGTTAGCTGATTAGGAACCTTAATTCCATCTGCAGAGGCCCTTCACGGCAGAGCCTCGATCAGAGTTTGGATAACCTGCTGATGAACATCTTGGGGGTGGGGATGGGAGGGAGTTAGGAGGGGGAGGGGACCTCTTTAGAATTCTTCCTACACCAGTAGCATCTGTAGGCATGTTACTTGTTGGTTACATGCAGGATTCTGTGCCAGGCTATTCGATGGTTGCACCCAAGACCACTAATATTGTCACTGCAGTGCCTGTCCCTTACACCAATCTTTTTGCCACCGCTGCGGTGGCTATTTTCAGCACCATGACTCCTGTCACCGGAGGTTATTTAGAGAAAGATCATTTTAGCTTTACTTTTCTCTTTAGCCGCCTCCTTGTCCTGGGACTCAAGAAGGAGTCCTTGGGCATTTGGCCAGAGAGCAGCAATCCAATATAAAAATACGGTGCATGATGTTTTTTTCCCGTGACGGCAATCCTTTATCCTTGAAACAATCTTGCACACATCTGTTTTCTCCTTGAAGAATGTGTTCCTTCTCCAGAAGGTCCCTTGTTCTCATGTCAATAGACTCTGCCATTCCTACCTTTCAGCATATATAGGTTTGCTGAGATATGTCCGAGTATTAGGCTAAACATAGACCCAGTTAATAGTGAAAATCATTGATAGACCATGCAAGCCAAGATGTGCACTGCAACCTCCATCTTCTTCAGATTTTGTGTATAGTTGGTTTGGACTCCCCAGCGCAAGATCTGTGAGAATTCAAAACCCTCCCCATGGGTTGCACAATTTCCCCTCCAGCATACTTCCTCCTGGCCCTGCCTCTCCCTTCCCCTATATTCCTGTCCTTATCAGTGAGGGCTGGCTTTCAGCAGTGTGTGTGACAGAAACCCAGCAGCAAGGGCTCCATCGAATGGGAGGTAATTGTCCCCAGTCTGGCTCTATCATGTCATCATTGCCTCTGGTCTTTTCTTCCTTCTCTGCTCCTCCACCATCAGAGGCTGGCTTTTCTCCCTCTCGTTACAAGATGGCTGCTCCACCTTCGGTGTCCTGACTGGACTTGCAGTAGGAAAAAGGAAAAGGACGAGTTGAAGAGCCACCTACCCAACAAACCCCAAATCCCCAGCAGTCCTCCATGTGTTCTCCATTGGTGTGAGTTGTTACAGGTCACACTTAACCCTAAGTGAAAGCATGTTCTGTTAATTAAGAAGAAGAGCATATGGTTACTCACCGGATATTAGCAATGGCTCCCTCTATGAGTTTCTTCTCAAATTCTAATTTAAACCAATGTGGGCACACTGGTCTGCCATTCATCAGTTCCCCACCAAAGATCACACCTAACATTTCAAGAGTTTAATACCTTAAGGAAGAGCTGAGGTGTCTTCAAGGGTAGAGTCGCTTATCAAATGTCTTGCTGGCTCCATAGGCTACTCTTTGTTACTGCTCATTTCCCATGAGCCGGGGCCATTCTCTCTTATACAGAATTCCTAAGACGAATGCCTATGCCAGACATTAATTAATACAGTAGATTTTCACTCTGCTACATACACAGTGCATTGATGTAAATAAATAGATTTTTTTTACAACAAGGAAACATTCACGCTCTACGTTTACATTGTCAAAATAACATTGCTTCCCACATTCCCATCATTGCAATCTTCAAGTCAACATCACCATCCAAATTGAGGAAAACTGTTGTCATGCTGTAGTTTAAAACTAGTCACGTGGACTTCAGTAGATTTCTAAAATTCCATCAGGGTGGTATCAGCTTGATAGTACAGACTCTAAAGCTATTACATTAGAAGTTAGTAGACTGGTTAACACCCCCCCCCAACAAAAACAATAACAACAAACAAACAAACAAACAAACAAAAAAACACCTTTAAGGTTCAAAGAAGTTCTGAATTGTGACGGTAAAAAATACTTGTAATCATCCATTGTTTTACAAGAAAAGGAAGAAGGAAATGGGAGGAGAGAGTGATAAAATAGGCAGGTAAGAAGGGGCAAAGAAGAAAGGGAAGAATGAATGAGGAAGAGGAGGAGAACATGTAACCTATATGGTGGACAATTGTAACCGAATAGTAGGTAAGACCAACTATGTGAGGGAAAATTAATTACCTCACATTCTTCTTTTGGATGTGGGTAGGCAGTTCTGTCTTGTTTGTAAAGCCACAGCAAAAGGTCAGTCCCTTGGGAGACATAGATACACTCACTTCCACTTTTCTAACACATTACAGGATGTTCCTTTAACATAAAGACACTAGTTCATGTTAGATCATTTGTCCCTCCATTAATGTGCCAGGGTTATCCTTAACCACCCTTCCACGCTTAGTATAGGAACCACCACCTCTCCAGGGGAGCTTTCAAACCTTTGCCCACACAATCCAGTCCCTCACAAATTCATGTACCAGTTATGTGCTTTTTCTATGTGCTCTTATATTTCCTACGGTTTTTTTTCTTTCAGATGTAACTTTATATACAGGTATAATTATTCATGTTATAGGGTATTAGGTCAATAGTTTATTGGGTATATATTATGAAAGTATGTACTATGATGGATAATTGGGTCAAAGATGAATGAAAGAGAGAGAGAGAGTTGCTTTCAAGGACTGAATACCCTACCAGGCAGATAAATAAAAGGAAAATATAAATGCTTTAAGATATGCACACAGTTCTATGGGAGCAAAGAGGAGAGTTGTCTAAATAAAACTGAAGGAATCAGAGATGGCTTTCCAGAGAAGGCTTCTAAGATAAGACCAGAAGAATAAGAATCATCTAGCAAAAGAGAGAAGGTACAAGCAGAGAGTACAACATAGACAAAGATATATGGCACAGGTTGGGCTGTGAGAAGTCAATGTGGCTGCAGAGAAGGGCTATCCTGGCAACGATGGGCAAAGGATGTTTGTTCATGATGGTCGTGTGTCCCAAGTTCAAGTTTCTACTGAGACCTATAGAAGCTATGAGAGGTTTTAAGCAGGGATTTGACAAGATCATTCACACATGGATGCAACAAAAATGCATTTGTTTTTCCTTTGAAATATTGGTTTAAATATGATCACTGAACTAAAATCATATATTTTCTACTCTGTCTTGCCTATTAGACTATGAATTTCTTAGAAGGCAGGGACAATGTTTTATTTGTATCTCTTCCCTGAGCAAAGCTTTCACAAACAGTAGGTAGGCATAAATGTCTGTCGAATAAAGGAATAAAAAATATGAATAGGGGAAGTTGGATATAAAGAAAAGTGAACTAGTTAAATATATTCAGAGATGTTAAACTACAAACAGAGTGGGAAAGGATATTACGTCAATGTCTCTAATAGCTAAACTGTTGCCTTCTAATTTTGAAGATACCAAGGCTTGAGGCATGGAGCTATTTTTCAATGTCTTAAATCTTGAAAGTAAAAATGCTTTTACAGTATGATGAATAGGAATTGTTAACAAATTTTGGCCAGTAACAACATGAATTGTTAAAAAGTATTTTCTCCCTAATTCTATATAATATAGCCCTAATATGCAAATCAACCCAACAGTGGAATGACTGACTGGTCACTATAATGTGTACTGACCACCACTCAATGCAGGAGCTGCCCCCTGGTGGTCAATATGTTCCCACTTGGGGAGCGCCATTCAGCCATCAGCTGGCCTCCACTCATGCAACAGGCCTCTATCCTATCTAATAAAAGGTAATATGCAAATTGACCATCACTCCAACATATAAGATGGCTGCCCCCATTTGGACACAAGATGGCTGCCACAAGATGGCCAGCAGGGGAGAACAGTTAGGGTTGACCAGGCTGGCAGGGGAGGGCAGTTAGGGGCAATCAGGCTGGCAGGGGAGTGGTTAGGGGTGATCAGGCTGGCAGGCAGAAGTCCTTAGGGCAATTAAGAAGGTAGGAAGGCAAGCAGTTGGGAGCAAGCAGTCCTGGATTGTGAGAGGGATGTCCAACTGCCCAATCCCAGTAGGATAGGATCAGTTGGACATCCCTCGAAAGGTCCCAGATTGGAGAGGGTGCAGGCTGGGCAGAGGGACACTCCCCCTGCATGAATTTTGTGCACCAGGCCTCTAGTGCTATTAGAAAATGCAAATACTAATATGTAACCAGAATTTAATCATTAAACTACAATATTAATAACACAGTCTATCCCTGTTCAATTCTATTTCATTTTACCTTAATCTGTCTTTTTATTGACATATAATTGACATATACTATTCTATTAGTTTCAGGTGTACACCATAGTGATTCAATATTTATATACATTATGAAATGATCCCCATGATAAACCTATTTACCATCTGTCACCAAAAATAAGTTAGTACAATATTACTGACTATATCATCTATGCTGTAGATTATATCATCAAGACATATTTATTTTGTATACTTGCCCCATCCTCCCCCAAATTCCTTCCTCACCTCTGGTAATCACCAGTTTGTTTTCTTATCTAGGAGTCTGTTTCTGTTTTGTTTTGATTATTTGTTTGCAAGATTCCACATTTAATTGAAATTCTCCAATATTTGTATTTCTCTGTTTGACTTATTTCACTTAGCATAATATCCCCTAGGTTCAAGATTTTACTTCTTTTTTGGCAGAGTAATATTTTATGCCTAAGCGACTATCCAACTGTTCCACCGCCTGACCCACGCTATGACAACAATGACCAACAGGGGGCAGACACTCAATGCAGGAGCTGCCAAGTTGTGGTGACTTGGCAGCTATGATTCTCATGTGATGCACCCAGAACCGATTCTGGGGTGCATAATCCCAGAATCACCCTCTTGCAATCTGGGACCCCTTGGGGGATGTCAGAGAGCCAGTTTCAGCCTGATCCCCACACACTAGGCCAAGGGACCCCACTTGTTCATGAATTCGTACACTGGGTCTCTAGTATATATATAATATATTCTTTATACATTCATCTATCAATTCCATGTCTTGACTATTGTAAATAATGCAATGAATATATATATATATATATATATATATATATATATATATATATAACACTAATTATATATACTATATATATATATATATATATATATATATATATATATAAAAATTAATGTTTGTTTTCTTCAAATAAATACCCAGAATTTGTATTGCTAAATTATATGATAGTTCTATGTTTAATTTTTTGAGGAAAACACGATTTTCAATAAGAAAAAAAAATCTTTGGTTAGGGCAGAGAAATTTTTTTGAGATAAGTATTTATACTTAAATTTTATGTAACATATAGATTTCTAGATTTTAAACCAGATGTACTACCCATCCTGTTCCACTTTCAGGATTGTGTCTAGGAGCAAGTAGTAACCAGCTTCCATATCTGCAATCTGTATATATATATATATATATATATATATATATATATATATATATATAAGCCTAAGCAACTGTTTGACCATTCGACCAGTAGCTATGATGCGCACTGACCACCAGGGGGCAGACACTCAATGCACAGGCATGGAAACATAGAAACACACTGATGAATCTCAGAGGGAATGAGGGGAGGTAGAAGGCGGGAAAGAGATCCACCAAAGATCTTTTTTGCATACAAGAGGCCCAGCGCATGGATTTGTGCACCAGTGGGGTCCCTCGGCCTGGCCTAGGGGATGGAGCTGAAACGGGCAGTCTGACATCCCCCAAGGGATCCTGGATTGAGAGAGGGCACAGGCTAGGCTAAGGGACCCCACTGGCATACTAATCCGTGCTCCAGGCCTCTATTTAAGTTTCTATTTAAGTTCTATTTAAGTTTCAGGAAGGGTAAATGCATGCAAAAATAGTAAGTGGAAAACAGCTATAATCTCTTTTAATTAACCATGACAGTGAGAAGCCTAGTTATTTAAGACCAAGCATCTCTAACTAAGATTGAACCACATATTTGTTGTGCTAGAATCTTAAACTACAGGCCTAATTCTTAGGGAAAGAACAGCTTCAAGGTAGCTGGTCTTGCAAACGCGTACTTATAAAATACAACAAATTTTATATAAGGTTATAATCTTTATTACAAGGACCTTCAAGTGCTTTATGGAGAGATTAAGCCTCATAACCTCCATTTGGGAGATGGCAAGTCTTGTCTTCATCTTATGGAGTGACAAATGGAGTCATCTAAAGGTCTTGGCTTGTCTCCAGCTAACAAACTGGAACCTGAAAGGGAAGAGAAAAAGCACCTTAAATCTCCTGCCTTTTCAGTCACTAAAGCTTGCCAGCCATCTAGATGGTAAATTATAACATTTATTCCCTCCTGAAATTTATTCATGGGAGACATTTCCAGATTGGTAGACTTCAAAATGTATGCTGCTTAGGAGAGAAACACGTTTTCCTCTTCCTAGGACTTTCCCTAGTTGAATTTGAAAATGCTAGTGGTAAAACAACAACAACAAAAACAACAACAAAAACAAATAAACAACCCCCCCCACCAACTTTGCTGTTTCATTTTTTAAAAAATTGAATGAGTGTATTACTTAATAAAGCTTGTATCTTAAAAGACTTCTCTATTAAATATATCATGTATTATATAAAACTATAAATATGACATACATATGGTATAAAGATATATGGATGCTACAAAAAATAATAAAACTAACAACTCTATATCCACAACAATCCAGCTTAAGAAATACATTGCCAATAATTCTGAAGCTCTTTCTTCATCCCCAGAGTTAAAGACTGAATGATGTGTTTATCATTTCTTTGATTTTCTTTATTGCCTTACTGCATCTGAATGTATTGCCTAAACAACAACAAAAAAACAAACCCACATATTGGTGAATTTTGTCTGTTTTTTTTTTAACTTCATATAAAAGGAATTATATCATATGTATTCTTTTGTGATTTACTTCTTATGTCATTTTAACTCTCGTACTTAATACCATTATGCATATATTATAATTTATTTTTCCATTATATCATCAATTGACATTTCTATTACTTCTTCTTTCTTGCCATCACAGACAATGTTGCTATGGAAATTTCTGGAAGTAATTCTTAGCTTGCGTTCCCCCCTAAATCTGCTTCTTGTGTTAGATAGTTTATTTAGAAAGTCATCTGAGAACCGAGAATAAGGAACCAGGGATATAAAACAGAGAAGGAGAGGATGTTGTCTGTCATGGACTGAATGTTTATACAACCTCAAAATCTGTATGTTGAAGCCCTGACCCCAGTGTGACTGAATTTGGAAATAAGGCATTTACGGAGGTTAAATGAGGTCTAAGAGTGTGTCCATAAGAAAAGGCACCAGAGATCTCTTCTCTCCCCCTGCCTTGGGAGGACCAAGAAGATGCCCCTCTAGAAGCCAGGAAGAGAACTCTCACCAGAAACTGAATCTGCCAGCATACTGATATGGGACTTCCAGCCTCCAGAACTGTGAGAAAATGTATTCCTGCTGCGTAAGCCACACACTCTGGCATTTTGTTATGACAGTTGGAGCAGACTTAGACATTGCACATCACAGTGGGCAAAGGTTTGTTTTTGTATCTTCAACCTTTACATACATATTTTATATAATTGTCATATGTCTATATCCTGCACTCTTTGTGGAAAACACGATTCTTTTTCCATTGAATTGTTGTGGCTCCCTAGTTGTAAATCGGTTGACCATAAGTATGAGGATTTACTTACAGACTCTCATTTGATTTAATTGATCTATATGTCAGTTCCACACTGCCCGGGTCTTTATCTTTGTTCTTCCTTTTTAAGATTGTTTTAGCTATTCTTGATCCCTTGCATTTTAGAATCAGCTTTTCAATTTCTGCAAGGAAGCTAGTTGGGACTCTGAAAGGGGTTGCACTAGATCTTTAGATCAATTTGAGGGAGGATTGCCATGTTAATGATGTTAAGCTTCCCAATCCTTGAATATGGTGTAACTTTCCATTTATCTAGGACTTCTTTCTATAGTGTTAGTTGTTTTCACTATATATCTTACATTTCTTTTCTTAAATGTATTCTGAAGTAGTGAATTCTTTATATGGTATCAAAATTTCACTTTCAAATTGTTCATTCTTAGTGTATAAATAAAATTGTTAGTTGTATGTTGATCTTATACCTACAACTTTACTGAACTTGCTTATTAGTACTTGCTAATTTTTAAAAAATATATTTTATTGATTTTTTACAGAGAGGAAGGGAGAGAGATAGAGAGCTAGAAACGTCAATGAGAGAGAAACATTGACCAGCTGCTTCTTGCACACCCCCTACTGGGGATGTGCCCGCAACCATTGTACATGCCCTTGACCGGAATCGAACCTGGGACCTTTCAGTCCGCAGACCGACGCTCTACCACTGAGCCAAACCGGTTTCGGCAGTACTTGCTTATTAATTTATAGTGGATTCCTTAAAATTTTATATATGCAAAATCATGTCATCTGTGAATAGAGATAGTTTTATTTCTCCCTTCCATCTATGGATACTCTTTGTTTCTTTTTCTTGCCTAGTTGTACTGACTAGAAACTCTTGCACAATACTGAATAGAATCGATAAAAGCAGATATACTTGTCCTGATTTCAATGAGAAAGCTTTCAGTCTTTCACCATTAAGTACGATGGTGACTATAGGTTTCTTGAAAATACTCTATATGAGATTGAGGACATTCTGTTCCACTCTTAGTTGGTGAGCATTTTTAATCATGAAAGGATGTTGAATTTTTGCAAATGCTTTTGAAGCTTCTATTGAGATGATTATAGGGCTTTTGTCATTAGTCCTATTAATATGATGTATTACATTGATTGATTTTCTTTGGTTGAACAATGTTGCATTCATGTGTTATATTCCACCTGGTAAATAGTGTACAATTCTTTTTAAAATAGGTCTTTGGGTTATGTTGGAGATCCATTCCTACAGCACAACGTAATACGATTTTCACCGTAAGTTGGAACCCACTTACATAAGCACCTATGTCACTCCCATGAAGCACATACTCAGCAGTAATGAAGTGAAATAGTGAAAACAAATTAAAAGAAAGATAACAATTGCTGACCTTTACTTGTGGTAGATAAGTAATAAAAAACAAAAAGCACATAGGTGCATATGTCGAAAAGATGGAACTTTTTTTATGTATAAATGGGAGGTGGCAATGTAACCACCAAGTACTGGCTGTATATATCAGTGGATTGGTTTTACTAGTATTTTGTAGAGAATTTTTGTGGGTACTTTCATAAGAAATGTCAGCCAGTACTCTTTTTAAAAATGAGATCTGGTTTTGGTGTGAGGGCATGACTGAATTCTTAGAATGAGTTGTAAAATGTTACCTTCCCTTCCAGTTTTTTGAATGAGTTTGCTAAAGATTGTCATTCATTCTTACTTAAACATTTAGTATAATGTGAATCATAAATAGATCTTGCACGCAGATTTCTATCCATTATGGAAAATTGGGTGTTGAAGTATGCATTTACTGTATTATTGTTGAATTGCCCTTCAAATTTGTATGCCTTACATCTTTTGTATTCCTTGTTTCTTCCATTATTACACTCTTTTGTGTTAAATAGATATTTTCTAACTTACTCTTTTCATTCCTGTATTTCTTTCATATATAAAAATAAATACCTGTATTTATTTATCTAGAACCTCTCAGATTATAATTATCATTGTTGAACAATTTAATTTATAACAATTTAGTTCAGATTAATACGCATTTAATTTTAATACTATCTAAAAATTAGGTCCATATAGATACTTTTGTTCTTCCCTCCCTTGTGCTATTATTTCCATTGAAATTACATCTCCATATAAGTCTATCAACAGTTTCATCCCTCGTGCACTGCTGGTAGGAATGTAGACTGGTGCAACCACTGTGTAGAACAGTATGGAGCTTCCTCAAAAAAACTGAAAATGGGACTCCCATTTGACCCAGTAATCCCACTCCTAGGAATATATCCGAAGAAACTAGAAACACCAATCAGAAAGGATATATGCACCCCTATGTTCATAACAGCACAATTTACAATAGCTAGGATTTAGAAACAGCCTAGGTGCCCCACAGCAGATGATTGGATCAAAAAACTATGCTACATCTACACAATGGAATACTATGCTGCCATAAAAAATAAGGAATTCTTATCATTTGCAGCAACCTGGATAGAATTGGAGAACATTATGCCGAGTGAAATAAGCCAGTCAATGAAAGAAAAATACCATATGATCTCACTCGTTTATGGATAATAAAACACATTATAAACCGATGAACAAAAAGATAGATGCAGAGACAGTAAAGCAACAAACAGACTGTCAAATTACAGCGGGGAAGGGTAGGGAGATATGGGGAAAATAATAGTTCAACTGAAAGACTTGTATGCATGCATATAAGCATAACCAATGGACACAAAAATCTGGGAAGGGAGGGCATGTATGGGAGTGGGGGGGGGCAATGGTAAGATATGTACACAGATAATACCTTAATAAGAAAATGAAAAAAAAAAACCCAGTTTCATCATTATTTCTTTATATAGTTGTTTTTTAAATATATTAAGAGTAAAAATAGAAAAAAACCCGAATACATTTATATTATCTTTTATGTTTACTTTTTTGAAAAATACATTTTTATTGATTTCAGAGATGAAGGGAGAGGGAGAAAGAGAGAGATAGAAACATCAATGATGAGAGAGAATAATTGATCGGCTGCCTCCTACACACCTCACAATGGGATCAAGCCTAAAACCTGGGCATGTGTCCTTGACTGGAATTGAACCTGGGACCCTTCAATGTACAGGCTGACACTATCCACTGAGCCAAACCAGGTAGGGCATCTGTATATTTACATTTATCAGCGTTCTTTATTCATGTGAATTAGGGTTTGTCTAATGTTCTTTTATTTTTATCCTGAAGACTCTTTTTACTTTTTTGTAAGGATAGTCTGTTAGCAACACATTCTCTTAGTTTTTGTTTATCTGGGACTGCCTTAATTTCTCCTTTGGATTTTGAAAGTTTGTTTTGCTGTATATAAAATTCTCATTTTCTAGTCTTTTCTTTTAGCATTTGAATATATAACCCAATTGCCTTGTGGCTTCATGATTTCTGACAAGAACTCAGACATTAATTTTATCAAGGACTCCTTGTGCACGATGAGATTCTTCTCTGTTGCTGCTTTTAAGATTTTATCTTATCTTTTGACAATTTGATTATGATGTGTCTAGGTGTGGATCTCTGAGTTTATCTTACTTTAGTTGTTTGAGGTTCTTGTATTTATAGGTTAACATTTTTCAAATTTGAAATGTTTTTTTTACCCATAGTTTCTTCAAATACTGTTTCTGCCTCTTTATCTCTCTCTTATTCCTTTTTGGGAATCCATTATGTATCTGTGGATGTGCTTGATGATGTCTCTGGTTTTGTGAGGCTCTGTTCATTTTTAAAATGCTTTCTACTTTCTGTTCCTTGGACTAGATAATCTCAGTTGCCAATTTGCAAGTTTGCCTATTCTATCTTTATTCAGTTTAAATCTGCTACTGAGCCGACCTAGTAAATTTTTTAAAAATTTCAGATATTTTGGTGTACTTGTTTACAATCTTATTTTCCCCATCAGAATGTGAACTCTTAAGAAGAAGGATGTGGTCAGATCATTTCTCTTTATCTCTAGCACTTGGTGTTTAGGACATAGTGGGCGATCTGTGAATACATTTTAACTAGTGTGTGAAGTCTATTAAATAAATGTGAAAAAGGTTCATATCCAAATATTGTGTACCATGTAAACACAGCTGGACACAGTAGATTCTCTGGGAATCCCTATATCATTTAAAGAAACAGAAACTTTTTATTATATGGTATTAACTTTAGAACAAATAAAAAGGTAACAAAAGATCTTAATTTACTCTATGACAAATCTTATTCTGTAAAACAGCATAGCATATTTGTTAGAGTGAAAGCTTCTGAATGAGTCAGGCAAATTCAAATTCTTGCTCTGTTGTTTTATTAATTGTGTAACTTTGGTCAAGTGGCCACTTTTAAACTTAAATTTCCTCTCCTGTAGAATAAGAAGGTTTTCTATACACATGGAGTAGCATACAAATAGATGGGAAAGAATTGGCATAATTCTAAACATATAGAAAGCAGACAATATATCATATCATTAATAAAAATGATTAGGATTCCACTAATAAGAAAACCACAATCAACCTCATTAATGTATATAGACATAAAATTCTTAAATGAAATGCTGTTTCATATAACTTAATAGATAAAAAATATTTCCTTATGACAAAATAAAATTTTTCCAGAACTCAAGAATGTGTTAACATATGGAATTCTAATAATAGAACAAATTCCTTTGCTTCTGTTTTTTTTCTCTACATTTGGTATCATGTTGCTAGCACTGCTAGATTACTTCTAACTTACTGTACACATTGCTTTGTTAATCTATAAGGTTACCCCCCCCCCCCATTGTATTTGCTTTATCTGTAGAATCAAATGCTTAGCTTGAATTCAAGCCCACATCTATATTCTGGTTTTCAACATTTCCTTTATATTTCTCCTGAGGTATTTCCCCTGCTAACTTTGGACCTGAAATAAGGTAGATCACCTTTCTCTTCCCAAATGTCTTATGCTTAACTGTCTCTTTGCTTTTGTTCATATTATACCATACGCCCCCATGATTCCTTTGGGTCACTTCCCTAAATTTGTACACAGTCATACAACAATTACATTTTTTTTTTTTTGCCGAATTTTCCTACTTTCATAGTTGATTGTCAATTTAATGCTGTTATCACGTAAAGGACCTCTCATGTCCTTTCTTCCACCGGATTGCAGACTTCTATAAGAGAAAGGTCTAGCTACTTCTGAAGACTCCATGTGCAATGCTTCAGGTTACTGAAGAAATATTTGCTGATTTTAAAACCATCTCTATAAACCATACTTTGTAAAAGTTCAGACTTAGCTAGAATTCTTTTCCAATTATCGAGGAGCCACTTGTCACTTTTTAGGGAACTTGATGTGCTCTGATAACATGCATCTGTTTCAAGTTATGTTCTAATAGAAACCTAAATTTTTAAACTCTATGCTTGTTCAAAAGGTGAGTTTATCAAGGAGCAGATGTGTCTGTTCCACTGGATGATGGTTGCCATAGAAACGATCAGGGCTAAGTTATTAATTTGATGATTTTAGGGTGAGGGAGTGGAGAAGTTTAGAATTATATACTCTATGTAATGTAAATATAGAACAACAATTGTAAGAGAGGACAATTAATTGAGGGGAGAATAACTGCTGAGTTTCTATTGTCTTTCCCTTTTATCTGCTGCAAGATATCTGGAGTGGGAGAGGGCTGATGAGATTCTGTTGTTATTTTTTTTTGTTTTGCTTTGTTTTGCTTTTTATCTACCACCATTTTCCAGGAGTAGTTATTTTGTTTGTATTATGTAGGGCTGAGGGGGAAAAAAAATGAAATGAGGAAACATTGGCTATCTCCTTTTAGAAAGGATAAAACCAAATGCTTTTGTAGCTACTGCATGTTACCTGACAACAGAAAAAGTAGAAAAAAACTGTTTTGTGCATAGCAAAGGATAGAACAAGAATTCAGGAAAGCATCAATAGTAATTGAGAAAAAAGTAAAATGGATGGCTAGTGATCTCTTATGTTTTGTTTAAAATTTACTTTTTTAAAATTTTACTGCTTCATTCAGTAATGGCTAGGTTTCTGATATTACAAATTATTTAATGTAGACAAGTATCACTTTGATCCTCTCTCAGACACCTTGTGTTACAGAAATGTAGATATCCGATCATAAAGATTTTAGAAGCTTCCAATTTTCTTGTGACAATATATTTTAAACAAAAGCAAAGGAACTATAAAGACATAAACAACTTCTAGAATATTGAACTTGTGAGTCTATCTCTGTTAACTCATAATGTCAACATTCAGCAATCATGTCAAGAATTCTATCTTATATTTAATCAGAACCCTTATATTTCAACCTTTAGTATGCATTGTGTCAGTGAAGAATTCATGCTTCTATCAGGTTGGATTTACCATGCACAGGTCCCTTCCAAGGCCCTGGGAGGGATTCCAGCATTGTTTGCACATGCTCATACAGTTTGCTATTTTAATTGCACTCAGTTAAACTGCTATTCCTTTGTGTTCATATGTACTATGTATTCATATGTAATAGAAATGCTCTCTACCTATGCTGTGACTATTGAGCACTTAAAATATGGCTAAGGAGTTGAAATATTAATTTTATTTCATTTTAAAAAAACATTTTATTGATTTTTCACAGAGAGGAAGGGAGAGAGATAGAGAGCTAGAAATGTCGATGACAGAGAAACATCGACCAGCTGCCTTCTGCACACCCCCGACCGGGGATGTGCCCATAATCAGTGTACATGCCCTTGACCAGAATCGAACCCGGCACCTTTCAGTCCGCAGACCGACACTCTACCCCTGAGCCAAACCAGTTTTGGCTTTATTTCATTTTAATTAATTTGCATCAACATTGCTACACATGCCTAGTAGCTCCCAGATTGGACACCACCGTTTATTCTCTTAGTCAACTCTGAGATGAACACCTTCTGTCTTATCTGTATTTCTGTGTAGTCATTGAATGTAGATTTTTTATGTCTTGGTGCGGTAATGTCCTAACTTTTGACTAGCATAGCTATATTATTAAGAAGGCTGTGTTTTATTTTTAACTAGAAGCCAGATGCATGAAATCGCGCAAGGGGCTCAGCCCCTGCCACTGCAGCAGCTGCCTCGGCCTCAGTGTGGCAGCCAGGTGGCGGGTGGGGGGGGGCCTCTGCCTCGCCCCCTGCCCACTCCGGCTTTGTCTGGAAGGTCATCCGGAAGGATGCCCAGAAGAATGTCCGGTCTAATTAGCATATTATGCTTTTATTATTATGGATGATATTTCAAAGTAAACATTATTATATTCTGATGGTGATGTGGTCATTTTCATAGTCAGGTTCTTGTTTATTGTGTTTATTGTTGGCAGGTGCTGGAAAGCTTAAAAAGACTAGTGAAAATGTCTCTTTCAAACACGCTTTTCAGTATGATAAAGCAATACATCTATGCTTTATTTGGGGTAAAAGATGCATGGAATGCGCTCAATGATGCATTCTGTTTGCCTTAAAAAAGTTGTGCCTACTCGACAAAAGTTTGACACATTCCACAGTGCCTTTCTGCTATATCAGAATTAATTTCACAGCTATAGCCAGATATTTCAAATGTTCTACAAGTTTAGAGTGCTACCTAAGGCAGATGCAGCCATGGCCTGTCCCCGGAAGGTGATTGTTTACACCCAAGAGCAATTCCTGGAATGTAACAGGAAGCCACACGTGACCACATAGCTGAGCTGGATTTTCTCCAGGCTTCCTGTTGTAGGAATGACTGTTTTTCATCCCCCTCCAGGCACAGAAGAAAACCATTCTGAAAACCATACCGAAGAAAATACTTATTTAACACAAATATGACTTCCCCATGTCCTTTATAGAATGATCTCTAGAAAACTATTACAACAAGAGTTGGAAACCTAAACAGAACTTCAGAAAAATCAAGAGCAGTCTAGACATTGAGGCCTAGTATACTGCAAAATTACACAGAAATTCAATATTAGTATTGAAATGATTTCTCAATCTTTAGATCCACAAAAATGCACACAAGCCTATACGTTTGATTCAGCACTTTTTTATTGTTATTTCCTCTCTATTTTCATGATGTCCTTATGTTTGTGTTTATTGTTTTCATCCCACTAGATTGCAATGATTTTCATGCAGTTGTTTTTCTCAAATACACTACTATTCTGTGTACATACTGATAGATATAGGGATAAAACGGAAATAGGTTACCATCAATATTTTTTTTACTTTGTCTAATACATCCTTAAGGCAAGTGAATGATGATATGTTTAAAAATTTTTTTTTCAATTTTAGAATGAAACTAAATATAAATATAGTATACTTAGGAACAATAAAAAAACACACACACAGTAATAAAAGCCTTTTTGGAGGCCCAATGTAATTTAATCTTATCTTTTGATTTTTAGATTGCTAACTTTTATGGCAGAATTAGCAGCTTCTGTGCAAATATGATCTCTTTCATCAAACTTACATATGCATATTAAAAAAATCCTGGGAACAACCCCAATGTTCATCAAAAGGTAAATGTAGAAATAATTGTATTCATCAAAATTAATATCATTTATATGCAAAGAATGCCACAACATAGATGAATCTCATGGTAATTATGCCGAGTGAAAGAAGCCAGGAAAGGAAACATATACTATTTATATAAATTTATATTTTTATTTGTAAATATAAATATATCACTTACATAAATTTCTAGAAAACACATCCTACTGTATAGTGACAAAAATCAGATTAGTTGTTGCCTGGGCCTCGGGGAATAATAGGATACGGGAAAAGGTGTGTGAAGGAGGGACTACAAAAGGCCAACAGCAAACTCTTGGAGGTCATGCCTGTGTTAATGATCGTGTTTGTGGTGGTAGTTTCTCAGCTGTAGGTGACTTACCACATTGCGCAATTCAAACGAATGCAGTTTATTTTATGTCAGTTTTATCTCAACAGAACTGTTTCAAAGAGATTTTAAAAAATTAAAAAATAGTACTCTAAAATTTTTGACTACCTAAAAAGACAGACCTATATTCAATAATTTCTGCAGTCTCAGAAAGACTAGGTGAGGAGGTCCTCGTAAATGCTGAATAAAATACAAGAGCTACCTCAAAGAAGCAAACCATCAGTTTCCAAATAAGTGATGATAGAAACAAAGGGGATGTGTGTGTGTGTGGAGGAGGGGGTTGGGGGCAGGAGGGTAAACGCAACAGATGGTATCGCCTCCCTGTGTCTGTGAATGGCATCAATCTTAATTTATTTGTTAAAGCAAATACTTGGGCACCCCCCCCCCTACTGGACTTATTCTCTCCCTGCTCTTTCATCCAATGAATTTCAATTTATATTCTATCCTATACTAGATATATTCTAAGTGCATCTTATTTGTGTCCTGTTTTCTCTGACTCATCACTTACTGCTTTGGCCAGACCTAAGGATGTTTCCTGTCTACAAGTGTAGTCCTGTGCAGCTTAAGGGCAGCGTTCTTAGGCGATTTTGTCATGGCGACATCACAGAGTGCAGTGACACAAACCTAGATGGTAGAACTTACTACTGTCATTGTTTGTGCTATATATTTCTATAGGACTGACAGTGCGGTAGGTTTGATTATATCAGCATCCTCACAAAAATGTGAGTAAATGCAGGGTGCTGCTGTAACAGGGTCCCAAGGAAGATATCTGAGGGGGTGGGGTGGAGGAGCCTTCTGACTGTTTGACCCCTGGCTCCTCTTGGACTGCCCTTGGGAGCGCCGATAGAGGGATAGATGGAAGTGCAGACAAAGGAGGAGGAGGAGGTGGAGGAGGAGAAGGAACAGAGGTAGAGGTGAATTCCATGAGAAAGTCAAATGGGACAGGACAGGATGCCTCGAAGACACATCTGCAGCCAGCGCGATGATGTTAGGATGGCTACCAGGTCACCAGGCAATGGGATCACTGTGTATATGCATCCGTCATTGTGAATCATCCTTAGGCGGTGCATGACTGTAGTTTCTAAGTAGTATTGACACCCAGGGTCCTTATGACTTTGACTAAATTCAGCTTTAAATCCTAGCTCTAGAAATCATATCTCTCTTTCTATCTGTACCCCTTTGAGACCTAGGCTTTTCCCAGGGTAATCAGCAACCCCCGAGGCAGCAGAAGACAGTAGCCCGGGCCTGACTAATGACCAGCATCGCAAGGTCCAGACCTCTGGCAGGCTAAGGATAACATCTTGACTTAAGTTATGTCCCAGAGGCTGAGTCCTGAGGTGGAACCAGCCCTCCCCAGCTGCTTTCTTATGAAACCAGACGCAGGGTCACTGAAACCAACATCAGAACTCTCCTCAAGACCCGGGGAAACAACGTATTACTCTTAACTCACCTCTGATCCATCAGCTCCCAGCACAACCTCGAGCCCCTAACCTCGGGTGTCTTGTGACTTTGCCCTATGTAATCTGTAATCGACATGCACTCTGGGGGAATTCAGGCTTTTGAGCATTAGCTTCCTGTTCTCCTGGATGACATCATTCATAATCAAATAGCCAATATTTCTTCACTGCAGTCCTCGGTGACCAGCTTTTGGCCCTGCTTGAGCCGGGTGACTGAAGTCTTTATTGTTTTCTAAGTCTCTCTGCTTCCGGTCATCTTTCCTTCCAGTTCATCCCCTGTGTAACAAAGGGGAGCACTTACCTGCAGGGGCCAGGAAAAGAAGCACCTTCCAAAAGCAAATGAGAGAGAGTTCCAGATGTAGGAGGTCAGGTGCCAAGGGCTGTGGCATTTGGTATCGGAATACAGCCATTCTGATCTATGGCTTGGAGGGAAGCAGGGATAACTGATCTCACATTCTTCTTCTCCCTTCAGTCCCCTGCTCATGCCTCCTATTGGGGTGAACCCTAACTGAGAGCCAGGGAGCCCAAACGGCTGACCTTCCAGGGCACAGAGCAGGGTGGGAAAGGGAAAGAATGGGTCTGGAAAGTCAAACAGAATATATTAGCACAACCTTCTAAATGATAAGGTTGATTAAGAAAATAGGTTTATACATGTTTTGGGGCTGGAGAAGACCTTTGCCCCTCACTTCAAAGTTGAAAGGTAATACTTCTTTCATATCACTAACATTTATTTGTAGGGAAATTATTTGCTGAATTAAATGAATGATAGCTATAACTTATTACAAGCCCACCATGTGACAGGTGAAAGGTTCTCCCCCCCTCCCAAACTGGTGGGTGGAGCTAACACATGACTGGCACCTGCCACAAAGACACATCCAAGACATTGAACCACCAATCAGCACGGGCCAGTGTCCTTAGAGCCCACCCCTTCCTGTTCCACCCTGGGCCCAACCCCCTCCCATTCCATCCTTTAAAAGGGACCCTAGGCAAGACACGTGTTGCTGTTGCTGATCCGCCATCAGCCCTGCTGGGTCCGGTCCCTTTCCCCTCCCCCTCCAATTCTGATCTCTTTACCTCCGTGATGGATTCCTCCCATTAGCCGGGGAACAAACTTTACTTTAAAATTCCCTGCTGTTCTGTTTCCTGTTTCCTTTCAAACCTAACAACAGGCACTCTGTTAAATACATATATAATGAGAATATGTCTCATATTTGTGCAAGAGTAGGCCTTCCTTCCCCAGGCTGCAGGCACCTCCTTCCCTCTGGCACCCGAGACCTGGGCTTCCCTTGCAGCCCCGGCTTCATCCAAAAGGATGCCTGGTCCAATTAGCATATTATGCTTTTATTATTATAGATTCTCATTTAATCCTCTCAGTACCACTGAGAAAATTATATTATTGTCATTATTTTACTAATAAGAAAGTACTTCTATTTATTTATTTTTTTAAAATTCCTCATTGTTCAAGTATTACATGTCCCTTTTTTCCACCATTGCCCCCCTCCAGTTTGCCTCCACCTTAGGCATTTACCACCCTATTGTCTGTGTCCAAGCTTGTCTATTTTTACTATGGTATTACATTGTCTATGCAGAGTCAATAATCTTATATGAATTCACTACTGGTAGAGAGGAAGACAGGAAGTGAAATGACAGTTTAAATAATATGGATGATCCCACCTATTGGGTCCATTCTTAACACTAGTGAGAAATAAGATTTCACTTTGTATGATGCGATCCTTAAATACACAACAACTAATGTATCTAGTACTTAATGAAAGAAACACAGCAGAAAGAAAACAAGCAATTACGATTTATTAAGAGGTGGCATGTTGTTTTCCAATGTGGCTCAATTCTCAAGGGGATTCCTAGGGTAAATTTTGTGTACCTTATTTTCATCTTATTCACTCAGTTTAAACCTAACCCCTTGATAAGATGACTCTTCTCTTAAGAACTAGAGTGTAGATGAAAAACAGGCTGGTTATAAAATCCTGTATGATTATAAAGTCCTTGCTTTTTAGTAGTATTGTATATAGCCTCACTAAATAAAGGGTTAAAAGCTGCCCATTTTTTTTCTTCCTTCCTTCCTGCAGAATTGGGAGGTTGAGATTATTTCTCCTTTTCTCGGTTTGCTGTTATTTAATATTTCTGAGTGACTTCAATTTGAATGGCAATGGATATTTTATAGCTCTTGCTATTGTTTTTTATTAGCATGTTTTTTTATGAAAGGGTAAACTTTAAGTAGTATTCATATTTTAGTGTGTAGAAAATGTCTACTTTTCTATTGGATATAAAAAGTTATCTCCATAACATAAAATATATGTGAGAAACATCTTTTAAATGTTTTCAAGACAAGTAGCAATTGTTTTCTCTTGCTGTTAATATTCTTTGTCAAAACATTGTGCAGAAATATTTAGTGCTCATAATCTAACATTGTTGGAGATTCAAATACATTCATCTTATAACAAACATTACTATTTTTAAAAGATACTTTTCATGAATAATATACTCAGTTTTACTAATCATAACTTTCTCTTTGAGTCCACAGATCTGCTTTAAAATTTTTCTTCTGATTTACTAGTGTAAAACACAAACATTTATACCATTACCACTTATTTGAAGGTGTTATTTTCATATTAAATAGGAATTACATATAATTTTCTTATTTGTATCTTGAGGAGGCCTCAAATGTACCTGCAGATAATACACATTTAACAAATGTCTGTTGAATGAATGAATGAATTTTCTAGATGACAGATATAAGGATTTATTCTGAATTTTCATAAGTTCCACTTATAGTTGACCTAAAAAAAACCATAATGTTACATAGAAATGAAATACACTTCTAGTATATGGAGTTATGATCATTATAACTTACTAGAGGCCTGGTGTATGAAAATTCATGCGCTGGAATGGGGGTCCTTCAGCCCGGCCTGCTCCCTCTCACAGTTCAGAAGCCCTCAAGCACAGGAAGTGACCCAGCAATCAGGGGAAGGCAAAGCCCCATCACACCTCTGCTGCTGTCACTGCCAGCAGCACAAGCCTTGGCTGGCCCTGGTTACCTGAGCCTTGGGCGGACCTGGTTGGGTGGGCAGCCAACATCCAAGGCTTGCCTGTGTCATTTGGGTTGGCCCTGGGTGGCTGGAAGGCTGAGGAGATTGGGGGACTCTGGAGGCATGTGTGTGGAGTGGCTGGGCCCACCTGGGGGTGGGCGTGTCTGGCCTTGCTGTGCCTGCGGCCCAGGCAGGGCTGAGGGGACTGGACACCACCATCTTGTGGCTGTGGGCACCATCATCTTTGAGGGTGGGACAGTCAATTAGCATATTCCCTCCTTATTGGCTGTGGG